>JARHVA010000074.1:1825000-2446500 GCA_037957365.1 Torreya grandis | reverse complement strand
TTAGACTGAAACACACGTATTTTCCATGTAATCCATCTCTGTGCAAAGGTTCTTTCAACCAGCTTCAACTTAAGGTGTATATCTGATCCGCACCACGGGGCCTAGGATGCCGGTGGCTGGGACAGCCAATGGAAAACTATATAAATAGTAAAACAACACACATTCGAATGCGGAAGCATTTGCAGAATAATGCAACTTCTACTGAAGAAGAAAGAATAAGGTAAAGTACATAGGTTTACATTGTTCAGTAAGGATGAGAATTAGGATTACTGTAATAGAAGAATCCACAAAAACTAAGCACTTGCCACAAGAAGAAAAATTGGTATCTTGAGAATTTTCATAGAACCTATCCAGCCTATCCTGAATTCGATCGTTTCCCGCTTGCCGATTAGACCGAGAGTACCAACCAGCTGAATTTATATTCTTTTGCCCCTGGTTAATATTAGAAATACGAAATGTCCTTGTGCAATCATTCCAAACTTGTCTTTCTTTAGGCCGAAGAGTAGTTTCACGTCCTCCAAACCAATTCCCATCCCACTCAAAACATATTAAAATCATCCCCAACAATCCATTCAGCCATGCACTCCCACAACTAAATTCTTCCAATTGTGTCATTAGGTGCATATACTGAACAAAAGCCCCACACTTTGCTGCATAGCATGATTGTCATCCAGATGCACTGTGACATGGGGTCCCACCTCTATCAAGTATGTGAGGGCTAAGCCAAGAGGCAATGGCACATATAGCCCCTCCTTTACCCTCCTCATGAGAGGTGGCAATATATTCTATGTTCCAATTGTTCATCAACAATTGTACTTGGAACCCAGTGACATTTATTTCTTGAAGGAAGAGCACATCTATATGAAAGTTGGCCATGATTGATCGAACAAGAGCGTGTCTACCACTTCCAGATGCTCCCCTAACATTCCAGGCCAATATTTTCAGCTTCATGGGCAATCTATATCAAGTTCTTGCTCGAGGACTGCAAAAGAATTTTTTAGAGAGACTTCCGGTGTCTATAATGTTCCATGAGGTGGTAGTTGGCCTGTGGTTTGAATGGGAGGGGCCATGTCATTTTTTGACTTCTAATTATTCATTTCTACAATTGTTGCCACCACTGCTTCCCTCTGTGATTGTCTCTTGTCATTACCTGCAGATTTATCCTGTGTACTCAAATGTGTCCCTTGTGGTTTCGTTCCTGAGTTACCAGCATCAAGTGCTCCAGTTATTTGAGATTCTTGGTAGGAATCCATTTTTTCACCTAAAGTTTTATCTTGTTGAGGCACTTGTTTATTCTTCTTTTTTGTTTCAGTTTGCCACCCTTGAGACTCATCTGTAGTTTGTGTGAGAGTGGTTTTATCACTCTCATGGGATTTGTTTTGAACATTAGGATTTGAGGAAGTATTTTGTCGAATAGATAAAGGACCACCTTTAATCAAATGAGTGGGAGAAAAGCATGCAAAACAAGCATTGGGGAGGTTGAGATACAACACCTTTTGAATGAAGGGAGATCCATTGAAAAGAAGACAATTTAGATGGAAGTTTCCTTGAGATGTCCACTCCCACGCAAACTCTAGCATTAGGTCGCAAGGAGTGTGATCCTCGTTTATCGCCTATAAGTAATCAACCAAAAGGTTGGACAATATTATCTATTCATGCTAGAAAGTGTTCTAGTAGGCTGGGGAACTCCATCCAAAGAGGGTGCTTATGTTGTGAATTAGATTCCATGGCTGGACATAGGCTAAAGCTCCAGAAATCATCCAAACCCTGTTTTGGTAAGCACCCTGAGTAGCTTCCTTTTTGTCAAGGACACAAACACATCCTTTTCTCAAGTCCCAAGATGATTCCATATTCCATCCTTGCCTCTCCCAATTTTTTGCATACCACTTGTAAAGATCCTTTTCAAATTGCATTCAATGAAGGAAGTTGAGGATGATAGACCTTTTCTTTAACCACTCAGCAACCAACTTAATCTCAGCATCATTTGTGAAGTCCGTATCAAATTCTCCCAATCGAGATTGTGGATTGGTTTTGAACAAGGACGGATGCCCTTGTCTATCAATGACAAAATCTATCTTTGAAAGATTTTCTATTGGGCATGCAAGTCCATCTAATCCTCGGATCTGTTTGCGACTGTAAGTGAGATTTTCTTTTATAGCTTCTTTCGAGGAAGGGATATTTGGTATGGTTTCAAGAGGTTGGCCCTTACGTTTATTGGTGAGTTCTACTTAAAGTAGAAGTTCTTTTTGTTTTGAGCAATCTCCTGTTGTTGTTTCCAATGAAGGGCCATACCTTTAATTTCTTGCTCTGAGATCCCCTATATCCTAGAATCTTGACTTACCTTAGTTGCAGCATTTTTAAGGTCAGGGCATGAAAGGGTTTTTTTTGCAATAAATTGGAGGTCTCCCGTAGAAAACCCACCTACGCCCTCTTTTTCAGCTTCTGCTTCAGCAATAAGGACTTTATCAATAGGAGAATCATCTCTTCAATAGCCAAGTGGGTTTCCATCGAAGTCATCCTCCTTCATTGATCCTTATCCTTCAAATTGCGATATTTGTGTGCACAAAAGCTAGAAATTGCGTTTTTTTCTACCTACTTTTGGAACTTGATTTCATCTCTCTTCAAAACCTTCCACCCTGAGCCTATTTTTTCGAAGGTTGCTTTGTTTTGAGATTTGACTGATGTACCTTTACACAGCATGAATATGGAAAAGCAACTGGGTAGAGATTTTATTCTTACTATGGGAAAATAGAAATGCTGCAATATACAGTCATGTACAGATTGAGAAATAATTTGCAGGTAAGACAAAGGCGCAGTTATTTCTAATTTAGTTTACATATCCAAAATCAGATTGAGAAGGTGGCTGTAAATCTCAATCTGACATTCATTTTGTTCAAGTTCTATATCTGTCACTGTTTTGCTTTGTGGACAACACCTGTGATCACGATTAGAATCTGATACGACAACTAAATATTATATTTGCATCTATGAAAACATTCCCACTAAACTCAACACAATTGATGGCAAAACCAAGAAGAGTGTATCTAATAAACAAAAGCTTGCTATGCTTTGAATCTAACCTTGTTCTTTAGTAAAAATATAGAATTGAAATGTTCATGTAATGCTCATTTTCAGTTTCTGATATAATGTCATTGTGACATGTTTGGTACCCTTTCTTTCTAACATGGTTCACTTTTTTGTTCATTCAACTATATGAAAAGGTGAACTTTTCAACATTTAAATGCTCTGCTTTGAGTCTATCATCTGACATTTCTGTAGAAGTGAAATTCACATTGATTCTACTTATCGAAGTTCAAAACTTTCTTATTTCTGTTATTTGCAGGTCTGGGATGGAGATGATTTCTCACCATGTTTTGAGAATATATATCCTTTCAATGATAATCACATCATTTACATGCTTTTGCTTATGCCTAGTGTTTTTAAACACAAATAATCTATGAAGTGAAGATATCTAGATGCAAAGATGATATTTGCTTTTGTGTTTGTCTAGCATAGCTATTTTTCATGTTTAGTTGTTTTGCTTGACCATTTGCACTTTTTTTGGATTTGGAGCGAACATTTTCACTCTGTTTCTTATTCTTCTCATTGCAGTCATTAAACGGAAACAGGTTAGTAGATATAATTACTAGATTGCAGGACCATTTATTCATTTTGATCACATAACAAGGTTAACTTGCATTCACAACAGATATGTCGAATATTTTGAAAATAACTAATTAGACTCAACTGAACTAGACTATATTTCACTGCTTTCCCCTCTATCTTAAAAATATAGAATGCATTTAGTGTAATAACCAACCCTACATTTTGGTTGTTGTGGAAAACAAGATATAGCAGCTAACACGAATATTCAGAAAACACATAAATGCATCATACACATGTGGCTGAACTGATGTTATATCGTTTCTTAAATGACAAATAGATGAGTGCAATAATATGGATTAGTTTTCTCAAGTATTCAGATGGATAAATCATCAAATAATCAATAGTTCAAATTACCCATGTGCTGCTGTGTGTTGCAGGTCTGATAAAATACATAAACAGCATTATAGCAACTGAAAATAACATCATTGACTCACTACCGTATGTTCCTTTACCTCCAAGACATGTTTCATAAACAATAGGCTTCATTACGCCTCCAAACAAGGTGGAATGGATCCCCAAAGCCAAGCGCTTGGACTGGAATGATGGCACACCTGCCCTTGAAGAGGTATGGCCAGCAGGAGGACGGCCTATGATATGGGATATATGACTAGCAAGGAGAATATTACAATCTGCAGTTTGTCCCTTCTGATCTCTTCCAAACAACAGCAAATTAATATTCCTCAAACCTCAATACTTTTGTCATTTCAAACCCTTCAGCATAAACTCCAAAATCTGCAAATATTAGTACAAGCGTAGCTTCTGTGTGAAACTACCAGCAACACCCAGGGAAGATCTTTTACCACCGTGGATGATATTCTTCGAGAGGGTTTTCGTCCTTAAGAAGTTCTGTGGTAATCAAAGCTCAGTCCATGTAATATTCCAAATCGGAATATTTTACAAGAATTTGGATTTCTCATAATTTCGATTAAATAAAATATAGATTTTATAATTGAAATAATAATTTAAATAATTATGTTGAATTTAATATAGAGTTTTCGGATCTCAAAAATTAAAATATAATTCCACAAGGGGTTTCGTCCTTGGGTTTGATAACAAGTGTTTTCGTCCTTGTATCTGGATTACGCAGTTTAAGGGGTTTTGTCCTTAAATGCCATTGTAAAGCAACTGCTTATACAACTTATATATTTGAATTCATTATTCGATGATTCTTTCCATATCAATGGTTTATTATTTATAGCTTTAAATCCTTCCATCGAAAAGATATGTCTTTTTCAAAAGGTGTAACTCTTCCAAAGGTGGTGTTCGTCCATTAAATGATGTGTTGTTTATTAATTAACTAATAACTATCAATGCTGCTTATCAATGCTGAATATTAATTACTGTTATGGGGCGACCTTCCTCAAGTGTGGCGCTCTTCTCTTATGTGTGGTGATGACCATTTGAAGTCTCCTTAATGCTGTTTATTATTGCTTTATTGCAGACCTGTGATTGCATTGGCTGTTGTGATTTCCTTTGTTGCTGGCTGCAACTCCTTTTTAAACCCTGGGCTTCCTTTGACTGCTGCAACCTTTCTTTGACTGCTGCAAATTATATTTGTTGACTGTGTAATATTTGGCACTCCTTCTTGAAGGGCTATGATTGCATGTATTAATGATTGCTGGTTTGGTCTAATTAAGGGCAGATGGTTCCTTAAATCATAAATATTCAATTGCTCCACTTCTAATGCAGCGATTTCATTTGTTGGCTGGTGATTGATGGTTGACTGATGTTTTGCTGAGTATTGGTGATTGGCT
Organism: Torreya grandis; assembly: GCA_037957365.1. NCBI lineage: Eukaryota > Viridiplantae > Streptophyta > Pinopsida > Cupressales > Taxaceae > Torreya > Torreya grandis. The sequence continues at coordinate 2,441,080 of JARHVA010000074.1, read as the reverse complement.
GGTAAGAAAAGAGTGGAATTCGGGGATATTACAGTCCAGCAACATAACATTCTCTAAAATCAATAGCCCCCCCCCGGCATAAATGACCCCTAACACCTCCGTTTATACCTTTTTGGAAAGAATTTGCAATTTAAAATTATAATAATTCCTTTTCCCTCAAAATTGACCCTTTTTGCAATAATAACATTTCATGTGCAAAGGCCCCCTTTAACTAGGCGTTCAACTTTTCAAAAACTTCATTACCTTTCCAACGAGCCATTACACTAAGTAGTCCTTTTATTAATTCTCAACATTAGACCACATTAGTGAAATATTAATTAATTATTCAATAATTGACCTAAGTTGCGGAAAACATTGAAACTGAATTGGAATCCAACTCTAATCACATTGGGATGATGCTGAAGATGTAGGATGATGATCGGAGCCAACTGGGTGACTTACTAAAAATAGACGTGCTCTCCAATAAGTTTGGAGCACCAACCAGTTGGCCAAAAACACTTATGAAAGTTGGATAAAGTGCACCAAATGAAGTGGATGAGAATGTTTCAGTGTACAATCAAAGACTAAAGGAGTTGTTGGACAAGCATGAAAGAGAACCAACAGATGGGTTGAAGAAGAGATGGTTCATTGAAGGATTGGTACCCTCATTGCGAAAGAAAATGAAGATAGTCCTACCTTCTTCCTATGAAGATGCATACAACAAATACATGGAGATAGAAAGTGAAAAAAAGACATCCTCACACTCAAGGAGGAGCGAAGATGAAGACTTGTTCCATTGACTACAGTGAACCTGGATCGGTTAGGGTTCTTCAGAGAGACATGCTTTCTATACTTTGCATGATGAGGGAACTGAAAAATGACACCGAGGAAGAAGGGTAAGACCTTTGGTGCACAAAATACAAACTGGTAGGTCATACCAAAGGCAATTCTCCAAGCAATATGTTTTGTAAAATATGCCAAGTCACGAGCCATGGAGCTAGGGATTTCCCGTACAATTTAAAAAATAAAGGTGCACAAGTACTCTTCACTCAAGGAGGGCAATCGACACCACCTACCACTCCAACGAAGAATCAAATGAAGAAGGATGCATGTAATATCCCTTGTCCAATCTGCCCTTAAGTTGCTTAATAAAATCCTCAAGGAATATTGTCAAACACTTGTCATGTAACCTTCCAGCGTGCTGCTATAAATTTCTGAGTGTTTGTTTGATGCCAAATGATATGTTTGAATGCCTTATAATAATGCAAACTAACTACTATCAAAGTAGGAATGTAATGCAAGTTTATTTTTTGTATTTTCACATGCAAATATATGAATTTTACATGTAAAATGTGCACCTACAGCCAATTGACATTTCGTCAAACAATTGGCATGCAACCTAAAGAGTGCAATGTGAGCATGAACAATACATACCATACGAGAGACAACTTATAACTCCTTCACTAATGATCTAAATACATGTATGACAACCAAGACGCTTGGCTTTACAATATTATGAAAAAAAAACTCCAAGTCTGAGTACAATGGCAACCTCTCACACTTTAAACATACATGACTGAAAATGAATGCAAAGCAACAAATAAAGAACTTGGATGAAGTGCTTAGGGCTGATGATGAAAAAACAATCAAGAACCTGGATGAAGCGCCTAGGGCTGATGATGAAGAAGCAATCAAATAGAAATCCAAAATGTGCCTCCTCTTTGTCAAATCGAACCTTTCTCCAAATCGCCGTTGTTCTGATATGAATGCCAATAATAAATAAATAGCAGCTTCTTGGTCTCCTCCCAAGCATCAAATATTGTTGCCATGACCCAAGGAATGGAACACCCAAGATAGAAGGTGAAATCGATGCAAAATGAGGCCTCCAAGAGTGAAATCGTAGTCTTCAATGGCTGCCAAGATGACTGTAATTTTATATCAGACCTCAGCAAGTATATATATCAGATTACACTTGCCTCCAATATGACTTCAATGCTACTAGTCGATGCAAATATGATGCCACTAATGATCTCCAACCAAATATGCAAGATGTCCTCAGAAATTTGGCCTATGGCCACCAAATGAAGCTCAATAGAAAGACTGTAGTATCTTTCTCTCAGCTACAACCCTTCAGAGGAATCTTTCACGACCTCAGTTATGCTAATCGATGGGAGGTATCGTTCCCAAAGATCACAATCAGAAATTTGCAGAAACCCTTGGCTCCACAAATGAATATATCAAAGCAAATGTCAACACTGGATGAAAGAAGCTTGGTTTGATCTTCTTTTATACTTTTTCTTCAAGAGGAGGCCTATCATTCTAGAAGCTTGAAGAAAATAATATTATTTTATTTTAGTGACTTTATGATATATTTAATTTAAGTCACTTTTATTAGATTAATTAAATATAAGGGCACCTGTAAATATTTATTTTCTGTGATAATCTTACCATTAATTAATTTAATTCTACTTTTAATTTAATTAAAATAATCAATTAGTCATCCTTATGAAATATCATTATTTTGGACAACTTAATCAATTAATTTAATTAAATTACTCTGCCTCCAAATTGGGGACATTACAATGCATCTCTAGGTGCATCCCTTGGTGGGTCCCAGAAGTAGAGAAATACCAACAATAACAACAAACATCAACAATATGGGTGGTGGTAGTAGATGCATTCAGTACGATGACCAAGGTTGACCAATCATACAATGTTGGAAATGCAATGAGTGGGGCCATTTTTCCAGAGAGTGCCCTACTAATCAAATCAACATTGGACTTCTCTACAAATGGTGTGGGCCCAAAGACCATAATGATGGTAACTATCCAAAACAAGCAAACATCAACATGATTGACGTAGCAGGGGGTGATGTTATGACAATCACTAAAGTTCAAACAAAGAAAGATAAACATCTAGACCTATGTATGGAGAAAGAAAGACTGCCTGAGGAAATAGTGGAAGTCAAGAAAGCAATGGGTAAAGAATGAAGACATAATCAAGAACATGCAAGCTTAGTGGCAAGTAGACTCTAGTGTGATAAAAGTATTGCAAGACAGGTCTTGCATGCTACAACCATGGTGAATATAGCCAACCTATTGCAAATCTAGCTGACCTATTGCAAATCATTCTAGAACTCAAGAATATTATCACTGCTAATACAAAAATAGATGTTGATGATGCCAAGTCCTTTCAAATCGTCAACATCATAGTCGTCATACCCGCTAGAGTTCAAAGAATACAATGTTGGGGGTGTAAAGTTCGATGATAAGTTGGCTCACTAATTTGAATGGGTAGTAACGTCCAAAGAGCCGACCTCACTAAATGTGCGGTATAATAATAAAAAATAATAAAAGGTGAAGTACAAACCTCTGGAGTATGGTCTTTTTTTGATGTATGGTCGAATACGGATATGCTCAACATGGATGAATAGAGAGCAATGGCACATCTACTGACGAGGCTATGTCGAGGCAAATAAACTGTGGCCATGACTAGTACTTGTGGCACATGAATTTTAAATCGAGGACATTGGTGTTAAAAAGACGAAGGAAACATGGACATAATAAATATTTAAAGTATTAGAATTTTAAGTCCAGAGTGGTTATACTAAATAGTCGATGGGAAGTCAAGCCAAAAAAAAAAATTGCATAATTGGGCAGAGCAAATAGCAAATTTGGATGGTACACTTTGTAAAGGTGCAATAAGTGGGTCTAGCTTAAAATTATACTTACCTAGGGCGAAAAATATTAATATGAGTAATATCCAACTCCTATGTATGAATGACAAAGTATTCAAAAGATGCACTAGGAAAAAAGATAAAGGTATGGAAATTATGAGTAATAAAGATAGAATAAAAAATTATATATGGGCTAATTATAAAGGTTGTGGTGTATTTAAAACTAAAGGAAAATTAATGAATCATCTAGGTGATAAATCTAAGGTGAAGACAAAGAAGACTGAGACGGTGGGATTCCCTCAAGTAGGATAGTTGCATGAGGCGCTATCCAAGGAGCTCGAGGAGCTCTCTGGCTGAGGCAAACGGCTATCCAATGCAAGATTTGGGGTTCACGAATATGACGAAGGCTGAGGTGAGCTATGCAAGTCTGGATGGGACTCGAGCAGAGTTTGATTTGCATGTGTGATGCTGGCTCGAGTTGGGAACTGATGTTGCGGAATCAAACTTGGATGTTTAGGCGAGTTGGGTCGGTATTGAATGTGAGGTGTAGTTTGGGAGTCCTCAGAACCGGAGCGTCTCATTGTAAATGGGCTATGTGGATGTTCCAGTGCCGCATGGGGTGGTAGGCCAGGCTGGCCCCATGACAATTGGTATTAGAGCCGATGCGATTCGATGGGAATCTTGGCCGTTGCAAGGTGATGGTATTGGACTTCACCAGTTGATGCATCCAAGAGGAACAATCATGCAATTTTGTGACTGAGTGGGCATGGTGGATCGGCGGAAGAGTTATGATCCTACTTAATGCAAGGGGTTGGATGCATGAAGACTCCGATGCAAGTATGTGATGCTTGCGAAGCGAGTGTGGAAACACTCGTGCCAAAAAGTAAGTTAGAAAAGGGATGACTTGAGGTTCCGATGGAAGTTGGAGGTCGGTGTTGGAGGAAAACACAACTCAGTTAGGCATGGAGTGAAATGTACACGGTGAGGGTTGTAGTGTGGGTGAAGTGAGTAGCCAGGAGGGTTGCGGTGTAGTGGAAGCGAGCAACTAGGAAGACCGAAGTAGGTTCAACTATGTGGAATGAGGAGTGCAATGTAAAACATGCGGTAGAGCTAAGAGGCATGACGATGCGAGCTCGAACTTCCAAAACTAGAGACAGTATTCTTGTGATTGAAAAGAGGCAGAAAAGGGGCAGTGTGCTTGAGGCGAGTAAGTTAGAATATGTGACACCTAAAGTTCCTGTTGGGATAGAAAAGGTTGGTGTTGGAAAAAAAACTCAGACGGGTGCTTGAGTGAGGTGCAGGCGGTGAGGGTTGCAGTGTAGCGGAAGCGAGTAGCCAGAAGGGTTGCGGTGTAGTTGAAGTGAGTAGCCAGGTAGACCGATTACCGGGGTAAAACTGGAGGCATAAGAGTTGGTTTGGAAACATGTAGTAGAGCAGGAGGCATTACGAATGTGAGCTCGAATACTTTGTAAGTGTGGTGATGCACTGAGTAGCGCGACGGTTTCCCAGGAGTCGTGGACAGGTGAACTTGTGCCATTTGATGATTGTGATTGAAGAGTCTAGGTAATTGCTTTGTTGTGGCATGTGATGCCATTCCTGTGTGTGCTGTGAAGAGATGCTGCATCGGTGCTGGGGGTGTCGCCAATTTGAGTGGGGGAGAATGTGAGGGGTGGTATTCCCTCAAGTAGGATAGTTGCACGAGGTGCTATCCAGGGAGCTCGAGGATCTCCCCGACCAAGGCAAACACTATCCAATGCAATATTTGGGGTTTACGAATGGGATGAACACTGAGGTGAGCCATGCAAGTCTGGATGGGACTTGAGCAGAGTTTGACTTGCATGCTGGCTCGAGTTGGGTACTCGCATTGATGCTGTGGAATCAACACTTGGATGTTTAGGCGAGTTGGGTCATTGTTGGGTGTGAGGCATAGTTTGGGAGTCCTCAGAACCAAAGTGTTTCATTATAAATGGGCTATGGGGATGTTCCAGTGCGGCATGGGGTGGCAGGCCAAGTTGGCCCCTTGACAAAGACCAGAGTCCCAAAAGGAAAAAAAAACAAGTCTTCCCTCAACGTACGGCCCTTTTGCAACTCCCCAAAGTATGACCCCTACTATTATTTGCTGTACAACCCGTATTGTGTATATATTATACGCCCTTCCCTCTCTACCACATCATACACTCCCCTTTGTAGTATGCATTCTTTCTTGTGCAATTAGGCGTAAAATTGTATGCCCATGCTAGAAAAGATAAAATGTACAGTTTGCATGAGATGTACGCCCTAGACCATATGACTTCCTTGGCAGCTCACTATTGTATGGTTTTGCTGCTACTCTACACCCAATTCTTTTGTAGTTGCCTCTTTTGCCTTTGCATTGGGAGGAATTGCTGAGAAAGGAATAAATCATGATTCTATTTGTGGGTTTTCAGAACCATGTTGGGCAGTTGTTTTGTGTGGGCAAGCTCAACGTGCCACACTTGTTAGAAGATTCAAAAATTTCAGAGAAGAATTTTTTGCAAGGGTTTCTGGTAGTTTCAGCTGCAAGCTCTACAATTGTCACTCCCCCAAAAATGTTGATTGTCTTCTCTCATCAATTTCGCATGTTGTATTCGAGTTGTGTTGGAAGGGACTCTGACTTGTTTTAAATGGGGGATAATGTATACCATCATATTAATATTGTCCTTGTTATCAACATATTATTAATTACATGTTACATGCTTGTCTTATTGTGTTTAGATAGTTTTGTAGTGACTCTTGTTAACATGTTTGGTTGTGTTTAACCGACAACCGTTGGGTCTTCTTGTCATATAAATAGCATGATGCGGGTTGGGGAAAGGGCGCTTCTATCAAGTCCTCCTTGTACTGCATGAATTTTATTGTGAACTACCTTTTTTGAATACAAATCTGCTATTGTTTGTATACTTTGCTTTGGCATGGTATCTTATGTAATTACTATTTTGTATATGTTGTTATTGATAGTTTCATTTTTCTATAAACAATACTTGCAGCAATTCCATCCAGTGATCAAACACAAGGGAAATGATAACAAGGCAGTAGATTGACTTAGATGCCATCTTGTCTTGGTGCTCTTTACAGTGCTCGACACTCGGGGACACAACTTCTATGACAAGGTTTCTCTCTGCTCAGCCGAAAAAGGCTTTGCCCAAGCCTATATTGCTTTGCACAAGGTGAATAAGTTGTTGATTTCTATTTGTTTGACCAACTCCTCTACAAGCTTGAGCATCTATGTGTCCCTATTGGTGTACCTCGCCAAAGTATTTTGGGAGGCCCATTATTCAAAGACTGCGAGACACTTTAGTGCTACCAAAACACTGGCAACACTCTAACAATACTTTTTTTGGCCTCATATGCACAAAACACAAAGTGGCATATCAAATCTTACATTCCTTGTTGCATTGCCAAGTCAACGAACATGATGCTTGGGATATACACACCTTTGTCGATTCCATCCAGGCATGGGAATTATTAGCATGGATTTTTTGGTCTGGACTTCCTATGATGAGGCACCAAAATAGTTTTGAGTTTGTTGTAGTGGATAGGTTTTCAAAAATGGTTATCATGCTTGTGTGCAAGAAAAACATCATAACACCAAACACAATAGATGTCTTCTTCAATCACGTTTGGGTACACTTTGGACTACATCCATCATGTTTGACAATGATTTGAGTTTTGTCAGTTTTTTTGGCATGCCTTGTGGGAGATGTTGGATACACAATTGGACTGGTCTACAACATTCCATCCTCATACAGATGGGCAAACAAAGGTTATCAACCACACACTTGTCCATTTGTTGTGCATGTATAGTAGTGCATACCCGCATATTTGGGATGATAATCTGCCCTTTATTTAGCATACCTATAGAAGAGGTCTTCACTGTTTTATGGGTTATAGTCCATTCCAAACATGTATTTGGTTCCAATTAGTCACGCTCCCTAGCATATACTACATGCATCATTTGACAAGTTCACACATAGTCACACACAAAAGAGAAGGATGAGGACAAATTATAGAATTTTCTGCAACACATCCAACAAGTTCAACAGGGTCAGTAGATACTCTTGCACCAACAATAGAAGTAGAAAGAGTACCATGACTCACATTGTACACCTCATGACTTCAAGGTGGGTGATAAGGTCTAGTTGTATCCTCATAAAGAACTCTTCAAGGGTCTGCATAGAAAGATCAAGCCACTGTGCTATGGTCCTTACACCATATTTTGCATAGTTAGAGAGAATGCTTTTATCCTTGATCTATCACAATGCTTGGGTTTGCATCCAATATTCAATGTGGAATTTCTTAAGCTCTAATTTCCACCTTTACTTGATCTAGCAACAACTCAACATCCTTTAAAATTGGACAAGCGACGCCAAAGGATCAGATTGATGGAATCAAAACTACACACACTTGCCAAGGCACACATTAGTTGTTTAGAGTGGTCAAGGCAAGAAAGTATGTTGATCAAGCTAAGTGGTACAACCTTCAGCAACTTTAGGTTTAGTTCCCACAATTGACCAAAGATGTGACGGGGGTTGTCACTTCTAGAGAAAGAGCAAATGATTCGAGCATAGTTGCACTAGTTTGTGGCTTTGCACGCTCCACATAGCTCTATGCTATGCCACATGCCAAACCACATGGTGGCAAATTTGATGTGGATCTTCCCACAACTCTTACTTTCTCAATAATTCACTCAAGACTTCTCTCTCAAATTCAGAAAATTTTTCTCTTGAATCTTGACAAAAAATTCTCAATAATAGCATTCACATTTATCACAAAGGAAACTCTCAAGGTTTTCAGCTTATAATCTCTACAACAATACTCATTAATTCTCACAACGTTACAACACAAAAGCTATGCCAACATTACATGCCATTAACAAGCTTATCGAGTTTTCTCCCAACCCAAAATTCTAACTTGGTCTCAACACCAAGGAGGCTACCCAAGCTTTCACTCAAAGCTTATAACTTCTCTCACACTTCAAGCCTGTCTAAAACAAACAAGAATACATCCTTATATAGGAATTTTATGAAGGAAACTTACAAAAAGAAGCATAATTTCACCCACCTCCACTAAGATGGATTGGGACAAAAAGAAGCGTAATTGCACCCACCTCCACTAAGGTGGAGCGGGAATAATTTCACCTACCTCCACTAAGATGGAGTGGGAATCAAGAAGTCTCCACTTAAGAAAAATTCGCCATTCTCATGTAAAGACATTTTTTTTGACTTGTCTTCACATTAAAAGAATCCACATCACCTTCTTGCATCATCTTACATCACCTGCCTTGTCACTTGACATGTGACCACATCAAAATTGCATAGACCTCAATGTTGAATGTCATGGTGTTGGACTTCTCTACCATGATCGAACACATTGGTGCCCTTCCCTTCATGATGCCCAACTTGACTAGAGTATCTTGAGTTGCCACACAAACATGAATCATGTTGCATAGTTTAACCTCAGCGCCAAACGTTCGTGCCAAGTGGAACCTTCACACCATGTTAGATTGTGCTCCCAGGGCTTGTGCCATATTAGCCCACTTGCCAACACTGCACATGCCTAGAATTTGAATCAAATATCTACAGGAAGGTGAACTGTCAACTATTGAAGTGGAACTGTTTTGGAATCGCCTTCTTTTGTAACTACTTTCTTGTAATTGTTTATTTGTAATCATTCAACCCCAAAAGGTTGATATGGACATAAGTCAAATTCTAGCCTAGGAAAATCAGGGAGGAAGTGTTTCCCCCTTTTGATCACATGAATCTTCATTCTTAGCCTTCTAGTCCTTCCATGCATATGTACCATACTTGTTCATTCCATTGGAATGGAAGATTAATACTCTGTTGTGTAATGGTTTTATATGTTTGGTTTTTTGTTATATGTTCATATTATAGCTTAGTAAGTTACTATCTATTTTATTAGGTTTCCCATCACACCACCATCTTGCAGTGTGGTTCACTTTATTGACTTTTTTACATAATGACAGTTTACATCTATCCCATTTTTAAAAATGTTTGTTATCCTTAACGATTGTTGGAAAGTGGGAGATAAATTAATATCGGTTTTGATCTCAAGTATCCCATAAGGAAAGGTTACATTAGGAGGGGGAGTTGGAATGGGTAATGGTGTCATCACTAGTTGGTCTCTAGAAGTTTGGGTCAAAGAGGGTTATGCTGAAACTCTTTCTTTGTATTGGGCCAATTCCCTCTTTGCGGTGTATAATTCCTTCACCGCCGTCTTTGTATCTGCATGAAGATTGATAGTGTTTATGTTGAACTTTTTCCTCTAGGAATCACTCTTTGATTCCGTGGCCTTTAAGTTCCTCTCTAGCACTACTTCCTTGATGCCTTGATGCGAAATTCAGTGAGCTCCAACTCAAAATTTTCAGCTTTGATGGAAGCAGATTCACTTTCTTCCTTGCCTACTTCACTTGTTCTCATGCAATCCTCTCCTAGCATATGGAAACAATTGCATAAAACAACATGAACCTAGATAAATATTAAAATCAGATTAGCTAATGACCTATTGACTATATAAGTCAAACCATTTGAAATAAAGGAGACACCATTACTATGTTTCCCCACATTATATCTTGTGACTTCTTGTCAATACAGTGAGTGGACGAAACAAAATAAACTGCCTCCAATTTGGAAATAAGCCCATGGGAGTGTCATGTAGAATTATGAAATGGCCATGATTTGGAATGTAGGCTATAGGAGGTGTTTCTATTACTTCTAAATTCTCAAGGTGCTACAAGACTCTGAAACTTGGGCTTCACTTCCAAGCTAACATAGATGCTATATTAGTAATATTGTGGAAAATATTATCTTTGAATGGCCAAATATATTTTCCCTTTTTATTGTAAACATTCCTTCATGTTTTATTTTAATACAACTGATAAATAATTGTCTCACCCAATGTAATATTTTTCGTTTGTTTCTCTTAGGAATCTTTCTTATATTTGATGTTTCATTAACTCTGTGTACCCATCCTTCGGAAGAAATTGAAAATTACAAATGCTTCAATTAACATGATGAATACATAAATATTTATCTCAAATACTTATCATCATGAAAACTTACATACTCTCTTCTTTCTTTTAGGTTGACCAATCACTTCTTCAAGTTCAGCAAAGATCGGTTCACACTCACAATATCAAATGGTTGAGTATTATCCCCGGCATTGGAATCTCACTTTCATTTGTTGATATTTTCATGCATCTCATTACTGTTCTTCAAGGAGGACACTCCAGTTATGATGAATGGCTTTTTCAAAGTTCACGACTTGTAACGTGGGTAAGTTAAAAGTTCTGAAAATTAGAATTGATGATTTCATTATATTTTGATGTCAACTCTTGCTAAAATTTACTTGCTAGCTAGTTCAAGCCAGCACTTATTCTATAGTCTTCTGTTCATACGAAATATGTTTATCTCGTGGTGCATTTATGTTTGTGTACAGGTGGTGGCTTTGGTTATAATGACATATGATAGCTGGTACTTTTTGACACAAAATTTTGTTCTATGTATCTGGTGGTTTGTAAAGCCCTTAGTGGACTTCCCTTGGTTTCGGACCAATTGCTCATCATCAGAGGTATCTAGCTCTTGTGTCATATCAAAGGTTTTTTGTTACTTTCTGCCAAAGCACAATCACAACCATTAATGTTAAATAGTCTAAGGCACACAACGTGTGAAAGATATGTAGAAGAAAATATTTATCCTTGTAGAGTGTTTAGCATGGAATTGTTATCTTGAGGATGACTCTAGCTTTATATAGGCAGGTGGCACACCGTCACGAGAACACTTGACCACCTGCTTCTAGGGTTGGGTTGGGGTTGAGGGCATCAATTGAAAATGGGCCATCAGTGCAAAGGAAGTTTCAGATATTGATCTTTGTGTTATCTTGCAAAACCTATATTGTGTAATTCAGTTCTTATCCAAAGCTTACTTTGCATGCTTAAAAGACATTCAAATTTTACTTAAAACACTACAAAATGATATTCTAGATGTGCTCAGATAACTGATATTGCTTAGAATCAGGTTTGTGAGGAGGCTTTGAATTTTTTCATTTGGTCAGCCTCAACTTCCATTTTCTCCATACAATTTATGTTTGCTTTTGGATATAATAGTTATTACATTATCATGTGTCTATTGATTGTAGTTGGGTTTTTTCCAATGGAATTTTTAACATTTAAATTAGCAATTCGACACACTCTTGGAGAGTATGGCACTCTGATCTGTAAAGTAGGTGGATATACCAACTAAGCTTCACCAACATAGATCCTATGACTCCTAGCTCAACAAATGATTAGAAGATAGGACTGTTCTAGGTTAATCACAATGCTTAAACATAGATAAACAAGTGCTGGAAATGAATTTTACAGCATATTGCACATGAACATGAAGCATATAGATAAGCAAAGCGCAAAATGAACACACGAGTTACCCTGGAGAAACCCTGTGTGGGAAAAACTCTAGTGGGTAAAGTAATTGTACTCCCCTTCCGCTATGTAATTCAAGAAATGTACAAGGTACTTCCAAACATGGCCTTCATGGATAGAATTCTCACTATCACTCTATTCAAAGCTTGCACACAAGACTACTCTACACTTTTCAGACACCTTTCAGAACTCCAACACAGCTGAACCAACCTTATACAACTAGGAAACTATGAGACAACAAGAACAAAGACTCAAACTTGCAACTTGCAATGTGAATTCCACTTCAAGACTTTTCACGGCGTTTTTTTTATGTCCTCTACTTTGCACAAGACTTGTATTTATGCTCTCTCAACTTTGGAGTCTGCCAAGAAGCTCAAACAAAATGTCATTGCAAATTGGAAAAGTTTGCAACCCTTCCCGTTCTCGTACTTTGTCTCATGGCGAAACTGCCGCTGTTTGCAGTCCGGTGGTTGCAAAACCACCAGGGCAATTGTGCAAGTGTCACCTGCGTATACTGACTGTTATGCAACCGCTACCCACATAGACTGGCAGTTGCGTCATCTATAGCAAACTCCTCCATTTCTAGAGCAGAAACTCTCTGACTTCATCACTATGAAGATGTCTGGAGCACCCCTATACTGACTCTGCCATTGTAACATATCTGATTTGATGTTTTGAATATGATATGTCTTACAATCGTGTCTTACAAACCTGAACTACATACGACTAGGCATAGGGGAAACATCTAGTATACATGACTAGTACATTAGGATCCCAATTTGAATCACACCCCAATTCAAGTATCTCCACTACATCATGGGTTAGATGAGGCACTAATGTTATTCTAGTGCCAAGTTTCATATATCTTGGGCCCAAGATATGCAAGTTATTACAAAGACATTGTGTAGTAAATTGAGCATTGGTTGGGAAGAATGAAAAATGGCAACCAGTTTTGTAAGGGTGAGATTTAATGATTTATGCAAATCGTGTTTCCATTGTATTCTGTCATTGGGATTAATCAGTTTTGGATTTCACCCCACAACATCGGCTTCCACAACACACCTCTGTATATTAGCGTCAAGAAAATGATTTTACCCACTAGAGCAATTTTCCATTCGACAAGCCAAGGGGCTGATCCTTTCCCTTGCCTCTTCTGGTGATTCTGTAAATAATAACATCATTTATCATTTAATGATATAATTTATGTCAGCAATGTGTGGATCATGTATTTTTCAACAATATAATAGGTCTTCATAAGTTGAGAATCAATACTTTTCAATTAAATACCCAGTGGCACCCTACTTTTTAGCTTTGAACCCTCTTTTATTGATACTTTTGGTGAAAATATACTATTATGTATGCTCCATTAGAGTTCTATTAGATACCTGTTTTCATGACCATCACATTGTTAGTGGAGTTGCATGTATACTGCTTTCAACTGTATGCACAGTGCCATGGGCTTAGCTTTGAGGCCTTGTGTATTTACTCCTCTATATGTGTCATATCTAATTGCATTATAAGAAAGGTGTTATAGAAGGTTGGCTTGGTGTATTTTACAATGTAAGGTTCACTTTTAATCAGATTTTCTTATAATTTTAAGTTTTTAATATTTGGGCTCTTCTAAATACATATTAATTGCTGTGCTCATTCAAAGCTATTGATGTAAAGCATAGAAGTTAATAAAATGTTGGATTTGGTATCGACAGGGTTGGTTATCCACATGCTTCAAAGAAACTTGCTCAATTAGCATCGAAATAATTTTTGGGTCAATGATTCTATTCTTATGGATTAGGAATTTATCCAGCATATCAGTCAGCAGGTTTTTCCCACTCTTGTGAAATTCCTTTACTCCATATTGAAGTTTGTTATGTCTAGAATAGTTTATTTTAATCATCTTGTCCTGTTTATTCATAAGTTATTTTGTATTTCTAAGTTTAAAATTGGATATTGTGACAGCTGTGTTATGCATTCTGTTGTAAACCTGATTTACATCTTCATTTTCTAGATAATGCAAATGCCATGAACCTAAAATGATTTAATGTGGTAAGTTCTAACTGTTAAAAAAAATGGATAGCTTTCTTTGCTTATATCACTTTGAAATGTATTTCATTGCTCCTAGAATGTCGTAGCAATGGATAATTCATACATGCTCTAAGACATTTGGAAGTATATGATTTTAATGGACAGTAATTTTAGTCCTTTATGATTCTAATGAGTTTCACGTTTGATGCCCCGGTATATTTTCCTGTAGGCTATATCAGCTGTAAGGGCAAAAATTAATCAAGTCTCATGCATTATCTGTCATGATAATCTATTTATAATTCGATTCATAGACCTTAGTACTGCCAAGAATGTTCCTTTGCAAAGGCATACCATTAAGAAAATTAGGGAAATTATTTATCAAATTCCCAGATGGTTGTTGCAATAGATAAGTTTAACTGTACCTTCATATGCTTAAAACAGACTATTTAACACAATGGATTTGAATTGTTTATCATCTATATTTTGCCTACTCCTGCAAGCTGACTTTTGATGTCCTTCAATTTTTGTAGGTGAGGTGATTACCAATCGATCCACCTTTTTTTAACTTTAGAGCATAAAATTTGTTTTTCAAAATATGAATTTTGGTTTTGTTCTAGTTTAGCATACAATGTAGTTAAGTGCTTCCACCCACCTACACTATTTTCAAGATTCCAACTCCAACAATAAAAAGTGGATTGCGATGACCAGCAGGAGCAGGACTGCAGCGGGAGCAGTTGACCCGTTGGCAGCAGCCACCATAGCAAATGAACAGCAAAGGGTTCAAGCGGATGAGTGAGTGGCTGCGATTACTTAGGCAGGGCTTTGCCTTGACAAGTTTGACAAGAGGGCTGCGGTGGCTTCTAAAACCCTAATCCTGAATTCAGAGTAGGCTCGAATGGGTAATAAATAGTCAAGGCATAAGATTTTTCGGGAGTACAAAAACACCTCCAACCCATTTCATAGCTGAGTTGCATTTTGTAGGAGACAGATCTCCCAATCCTTTCTGAATCCCTCTCCCATTCTGATTGAGAGAAGTCAGCTCTCTCTCACTTCTAAAAGGGCTGGGCAGCGGCAGAGCGATGGTGTGGCACTTGAGAGGGTTGTCTTTCCAATTTCCCATCTTGTCAGCACTTAAAATGATGACAGATTCATGGGATGAACGGGCGTCATCTCCTTGAGGGATGTTCCATTGAAACTGGCGGATGAGATACCAGAAACGGTTTTGGATGATGACTACATTTAAGCAATGGAAAATGAGTTTGGAAGGTCCTAGATATGCAGGTGCCTAGGAAAGAGACTGCCTCTCGAAGATCTTTATCAATGGATGAAAGAGGTTTGGACAAATTCTAACTCCTCCATTTCCTTGCTGGAAAAGGGATTTTTTATGATTCAGTTCTCTTCTGCTGGGGAGTGTGCTTGGGTGTGGGATAAAGGGCCGTGGTTTGTTGGTAAGCATGATCTATTCATTCACCCATGGATTCCCTTCTTTGATCCATCCTCCTCCCTGATTACCAAGGCTCGTCTGTGGGTAAGACTTTACATTCTCCCTTTGGTAATGAGAAACCATGGTTTGATCCAGCGCTTGATGAAAGTAGGGGATTTCATCAAAGCTGATGTTGCCTCAGCTGGATTTCAGGAGAAATTTATGAGGGTCTGCTTGATGGTTGATTTATTAAAATCAATCATTCTTGTAAAAATTGTTTCGTCTCAAGGGGTTTGGACTCAATTTATCAATTTCAAAGGTCTTCCCTATAGTTGTTTTTGATGCAACCAACTTGGGTGCAAGATAGCGGAGTGTCGTTCCAATTGTTAGATGGGCTCTCACACGATTCATTTGCAGCAATGGACAAAGAAAAAGGGAAGTCCTAAAGTAGTGTCAAACAAGTGTATTCTTCAACCCTCCTCCTCCCTTGTTGATTGTTCCATTCCCCGCTCCGCACCCCCCCAAATGGTAGGTAGTAAGGGAGAGGGCTGCAGGCTAGGCAAAAATTCAACAATTTAGGATCTTTCATTTCAGCGGGCTGTTCTCTCCCCAGCGAACAGAACTCCTTTTCCCAGTAGTGGTGGAGAGGGGCTGCAAGCTCATGAGGATGTGTAGGTGGTTGTTCAAGGCATTGGTGTAATGTTCCCTTTTCATATAATTTTAGTAATTAATAAAATTGTCTGAATAGTGATTTTAATCATTCGAAAATATAAGGCAATTTAATTAATTATTAAAATAGAACTATCTTGGATAATTGTTCGAATTACCAGAAAAGTGGTTTTAACCATTTGAAAAATTAAGGAAATTTTAGTAATTATTCTAAGGGGTTTTATAATTATTAAATTGCTTGAAAAGTGATTTTTATCACTTCAATTATTAGAGCAATTTAATTAATTATTAAAGCAAGGACTTAATATAAAATAATTATTTAATTTGCCAAAAAAGTAATTTTAATTGCTAATTTATTGAGGCAAGTTATTTAATTAATTCAAAAAGGCTTGAAGTGAAATTATAAGGGATGTCCTTTTAAAGTTTTGGGAGGGTTATTTAAAAAGAAAAGAGGATATAAAAAGAAGGTAAGCTATCATTTGATATGCATGAAATGGATGATATCGATGTGGATTGATCAAGTATGTCAAGCTTGGTTAATTTGGACATAGTTTCTTGGGGAATGTTACCCTTTAAAGACTCTGATGTGTTGATTCTCTAAATGGTGTTTTGGAACATCACTTATTTTTGAAAATTTGATTGAACCCAAGGTTTGAGGAGGAAAATTCTAGAAACTAGGGTTTTCAAAATTTTAAAGCAAGTTTTGGTGGCCTTCCCATGGAAGAAAAATATTTAAATTATTTATATTTGATAGTCTCTAATTTTGTGGTCAATTTGAGCTTTTATTTGCATCATAATTCCAAGTATTGAGGGAGTTATGGATATTTGATGTTTTAGCTTGTTTGTAGTAAATAATACTTGTTGTGAGTAGCAAGTCGTTTGGAAAGAGCTGTAGGTCTTTGGAAGGTGGGCGAATTGTTTGAGAAGGTTGGCTAATTACCTTGAGAGGATGATTAACAGGTTTCTAGCTTGGGTGAATTACTTGGAGGTCTCGGGGACTCTTTTGGAGGGTCTTGCATTGAGAAAATCCTCTTATAGGGTTTGAGGTATTTTATACGAATTTTATATGGGTGGATGAATCATCTTGGTAGCATTTTGAGGTCATTGAGTGGTCAATTTGATGCCCTAAGTTATGATAATAATTCAGAAAATTAATATTATACTATTCTGATTTTTCTATCAACTTTGCATGTTGAATTTGGGTGATTTGAGCACTGATTGCAAAGTGAATAATTCTGAATTATTCCTATTATTTTTTCTAAGTGGAGCGATTCACCTAAAGTGGGTTTTTAGAGTGTTTTTGGGCTCTAACCTTGAAAGAAACAATTATATATTCTCTGATTTATACTTTGGAATTTATTGCATTAATTTTTCAACATTGGCGACTTGTTTTGTGAGATTTGGAAGCTTGTTGAAGGGCAAGTTGAGGTTTTCAGCATTCTGATTTTATTTCATATATTTCTCCAAGTGTGACGACTTTATTTGTAAGTATTTACAAGGTGTTTTAGGGTGTTTGAAGTATATATCAGTTAGATGCAAGTTCAAATTAATTGTATTGAAAGGGACAACAAAAGAGGTATTTTATTTACTGCATTTGTGAATTAAGTGGTTGCTGATTTTAATTTCAGAATTCAGTATTATTTTCAGATTTGTTTGTGTTTCATGGAGAACCCCTTTTGTGGTCTTTGGTCCCAAATTGGGGACATTACAGTGGTATCAGAGAATTGATCTTGTCCAGGGTGTGAGGGTTTGTGTTTGCAGATTTGGTTGCATAATTTATGAATCATGGAGTTAATGAGTGAAGATGAATTAAGAACAAAGCTTCACAGATTGGGAAAAAAGCTTGAGCATTCACATCATGTAAGTGAAAATATGACAAGCAGAAGGTGGGGACTCAATCTGGATTTGGGTTTGGCTCAGGATGTCATAGAGAGTGGTGTGAGTGAACATGGAGCTAGGGTCTAGGTCCTTTGGTGAAGAGGAATGACGAGGAAGAATGGTATGCCAGAAACGTTTGGGGGAGTGGAGAAGGGACGCACGGAGCTCACGACGTCTTCAGGATACAAAGGTTTGTTTCCTATGGCGATGGAGACGGTGGTACACTTGAGGGATGGGAAGGATGGAAGGGCGTGAGTGAAGGCGAAACGAAGCTGCCAATGAAGGGCCTTACAATCGGCATCATACCACTGGTTCATGGGGCAGGTCTTCCTCTTTGAGGTAGTATGGGTGAAGTGGGGGGAATGAACTGAGGGCCGCGTCATGAATAACAGAGGAAAGGGTGTTATACATCAAATCAACAGTCAACAAGGCAAACCGGGGAATCGATGGGAGAAGCTGACGGAGGTGAAGGGAAAAGGATACAAGGTCCCCCTCGTCAAACTTCAAGATGGTGCGGGAAGGGCCTGGGAGGGGGGGGGGTCGTGACATGGGGGGGGTGGTCTGCAGAGAGAAGGAGAGGGTTGCATGATCAGCAAGAGGAATGGGGGAAACACGCAGATGGTGGATATGAGGAATCAGGTTGGGAGTGGCCATGACGTAATCAACCAACTCTAGCTCACCCACAGTGGGGTCTGCAAGTGAAGAACCGAGAGTTTGGGAAACATGAAATGCCATTCAAGATCAGCAAATCCTGAGATTCCCCCATCTAGAGAAGGTGTCGGCTGTAGGAAGTCAAAGGCCCTACTCTATTCTCTGAATCCCGCTGAAGACCAACTGAGTCTGGGTCTACCTCCAACGTACAAAGCACATCATCACTCCTGTCATGTAAGGGAACCTGGAGATTCCTGGTGCGTGCATTGAAATCCCCCAAAATGATGACCTCCCCATCCATCGAATACTGAGAGATGCCAGTATAAAGGTTCGAAAAAGGGGTCTCCATTCAGGCCATTATGGATGGCGAATGAAGAAGCTGGAGGAAAATAGCAGACTGCAATGAAAATGTCCCTGAGGTGGGGTGTGGTTCGTCTGATCTTAATCCAGAGAAAGCGGGCAAACTCATTTTCTGAGACTAAGGAAATCCTGCTCCGAAGTGTGTCTCTGACCAGGCAAACAACATCGTAGACCCTCTAACCCCTCCAGAACTCTGAGTCTCTTGTCTGCAAACAAAAATCCAGTAGTATCCCCTGATGTCCGGGAGAGGGCAAATAGGGCTCACATGCATCTCAGTGACAAAGAGGTCTGAAAGGCCTAGAGCATCAAATAGAATACTTGAAGAAGACCAATATGACCCATTCCCATTCCAACAAGTGATGGAAATGCCCTTGTTTCGACTCCTCTCCTAGAGAGACCGTCATTTGGAACTAGACCTTGGAACCCAACCTGGAGGAAAAGAATCCCAAATCACAGGCCTGAGGTTGCGAATCACTGCCCATTTCCTTGCTTTTTTGGCTGCCATAACAACTTCACGGGATTTTCTGAGTTCGGCCACTTGCTCTTTAGTAAGATCTTCATCAAGAAAGACCTTATTGGGGAGAGAGAATAGCTTACGTTTGGCTCTGAGTGCCCTGAGCCTGTGCTCTGTTGATTTGAAGCGAAGAAAAAGAGTGGAGCCTTGTCCGAGCCAAGCTCTATCGAGCTGCACATCCGGCAACCCCAAGTGTCCAGTGAGGAAGTTCGAAGCAATGATCAAAGGGTCTAAAGAAGGGGGAGGGGTGGGTAATCCTCTTACCTTGAGATTGAGCTCCCTAGCTTGCCTGGTTCTTTCCTCTATGAGTTTGGTTTGAACAACTCCTTCCACCACTTTCAAAGGAGGGTCCTTACCCTTCACCACTTGGGCCGAGGTATCCATTTGTTTCTTGAGATTTTCCTGCTGATTTTTGAATTCCTCTTGCTTGTGTTTTAAGTCTGAAATCTCAGCGTGTAGTTGGACATTAAAAGTGGCAGTAGGTTGGGTGGTATCAGCCAGTTGTCTTCGCAAAGCAATGTTGTCTGCCTCTACCTTTTCCATCCGAGTTGTAAGCTCAAACACCTCAGCTCGGAGGGCTCTGTTAGAGGATTCCAAGGTTTTTACCATGTTGATCAATTCCTCAATAATGCTAGGCAGATCCCCCTTGTGTTGACCCTATTCATTATTCTCAGAAATGGAAATTACCTGTGCTGCAAGGGTGGGAGGAGACATAGTGGTTGGGAAGACTACCTGCAGTGGTGATAATGTGATAGGCCAGCTTGGAGATTCACCCAAAATCCCCAAATGATTAAATGGCTTGTGCATCAAGGATGAAACCAGACTCGCGATTGCAAGAACGTCACAGACCATGAACCATAAGGAAAACGACTGTATATTTCTATGAATGTTTACGCTGCGACTATATCTTTTCGAGCATAAGAAGATAGACATTCATATGCAATTGTTTACTTTGTCGTTAGAAGAAGATGGGGATATGGGAGAATACATGTCTAAGTTGAAAAATATTGCTACTGAGTACACTAACACTAGGTTTGGAAAACTAGATGATGATCTCATAGTTATTGCTGCATTGAAAGGACTACCTGGGCCCTATAGGAACTTTATAGAAATGTTGCTAATCTTTGACAAGATCACATGCATCACTTTTGATAAATTGGCTGAGTTGCTTATTCAACATGACTTCTCTCTACCTAAGAAATCCAAGAAAATTGAGGAAGCCCATGTTTTAGAGTCTAATTCTAGTTCATCTTCTGGTCAACAAAACAATAGAGGGAACAATTATAGAGGGGGTCAAGGTTATAGAGGAGGCAACTATCAAAACCAAGGTAGAGATTATTCGAATCAACAATCTAGCCATTCTCATTCAAATGAGACAAGTGATAGAGGACGTGGTCACAACTCTTATAGAGGCAGAGGTCAAGGTAGATCAGACATTCAGTGTCATAGATGTGGAAAATTTTGTCACATTGCCTCTCAGTGTAGGATTCCTTTTAATAAAATTTAGAGGCCACAAAAAGTGACTAAATCTAACTCTTCTCAATATGCTGACCATGATTATGATGAGTCTAGCAATGTTGCTCATGAATCTGCATTCACTGCTTTAGGGCACATTGATTATATGGAATATGAGGCTAGAGATGAGCTCACAGATGTATGGGTTTTAGATACAAGAGCAACCAAACACATGACATTTAGGCAAGACTTCTTTTGGACTTTCAAAGAAGCTTCTCTCTCTCCGGTATCTTTGGCAGATAAGTCTTTGCATACTCCACAAGGTCTTGGGTCAATTCGGATTCTCCTTCCTAATGGATCTATCAAATACTTGGAGAATGTTTGGTATGTTCCCACATTGCAAAAACATCTTCTTTCCTTGGTAACTATTCGAAAGAAAGGCTATCAAATTGTGCTTGAAAATGGGCTCATTTATATAAATTCAGTGAAGGATGGATACAAAACCATGTATATAGGATATGAGGATGGAAATTTGGTTAGATTACATGCAGCAATTGTTGAAACAGGTACAAGTACTATGTCTACACAATGGTTGTCTACACAATGGTATGGACATTTGAATGCTCACTCTTTAGTGGACTTGCAGAGATATGGTATGGTGAGTTGGTTGCCCACTTTTCGCAAAGATAATATTCTTTGTGAATCATGTGTTTTGGGAAAACAAAATCGGGAAAAATTTCCTAAGAATTCTTCATGGAGAGCTAACAGATGTCTGCAATTAGTACATAGTGATGTATGTGATATGAAGAAGTCATCCATTGGATGGTGTAGATATTTTGTGTTGTTTATTGATGATTTTTCTAGGATGACGTGGGTGTTTTTCATGAAAAACAAATCAGAAGTTTTCACTAAGTTTGTTGATTGGTTACACTTAGTTGAAAAAGAAATAGGTTCACACTTAGCCACTCTTCGTTTAGACAATGGTGGTGAGTATACTTTGAATGAGTTTTCGGATTATTGTGGGGAACATGGCATTCATTGACAATACAATAATGCTTACACTCCACAGCAGAATGGAGCATCTGAACGAATGAACAGAGCTTTAGAGGGCACAACACGAGCTATGTTGCACTATAAACAGCTCGATGATAAGTTTTGGGCCGAAGCCATTGGTACTGCAGTGTATTTGAGAAACAAACCCCCATAGCTGCACTTTTGGGACAGACTCCATATGAGGCTTGGTATGGGTTTAAACCAAAAGTTAAACACTTGAAAGTTTTTGGATGCCTTTGTTTTCCTTTAGTTCCCATTGAACATAAAACTAAGTTGGAACCATGAAGCTGAAAATGCATCTTTTTTGGATATTCTGAAAATAAAAAGGGTATTGTTTGCTTTCATAGGATACAGGCAAATTCATAGTGAATCGGGATGTGATATTTGATGAATTTGGTACTATGAACACTGCAGAGATTGATTCTCAATTTGACAGGTTAGAGAGGAAAATTACAAAACATGATAAAGGATTGAATAATGAGGGAAATTCTTAGAGGTTGTGGTATGAGACTAATATCCCTTATATTTCCTCTCCATCTACTAATTCACAGGTTGATGACTTAGATAATGTTGAAAATTGTCTAAGTCTTTGAATGGTGCACATGATGAGAATTCTGGTGTTCTTGATTGGAATAATTTGAATAAGCATCCAAAATGGTTTCAAAGTACTTTTTCTGACTTGAAAGCAGATGAAGTTGGTCTAACATGTCCCAAGAGTTCTTGTAAACAGGAGAACTATGCAATGGTTGTTACTACTTCTTCCACTAAGCCATCTACTTTTGAGGAGGCTTCTACTGAATTGGTTTAGCGACAAACAATGCAAAGTGAGTATCATGTGATACTTAACAATAATACCTGGGTTTTAGTTGATCCTCTACACGTTCAACCCATATGATACAAATGGGTTTATAGGACTAAGTATAAATCGGATGGCTCCATTGATAAACATAAGGCAAGACTTGTTGCGAAAGGATATGCGCAACAAGAAGGTATTGACTATGAGAAAATGTTTGCACCAACTACCAAATGGCACACTATTCGTATGTTCCTTGCCTCAACAACACAAAATGGTTGGAAAGTACATTAGATGGATGTTAAAAGTGCTTTTTTGAATGGTGATTTATAGGAAGAAGTATATATGAAACAACTCCAAGATTTTGAGAAAGTGGGTGCAGAACACAAAGTGTGTAAATTGATAAAAGCTTTGTACGGGCTCAAACAAGCACCCAAGGCTTGGTATGAAAAAATGGATTCATACTTGAAGACAATTGGCTTTTAACGTAGTGAATCTGATGATACTTTCTATTTTTGAGTGCAGGTTAAGAAATTGGTGATTCTTGTTCTCTATGTTGATGACTTGTTTATCATAGGCAATGACGAAAACCATAACAAGTCTGTGAAGAAGGAATTAAAAGATGGGTTTGAGATGACAGATCTTGGACTTCTTCACTACTATCTTGGCATAGAAGTAACTCAGAAAGAGCGTAGTATTTTCATTTCACAAACTAAGTATATTCCCGAGTTATTAAATAGGTTTGGCATGAGTGATTGCAAACTTGCCCTCACTCCCATGGAAAATAACTTGAAATTGTCTAAGGATGATGGCAGTGCCTTTTTTGATGGCACCAAATACAGACAGTTAGTTGGAGGTTTGATATATTTGATGACTACCAAGTCTGATATATTATTTTCCATTGGAATTTTGTTTAGGTTTATGTATGAGCCTAGAGAAATTCATTGGCATGCAGCAAAAAGAGCACTTCGTTACCTTCAGGGAATGAAAAAATATGGCCTTGAGTGCCGCCACAACAAGAACTTCAAACTTGTTAGGTATTGTGATGCAGATTTTGGTGGATGTGTGGATGATAGAGTATCCACAATAGGTACACTATGCATATAGGTCAACTGCCATTGCTTGGTGTTGTAAGAAGCAGGATACAGTGGCAAATTCATCAGCAGAATCAGAGTACATTGTAACACGGGATGCTTCAAGAGAAATTGCTTATTTAAAACGCATTCTTGAAGATCTTCAGATTTCTTAGATTGCTCCTACATAGTTATGCATTGATAATCAAAGTGCAATCAAGATGTCCAAGAATTTAGTATTTCATGTCAAAACAAAACATATGGATGTCAAATATCATTATCTGTGAATATTGGTGGCAAAGAATCCACTTGATCCTATATATTGCCCAACTGTTGATCAAATAACTGACATTTTCACAAAACCCCTTGACAGAATTAAATTTGAGAAATTTAGAAAAATGCTTGGCATGTGTTCAAAGAATTGACTTTCGATCATGGGGGGTTTGTTAGAACTTGTTCCAAAGTCTTAATTTAGCTTAGGATTTTGGTAAGTTTATTTTAAATAATAAATGTAAATGGGGCATGCTTCTTTTTATAAAGACACCCCCATACATAAATTAACTTAGTTTTATTTGGTTAGTTTTATGTTTTGTGTTAAATAATTAGAACTACCTTTCGGGTGGAATTCCCGTGGGAGTTGGTTAATAGGTTAGTTGGTTTTTATCGGTATATGGTAAAAACCTATAAATATATGTTTTTCAGTGTAAAAGGGTTAACAACATATTGACACCCTTTTTATGTATTTGTTTTATTTTGATTAATAAAATACTTGTGGACCCACCTCAGTGGACTCAAGATTTACTTTAGGTGATTTTGTTTGGTTAAATCTATTGGAGTGTTATCAGTTCCTCTGTCTATCAAGTAGTCTCGGACTATAGGTTTGAAATTGGGATCTAGGATATTGACTGAGATTATTTCTTTAGGCTCTCTTGCATAGAAACATTTTGTATCACCATAATCATTTTCTGCAGGGTTCTCAACACAATTAATTAGTTCTTATAGATCTTGAGATGGAGAGTCTAATTTAGATTTTATGGCCTTTAGGACTTCATTGGGAGGCTTTTGTAATTTGACAAGACTCTTTGTACTAGGAGTTTTGGGTTTTGCTCTTTGCTTTCTATCCCCTTCTTGCTTGGCATATTGAAAGGCGTTTTCATGGAATTATATGGCTTTAAAATTCCCTTTGTCTTCACCATGCTGGCTGCATAGGTTAGCAACCTCATCCTGAGTGAGGGTAGGAGATGCAGGGGGAGTGTAGAAACCCCTGTTTCCCCTGAATTTTGATACGGAATATTTTTTGACTGTTTTTGTATATTTTTGTGTTTTTGCTTGAAATAAAGAAGAATACGATTTTGCAAAAATAATTTCAAATAAATAATAAATAGCAGAATAATCTCTTAACTGGCTAATCAATGATCTTATTATTCATCCAGACGATTACAATAAAATATCTCTGTCTTGCATATAAAAATAATATAAAAATATTGTTAAAAATCTGATTTTTTCAGCAAACCCTAGATCTGGTACAGCCGGTACGGCTGCAATAAATGAACTTTTCTCTGCTTCTAATGATCCCGAATGATGATAGAAATATAGGCGCTCAAAAGGGTATCTGCTGTTTTGTCAAAAAGGCAGCGATTTGCACTAGAAGTGAAATACGCCCCTTTGCTGGACTGTACGGCCTGCTACTGATCCGTACGGATTTCGTACAGCAGCTATACGAACTATACGGCCTGTATGCTGGACGCCTAATCTCAGGAAATATGGCGCTAATATTGAAGATCTTTATCTGGACAATTACCGGATCAAACCCCTGATGAAATAAATCTCTGTAAAGCTCTGTGATAATCTCTGTGTGAAATCATCTCTCTCCTGGCAATAGATCAGCGGATATCTCACAACCTCTGAATTGCACACACTGAAGATTGCATGTTCTCCAATGCAAGTAGAATACTGGAAACCCTTGGCTCAGTCTTCTCAGAAAAACACTTAGCAAAAATTTGTCTTCAACATCAATATTGGTGTGCTCCCCAATGAGAAACCCTTATAATCTTCAAAAA
This sequence comes from Torreya grandis, assembly GCA_037957365.1. Taxonomy (NCBI): domain Eukaryota; kingdom Viridiplantae; phylum Streptophyta; class Pinopsida; order Cupressales; family Taxaceae; genus Torreya; species Torreya grandis. The sequence continues at coordinate 2,415,022 of JARHVA010000074.1, read as the reverse complement.
GGGGCGATTGCCCTAATTAGGGTTTCATAATAAAAAATTAGGGTTTTTTTTCTCTTTTAATTTTTTCATAGTCTAAGGCAAAATTTTAATTATAAAATATAATTAAAATGACCCCCTTCATAATGAGCGCCCCCTTGGGTCAAAAACGCCTAAGGCATTAAATTACGCCAAATAATTAATATTTAATTAAATCACTTAAATATTAATCTCCCTCAAAACATCTCCGATTCTCGAACCGTCTAAAGCTGGCGAACAAGGGAGTGATTCCACACATGACCATACCAAAACAGGGGTGCTCCACTGAGTGCCAAAAATCCCTAAAAAATAGGAGCTCAGGCAAACGTGTCTGAAAGACCCCTAATGAACGCCAATTGAAAAAATTCTGTTAGTCGAAGCCAAGCCAAGCTCCATCAAGACCCTCTATCCATCCTATTAGCCTACGAGGGTCGCATAATAGGCTAATCATCAACTCTGAAGATGTCAACTGGAAAGGGGACATGACAGTCCGCCTCTCCTGAAATTGCTTGTCCCCAAGCAATCGCTGAACAGTAAACCAATCAATCCACCTGGATCCCAAATGTAGTCATGATCTATACTGCTGTGAATCAACGCAAGCTCCTGCAATATCCTCTGAAATATAACCAAGAGGAATCCATAATCAAACTGGCGAATACAACTCAACCAAACTCCAAAATCACAACTGCCACAGTCAGGAACCCATGAGAAACAAACTCTCGAAATATCATAACCCAAGTAGAGTGGACAACTCAAACTGCCAAAATCGCAAATACCATATACACATTCCACCATGCTATGCAGAAGGCACACTCCAACTCTGCAACAACTTCCAAATGGAACTACGCCAAGTGCGAAAAATCCACACACTGTACCTCTACTGTAATCAACATATATCTGCAGATCACCAGCCACGGTCTCATCACCCAAACTCCTATGCATCGCTGATAATGAAGAGACATCACATGCTAGATAGCAATAACACAAACCAAATCTACTTGCCATCAACTCCTGTTCTAAGTCATGCACCGACAAACGGTCAACCCTAGCACCAATCACCATATCAGGCTGACTACCATGCTCAACACTAGTAGGAGAACCCCACCCATAAACTGCTAACAACTGACGAGCAGCATCGAAATGCTTGCGAGCGATGGCAATGTCTCGCTCACTAACTCTTAGTTGACTAGACACATGATTGTGCTGGTGGTCGAACTCCTATACTCTACCCTTGACACACTGTCCAAAGGAGTAACCTCAGAATAGCTATCATCTGTAATACTGCCATCCAAATTCGGCCGACCAACTGTTGAACTCGTATCATCAAACGGAGTAACTGAAACATCCACATAAACCTCCGTATCAAAGGAACCCGTTGAAGAGACTAAGTCCTCAACATTGTCCACAACATCCTCCTGGGTGTCATTTGCAATAATCGGATCCTGGGACTCTTCTATAGACTCTGCCATATCTGAGAGATTATCAACCCATTCCAACATGAATGGTTCACTAGATACTTGAACAATGCCCCTGTTTGGAGGTCTCCCTGGTGGAATGTCACTGAATACCTTACCATGCTTGATTCTCAACTGCTGAATGTCAGGATGATACTCAGTCTTCTGCTGTCCCTCCTGTATTGGTGCCAATGTGCACTCGGCTGCCCACTCTACCATGTCGTGTCGCATGAGCCTCTCCATCCGATGAAAAGAAATAGTTTTGATGTTGCTGTCCCGTATTGCCTTCAGAATGTGTGTCTTCCCATCAACATCAAAACGAATCTCCATGTCCTTGAGACGAAGAGTGACTTCCTCAAGGGAATGAAGCCACTTCATGCCCAGGACTAAATCTATATCCCGCATGTTCACATAATAATCAGCCTTGAACTCATAGTTGTTCAAGCGCAATGGGAGATCTCTAATCATCCGCTCACACCTAAGAGTGTAATCGTCGGCCACCTTAACTCTAATGCCGTCAAACTCCTCAGTAGTTAGCCCACGCTTCTCCACAAATCTAGCATCTATAAAATTATGTGTGGCCCCTGTGTCAAGAAGGGTTATGACCCTTTGTCCTGCCAAAACTCCACGGAGTCTGAATGAACCATCCTGCTGAATGCTAGATAGGCGTGCCTCCTGTATCTGAAGCTTTGAATCTGCCTCTGCCTTAGGCTCTGAAGCCTCAGCCTCTGACTCCTCAAAACTCTCCTGATGTTCGGAATCTTCTGACTCCGAATCTTCATAATAAGCCCACATCACTCGATTTGCCTTGCCCTTAGGCCTCAAAGGACAATCGTGATTGGCATCATAGGGACCTTTGCAGTAGAAGCAAAGCTTCTTCCTGCGTAGATTGTTAAGAGCCGCTCGATCCAAAGGTGGTGTTGCTGGATTGGCCTTTGAATCATTCTTAACCCCTGATTGGTATTTGTTAAAATCTAGTCTTTCTCTATTTCTGCTGAAGCCCTTATTGTCCCTGAATGAAGAAGTACCTCTGGAGTTAAATTTGCTGGATGGGGCTGCCATCTCCATACTACATGCCTTCTTCATAGCTTCCTGTAACGAAGGAGGATCAAAGCCTTTGATCCAACCTCTCAATGGTTCTGTCAATCCCTTCGTGAAGAGCACTACAAGTCGCCTCTCTGAAATGTCAGGCACCATAACTGATAACTTCTGGAAGTCACCAATGTAAGACTATAGACTGCCACTCTGGCGCAACTGAGCCAACTCCCTGAAATAGGATTCCGGATCCTTCCTATCAAATTATTCCACCAGCCTATCAACAAACACCTGATAAGATGTGATCCGATCATGTTGGAGTGTCACCATCCCGTGGTGCCACCAATCGTGAGCTACTCCCTCAAGATGCAGTGTTGCATATTTGATAGCATCTCTCAGCCATCGGATGCAACGTGAGAAATGTGTCTAGCTTACTAATCCAGGTCTGCGCTGTGACCTTGCCACTACCGTCGAACATCGCTAGTGTGAGCCTGTTCGTAGCATGCTTCAGATCATTATTCTGGTGTCTAGGTCTCCAATCCGGTCGACCTCTGTTATGTTCTCTCCTCTGTGTGATGAATCGGTCAAAAGTAATCCTCTCTCTGACCTCAGGTGGTAATAACTCCCACTCCTCATTCGCTGCCATAAGTGTGTCTGCAAACAACTCCTCATGCTCCTCACCTGCTATCACCTCATCGGCCTCCTGCCTCACAAAAGTAGGCCTAGTAGGCCTGTTTGCTGTCCGAGAAGTAGTCCTAAGTGCTCTCTGTGATCCTGCATCACTCCTGTCATCGTCACGATGTGGTGACGGTCTCCTCGGAGTACCCAATCTCTGCAGTGCTTCTGTCAATTGCTGTAATACTTCGTTAGACTGCCTTTGCCCTGCTCGTAGATCTCTGAGAGCAAGTAAAACCTCTGCGTCGTCTTGATCCCTAGGATTATTAGGAATACGGGTCCTGTCAATATTGTCAGCCATGTCTTCCGGCTGCCCTCTCAAACCCTGTTGCCTGTCAACCAAGGCTCTCATGCGAGTATAATACCTGGGTGACCCAAACTCTTGTGGCTGCATAAGATTGCTAAACCCTCAGGATGGCAGGATTTAGCTCTGATACCACTGTAGAAACCCCTGTTTCCCCTGAATTTTGATACGGAATATTTTTTGACTGTTTTTGTATATTTTTGATTTTTTTGTGTTTTTGCTTGAAATAAAGAAGAATGCGATATTGCAAAAATAATTTCAAACAAATAATAAATAGTAGAATAATCTCTTAACTTGCTAATCAATGATCTTATTATTCATCCAGACGATTACAATAAAATATCTCTGTCTTGCATATAAAAATATTGTTAAAAATCCGATTTTTCCAGCAAACCCTAGATCTGGTACAGCCGGTATGGCTGCAATAAATGAACCTTTCTCCGCGCTTCTGATGATCCCGAATGATGATAGAAATATAGGCGCTCAAAAGGGTATCTGCTGTTTTGTCAAAAAGGCAGCGATTTGCACCATAAGTGAAATACGCCCCTTTGCTGGACTGTACGCCCTGCTGCTGATCCGTACGAATTCCATACAGCAGCTGTATGAACTGTACGGCTTGTATGTTGGACACCTGATCTCAGGAAATATGGCGCTAATATTGAAGATCTTTATCTAGACAATTACCAGATCAAACCCCTGATGAAATAAATCTCTGTAAAGCTCTGTGATAATCTCTGTGTGAAATTATCTCTCTCCTGGCAATAGATCAGCTGATATCTCACAACCTCTGAATTGCACACACTGAAGATTGCACGTTCTCCAATGCAAGTAGAATACTGGAAACCCTTGGCTCAGTCTTCTCAGAAAAAATACTTAGCAAAAATTTGTCTTCAACATCAATATTGGTGCGCTCCCCAATGAGAAACCCTTATAATCTTCAAAAAGGCGCGATTGCCCTAATTAGGGTTTCATAATAAAAAATTAGGGTTTTTCTTCTCTTTTAATTTTTTCATAGTCTAAGGCAAAATTTTAATTATAAAATATAATTAAAACGGCCCCCTTCATAATGAGCGCCTCCTTGGGTCAAAAACGCCTAAGGCATTAAATTACGCCAAATAATTAATATTTAATTAAATCACTTAAATATTAATATCTCCCTCAAAACATCTTCGATTCTCGAACCGTCTGAAGCTGGTGAACAAGGGAGTGATTCCGCACATGACCATACCAAAACAGGGGTGCTTCGATGAGTGCCAAAATCCCTAAAAAATAGGAGCTCAGGCAAATGTGTCCGAAAGACCCCTAACGAACGCCAACTGGAAAAATTCTGCTAGTCGAAGCCAAGCCAAGCTCCATCAAGACCCTCTATCCATCCTATCAGCCTACGAGGGTCGCATAATAGGCTAATCATCAACTCTGAAGATGTCAACTGGAAAGGGGACATGACAGGGAGCTTTCGAGTTTGGAGCAGGTTTTCAATTTGTTAAAATCCGAGATTCCAGATCATGGATTGTGAGCATATTGCAATAAAAGATTTCTGTATCAGAATCCCCAGGTGAGGAAAGTTCTTCAAACTGATTAACATGGTTTTCACAATCACTGGAAGAGATATCTTGTTCAGTTGGGATGGAATAAACATCACTATCTGAACTGAATTCTGATACAACTTGCATTTCTTCATTAGGAAGTACAGCTCTGATATTTTTAACCTTTTTAGGGTATATTTTCTTATCAAGACATTTGGGATGTATATGACCATCTTGTCCACAAATGTTGCATTTGATTTTTCTTTTAGTCGGGATGTTCTTTCGATGTTTGACATAGGTTTTTCTTTTTGAAAACCTTTAATTATGGCTGGCTTTTCATAAGATTTCCATTTTTTGGACTTTTTTGATTTATGACAAGTACATTCTATTTTTTCAAAGCCATAATAGTTTGAAGGGCTGAATCCACTATTTCTACAGACAATCTTGTCTATAGATTTTAACTGCTGCTTAAGCAAAGATGCAACTACTTTATTCTTACATTGTGTAGAGATATTCTTCTATAGATTGTATTATTTGTCCTAGAGTCATCTTTTCTATAGAATCCATTTCTCCTATGGTAGCCTCTTTCTTTGTTTCTATGTAAGCCAAGGCTCCATTGGCTATTTCACTTGGGAGAGAATTAATGAACAAGTGTTTTGTTTCCTTTCTCTGAATTTGCTTGGTTTTTCTTGCAAGGAGAGCAAAATCACATTTGAATTTATCTCAATATCTCATATTGTGAAGCTTCATTCTATAGAGCCTGTTGTATTCTATTGCATCTGCATTTTTCATATCCCCAACATATTCTCTGATTACTGCATCGGCAAAGTCAACAATAGATACACCAATTATGGCTCTTTGTTCTTCTGTCAAGGATAACCACCATCCTTTTATTCCTCCATCAAAATTGGCAATAATAAGTTCCATTTCGGCCTCCTTAGATTTTTCAAAGAGGAGGTTCTGAGTTTCTATCCAACCATGGAGTCTTTTGGTAAGACTTTGGATTCTATATCTCACATCATTGCCAACTCCACACCATCCATCAATATTTAAGGAATATGGGAGTATAGGGACTTGTGTTAAGTCATCTGGATGTCTCCCTTGGCTTCTTTGTATGTCTTGGTCTATTTCTTCAATAGTAGTTGGATTGCCTCATGGAAATTTAGCCCTGATCCTAGGGGTTTCTATTTGTCCTATGGATGACTCAGTGTTGGAGGAGTATGCTTCTTCCAACCATCCAGGTGTACCGGTAAGTACAACCATTTCCTCTTGCACACCCTTAGGACTGGCAAGTAGGGACTCAGTCCAATCTTGCGAAGCATCCTCAAGAACAAATGTTTTTGGGATTACTAGGCTATCAAGGTTCCAATCTAACTCATTTAGTTCATTGAAATATAGGCAAGCTCTTGTGGCAATTTGAGTATCATGGTGTATAAGGAGATTGTCTGTAATATTGTCATTGATGTCAAATAGGCAAACATTAATGACAAAGGCATAGTGATTCGGATTTGTCATGTCCATGTGCTTCATTCGCTGATTCGGGTTTGTCAAGTCCATATACTTCATTCGCTTCTACTTATAAAGTTTCATAAGTAAAGCCGTGTCGAAAACTCGACTGGGTCAGGAGAATGTGAATCGCGTTTTTGAACTTCATTTGCTTCGACTTATAAAGTTTCACAAGTAAAGCAATGACGAGAATCCGACTAAGTCAAAACTGGGCAAATCGGGTTTGTGAAGTGATTTTGCTTATAAAATAAGTAAAGCAATGTCGAGAACCCAAATGGGTCTAAGTGAGTTAATCGGGTTTACAGAACACCTTTACTTCTTTCAAGTTTATAAGTTGAGTTGTGTCAAGAACCCGAATGGGTCTAGGAGAGTTAATCGTGTTTCCGAAATGACTTTACTTCTCTCATATTTATAAGCTAAGCAGTCTCAAGAACCCGAATGGGTAAAGGAAGAGTTGATCGGGTTTCCAACGTGACTTCTTTTAATCTTATAAGTCATGCAATGTGAAGAACCCGAATTGGTCTTGGAGAATTCTTTCGGAAAAATGTATAAGTCTTGTCGGACAAAATGTCCGCAACAACATTTCCGAAGGGTACTTTGCAAAAAGTCCGAAGGGCAAATGGACCAAACAAAGTTTTCGAAAGGAGACTTTGAGAAATTTCGAAGGGCAAGTGGACCGTTGTAAAAGTTCCGAAGGGCAAGTGGATCATTGCAGAAAGTCTGAAGGGATCTTTTCAAAAGGCCGAAGGGTATGTGGACCCTTATAGAAAAGCCGAAGTGTATGTGGATCCTTAAAGAAAATCCGAAGGTCACTTAGACATTCCTTCGGGGAAATTGTCCGTAACAAATCCGTCGGGGAAATTGTCCGCAACAATTCCGTCGGGGAAATTGTCCGCAACAATTCCGTCGAGGAAATTGTCCACAACAATTCCTTGGGGAAAATTGTTCGAGGAAATTGTCCCGAAAAGCCCTTGACAAAAAGCCCGCAACAAATTGCCCAAAGAGAAAGGTCACTTGCAACTTTGCCAAAGGATAAAGTGTGGAAGTCTTATAGGGCATTCTCAAAGGGACAAGGCATGTTAAAGATCGAGCAAGTCTACAAGGATCAACAGTGCAAAAGCATTACAAGAATGCCGAAGAAAATGAGATCATGTCAACATGCCGGAGTTTAATGATACAATAGAAAGGGTAAAGGTTGAGTAGATTCGAATAAATCGAAAGGAGCGAAAGCGATCTTGATATATAGGAAATAGCGAGATGCAAAAAGTAGCTCGATGGTTAGACTTGGCGCGAAGAAAGAAATTAGAGGACCGCATTTAATATTTTCTCAATGAACAAATGAAGGAACAGACAAAACCTGTAAATGATTACACAAAGCTCGAGATTGATTGATTCAACCAATCAATTCTCAATTAAAGAAACGACGCAGTTATGACCTAATTCCAACGCTTGCCAAAAATAGAAAAGAGAGTTGAACATTGCGGCGTGATGCATGAACCGAGACATGAAAAGGGTATATGTCAAATTCGCATTGAATGAAGAACTAGAAAAGGGCAGTTGAAGTGCGAAAAGGAAACGATGCAGTTATGACCAAAATCCAGCAATTGCTAAACATAGTAAAGAGACTTGACCATTGCAATGTGATGCATGAACCAAGACACAGGAAAGAGCATAAGCCAAAATCGCTTTTAATGAGAACTGGGTAATTGTAGCTGAAGTGTGAATGCAATTGGAGATAGAAAACCCTAAGCTACATTGTCTATACATATACGACATCTTGAACATTGTAATCTTGAATGCATGAAAGGGGGTCGCCTATCAATAGAGATGCCAATATAAAGAAGGAACAACCTAGTCTCAAAGTACCGACAATGCCGATGTCTAGTGGGGACTAGTGAAGCAATCCTCTCTGAACAACAAGGTGTTAAGTAAGGACATCTCTCATGACCAGAAGTTAAGTCCCCTAGGGATTTGAGTCCGTGGATGTAGAAAGTAAGCATGAACATAGTCTCAAGGCATAGTGGGTGGGCTGCAAATTCAGCCTGGTTGATGCACTGAGGAATTGTCCATTTGCAACGGATCATGCGTTGCAACATGAGAGTATGGACCTTCTCAATACGGGCCTAGTCAACAGCCCCCAGGCTAGGTCCCCAAGCCTTTGAACCATACAAATCTATTGGATCACCTCTTATGCTTTACAAGTAGATTACTGACATTCACAAGTTGGATCACCTCTTATACTACACAAGTAGATTACTAACATTGGATGAAATAAACTATACACCTACCAAATGGAAGCACTAGGGATGATATACTCATTGCAGAAGTTTAAGCTTTGCTTGTTTGTCAATTCTTTCAACTTCTTTGCCAATTATCAACTATTGCTATATCTGATAGCTAAACATACTATTCATGTACGAATTCCAAGGTGGTTGTTGCTTCAAGTGTTTACAATCTAAATTGTTGTTAGGAAAGTGAATAGATAGCTGATCACTTATCATGGACAAAGATGGGTGAGCCTGTTGATAAAGTCACTGAATATTTCTTGGATTCTTGTTTTTTTTTAATTGTTGTGTTTCTAAAGTGGTATGATGACATTGGGGAATATTGTTTCTAGGTAGCATTGCACCAGAAGTTCCACTATGTGAAAAAAAGGTTGAAATACTTTCAATTGTTATATGGGTAGGTACATGGGAAAATATCAAACTTTGCATAGACGGGTTTACAAGAAGAGCTAGGGAGTGTCCTGAAAGGGGAACACGAAGGAGAAGCGAGAGGTCATGTTAGCCATGAGTCTATGAGATAAAATTTTGTTAGTTGGAATGTGGTAGCCAACAGTCCATGGGGATTTCTCGGAATGGGTTAAAACTAGTGATAATTACCAACGGAGAGGTAGGCTAGTGAGGGCAAGTTTTTGGTCCTTGCAACTAGTGCCAACACAAGAATTGTTCAAGCGTTATGGTTAGATTTTGTGGGACCTTTCAAGTATCCCTCAAGGAAGGGAAGATATAGATATTTGTTTGTTTCCACGAAGTACTTGACAAAATGGGTGGAAGCAAAAGATTTGCTGGATAATAGAACAAAAATCATGTCGAGTTTCATTTACGAACATATTATCGTACAATTTAGGTGTCTGATAAATCTAACAAGTGATCAAGGGACACATTTCTTGAATGGATGTATAAAGGAAATATTGGCCAATCTGATGATTAAACATATTAAATATTTTTTATATTACCCTCGTGGCCAAGTCAGTAAAAAATACAACAGTAATGGCCATGGACCCATGGTACATAAAACCTGTGGTATTGAGGAAGGTTGGGCAGAAAACTTACCTGCAATATTGTGGGCGTATTGAACCACATTCAAATCAGTAATGTTTTATTACTCCGTTTGAGCTCATGTATGGGCTGGAAGCAGTGGTACCTATGTGATCTGTAATTTCTCTTGATATTATTGAGATAATTCACGAAAACAAACCTTTACGAGAATAATGATAAATTATCCTTATTGATCTGAATTGAATCATGGATGTTAGTAAAGTTAGCTACGTCACTAATCTAAATTTACTAGTCAAATGGACCAAGTATGCAACTTGAAGACACTCTCAGTATACTTAACAAGACAATTCAGTAGAGAACAGAGTTTGCAGGAGATAGAGACAAGACACAGGTGGAGAGTCGTTCAGGGGTGATCTAGACACCCAGGGGTCAGAGCCAGCTGTGGAAAGCAGAACCCCTGATGGTTTTGGTTGCAGTGATATGGCCCATTGGGAGGCATGGGAGCACAGGCAAGATGATCTGTTCATCATCAGTGGGGTTGAATTATTTGAATATCAGGTTGCTTACAATATGCCCCCTAAATATTGTCCTTGACATTTTAGCGAAGCAACCTCTCCATTGAGAAATCTCATGGCTGTAATTAATTCTCAAAGAACAATCTAGGATGCTTGCAATACATTCCAAGTCAAATGGTTGTGTAACTATTCATGAGAGAAGGTTATTGTGAAACATCACTCATGAAAAATAGGTGAAGAAGAATGACTCAAGACTAAAAAGTTAGTTAATTCTTTAAAATGTTTTGTAATAGATGTATAACTACTGGAGGTTCAAGAAAAGCCGATGTGTGGAGCTTCAATATATCAACATTGAACACTAAATGAATTCCCAAATATGGTGCCAAGTCGAGTACAAATGTGTTTAAACATGTTGCTTTAAGGATGCTGTAGTGATCTTATTTGAGAGGTTTGATATGTTGGCGTGAACCTTTGTAGGGCTATTTTTGTAGCTAGATCCATACCTTGTCACTAATCTAGAGAAGATGAGGAGTATAATGTGCATCATAGTGTTCCTTCTACTTCTATTGTTGGCACAATAAGATCATAAGATCTACTGTATTTGATGAGTACTTGTTGAATGTGTTGCTGAATCAAACTCTATTGTTTTTATTCCATTGCTTGTATAGGAAACTACGACATCGATGGTGCATGGAATGCAATGTTAAAGGGTCCTGCACATAAATGAATATGACCTAAAGTCCTCGGAGCACGTAAATGACCATGTGGTCGATCCCTAATCTTGTTCGAGCATCACATCACCTATTATACAACCATTCATCACTCATATAACGTATATAATAAATGGTGATTCGTTTGTTGTATACATGATACAACCAGTCATCAGTATGAGATTAGTCATGCGTGAATCGTGATACTAGGCATCCAAATCCCTAATGACAGTGACTATGTATCACACATATAATAGATGGTGTCATCCATCATCCATTATGTATGCATTAACAATTTGATACAAATAACACAATGTAGATAGATAGTCATATGCATCTAAATCATATAAGTAACATAAAGGCCTCAACCTATGCTATCTATACCGACCAGCACGAGGGACCATCTCCAACCTACGTGTTATACCCACCAGCATGAGGGTGAAATCTGCTTGCTAGGAATGTAGGCCGATTGAGTAAGAGAAATCAGCTTACTCAATAGAGGCTTGATCCTCTTAGAAATCAACTCAGTTAATATTTTGTATACCATATTGATCCAAAGATTCAGCCTTTTCTGCCTTGGGGACCAAGTCCAATCTATTGAGACTTCTCAACATTTTCATATTTCTCCTAGACTCCTCCATAACAAGTAAATCTGATTTTATAACTGGCCATAATTTGTTAGAAATGGGCTGAAAAGCCATCAGGGCTTGAAACTTTATCAGGCTGGAAGGAAAAAATCTATTCCCTGTAATTTCTCTTCAATGATTGGTTTAAGAAGACGTTCATTCTATTTGTCTAAGACCTTATGGGCAATATTTGCTGTCAAGTTGTTCTAGAGTTGGTTCCTATCAGGGTTGTCATCCGAATTTTGGAGAATGGAACAAAAGTAATTAGAGGCATGCTTTACTATTTTGGGTCTGCCCTAGATGTAGGCTCCCAAGGTAGTTTTATTTTTTTGCAAAAAAGTAATTTTCTGTTTATTAATAACTTAGTGAAAGAATTTTGTATTAGCATCCCATATCTTTATCCATTTTTCTCTCAAACTTGGTCGCTAGAAGACTTTTTCCTACTTTTGGAGGTTAGTGAGCTCCTATATTAGCTCTTGCTCTTGGCTAGCAAGTTTAGTGGTGAAATGAGAATCACACAATTTCTGCTGGAGAGCTCCAAGATCCGACATAGTTTCTGATTTTCTGGAGAAAATGTTTCCAAGCGGGTTTTGTTCAACTCCTTAATATCCCAACGAAGAAGGATCATATTGCCCATAAATATGTATATTGTGTGACCCAGATTATATCAGTTTCTTGCCATCATTGAGCTACTCCTATAAATTTGTATTGGTGAGCCACACGGTTTCAAACATGAATTGAGAAGGGCGGTTCTTGATAGAAGATGAAGAATTTCTGATGCAGGATCATCTAGGCGATCATATAATCTTGCATCACCGAAAAATATTTATCATTGTTCGTGTGCATCCGGACCCCATTGGTAGTACGAAGACGACCTACAAGGACCAATAACACTTTAGCAGGCTCCTAGAACAAAGAAAGGATGGTTTCATTCATGGAGGCATAATTCTGTCTCATGACGAAATGGCCGGTGGTTACGAAACCACTTGGGGGTTATAAAATTGTTGTTTTGCATTAAGCGATAGTTTTGTCCATTGCAGTTGTACAGTTCAAGTAATGGCCCATAAATGTCCGAGTGTTCATTTTGAGCGCTTTCAAGATCGAAGAAGATTCCAAGAGTCACTCCACATGACATATAAGGTTGGGGAAGGATTCGAAGGGGACAAGCTGGAGTTAGAGGAGACTCGCTAGGAGAGTGTAGGTTCTTGGGTAGGAAGCACAAAGGAGTAGAGAGTAGAGTTCAATCCATCAAGGAATTGCAATGTGTGGTTCTTATCATGTTGTAACCAAGGGAAGAAAGAGTGTATCCGTGGTGCGTGTAATCTTTGTATGTTACTGAAGAAATATAAATAAAAGTGCTTGGTTTGTTTCCTAGTCTCATATTGTGTGTGTGTGATTAATGGATGCAAGGACAAGGTTGTCATTCACTCGACCCCCTATCCTTGACTACATCAATTTCTAATTGCACCGGCCAATGGTTAAAGAGGATAGAATCGTGGACTTTGATTGAGACCTAGAATCTTGTCTTGAGCCAAATAATAGATAACATAACTCAATCTATTTTTGCTGCAATAGTGTCGTCTTTCCTTTTGTTACTCCAAGGAAAGGTTCTTTGGGCATACTGCACATCAATAATATGAGATTAAATTATTGAGAAATATGTTGTTTTAACTTTTTTTGTTATATCTTGGCCCACCCTCTTTCTTTGCCAGAGATGTGATTGCATTAAAGTCCTCTAAGAGTATTGGTTTTTGGTGTTGGTTGGCACGAATCCAAACGGAGAGACTCTTCAATTCCTTAGTTTGACAATTCCATGAGGAGAGGGATATATACATTTAATATTCAAAATTTATGTTGAAGTTTGAAGGAGAAAGTGAAAATCACCATTCCCCAGTCAAAATTGTCATTAGAGAGGAAGGCATGTTTTACAAGGTCCCACTGGACCATGGATCTAGTCTTTTGGGAGATGATAGGGTGCTTTAACCAACATATACTGCTCTTTTGTGTGCCTGTCAAGTGATTCTACGACCTCTTGGAGAAGTACCATGGCAATCTTCTCAATCTTGTCTATATTTGCATTACCATGGCATGGAGACCCCTGATATTCCATGAGAGGAACTACATTAAGAAGATGTTGCCACATTTGGAGCTATCATAATTTATTCTAAGATTTTCTTTAAATCTTTTGTATCCTAGATATGGAATTGATGAGCTCAAAAGAATGGGTTGTCTTCCAGTGCATTAAACGTGCTGTCATGGATGGTTTTATTTTCTTGATAGATGTGGGAATGATGAATAATAGTGGGATATTATCCCTACCAATTTCTGGCTTTCTTCTCACACTTATGGCTCATGTAATGGTTGTTGAGGGTTTTACAGTTGGTGTGAAAGTAGGATGTTCCTTTTTTTTTCTTGATGAGTTTGATGTTTTTGCCTAGATGTTTTGCCCAATGGGCTTGCAACTTGTCTGGGAATAGAGCTCAAGGGCCTTTCATGTGTAGTGTGTCAACAATATCCATAAAGTTCATTTTATTCAGATCCTCAAAATAGTTCAACAACTGGATTTGAGAAGTTGATGTGGTGGTATCCTTGGTTTTCACGTGTAAGCATGCTAAATTTTATCCTCACTTTGCTGGTATTGTTTTCTTTTTGGGTAGTTGTTTGTAATATTCCGAACTGGAATATTATACGGAAATTTGATTTCCTTGAAATTCCTTTTTTAAAAATAAATATAGAATTTGTACTTCAGAATAATCTATTTAAATTAAATGAATTTTATTATATAATTTCAGATCTTGAATATCAAAATGAATGTCTCAAGGGTTTACGTCCTTGAGTTGGGTTACAAGGGTTTTTGTTCTTGTATCCAATCTTACTTTTGAGGGGTTTTGTCCTCACTTGTAATTGTAAAGCATTAAGTTGTACAGGTTTAAGTGTTTAATACATGAATGATTGGATGATTTCCTTCCATTCCCATAATGCCTTATTTATACCTTCAACCTTACATTGAAAATGTGTGACTTCCTCAAGGGTAGCGTCCTTCCATTTCAATGAATGCTATTAACACATTAACTAAATAATTAATAAATAACTAACTATTGTTTAGTTGGCGATGTCCATAATGAATCACTGTTGTTCCTTAATGTCTCTTTAATTAAGTGTTGCGCTGCTGTTCTTTAGTAAAGTGCAACGATTCCCTTAATTAATTGTTGCGTTGCTATTCGTTATTAAATTGCAGTGATTCCCTTCTGGGCTGTGATCTCTGTCTTGGTAGTAGTATAGCGTGGGAATATTACAGACCTCCCGTCCTCAAATTGCTTCTCCTCAAGCAATTGTAAATTTGGGTGTTCAAGAATTGATGCTCCTTCCCACGTGGCAATCTTCGAGTGGTAAATTTTTTCAATGAACCAAATATTCTGTGATATTTCTATTTCTTAACCTTTTTTCACAAGCCTCAAGGATGGCTTCGGGTTTAAAATTCAACTTGCCTTCGTCGTTTAATGGTGGTAGCTCTATAGAATGAGTAATATGTTGGCCAAGTGCCCTTTTTAGGCACGAAACATGGAAAACATTATGTATTCGGCTACAACCTGGTAATTCTAACTCATAAGCAACCTTTTCCACTTTCCTCGTGACTTTATATGGTCCGTAGAAATGTGGTTTGAGTTTCTCGGCTCCACTTTGCTTGATAGAGGTCTGTCTATAGGGCTGTAAACGCAAATAAACCATGTGTCGTACTTCAAATTTCCTTTCTGGTATATGTTGATTTGCATATAGCTTTTGTTGATTTTGTGCTTGCTAAAGATTATCCTTGAGAGTCCTAAGGTTATCTTTACTTTGTTGGATTAAGTCTTTGGCTCCCGAACTCTACTACCTGGAATGACCAAATCCACGAAAGATTGCGCATTGTACCCATACAAAGCTTTGAAGGGTGTCATTCCAATTGACATGTGATAAGAGGTATTATAGCAAAATTCTCCCAAGTGCAACCATTTGATCCATGCATTTTGTTGCCTTGATATATAATTCCTTAAATACTCTTTAATCCATTTATTGACGGCTTCTATTTGACCATCCGTTTTGAGGATGATAACTTGTACTTGGGGTCAGTTCAGTGCCTGCTAGGTGAAAGTGTTCTTGCCAAAATGAGCTCATAAACCTGCTGTCTCTGTCACTAACAATGTTCTTTGGCAGCCCATGTAACTTAAAGATTTCTCTAAAAAATATTCCATCTATTAAGGGGGCATCATACTTAGTGGGAAGAGGAAAGAAATGAGCATACATCGTCAAACGGTCAACAACTACATAGAGGCAACTCTTCCCTTGAACCATGAGCAATCCAGTAACAAAATCCATTGAAATACCTTCCCATTTTTGAGTAGGGATGGGTAGGGGTTGCAACAAATTTGCTGGAAATTCGTGCCCTATTTTGCTTTGTTGGCAAGTAAGACACTCTTGAATGTACTTAAGAACTTCACTCTTAAGCCCTTTCCAAAAGAACATTTCACTTATTTGTTTATATGTCTTAAGATAACCAGGATGGCTTGCCAAAGGGCTGTTATGAATAGCCTTTAACATTTTATGCTTAACTTTTGATTTTGGTACCAAGAAGATTCTATTTTTATACAAAATGAGACCTACTACCTTATATCGTTCATCCACAGTTTTTCCCTCTAAGATCGCATGAGCGAACTTGTTTTTAACTTATTCGACTATTATGAAAACCTTCCAATTAGCTGCAATTGTAGATATGGAGCACAAAGATGGTATCTCAATAATGCATCTACCACAACATTATTCTTTTCTTTCACATATTCGATGTGGAAATCAAAGGCTTGGACCTTGCTCACCCATTTTTGTTGTCTATCGTTCAAATCCTTCTGACTTAAGAAAATTTTTACACTGTTATGATCTGTTCTCACCACAAATTGCCCACATACCAAATATTGACGGAACTTGGCCAGTGCATGCATGATTTTCAACATTTCTTTATCGTATATAGAGTACTTGTGCTCATGATCTTTCAGTTTCCTGCTTTTGAACGCGATTGGATGATCTTGCTGCATTAGGACAACATCGATTCCTTCACCCAATGCGTCGCATTCCAGCACAAAGGGTAATGAAAAGTTTGGTACAACCAACATGGGGCATGAACTCATTTTTTTTTTAAGATCATCAAATGTTGATTTAGCAATTTCAGTCCAATGAAAAGCTCATTTTTTTGGTTAAATTAGTCAAAAGGGCAGAACCCTTTAACAAACCTTTGATAGTAAGTGCATAACCCCAAGAATCCTCTTAATTGAGTCATGTTAGTAGGAGGGGGCCAATCTAATATAGCTCGGATTTTATCTTGATCAATGTGCACTCCTTGTCTATTGATGACATGCCCCAAGTATGAAATTTCTGTCATTCCAAACTCGCATTTAGACATTTTAGCAAAAAGAGATTGCTGCTCCAATATTTCTAGTACTATGTCTAAATGTTTCAAGTGTTCCTTCCATGTTGTACTATATATCAATATATAATTGGAGAAAACCAACACAAATTTTCTCAAATGTTTATTGAATATATGATTCATATAGGATTGAAAGGTGGTTGGAGCGTTGGTCAATCCGAAAGGCATAACCAAAAACTCGAAATGCCCATAATGACATCTGAATGCTATTTTTTGAACATCTTCATCTCGCATTCGTATTTGATTGTATCCTGATTTTAAATCGATTTTGGAAAAGAAACTAGCTCCATGAAGCCCATCGATCAATTCATCAATCCTTGGTATCGGATATCTATTCTTAATGGTCTTTTTATTCAATTGGTGGTAGTCTATGCACATTCTCAATGTGCCATCTTTCTTCTTGACTAGGACCACGGATACGAGGCGAAAGGACTTGAACTTGGCTTAATATGCCCCATCTCCAACAATTCTTTGATAACTTTTTCAATCTCATCTTTATAGATTCTAAGGTGGCGGTAAGGTGTAATTATTATTGGTTTGGTATTGGTTTCTAACTCAGTAATATGTTGAAACCCTCTATCCGGTGGCAACCCATGTGGGATATTCTCAAGAACGTTAGCATGTTTATAAATTATGGGCTGGAATATCTTCATGATGTCTTTGCGGTTCCGATTTTGTAGAATTCACAAAACATTGTGTTGCCCATGAAACTTGGTCTTTCCTGAATGTCCTTTCCATCCTCTTGGCTGGAACCACTTAGGGGGCTCCAGTAGCCATACCCTGAAATAACTATTTCCTTCCCATCAATTTTAAATTTTAATTCCATGGTTTGATAGTTTTGGGTAAATTCCTCCAAGGAATGTAGCCATTGTACACCTAGTACCAAATCTGCGTCGCCAGTGCCCACTACATAGAAATCATCGTTTATTTGATGTCTCACTCAATGTGAGATGGAGTAGTGGAATTCTTTGAGTGTATGGAATGGTAAAACCATTAGCAACTGTGACCTTAAAACCTTGAAATTCTTTTGTTTTTAAACCCATTTTTGCTACCAATCCTTCGTCAATGAAATTGTGGGTGGGCCCATTATCTATTAATACGGTGATTTTCTATCTTTATAGACTCCCTCTTGCTCTAAATGGATGGTATCTTGGAGCTCCTGATAAAGTCGCAAAGGTACCCTTCAATGTCTTTCCCTTTTCTTCTGATTCATGTATTGTTTCTTCAATTATGACCTCTTCTTTGTCGGGTTCACCATTTGAAACAACTTCGATGTAATGGACTTGCTACTTTCCCAAACAACGGTGACCTGGTACCCAAGGGTCCTTACAAGTGAAGCAGACGTTTTTCCTCAGCTCATTTCTTGTTTATGTTTCTTTACCCGTTTTAGGTGGGTCTTTTGGTTGGAATCCTCCTGATTGGAATGGTTTTCTTTGTTGGCTATAGGGTGTTGTCCCTTGCTGTCTTGAAGGCATGGTTCGTGGCTGTCCATTATTGGTTATTCTTGGTTGTATAAATGACACAATTTTATTCCTTGGTGTTGATGTCTCTAAATCTAATGCCTTTTTAATTGTTTTTTAGAGAGATGGAGGATTAAAGGCTTTGATTAAACCCTTGAGTGGCTCAATCAATCCTTATATGAACAATACTATGAGCCTCCTTTTAGTAATGTTTGGAACCATCACGACGAGCCTCTAAAATTCTGCCACATAGTCTTCCACATTGCTACTTTGTTTTAATAATGCCAATTCTCGAAAATGAATTTCGGGGTCAATTCTATCAAATCTTTGTATCAACCCCTTAGTAAATTTATCATATGACTTAATAAGATCATGTCCTTGCGTAATCCATCCATAGTACCACCATTCATGAGCTATTCCTTCAAGATGAAGGGTTGTGAATTTTATTGCTTTTTCTTCCGTCATAGGTTGGAGAGATAAGTATGTATCTAATTTTTGTATCCATGCTCGAGCTATGCATTTGTTTTAGGGCCGTCAAAATTTGACAAAGTTAATTTACCCAATGCATGCTAAAGATCTGTTTTGATTATTTTGCAGTCTACACTCCGTTCTAGTGCCATTACGATTTCTTTTCATTTCCATGAACTTTGTGAGCGATATTTCCCTTTGTAAATCATCTGAAAGGGCTCGATATTCTTCAAAATCAGCTGTATGGTCCTCTCCAAATGAAGTTTGGGTTTCTTCTTCCATACTTGATTCTACTATTGAAATAAATTTGAGCTGAAAAGGTTTGTTTGAAGAACTCGCGATTGTTTTGCGTAAGATTTGATTATGGCTAGTATTAGTGTTATCAACCTGGAGCTACACCCTGAATCGAAGATGTGCATGAAATGGCCAATCCTCTATCCGGTTGAAACAATGGGATCTTCTCATGAGGGTGGGTGCCTCAATGGTTAGAAGAACCGTCAGAGAATGCTGGTTCCTGTAAGATGTATCAATGGATCTCTACTCTGTGTTGCAAATCTACCATGGAAAAGAGAGAAATTTTTTTGAAAGGGAAATCCTATCTAATAACGGTGATACACCAAAACGTTGATCCACTCTACTTGGAACCCTGAACACTGAATCAAAGAAGGGAAAAGAAAGACCTTTGATTTCAATTGATCACTATGCATAAATATTTTCTGAGAAGGTTCAATCCAATCACCAAAACATGAGGGAAAATGATGGAGAAAGGTCTGATACAAGACACTTTGCAGCCACCTAACATCCACTTTTAGCTTCAGCAAAAGATATAAATAACAATGAATATGACTTGCATAATACATTAAACTAGCAACTAGGTACGAATCAAAATTTGGGAAGGGAGAAAAATCTACCACATGCAAATTGCTGAATGAATATACACTATGCCAACACTTGAAATATGAAAGTACAGTCCTATTGATTGAAGATGTTACACAACTCACCAATGACAGAGTCTGGTCTTGCCAAGAGAGGGATGAAAAAATCTAAAGTTGAAAAGCCATTAATAAAGAAAATTACAAAAGCCAAGAGATTGGCGTTGAAAAATAGAAGAGAAAGATCAACTTAGATTAACTCAAGACCAACTTTGCCTTCCAATAAAATATATTTTCCCTTTGTCTTTGCATGAAGCTCCTTGGCGTTAGAGGAAGTGGACGGCTGGGTTTATTGAAATGCCCATCTCTTTTTGCATGGAAATCCATGCCCACCTCTAAATTTAGCTTTTTCATGAGCTGCTGGAATGTTTGAATGTATGAGATGACAATAGCATGCATGAAATCCAACGCCAATGTCAATTTTAGAACTCTGACTTGATTCGTTGGAAGCCGAGTTGGAATGTTTGAAAGGCTGAGTTGACCTTGGAGATAAACTTGACTTCAACAACCAGTCAACTGAAGCCTTGACTAGTCAACCGTAATTAGCTTTTGCTTGCATGAAATTTCACGTTGACTCCGTCTTTTGTTTGTGCATGGGTTTCTCTTGGCCCAATTGTCCTTGATTTCTCTTGGCTAAATCTAGAATTCTTCTTCTTGACCTCTGTCTGTATTTGTCTTTCCACAAACTTTCCCTTCTTACTTATTCCTTCGGCCTAATGTTCATTCTCTTCGGGTCTTTATTATCTCGGACCTCTCCCTTTTGTTTTATTTCTTCGGATAATCCATTGGGCTATATGCTGAGTCATTTTCCCTTCGTGTTCATTCTTTTCGGACTTCGCTTTTGTCTCCCTCTGCGCTTGGAATTTCCTTTCTTTGACCAAGCTTTCCAAAGGAATCCTTCGGATAATATGTCCGAAGGATATCCATTTCTTTCAGACTTTTTGGCTTCCCCTTGGTTTTATCCCCTTTGATTTTCTCGGACTTTTTTCCGCCAATTTTCCCAAATTTATTCTTGGTTGCATTTCCTTCGGATTTCTGTCTTCTCACTTTCCTGCGGGTTTTATCTTTTTGCATTTTTTCGAATTAATCCTTCGGACAAAAAGTCCTTCGAAAAAAAGTCCGAAGGAATTCCTTCGGACTTTTTTTCAAAGGATATCCTTCAATTTTGTTTTATCTTTTTCCCTTTGTGTATTTTCCATGGGTTTTTCTTTGTCCCGAATTTCTTCGGACTTTTTGTCCGAAGGAATTCCTTCGGACAAAAAGTTTGAAGAATTACTCCTTTCTCTTTATTTGGCCACCAGCAAAATGTCCTTCGGGAAAAATGCAAAGGTCTTGCCACTGACCAAATGCCCTCCGCAAGGGATTGTGTCCTTCCTCTGTGCCCGTCAGAAAAGTTGGAAAGGTCTTGTGACCGACCAAGTGCCCTCAGCAAGGGCTTTTGTCTCTCCCTGGCTTTTCGAAAAAATTGTAGGGCACTTGGGCTTTTTGTAGGGCACCTGGGCTTTTTGTAGGGAACCCGGGTTTTTTGTATGTGTCCTTATTCCTTTGGACTTTATGTTTTCTTGTGGACTTTTTTGGAGGCTGCGGACTTTGTCTTTTCTTTCCTTGTTGGCTGCAGGTTTTTTTGTTTGCAAATTCTTCGAAGTATTCCTTGCGGAGGGCTTTTGTCTATCTCCTTGGGTTTTCAGAAAAATTGTAGGGCACCCGAGCTTTTTGTAGGGCACCCGGTGTTTTTGTAGGGAACCCGGGTTTTTTGTAGGTGTCCTTATTCCTTTGGACTTTATGTTTTCCTGCAGACTTTTTTGGAGGCTGCGGACTTTGTCTTTTCTTTCCTTGTAGGCTGTAGGTTTTTTTGTTTGCAAATTCTCCAAAGTATTCCTTCAGACAAAAAGTCTGAAGGAATTCCTTCGGACTTTTGTCTCAAGGATATCTTCCTTCCTTTTAATTTCCTTTGCTTTGTTGGCTTCTTTTGAACCTTGCCTAAGGCATTAATGTATTGTATGTAGTAACCCTATAAGAATAACCATGTTTGTGCATCGTATGCAAAACAACCTCTGCCTTTTCAAATAGTCCAAATATGCAGTATATCTCAACAAGTAGAACATATGTATCTTCAGTCGCAACCCAGGGCACCTGTAACATCCTCAAGTAGATCATCCCATGCTTTATATGAAGGCTGTAGATGGCTATTTAAGGACCCCAAAAAACTGATTTACAAGACAAACTGCTACCATTAGACCATCTTTTGAATAGTAAGGTTGACAATTTTTTGGCTTGTGGAAGAATTGTCAACAATTAGAACGACCATTTTCATCATTTTGATATCTATGAGTTGTCATAGATTGTATTATGAGGGCTAATTGAGTCATTGCATTAGCTAGTTGCTCCTTTCGATTATATTCGATATGCTCGATCTTTATCTTTGCCAATATGCCTTTTGGAGACCTTTGCAAGTGTCCTTTATTCATTTGAACTTTATCCTTCGGACAAATTTATTGTGGCCTTTTGTCAAAGTCCCCTTCAGAATCAATTT
This sequence comes from Torreya grandis, assembly GCA_037957365.1. Classification (NCBI taxonomy): domain Eukaryota; kingdom Viridiplantae; phylum Streptophyta; class Pinopsida; order Cupressales; family Taxaceae; genus Torreya; species Torreya grandis. The sequence goes on along the minus strand of JARHVA010000074.1, from coordinate 2,392,527 downwards.
TCATGCGTTTTTTGTTCGAGTACCCTTTGGGACAATTTCCGCGGACTTTTTGTCCGATTGCCCTTCGAATGTAGAAACCCCTGTTCTCACTTTCTCTGAAACTACTTGTGTTTTCTTGTTTTTTGTGTTTTTGCATAAATATATGAAAGAGGCGATTCTTGGAAGAATTGCTGAATAAATTCAAATAAAAATAATGCAAATCCGGAAATGATAGAATCTAAGAAATTAATTGCCAATCGGTTTATTGATCTACTATGACAATTACATCTAATATCTGGTAACATGCAAATCAAGAAACAACAATTTTTTTTTGAAAACCTGTTTATTGCAGCCAACTGAAGAATACATGAAAAACGGTACAGCTTTGTCATCAAGTTACTTCTCCCTCCATCTGATGCTTGGAAAATGATCCCAAGGTGTAGGCGCCTCAAGGAATGGCGACAGATGATCAAAGAAGCAGGCGATTTGCCCTGGATAACAAAATACGCCCTTTTTGTGAAGGTACAGCCTTGTTGTACAGTAGTACGGCTCTATGACAACAGCCAGCCAATTAAAGTACGCCCTTGTTTGAAGTGCCAGAAACTCAGGGAATAGGCGCCTCTTAAAGAGACTCTTCTGGATGAATTCCAAATTGAAAATCCTGGATGATGCAATCTCTGATAAAGTTCAGTGATAACCTCTGAATGACGCTGCCTCTCTGAAAGCAATAAATCAGCTGGTATTTCACAGCCTCTGAACTGCAACACTGAAGATGGCTCGTTCTCCAATGCTAAACGAAAACTGAAACCTTTGGCTCTATTCTCAAAAGAAAGACTTAGCAAAATTTTGATTTCAAAACATAATGAGCTCCCATCCCAATGAAAACCCTTATATCCATCCCCAAGTTAGATTTTCCTTAAATTGGCTTCCTTTAAAATAATTCGAACTTTTCCTTTTTTAAATTCAATAGTCTTCAACACTTTTTAATTATAAATTATAATTAAAAAGTGGCCCCTCTCAATGCTGGTCAGCCCCTTCAATATCACTTAAGTTATAATATTAATAATATTATAACTTTATATTATAAGCTCCCGGTAATTAATATTTAATTTGACAATTAAAATATTAATATCTCTCAAAAATTGTCCAATGCACGAATCGTCTGAAGCTGGTGAATAAGTGATTGATTTCGCACATGACCAAACCATACTGCTAAAAATAGCAGGGGTGCTCCGCTGAGTGACTAATACTGCTAAAAGTAGCAGGTCAGGCAAATGGTATCAACCATCAACCCCTCAACAATATTGGATGCCCAAGTATCTTTGGCATACTCTGCCACAATCAAATGCCTCCAATCCTCTGCAATGTGAGCCATAGAGCTCAAATAAGGCCTGCGTGAGAGCGCGTCAGCCACTACATTTTGGGTGCCCTTGATGTAGGAGATATTGAAGTCATATGCCTGTAACTTACTGACCCGCTTTTGCTGACGATCATTCAAGTCTCGCTGCCCCAGAAAATGCCTCAAACTATTGTGGTCAGTTTTAATGCAAAACTTACTGCCCACGAGATACTGCCTAAATTTGGCCAAGGCATGCATTATGGCCAACATCTCCTTATCATAAATACTGTAGAACCTCTCTGGCCCTCTGAGTTTTCGGCTCTCATAAACAATAGGGTGCTTGTCCTGCATAAGCACCGCTCCAATGCCCTCACCAGAAGCATCACACTAAAGCTCAAAAGGCTTCGAAAAATCTGGTAGTGTCCAACATTGGACACGTAGTCATAAGCTCCTTGAACCTCACAAAACACTCCTGTGCCTCGGGAGTCCAACAAAATGCACCTTTCTTCAACAAATCCGTCATAGGTGCTGCATGTCGTGAATAACCATTCACAAATCTGCGATAAAAACCACACAAGCCGAGAAATCCTCTCTACTGTGTAAGGTCCGCCAGAGTAGGCCAGTGTACAATAGCACGGATCTTCTCAGGATCCATCCGCACTCCCTCTACATTGATGATATGGCCTAAGTACAGCAACTCAGTCATCCCCAAATCACACTTAGACTCCTTGGCGTACAAGGACTCCCTCTCCAAAATGCTGAGTGTTGTATCCAAATGAGCCAACTGCTCCTGCCAAGTCATACTGTAGATCAAAATGTCATTGAAGAAGACAAGTACATATCTCCTCAACTGAGAGTGGAAGACCCTGTTCATGGTGGACTGGAATGTCGCTGGAGCATTGGTTAGCCCAAATGGCATAACCACAAACTCAAAGTGTCCACAATGACAATGAAATGCGGTCTTCTCAATGTATTGCTCACGAACTCTAATCTGATGATATTCCGATCTCAAGTCTATCTTCGAGAAGTAACAGGCACCATGGAGCTCATCAATAAGCTCATCTATTCGGGGTATGGGGTACCTGTTTTTGATAGTCCTCTTATTCAGGACTCTGTAATCTATGCACATGCGAAGGGTGCCATCCTTCTTCACTAAGACAATTGAAGAAGCGAATGGTGATTTGCTCGGTCGAATGTAACCCATAGCAATCAGCGCCTTGATTTTTTTCTCTATCTCATCCTTAAGCTGCTTAGGATGCCTGTACGGAGTAATCATGACGGGCTTAGCGCCCTCCTCAAGCTCTATAATGTGCTCAATACCCCTGTCTGGAGGTCTCCCTGGTGGAATATCACTGAAAACCTTCTCATGCTTAACTCTCAACTGCTAAATGTCAGGATGATACTTGGCCTTATGCTGGTCCTCCTGAATAGGTGTCAATGTGAACTCGGTAGCCCACTCTACCATGTCATGACGCATGAGTCTCTCCATCTGATGGAAGGAAATAGTCTTGACATTACTGTCCCGAATGGCTTCAGGATATGTGTCTCCCCGTCCACATCAAACCGAAACTCCATGTCTTTGAGACGAAGAGTGACTTCCTCAAGGGAATGAAGCCACTTCATGCCCAAAACTAAATCGATATCTCCCATGTTCACCACGTAATAATCAGACTTGAACTCATAGTTATTCAAGCGCAAGGGGAGATCCTTAATCATACGGTCACACTTGAGAGTGTAACCATCAGCCACCTTAACCCGAATGCCCTCAAACTCTTCGACGCCTCCACAAATCTGGCATCAATAAAATTATGGGTGACACCTGTGTCTAAAAGGGTGATAACCTTTTGACCAGCTAAAACTCCACGAAGTCTGAAAGATCCCTCCTGCTGTATGCTAGACAACCGTGCCTCCTGGTGCTGAATCTCTGACTCTGCCTCCACCTTAGGTTTTGTAGCCTCTGACTCTGACTCCTTAGAACTCTCTTGCTGTCCGAAATTTTCAGAATCTGAATCCTCATAGAAAGCCCACATAACTCTATTTACCTTACCCTTAGGCCGCAAAGGACAATCATTGTTAGCATCATAGGGACCCTTGCAATAGAAACATAATTTTTTTTTCCTCAAATCATTTAATGTTTCCTTGTCAACAGGTGCTGGAGTTTTATCCTTAGAATCATTTTAAAAATCAGTCCTCTTTGATTTTTTATAAAATGGTTTGTTTTCCTTACTAGAAGATGCTCCTTTGGACTGAAATTTGTTTGTTGGGACTGCATGTTCCATACTTGCTTTTTTCATAGCTTCCTGTAAAGAGATAGGATCAAATGCCTTTATCCAACCTCTTAGTGGTTCAGATAGGCCCTCAATGAAAAGAACTATCAATCTATGCTCTGAAATGTTTGGCACCATGACTGCCAACCGCTGAAATTCACCAATGAAAGACTCCAAGTTGCCTGCTTGTTTCAGCTGTGCCAAATCCCGAAAGTAAACCTCTGGATCTTTCTTGTCAAATCTTTCAACCAACCTATCCACTAAGTCCTGGTACTCTGTCACCTGATTATGTTGAAGTGTTACCATACCATGGTACCACCAATCATGTGCTACTCCCTCCAAATGCAAAGTGGCGTATTTGATAGCTTCAATCTCTGTCATTGGCCTCAGTGCCAAAAATGTGTCAAGCTTATGAATCCAAGCTTGAGCTGTCATCTTACCACTACCATCAAAAGTAGTCAAAGAAAGCTTGCCTGTAGCCTTCTTCAGCTCACTATTTTGACCTCTAGGCCTCCTACCCTGTCTAAGTGACCAGTAATGCTCTCTCCTCTGATTTACAAAACGTTCAAAGGACATCCTCTCCCAAACCTGAGGAGCTAATAATTCCCATTCATCATTTGCAGCCATGAGTGCATCTGCAAATATGGGGTCTTCTGCCGCCTCCTCTACCGGAGCTTCTTCTGGTTCCTCCGGAACAAATGTAGGGCGTGTAGGCCTATCAGCTGTTCTGGAATGGGTTCGCTGTGGTCTCTGATTGACTGTAGCACTCCTGTTATCCCCTTGTTCCCCATTCTGTCTAACATGTGGGTTCATCCGTTCTACCATAGTAGTAAGTGCCTGTAATGCCTGCGCCATCTGCTGCTGTCCTGTAACCATAGCACGGAAGAAGTCTCTGGTATCCTGATCATCATTATTCCTGTTGCCTCTGGGTGGGCTACCCTCACGCCTGCCACCCATGATAACCGGCTGTGGTTCTAAACCCTGTTCGCCTTCAAGTAAGGCTCTCTTGCGTGTGTAATACCTGTGTGAACCAACCTCCTCTAGTGGCATGTAATAACTAAACCCTCAGGATTGTAGGATTTAGATCTGATACCACTGTAGAAACCCCTGTTCTCACTTTCTCTGAAACTGCTTGTGTTTTCTTATTTTTTTGTGTTTTTGCATAAATATATGAAAGAGGCGATTCTTGGAAGAATTGCTGAATAAATTCAAATAAAAATAATGCAAATCCAGAAATGATAGAATCTAAGAAATTAATTATTGCCAATCGGTTTATTGATCTCCTATGTTAATTACAACTAATATCTGGTAACATGCAAATCAAGAAACAACAATTTTTTTATGAAACCTTGGTTATTGCAGCCAGCTGAAGAATACATGAAAAACGGTACAGCTTTGTCATCAAGTTACTTCTCCCTTCGTCTGATGCTTGGAAAATGATCCCAAGGTGTAGGCGCCTCAAAGAATGGCGACAGATGATCCAAGAAGCAGGGGATTTGCCCTGGATAACAAAATACGCCCTTTTTGTGAAGGTACAGCCCCGCTGTACAGTAGTACGACTCTATGACAGCAGCCAACCAATTAAAGTACGCCCCTGTTTGAAGTGCCAGAAACTCAGGGAATAGGCATCTCTTAAAGAGAAACTCTTTCGGATGAATTCCAAACTGAAAATCCTGGATGATGCAATATCTGATAAAGTTTTGTGATAACCTCTGAATGAAGCTACTTCTTTGAAAACAATAAAACAGTTGGTATTTCATAGCGTCTGAACTGCAACACTGAAGATGGCTCGTCCTCCAATGCTAAACGAAAACTGGAACCCTTGGCTCTGTTCTCAGAAGAAAGACTTAGCAAAATTTTGATTTCAAAACATAATGAACTCCCATCCCAATGAAAACCCTTATATCCATCCCCAAGTTCGATTTTCCTTAAATTGGCTTCCTTTAAAATAATTCGAACTTTTCCACTTTTAATTTCAATAGTCTTCAACGCACTTTTTAATTATAAATTATAATTAAAAAGTGGCCCCTCTCAATGCTGGTCGGCCCCTTCAATATCACTTAAGTTATAATATTAATAATATTATAACTGTATATTATAAGCTCTCGGTAATTAATATTTAATTTGACAATTAAAATATTAATATCTCCCTCAAAAATTGTCCGATGCATGAACCGTCTGAAGCTGGTGAATAAGTGATTGATTTTGCACATGACTAAACCATACTGCTAAAAATAGCAGGGGTGCTCCGCTGAGTGACTAATACTGCTAAAAATAGCAAGTCAGGCAAATGGTGTCCGAATGACCCCGAACGAAAGCCAACTGGTAATGTCTGACGATCGAAGCCAAGCCAAGCTCCAATGAAGACCCTCTATCCATCTTATCAGCCTACGAGGGTCGCATAATAGGCTAATCATAAGCTCTGAGAGATGTCAACTGGAAGGGGACATGACATCAAAATTCTTGGAAACGTCCACATACCCTTCGGCTTTTTTGTAAAGGTCCTCATACCCTTCGGCCTTTTTGCAAACTACCCTTTGGCACATTTGAACAGTCCACTTGCCCTTTGGACTTTCTGCAAACTACCCTTCGACAGTTATGCAAGTGCCCACATACCCTTCGGTACATTTGAACGGTCCACTTGCCCTTCAGAAACTTTGTTGCGGACAATTTGTCCGACAAAGACTCACCAAAATTGCCAGAAGAATTGACTTAACCATTTGACCTATTTTCTTCAGAGTTTTTGTCTGAGAGAATTCGACGAGGCACTTTCTCCAAAAGAAAAACACTTCCTTCGGATCTTTTTGTTCGGAACAATTGTTCCGAAAGAATTCCCAAGTTGATGAGACCACGCCTTTTCCCGAAAGTCCTTCGGACTTTTTGTCCAACAAGAACTTAACCGATTTTCCTGAAAAAATTGCTTTCACCAATATTGCCGAAAGAAATGACTCATTACATTTTTTCAAAAGAAATGACTCAACACATTTTTCCGAAAGAAATGACTCAGACACTTTTTCCGAAAGAATAAATCAAGCTCGTAAAATCGACTAAGTGTTGAAACATTTGCACACACAACCTTATGATTAGAACTTAGACCAATATTTTCGAAAGAATTGACCAAGCTTGTGAAATCGACTAAGTGTTCAGATACCGTTCAACTGCCTGGTGTGATTGATTCCTCCGGATGCTGCTATATATGCAAGTGTAGTCACCAACAACCTATGTACCCAACCATATTCAACAAGCGAGCAAAGACATTCATATGACTGCTCTTGGAAGTCAAGATGCACATTCAACCTCCATGAGGACTATACAACTGATCTGTTTAGCTCAACACAACTCAACACCTCTGTCATTAATGCTTGATGGAACATTCATCATTTGACATCAATGATAATATCACAAACAACAATCTCCTTGTACACCATGACACTCAAATTGCCAACAATTATAAACAAGGCATAAAGGGGAAGAGTAGTGATAACATATTGCAATTATGTTGCAAAGGAAACATATCAGGGACTGCTGTCATCATAGTTTTCAGCTTTAGGGCTAATGTCATCACCATTTCCAGCTGTTACATTATATCATTTGTAGCCATACAAGTGGTTTCGGTCATCGAATTGAGCGATTTTCAGTTTGTTGCTGCTATTGAAGTATTTTCAGTCATTGTATGGTTGTTTCTAGCCTCAATATTATTGACATTGCTGAATTTTGCGAAGGATTTTCAGTATCGCAGCAGTTATACCATTCTTATTCTGCTGATTTTTCAGGGTTATTGATTTTGGACTATAGTTATCAGTCACATTCAGCACCCAATTTGCAAAATATAAGGAATTTTTCTTGCATCATGCTATTTGTGAAGGGTTTCAGCCATTGGAGCTGCTGAAAGCAATTACTCCCACTGTCATACTGCTGTTTTGGGGAAAGTTTCGAATGAACTATGACTGCTGCAACTTTGTTCCAGCTTCCATACAAGCTGAGTGTTAAAAATTCACGAGGGTTTCTGCCGACAGTATAGTTGTACAATTTATTGGAACTCAAGGAAGTTATTATGCGGCTCAGTGGGAGGATCCAAATTCTTTAGTTCATAGTGGTAACAAAGTGGCACACTGAAAATATGGTGGCAAGTTCGTAAGACAACCCTTGGCCTTATGGGAATTCGAAGATGTTCTCAAGCTCTAGGAAGAACGCATCATTGGTCGTCACATCAAAGAGGAACATATTGTGAGTTGCTTGCATTCCTTGCCTAATCCAAGTCAACGACGAGAAGCCAAATTGTTTGTCAAAGAAGTGATCAAGTTACATGGATTGCATAAAAATAGGGATGATGGAGATAGTGGATCCTATAGTGCTTTTTGGTAGGAGTTGCTTCATTTGACATGAATAGGATCCAGGCTCTATGGACATTATACCCTGATATATCATATTGTCACAGTGATACTGGAGCATTCGGGTTTGCATTTTCTTGAGGGCAAGCAAATTATGTGAAGGGTGGACTGCCATGTTACCTTTTCTAGATTAAAATAATTAATAATATCATTTACGTTCGGCCCGGTCATTTCTAATCTTTTGGGCAACTTAATTTAAAAACAAACAAAAAGAAGGATTATATTGATTCAAAGATTAAATCATAAATACAATTTATACTATGCCAGGCAACAAAACTATTTGTCCAAACCCTGGCACAAGAAACAATTCTAATCACTTCAGAAGTAACCATGAAGTCAGTCTAAATCTAAAATCTCCCATATATCCTCTTGGATCTTTGTAGGCCACCATATTGGTGGGGGACCATAGCAAATAATGTTATTATTATCCAAAGCCCAATTATCTAAAACATCCACAACTTTGTTATTTTGTCGAGGAACATGGTTGAATTGGATCTCTTGAGATGTGTCCTTTAGCTGATGGATTTTTTCCAATTCTCTCATGATCTGCCAATTTTTGCCCTTCTTAAATGATGGGGTGGATAAAAGACTAATGATTAGTTGAGAATCAGATTTCACTTGAATGTTTATCCATCCAACTTTAACTGCTTCTTGTAGTCCTCTAAAAAATGCCTTAATTTCAGCCAAATTATTCGTTGCATGGTTGCACAATCCAATCCTTTTGAAAAGAAGAAGACAACTGATCTATTCGAAAGTCTGCCTATTCCACCCATACTTGCTTTAACTAGGTTTCCTCTAGAGGCTCCATCTATATTCAACTTCCCAAATCTACAAGAAGGGTTTGACCACTTACCTTCCCCATTAGATTTCATCCTCGGTTTAAAAATAGACATTTGATGATTACTCAAAGTAAGAGGTAAGTTTCTTGTAAGGTTAACCCATTGCACCGACATGTTCTGAGGAATTGTAATTTTGTATTTGATGGATTCAACAATATTAGACTTTATCTTTTCCCACACAAATGAGATATCCCAGCTTTCTTGCTGAAAGATTATCCTGTTTCATTCCTTACATACATTCCATAATAAAAGATTTATTCCATTCCATAAGACTAGTCCCAAATTTTGCCCAGTCTCTAAGTGTTTCCCCCATTCTCTAAAAGGTTGCTCTAGATCCTGAATTCCATTCCAAGGAAGCTGAAATAAATCAGCCAGGTGTTGCCACATTTGCATCACAAAAGGACATTGTAGAAATAGATGAATAATGGTTTCTTCATTAGACATGCACATTGTACACCTATAAGGTCGATTGTACCCTCTTTTTTTTTAGCCTATCACGTGTTAGGACTCTTCTCAATAGTAACCAGACAAAGAAGCTAACTTTTGGCCAAATTTGTTCTTGCCATAGCTGTTTAAAAATATTCCTTAAGGGGTGGTGATTTAATTTGCATAGGGATGCATATCCTTCTAAAACAGAATAACTTCTGGTAGCTTTAGTCCCCCACGCTATTATATCTGGGTCTTTATGACTCAAAGATCTTGATTGTAAAATGGAATCAATTAGCTGTTTTTGATCTTCAGTCATTTGATCTGGCCATTTCTCAAAAGGAGTCCATCGATTTCCAATCTCCCAATGATACCTACAAGGCTGAGTATAATGAGCAACTTTGTCCCAACCTTTGTTGTGAAAAGCTTCCATAAGAGGCTTGAGATCTGAAAACTGATCAGTGATAGAAGGTTGGCGATCCCAGGAACCAGTCCAAAAATTAACTATTTGGCCATTCTGAACGATCCAAAAGAAGCATCTCTTAATTACTGCTTCTATTCTCAAAACAGTCAAAATGGGAGATCCTCTGGAAGGAAGTGCCAATCTGATTATTCAAGGAGGATGATTATCAACATATTTGGCTTGGATGTTTACAGCCCACAAATTATTTGAGTTTTCCAACAATCTCCAATAAATTTGGCGGCTAAGGCATTGTTCTGTTTGATGCTGGACCAAAATCCCAAACCTCCTTTTGATTTGGGTTGACAATGTAATGTCCCCTTTTTAGTGAGCATCCGAGTTTTGCGGATTAGCCTATCATCAGGTCCTCGTAGGCTAATAATGGTGATTAGAGGGCCTAATGTGGGTGTTAATGAGTTCTTTAGATGGCAGTTTGCAATGTTTATCTCTCTAGTTCCTTGGCATATTCTGAGGTGATCATATCTAGGGTTTTTTGGCTCCGTTTATATACACTTACTATTTTTAGTAAGTCACTTGGATGTTGGGGGCCAACCTTACTATTTTTTAGTAAGGCACCCTGGTGAGCAGAGGAAACAGTGGGCTACCTTCTGGCACTGACGGAATTAATAAAAGTTGATTATTGAAGGAGTTATGAAATTTTAATTATTATTAAAGTATTACTTTAATAATAATTAATTATAAAAGTGCATAATGTTATAATGACTTATTTGACTTTATTATAAAAGTTTATTTACTTACTATTTTTTAGTAAGGCACCCTGGTGAGCAGAGGAAACAATGGGCTACCTTCTGGCGTTGACGGAATTAATAAAAGTTGATTATTGGAGTTATGAAATTTTAATTATTATTAAATTATTACTTTAATAATAATTAATTATAAAAGTGCATAATATTATAATGACTTATTTGACTTTATTATAAAAGTTTATTTAATGTTATAAAGTCAAATAAGTCATTGGTTTTGGGGCCCACTGGAAGTGATATAATAAAGTAACACAAGCAAATTCATGATTTATTGTTGATTCCATACTAATGAAATTTGTGAAGCTTTGGCTGTGAGGAGAAAACAAGGGTTTCTTCTTCAATCTGATCATGGAGAATGTTCATTCTCTCTGATTTGAGCAACCTATAGGTGTGAGATACCATCCAAGGGTTGTTTTTTCAGGTGGCTTTAATCTAGAAGTCACATTGTGCTTATTTAGAGATAGATTGTTCGGATTTTCAGAGCAAGGGTTTGTAGTTTTTAAGATTATTAAGAGCAAGCTATAGTACCCTTGTGAACAGTGCTTGTGCTACAGTGATTCGCTACAGTAACTTGGTGCATCATTCAAAGCATTCTCAGCCTAGGCATGAACTCTCTAGTGCTCAGAATCCATTCTCTGCTTGTTGCAATTTATCTCAGATCTGTATATGGTCATAATCCCTGAAGATATTCATTTCTAGCAACTGCTATATGTTTCAGACCCTGCACGAGTTCCAGGTTGGTTGTATTTGGCTTTTATTGGTTGCTATTGCTATGTAATCGAAATAAAATGTATAGGATGCACAGTTTGAATTGTTGTAACTCAACAATGAAGTGAAAGGATTGTAATCTGCATCTATTAATGAATCTGACTTAAGACTGTAGTAAACTGAAATCAGAATCTTGTGCATTGTTGTTCATGACAGTATCTGCCTTCTCATTACCATTACATTTCTGAGCATGTTTAAGTGAAAATCTGAATGATAAGGTGCTGCTGTTTACTCTTAAGAGTCTGATTATGTTTACTTTACTCTTGTAAATCATTAAAAGTCTTAGAAGTCAGCGTCTGAGACATTCTCCGAGTTAGTACAAATCTGGTAGTATTTTCTGGGCAGTCTTGTTGAGAAAAATCAATCATCAATATGCTCAGAATTAATATTATAATCCTCTATATACTGTTGTCCAGGATTGTACTTGAAAAGCTGTGGTAAAAGCTTAATGATGGTCTTATGTTGCTTCAAATTCTGAATGTCATAAAAGTATTAAGGACCAACATTACATCAGAAAATTATGTTATGTTCTGAAGCATACCTTTGTTCAAGTTGTGCGAAGCAATTCAATAAAAGTTTTGTGCTATAATTAGTTTGGTGTTGGCTTTTTGCAACCGAAATTAATTATGTTATGCAAACTGTTTGATAAAATGTCCCATGTGTTAAACTGAAATTTAATTGAGCAAATCCGCAAGCCAAGCTCAGATCGGGACAAAGAATGTCCCATTTGACTAAGGACCATTTTCTGTGCCCCTGAACTCCACTCCAAATGAATTTTTGGAAGAGAGAATCCATCTGTTTCCATATTCCAGCTGAGATATTAAGAATGGAGGAAGCATAAATAGGCATAGCTTGAAGAACTACCTTCACCTAAGTCATTCTTCCTCCTAAAGAGAGTCATCTATTCATCCATTTTTGCAATTTCATCTTCCTTTGCTAAGAATCCAATTCCAATCTTTTATTTGTGTGGCTGCAAGTGGTACCCCTAAATAAGTAATGGGAAGAGAGCCCTTGGTAAACTTAAAAATATCAAGAATCTGAGCTTCTTGTCTATCAGAACAATGAAAAAATATTATTTTGGATTTCTCTGATTAATAAGTTGCCCTGTGGCTTTGGTAAAAATCTGAAGAATCTTTTGCATTTGTGAAGCTTCGTAACAAGTAGCTCTACCAAGAAGTGTGGAATCATCAACAAATTGTAGATGAGTCAGAGGATACACTCTTTAGCCAATATAATACCTCCTATCTTTTTATCTTTTCGTGCCTAAGTCGTCAACCGTCACAAACATTCAGCGAAAATGATGAATATGAAGGGAGACATGGGATCCCCTTGCCTAATTCCTCGATAAGCACCAAAAAAGCTTTGAGGGATTACCATTAACAATGACAGAATACGATATTGATTCCAAGCAAGCTTGAACCCATCTGATCCAGTCCTAAGAGAAGCCAACCTGATTCATAACTTTACATAAGAAGGCCCAATCAACTCTATCATTAGCTTTAGAAAGATCCAATCTAATAAACATGGAAGGAGATTTCTGCATATTCATGGAATGTAAAGATTTCTGGGCTAAAACTATTTCATCATGAATTTACCTCCCCTGAACAAATCCTCCTTGTTTTCGTGAAATGATCTTATGCATTAAAGATTTCAGCCTTTCTGCCATTATTTTGGGAATAATTTTGTAGAGGACATTGCACAAAGCTATGGGCCTGAAACTTGATATCTCTTCCACTTCAGATGCATTTGGGATTAGGGCTATAAAGGTTTTATTTATTTCTTTCAACATGGTTTTGGCCTTTCTCGCCTCTTCCACAACTTGAAGAAGGTCATCTTTAATGATGTCCCAAAACACTTGATAAAATTCAATTGGGAAACCATCTGACCAGGTGTTTTACCTTTTATCATACTAAAAACATTTTTTAATTCCCCTTCAGTGAACTTGAGCAGTGAGTTCTCTATTTTCCTGGTTAGATATAATTTTAGGGATGGTTGCAAGAGCCTCCTTTTGTGCCATATCATCTAAAGAGACAATAGTGAAAAGATTGGAAAAATAATCTGTAGCCATATTCTGCAATCATTCTTTCTTACCATCTGCTGTTCTTAAAAAAATGATATAATTGTGAGATCTTCTTGCCAACAAAGATATATGAACATATGCTGTATTTTTGTCACCCCCTTGTAACCATTGGACTCTGGATTTCTGCTGCCACAAAATTTCCTCCCTTTTCTCCCATTCTTGAAGAGCAACTTTCAAAGAAATCTCCTTTTTTGCTAATTCTTCATTCTTCCCAATGTATCTTATGTCAGCGTTGATCTCCTCTAATTGACCATGAAGCTGTTGCTTTTTTTCCTTTGTCTCTGAATTCCGTCCAGTTCCATGCCTTCAATTTGTATTTGATATAATTCAATCTTCTAACAAAAATGTACATTAGTGTTCCATGTTACAGTTTATTTTATAGTTAAAAACCACTTTGATAATGTTGTGTTGTAAAAAAAAGAATAGTTAAGGAGGCTGCTTTTCAAAAAATTGATTTTCTTCTTGAGGCAAAACGAATTTTTGTGCTTAGGAACCAAATTCTTGATAATTTGCATATGTTCTTTTTATAGGGAATCACATTCGCTAAAAGACCGACTTATTATATTTGAAGGAGAGGAGAATTCAAAGCTCAAGTCTCATGTATGTACCAAAGATGACTAACAGTGTTTTTTGTTCGTTTTCTTTGTTTCTTTTTCCTATATGAAACTAGAAAGTACATCAAAATCCAAATTTTGATGCATGCTTTTGTAATATATAATAGTGTATATGATTGCTATCTTGTTTCATATTACTTTTGTGCTATTAAATTTGTATTTGTAAGACATACCTCAAGAAATAAAATTGTATTGTGTTGAGAGTTTTAATTTAATAGATAATTATATTGAGCCATTTTCAAGCTAGAATTATTTGTAGTTACTGTATAGTTGCACATAAGGAGTCTTTGTTTCGAAATGTTTATAAATTTTAAATTTATTCACTAATAAATAAAAAAAGAAAGACAACATGTTACTATTAATAAGTGATTGAATGTAGGCAATTGGAATGGAGAGTTTCATCATCTGAAATACATCAAAGGTAGTCCATAAGATATCCCCAAAGTAATGAAAAGTTTATATACAACAAATTGTTCTAGATTATAGAAAGTCACTAAACAACGATGAATTGATCATACCAAAATCCAGATTCAAAGATTACAAGTTATTGTGTGTGTATACATACACACACACATCCACACATATATAACAATGATTAAACAACCAAAATTTTATGACCATCAAGTGGAGGCTGTCACTCTCAAATTCTCAATTTCAATGTTCAGTTCCATTGATAGTGATGAGAACATAGGCGATTCTTATTCACATAATGAAACACAAAAGATGACCATCACTTGTATTGGCATACAAGTTACAACATCTCAAATAATAGGCAATGGATCTATATTGATATCACTGCTAGAAGTATGTGTTGATAGGAGATCACCTTGTGGGGTTTAGGGCCTCGCGAGAGAAGTCCTCGAGATGGTCTCCAAGTCTCACTTTGGCCATAAAGAAAATTATTCGCTCACTTTGAACATAAAGAACATATTGGTAGGCAATCACCAAGTGGGGTTTGAGGCCCTCCCTTTAACCATACAGAGAAAGAATTCATTGTGAGGGGCCTAGGTGAAGTGAGGGGAGGTTGGTGTGGAAGGGTTCATATAAATTCGGTACCCTTAGATGCAAACTCACAATCGATTCTCACCAACATTTAACATGAAAAAGCCATGAAAAAGCCATTCATTACTGCCCATAATTAATGTTTACATGATCATTATTCACTTCTGGTGTTTCATCTTAGGTGATATATAGTTTGTGTTTCTGATCCGTAAGGATCCATGAACTTCATCAAGAACTCCATTAGAATCCAAGGATATGTCACGATTAATGAAATTAAGGAAAGTTGATGAGTTGCAATGTTATGCATTGTTACTCTTGTCAAAAACACTATCTACTTCACTATGGTGGAACACATTGTATACTTCATCAAGGTGAAACAAATGGTATATTTCATCAAAAGTCAATTTTGATTGCATATATGAATTCCTCTAAAAAATTTATACAATTTCAAAAAATGGCACGCAATTTCGAGTTCATATGCAAAAGTTATGGCCTCCGCAAATTGCAAGACTTATTAGTGTTACAAAACCGCCGTTTAAAGCAAGTAGCAGTTCCATAATCGATGGTCTACTTATAGTGGTGGTTTGCCACCATTAGGGGCAGTTTTGTAACTGTCAAGGTGGTTTTACAACTGCCAGTTTGTCTAAAGCAGAGGTTTCGACCACATTCGCTGAATAGCTAGAGTAATGGCAGGAAATAAGGTTTCACTTGCATTCGTTGAATAGTTAGGGTAATGGCAGGAAGTGATTGAACTTCTCATCTTGAGCATTTCAAGAAATTTAGGTCTTCAAAGAGACATCTCCAAAATGCATAAGGGTCGTGGGATAAGGAATTGGCAATAGGGATGATGGATCCATGTTCAATGGAGTGTAGGTGTGAATTGGTGAATGCTTGAGAGTGTAGCAGTGAATAGATAGTTGTTCATGGTTGTAAACTTATAACTACTCTATGCTGCTCCTAATTCTTTCCATGGCAACATTAGGAAGATAGGAGACATTAGCGAGTGTGAAATGTATGAGCTCTTTGTATTGCCCCATTACTCATTGGAAAGGAGAGGAAGATGTGCAGTTGCCACTTCTAACTGATTTCCCCCACATTGAGATTTTGAGGTTAAAAATCCTTTGTGCTGCGCGAGTTTGTTTCCATTGCTTTCTTGTTAGTTATGGTTCATGAGTATTGTACTCTTTCTAATCCACACTATACTACTCTAACACACTCTAAGACCACTGCCACTTGATAAATATAAGTAGTTGCAGCATGGCTAGAAATAATCTTCATATTATTATTTAGGAGGAAATTATAGATCACTGTTATTAGAATGGCAAGTTCCTTGTGGCTTGTAGAGAATTTTGCTAGCTCATTGGAGTTTGCGTGTATAACAGGATTATATGCAAGGTTATTTGACAAAGTATTGCAGGAATTTGTGGTTAAATAGAACAACCATGACCAATTCTTTGAGGATAAGACCTTAAGAGATTCAAGCTTGCCATATGCAAGTACAAGAGAAGGATAGAGGATTGAGAATGCTAGTTCAATGCTTGGAAACAAAGAATGAGAGTTTGTGAGTGACATGGGCCAATCATGGATAATTTTTCATTGATATCCTAGAGGAATTGCAGCAAGACTTGCTGGAAAAGGAAGAATTGTTGGCAAGGCGCCAACATGATGTTGAAGGTGTAGAAAGAAGAGAAGGGTCTACTAAGCAAAGGAGTCAAGCCTCTACCAAAGATGCTCAAACCATGATAGAGGTATGCATGGTCAGCACTTAATTACATGTTGTTTCTTCCAATGTAATGTTGAATGAATCTATTGGAAATTTTGAGAAGCATACTAGAAGTATTGACTCTAAGTTGTTAATGAAGATGGGTTATGATTGAAAAAGTCTTGAAATGGATGGCCACGGAATCCTCAATCCCACTATGGTTGAGGAAGGGCCTCAATATGCATGCCTTGGATATGGTAAAACAAAGACTGGAGAATACTCTAGCATGGCTCAAGAAAGATAGCTTTCATGAACGAAGACTCCATGCCATATACGCACCAAAGATAGCCAAACAAGGTAACCATATGTCTAACATTAGTTTTGTTAAACCTCAAGATGGTTGTAGGGAGTTTTCAAAAAATGGACAGCAATTGAGACAAGAAGAGGGAAGCATGAGTTACCTCAAGAGGACAAGGAAGCATTTCCAAAGAGAGGGCAGCCTTCAAGACATGAAGGAGGTGAAAATGTATTACCATTCCATCCATATGATGCAAATAGAATGAGGAAATGGGAAGATTACACTCCAACTTCATGACTTGCAAGCCCAGGGACAACCCGAGAAGGTATGCCAAAGAGAACTCTTCCATCTTTTGTTTCACTTGTAAGATGGAGAGTCATGTAGTATAAATTATAATAATGTTGGCCTTGTTCCTTGCACTTATTGTGGGAAGAGTATCTGTATTGCTATGTGCAAGCAATCCATCACTAAGGAGCCCGAGCTCTTTAGGAGAAATGGGAAAGAAAGAATCCCT
This sequence comes from Torreya grandis, assembly GCA_037957365.1. Lineage (NCBI taxonomy): Eukaryota > Viridiplantae > Streptophyta > Pinopsida > Cupressales > Taxaceae > Torreya > Torreya grandis. The sequence goes on along the minus strand of JARHVA010000074.1, from coordinate 2,375,084 downwards.
GCTTCAAGCAAACAAGAAGAGGATGCACAAGACACACTCCATGGAGGTTAGAAGCCATTTGACATGAACATGTGCAAGTCTATCAATTTCTTTACTCATTGCAAGGTTAGTGGGCATTATAATGGAAAGTTGTGGAAACTCCATCCACATCTTCACCCAAAGAATGGCAAATGCAAGAATGGGCAATCACAATTAACAAGAGGGGAAGAAGAGCCTACCAAAGCACAAGAATCAAGAAGGAGAGAACAACTTTCACTTGTTTCTTCATCACCACTGCAAGCAAGTAGTGGTAAGGGAATTTTAATTGATTCTTGATCTGAGCATTTACATGATTTGCAAAGAAGAAGATGTTGAGTTGCATTCACATGTATGGGCATTGAGTATCACACCAAATGTATCTTCAAAGCATTGTATGTTTCCGTTTGTTGGTAGAGAAAATAGGGAACTAATTCCACTTGTATGAGCAAGCATGGAAAAACTTCTAGTCATCATAAGTGAGAATGGGAGGAAAATTCCACTTGAGAGTAACAAGCATGGACAGCCAATAGCACGGTTTCATTTTTTATCACTCACTATTTGTTGTGTATAGCAAGGAAGGGAAAAGAGGAAGAAAGATGCACTCCAAGAAAGAAAGCATCCAAAGCATGAGGTTGGGCATAAACTTCTAGCAAAAAAAGCATCACAATGCTCGGATTAATTAAATTGTAAATGTATGTCCACACCAAAACACCAAACTTCGGTGCTTGTTAAGGCACTTACATTTTTTTGATTTATTGTAGCCTCTTTTAGGCAGAGGTTTTTAATCTTGCTTGGCATAGAACATGCCATTTGCCCATTTGTGGGATTTGAACTTGGATCAATTAACTTGTAAATGTAACTTGGATGATAAGTTGATTTGTGTTTCTCCATTGTTGTATTTTATAGAATCTCTCTTCAAAGTTGTTGTAAATGCAAATGGGCAAATGATTATAGCACGAGGAAGAGTCATTTTAACATCATTCAATCATATTCACATGCATTTAAGCACTTCAGTAATTGCAACATTGATGTTTAAGTCTGATTTTAGCATCATACAATTATTGTAGTATGTCTATGTGCATCATGGTGATTGTAGAAGGTTATTTTGAGCATGCATGTAGTATGCATAGTATGCACATAAGGAGCTGTAGTAGATATGGCTAGATGGACCATGCACGTTTCAGTTCTTATGTGCACATTGGACATGGTTGCGGTAGTTCTAAATCTGATTTTTGATATGGAAGCACTATGATATGCATATATTGATAACATTGATAGATTGTACAATGTATGTTTCCTTTATAACAATATGTTGTAGCAGGAAGAATGAATGTAGATTGCGCATTACAACAATTGTATTATGTTTGGGCATGGCGAGGAGGTCGTAACATGAATGTTTCAGCTAACAAATGAATTGTAACAACATCAATTGTAATATCCCCAAATACAAAGGAGACCATAGACATGAACTGCATTAATTTAAATAAATTACCAATGGAATCGCCTAAACTAGTAGCAATTAAATTAACTATACCAGCAACTAAATTAAATAAATTGTCCATATGGGAAGGAGCACCACATTTAATGCAAGGAATAGAAGTTATATTAATGGAAGTCGTACCATTTGATGAAAAGACACATCACTTTGGAAATGAGACACATCATTTGATGCAAAGCTATGAAGGGTAATTATAAGAACTTGGTGAAGGAAAATGATATATATTCAAATTTGACATTCATTCCCTTATCTGAAGTTTAGGCAGCATCCAATTCTTTTATAATTGAGGACGAAACCCCTCATTCATCAGGTACATGTACGAAACCCCTTGATATCAACTCCTCAAGGATGAAACCCTTTGAGAGTTCTCTATTAGAATATTTATACCTAGAATTCCGCATTGCACATTTGATCATTATACAACATTATTTGTTATATAAATTTATTATTCTGTTAATAAGAACATAATTCTATATTCATTGAATATTATTATTTCAAACTTTAAAAAGGAATTCTGAGAAATCCAACTTAATGTATAATATTTTGATTTGGGATATTACAAAGAACAAGATAAATGACTTGGAAGCTACGCAACAAGAAGCTATTGAAATTGAAGATGACTTGATTCTGTTAGAGATGTTGAAGAAAGAAGTTCCAAAATGTGCTAAAACTGCCGTTAGTGGTGATGAAGCGGTGAACCCTGATATAATGAAGAGCCTTCAACATTCATAAAAGAGATTTCGAAGGCAAATTCCCGATCAGACATGTCGGCACTCTGACGGAAAAAGAGAGAAAATGCTTCCTATCATATATGATTGTTTTAGTTTCATAATTGTGTAAGAAGGTGAATAGTGGAAGAACTAATGATTGATCAGAGAACAGATGAAGAATTTGGCTTTTCCCCTTTGACAAAGAAGAGAAAGATTTGCCTATTTCACCAGATTGCTTAAACCGCATTGTCCTAGAAGAAAATGGGTTATCTGAAAAACAAATGGTTGAACTACAAATAAAAAGGAAAATTAATGCAGAGTGTGATGTTCCACTTTCTAAAGGAGAAAATAATATAGAACAAGTTTTCAGTAAAGTAGAAGATCCCTCTTGTATTAAGATAGAAGATTCAATGTTCAAAAGTGACGATACTCCTGGCACTTCCTTTTCATATCCCCTTGTAGAAGATTTCTCTGAAAGATCTAAATCCAAAGCAGTCAAGCCTGAACAGATTGAATATCATAACCATTCCGAGGTTGAAACGAATACAAAACAAAATGAATGGTGCCCAATATTCATTACAAGTGAAATGGAAACTGTAAAGGCAAAGGAAATTGACGGAGATAATGATGGTGACTCATTCAGTGATGAATTCATTTTTACTGTGGGAAACAATTTGGCAAGGAATATCTGCGCTCAGTTCATTCCGAAAGGTATTCCATAATTTATCAAGCACAACAAACAAGAGAAATAATTGGTATTTATCATTTGTAGACATTGGTATTTGTGCAATTTTCATTAGGGTTTGAACCAGTTGATTATATTCAACAATGAGTATTCATATTTATTGTTGCATGTAATGTTTTATGCTCAATCAAATTGTCAATCTTACAAAGTAAATAAATAGAATCAGAAATTCAGGGTTTCAATATTTATTTGTCAAGATTTCAATTTAGTGGGTTATTTCACTTACCACTTGTTATGGAATGTAAAGGTGCTGCTCATGTGGAGAATGATTTGATGAACTTTCTCAAGTATTGGATGGCCCTTACAAACCTCATTGTCTCGGTCGCATTGTAAGGCTTGGGAAACTTCAAAATGGCTTCCACTTTTTTGGATTAATTCTCAATTCTCCATCTCCAACCACATGTCCTAAATAGACTAGTGATTGTTGTGTAAATTCACATTTCTTCTCATTGAGTAGTAGTTTATTCTCCTTCAAAGCTTGCAAAACTTGTCTCAAATGCATTGGATTTTCATCATACATTTTTCTAAAAATCAATAGATTATCCATGTAAACAATGTCACCAGATCTATGAATGGTCTTAATACCTCATTTATCAATCTCATGAAAGTAGTTGGAGCATTATAGAACTAGAAAGAAAGTTCAAGCTAGTCATACAAACCTTGCCTTGTTGTGAATGGTCCTCAACTATTATTTAATGAACCATCCTTGTTAGTGATCCGGAACACAAGAGGAACCTGGTGGGCAACACCTTAAATGAGAATCTAGAAGTGTTGTACGCATGTGCCGAAACTATATGAGATACAATGCAAGGAATTGAGAGAGAGATATAAGAATTGGAACGATTTTTTTAATTAATCTGTATGTTTTGTATGTAACATACTCTTGAGAAAGATGTATGGCTGCCTAACTTTAACTCTGATTGCTAACTAAAGCTACAAATATGTATGCATATATTACAAAGCCGAGAAGGCATAAAGGTCACACAATCTTGAAACTATAACTATACATATCTGCTACTAATATGTTTAGTTATGGATATTGATTAAAGTATTACGATTAGCATTACACTTTTTGGCTTGAAACCACTTTGTTGTTTTTGTGCCTAAGAAGAGGGCGATGGAATCTTTTTCTTGTCCATATCTAGATGATGGGCTTGAGTGCATGTCTCATCCACATCTCTAAGCTTGACTAGCAACACATTCCTCCTTAGATGATCATGCAATCCTCCAATGTACTTCATTTTGATTTCATAATCTTGTATGTATTTACCCATTTGGATGGCCTTTTAAAGGATTTTTCTTGTATATTCTTGCATATTTTGGCCTTGTTTTTGCGTGAAGTATTACCAATCAATAGGCCTTTCCACTCCATGACAAATAGGATAAAATTGCTTCTTAATCAACTTAAATTCATTCGACTTAGAAATTGGTGGTAATTTATTTATATTCAAAGAATGAACATAACTCTCAAACCAAGTGAGTGCATTTCTAGCCAATTCCAACATTGCATAGGATAATTGTTGTTCTTCACAAATATCATGCAAACTGAAATATATCTCAAGTTGGTCTAATCAATGATCAAATTTTTGAGCATTTACATCTCCTTTGTATGGTTGAATTTCTATTTTGGGTTGTCCTTTGAATGGTGGTTGTGTTGAGGATGCATGGTTGGCACGGGCTGTTGCTTCTCATGGACTTGCGGTTGATATTTGCTCAGCTTTTTATTTTCTTTTGAAACCTCCATGGAAATTCCTTGCTTCCCATGAGAGCCTCCATGATCTTCTCCAACCCATCAAGCTTCCTTGGGAGATGCCATATCCGCTTCGAACTTCATGAATTTTGCTTCATCATATTAAGGAACTCTTTCTTCTTCATGATCCATGCTTTTCACTTATTTATTCCACTTATGTATATCTCTTGTTGCAAAGGATTCAAATCCCCTTCTCTTGCACTAATTGTTCTAGTTACAAGCATAAATCTAAAAAACTAGCACACCACAAAAAAGCCACACAACCAAGGAACACAAATTTTTTTTACACCAATCTGATCCATAATTAGCATAAATATTCCATAGGTACTTCACCAACACAAATTTTATCTTATGACTCATGAGAAAACAACTTAGTTGATTGGGCTTCTTGTCCTTTTAGTAATTTTCTTAAGAAAACAGTAAATTGTGCATATAATTGAGCTGCTTAAGTGCTGAAATTATTGTATGCAGTTGCCTGAATGAAAAGAAACAGGCAAAACTCTGAAACATAAAAAATCAAAGCTCAACACAAGGGATTTACCCTGGAGAAACCCAATGCACGTAAAATCCAAAAGGGTAAGGGCTAGACTCTCTCGTTGCAATATTACAAGCAAATTTCCTTCTTAAGGTCTCCAAGAACATCAACAATGTTATCCTAGTTTGCCTTGCTTTGCAAATTCCTTCAACACACTCTCTTACATTGGACTTACATTCTACAACTCCCAAAACAGTCAACCAAGAAGAATTACATGGCCCTCAAAGATATACAATAATTCAGCAAATGGACTGAAGAAAGTCCAGATGACATTAGCCTTCAAAAGGACAAAATTCCAAGCATTTGAGCTTCCTTGGATCTTTTTGTGTCTGCTATTTTGTCTCATTTTGTATGGGTTTGGCATGGTATGAACCTATTCATCTATCTTGTTATGTGTATGATGATATCGACATGGTAAGGAATCCCTTGACGAGTTCATCTGCAAACGAACCCCTCAGGCATGATGATTCTTCACATCTGCCTTGGCCTGTTGGTGTGTAGATCACCCCTGAATCTTTCTGCATTTGTGTCATGGCTCCATGTCATCTGTCTCTTTGCTTAATTGTCTTTTTAAGAGTATTGGGAGTGCTTCAAGTTGTATTGCTTAGTCATTTTGACTATTAAATGAGATTAGTGGCCTAGTTGAACTGAATCCAACTTGGTTTCATAATCTAATTTGGATCATTCCTAGCACCTTTGAATTTTGCTTGTGGGCTGCCTCAGGAGTCTATTCCATCATCCGTTATTAACGCTTCCATTGCACAGTGTTGTTAGGGATGGCAACCATGCTAGAGGAGGGGTAAATATAGAGCTAAGTTTTGTCATCACATGAATTGCCATTATTGAATAGACCATAATAAGACAAAGTTGTTAAGAAAAGGGTTTTAAATATTTATGCAAGATAATGAACTCAGTATGGTTTAATATAAAATTGAGTTAAGGTAGTTGGTAAGGTATTTACGCATTGGCCACTATAAGTATATGTGGATGGACATGATCACATTTCTTCACTTTTGAGTCTATTGATATACCTTGTGTGAGTCAGGCCTGCATACTCAAGACAATGTGCATTTCCACTACAATGGCCAATGATCTGATTATTTTATAAATTATTCATGTTTTCTCATGCTGCGATTATTTTATAGAAATTCTGGTTGGTAGTTTCTGTTAGTGTATACTTTGTCAAATATTTGATTTGTTTATGCATTGTATACTTACATATGTAATAATAATCTCATTAACCACTCACTAGTTATTAACCACTCGATAAATATTTCATTTCATTCTGTTCTTATATTTAAAGAAAAGGCTCACATATACCGTTTGAAATCATTAGAGGAAATTCATATGATGCGGGGAAGAGTAATTGGGTCCCTATATATTTGTTTGTTAGCCTTTTATACAAGTCCTTGTGACTTTGCTATTAGCTTTAGCCTCTGAAGTTTCTTCCTTAAATCGATGCATTTTAAAATGATTTTAGGCTTCCACTGGTCAACATTAGTACTATAAATTTCGGGAATGCCTGTGTTGTTTTCAATGAAAAACAACACTCAATGCATTTTAATTATGTTTTGCAATACAATTTTATATTCTTTAATATATCCTTATTGCTCTTGAATAGAAATTTGGCATGCTTTATTCTATTGCTAGTATAGTAGATAGTAAATTTCCCATCTCTCTTTGAAAGCATGTTATGTTGATTAAGAACAATATGCATAGCAGGATTGGATGGAAATTGTACCCCTCTTTCTTAGCTGATTTTCATGATTCAAGTGAATTTTTTAATCAGAGACCATATAAACCTATTTCTTACCTATTCAATTTTGGCCTTTTCTTTTAATGATTTTTTCTCCATTTCTAAGTTATACATTGATGTTGCATTAGACTGTTATTTCCAATTTACAAGTACCTATTCACTTTCATCATCTATCAAAGAGGTCAAACTCATTCATTTTCTTTTTGGCCGTGCAGGATACAACCATATGGAGTTCTTTAACATTTCGTTGGGTTAGTCCTTTGATGGATGTCGGTTTGAAGAAACAAATTAACTTTGATGATTTGTTCCAACTGCCCCATGAGTTGGATCCCCTTGCTTGTCATGATGCATTGAAGAAGTGTTGGACTGATGAAGAAAGAAAGTCTATTGGTGAACCATCTCTATTCAGAGCTATGTATCACACATATGGCTGGCCATACTTGTGGATAGGCATTTTGAAGGTGCCAATTCAGTGTTTCTTTAGTATTCTGTTCTTAACTCCATCAAAGACTTTAAAACAAAAATTGAATTTTAACTTGACCTTTATAGTCATCCATCATCCGTGTCTCTATTTTGGTATTCTACATTTTGTTAGTATTGAGGGAGGAAGGTAGTGAGGGAGGGTGTGAGGTAGTCAAAAATACTGTTAATAGTAATAGCAATAAGAGTGCCTAAACGGCTTTCCAACCGTAGAGAGAAATAACAAAAAGGATTTATCAAGAGAGTGTAAACCCTTGGATAAAACTAAACCTAAAATATTAAATGAAACCAACAATATGTTTATGATGACTCTAAGATACAATTTGGGACGAAAAAATTACATTTTGTGAAGTCAATTATAATAATAACAGACACTCATCCACAAGGAATGTGTCCTTTTGAAGCAACACCAGGATTTCTAACTCCATACACCTATAAGTTTGGACCTCCACAACTTTGCAATTAAAACAAAGGTATCATATAAAATAATAGAAGAATGCATGGATGGTTAAATGAATATAAGAAATTATATTAATGTCCACAAATGGCCAAAATATGTCAATGGGACATGAAAGTACATCCAATTATAATAGAAAATGTACTTGGGTTAAAAGAGCTCTAGGAGCTAGAAAAGTGACTAGAACTAAAACAACTAGAGGAGGTAAATCCATAGTGGGTAAACCATAAATATATTATTTAAGTACAAATACAAAAAGCTTAAGCTAGGGAAAAACTATACCAAGAACAATATAGGGCGCCTTGACCATTTGAAGTAGGAGACACTATTTGTATTGACTAAGTAAAACCCAACAATTATATCTTAAGAAGGAAATGTACCAAACTATCATCTGGATTTTATGGACCTTTTACAATTTTAGAGAAAATAAAGAGTTAAGATACAAATAGCAATCACCACCCCATGCATTTAGATATATCAAGTATGTTACAAAAGTTTGTCGGGTAAATCATTGTTGAGATATTATAATATCCTCCTCTCTTATGTGTATTTGGAAGCCGTAGAGGAACAATTTCTTAAACCAATCAAAATATTAGAAGAAAGTATGAGGAAGCTAAAATAACAAAGAATTCAAAAAGCATCTTATTGAATGGTCAGATAAACCAATAAGGAAACAACTTGGGAAAGTGCAACATTTGCTATAGAAGTTGAATTCGTCAAGGACAAGGGGTCTTTAAAGGGTTAGGGATGGGGCGAGGGATGAGGGGTGTGTATTTTTTTTACAGCCCCAATTAGGTCTTCACTTTACAGAGTTGATTACTTTCCATTTAATGACATCAGTTTCATGAATTTCTAACTAGGCCAATTGGTGCCATGTCAACCCATTGAGATGTGCTCATACAGTAGTAGGGAATGCATTTGTATGAACAATACAATAGATATATCTTAGTAGTATGGTAGTTTTTTTGGAGATATCATAGTAGGATATGGTGTAGATACTTTCATATGTAATCTAAACTTTATCCTATCATGAGATCTCCAAAAAAATACTGTATTTGTATCCTAGTAACCAGATATATCTATTCTAGTCTTCATATATGTGTATTCCCTACTACTCTATGAGCACATGAATGTATTTCCCCACTATCGTATTCATGTCCTAATAATTGAATCTATCTATTTTAGGCTTCATATTAACTTATTCCTTACTCCCTTTATGTATAAAATCTTTGAAAAACTACTGTATCCATATCCTAGTAACCAGATATATCTATTCCAGTCTTCATGTGTGTGTGTATTCGCTTAGTACTGTATGAGAAAATGAATGTATTTCTCCACTATCGTATTTATATCCTAATAAATGGATATATCTATTATAGTCCTCATATCAATTTATTCCCTACTACCGTATGCATGCATGAACATATGTATCTGAAGTATTTCTCTAGATGTTGAACTTCTTATGGATTTCTTTGTATAATCTTTCATACTTACTACTCCAATTTTTTATTATTTATCTTATTGACATGTCTATAAGAAACATATGCCTTTTCTGAAAATTTTAATGCCCATCTCTCTTTTCTATATTTTTATTTTATATGCCTATTGGTATTGTATTTTCCTTATGCCCCATCTCGGTTTGATGGTCTTATTGAGATTTGATACACTACACAGTCTAAAATTGCAATGGTTTCAAATGCATTTTAGTATTGATGTTCCTAGTGCTTTAAATGAAACAAAACATTTTCCATTATTTTAGACTCTGTTGGATGTCAAGCTTTATTCATGTTAGAAATTAATTTTTTTTAATGAAGATATTAACGTCTTTGCATATTTTGCTATTATTATGACCGTCCAATCAACAGAGATTTCAGACATATAGAGTATAAAAATGGCTTTCTAGACAAAGATTCAACTACAACATTATTTTCCCCTTTAACAAACCCTATGTCAAAATCATAAGCTTTGATTTACTCACCCACTTTTGTTGTTTATCATTCAAGTCCTTTTGGTTGAGAAAAAACTTCAAACTGTTGTGATCTGTCTTGACCACAAATTTGCCACCAATCGAATATTCCCTGAATTTTGCTAATGCATGCATGATGGTCAACAATTGTAGAACCCCCTGTTCTCACTTTCTCTGAAACTGCTTGTTTTTTTTTCTTTTTTTCGGACGTTTTTGGTTTTTTTGTGTTTTTGCATGAACAAATGAAAATGGCGATTTTTTGAAGAATTGTTGAATAAATTTAAATAAAATAATACAACACCGAAAATGATAGAATCTAATGAATCTAATGATGCCAATCGATTTATTGATCTTCTACGACAATTACAAATAATATCTGGTAACATGCAAATCAAAAGCAATAATATTTTGATGAAAACCTGGTTATTGCAGCAAGCTGAAAAAGTATATGAAATGGTACGGCTTCATCATTAATCTACTTCTCCCTCTGTTTGATGCTTGGAAAGTGATCCCAAGGTGTAGGCACCACAAAGGATGGAGACAGAAGATCAAAGAAGTAGGCGATTTGCCCAAGATGACAATGTATGTCCTTTCTTGAAGGTACAACCCTGTTGTAGCGAAGTACGGCTCTATGACAGCAGCAAACCAATAAAAGTATGGCCCCTATTTGATGTGTCCGAATCTCAGGGAATAGGCGCCTCAAAAGAACTCTTCCGGATGAATTCCAAACTGAAAACCCTGAATGATGCAATCTCTGATGAAGTTCTGTGATAACCTCTGAATGAAGCTACCCCTCTGAAAGCAATAAATCAGCTGGTATTTCACAGCCTCTGAATTGCAACACTGAAGATGGCTCGTTCTCCAATGCCAAACGAAAACTGGAACCATTGGCTTTGTTCTCAGAAGGACTTAGCAAAAATTCGATTTCAAAACATATTGAGCTCAAATCCCAATGAAAACCCTTATATCCATCCAAAAGTTCGACTTTTCTCAATTAGGCATCATTTAAATAAATTCGAACTTTTCTTTTTAATTTTTCAATAGTTTTTAATGCACTTTTAATTATAAATTATAATTAAAAAGTGGCCCCCTCTCAATGTTGGTCGACCCCTTTAATTGATCACTTAAGTTATAATATTAAATAATATTATAACTATTTATTATAAGCCCGAGATATTTAATATTTAATTTGACAATTAAAATATTAATCTCCCTCAAAATATGTCCGATTCACGAATCGTCTGAAGCTGGTGAATAAGTGATTGATTTTGCACATGACCAAACCATACTGCTAAAAATAGCAGGGGTGCTCCGCTGAGTGACTATTACTGCTAAAAATAGCAGGTCAGGGAAATGGTGTCCGAATGACCTCGAACGAAAGTCAACTGGTAATATTTGATGACTGAAGCCAAGCCAAGCTCCAATCAAGACCCTCTATCCATCCTATCAGCCTATGAGGGTCGCATAATAGGCTAATCATAAGCTCCGAGAGATGTCAACTGGAAGGGGACATGATAGTCCGCCCCTCTTGAAATTGCTTGTCCTCAAGCAATCTCAACTCCGGATGCTGCAGAATATCCTCGCTCTCCCACGTAGCATCCTCCACTGGCAAGTCTTTCAATTTCACCAAATATTCCCTGATAGTCCTCTTACGCAACTGTCTCTCTCTGTACTCCAAGATAGACTCAGGTACTAAAATCAACTTTCCCTCATCATCTAAGGGAGGTAAAACTGTTGAAGGTACCACACGGTGTCCCAACGTCTTTTTGAGACGTGACACATGAAAAACATTGCGCACCTTGCTATCTGCCGGAAGCTCTAGCTCATAAGCCACCTCTCCAACACGCCTCAGGATCCTGAAAGGACCATAATATCGTGGCTTAAGCTTCTCTGAACCACTCTTCCTAAGAGTAGACTGCCGGTGGGGCTGCAGCATGAGGTAAACCATGTCTCCCACTTCAAAAGACCTCTCTGTCCTCTTCTGATCTGCGTACTGCTTCTGCTGATTCTGTGCCTTGGCAATATTCTCCTTGAGAGCCCTCATAGTGTCCTGACTCTCCTGCAATAAATCTCCAGCACTCGGCACTCTACTATCACTCAGTAGCAAATCCAGAAAACTAGGCGCCTAATAACCGTACAATGCCATGAAGGGGGACATCTGAATGGTCATGTGGAAGGTAGTATTATAGCAATACTCGCACAAATATATCCACTTGACCCACGCCTTCTGCTGCCCTGCAATATAATTTCTGAGGTATCCTTCCACCCATTTATTCACTATCTCCATCTGACCATCGGTCTGCGGGTGGTAACTGGTGCTCGGTGTAAGCTCGGTCCCACAAAGTCTAAACACCTCTTGCCAGAAGTGACTCAGGAACCAACTATCCCTGTCGCTCACTATGCTCCGAGGCAACCCATGTAGTCTGAAAACCTCACGGAAGAAGACTTCTGCTACTTGTGTAGCTGTGTAAGTGGTGGTGATCGGAAAGAAGTTGGCATACTTCGTCAGCCGATCCACAACTACATATATACAATCCCGTCCTTGGGCTTTGGGCAAGCCCGTGATAAAGTCCATCGACAGGGATTCCCACTTCCTATCAGGAATCGGAAGTGGCTACAACAATCCTGCTAGATACGTGTTATCCTGCTTGTTCTGCTGACAAACAGGGCACTCACGCACATACTGAAGAACATCTGCCTTAAGTCCTTCCCATGTAAACCTTTCCCGTATCTGTCTGTATGTCTTAAAATACCCGGGATGTCCTGCTATGGGCACATCATGAAAGGCTCGCATAATAGTGTTCTTCATCTCAGATCTTGGGATCAAGAAAATCCTGTTCTTGTAAATGATCAAGTCATTCACAAGCATGTACCTGGTATCAACCATCAATCCCTCAACAATACTAGATGCCCAAGAATCCTTGGCATACTCTGCCACAATCAAATGCCTCCAATCCTCTGCAATGTGAACCATAGAGCTCAAATAAGGCCTGTGTGAGAGAGCGTCAGCCACTACATTTTGGGTGCCCTTGATGTAGGAGATATCGAAGTCATATGCTTGTAACTTACCCACTTTTGTTGACAATCATTCAAGTCTCGCTGCCCCAGGAAATGCCTCAAACTGTTGTACTTACACAACTGCTTGTTGAAAATGTGGTTCATGCAGGACCGAAAGGTAGCAGGTGTGTTAGTCAACCCAAAGAGCATGACTAAGAACTCATAATTCCCGTAGTGACACTTGAATGCTGTCTTGGGAATACCCTATTCATGGACCCTGATCTGATGGTACCCAAAATGAAGATCAATCTTCAAGAAATATACTGCCCCATGTAACTCATCCAATAACTCATCGATCCTCAGAATCAGGTACTTGTTCTTAATTGTTTTCTTATTTAGAGCCCTGTAGTCAATACACATCCTCATTGTCCCATCCTTTTTCACCAGAACAACAGAGGAAACAAAGGGACTGGAACTCGGTCTGATATGTCCCATGTCAAGCAATTCCTTGATTGCTTTTTCGATCTCATCCTTAAACTTTTTAGGATGTCTATGGGGGGTGGTTATGACTGGCTTGGCGCCCTCCTCCAACTCGATGGTGTGCTCAAATCCCCTGTCTGGTAGTCTCCCTAGGGGAATCTCTCCAAAAACTCTGTCGTGCTTACCCAACAATGATTGGATATCCACACGATAAGGCTGGTCACTGTCAGGAGACTCCTTAGTATAAATTAAGCACTCTGCTGCCCATGAAACATTGCCATGCCTGAAGATGCTCTCCATCCTCTTAGCTGACACTATCTTTGGTGACCCATTTTCCATACCTCTAAGCACCACCTTCTTGCCATCTGCTGCCCTGAACTTGAGCTCCATAGTCTGACAGTTCTGTGAATACTTTCCTAGTGCATGCAACCACTGTATACCTAGAATAACATTTCATATCACCCAAGTCCACCACATAAAAATCATTTGTAACCGTGTAGTTACCCAAAGTGACACCCAACTGAGGAACCCTCTGTGTGCATGACATATTGAACCCATCTGCAACCATTACACTGAATCCCTCAAAACTGTCTGTAGGTATCCCTCTCTTAGCCACTAAGGCTGAATCAATGAAATTGTGGCTTGCCCCACTATCGATCAACATGGTAACACGCTGCCCTTGTAAAACTCCCTTAACTTTGAAGGAATTAAACATGGGAGTACTTGAGATGGTAGCAATGGCAACACTCTTAGTCTCCACCTATGACTGCTCATCCTCCGAGCTACTATCATCACTGCCCTGTACCTGCCCCCCCTCTCCATCATCCTCACTATCAGAATCAACCTCAATATAGTGAACCTTACCCTTACCCATGCATTTGTGACTGGGCTCCCAAGGCTCCTTGTAGCTAAAACACAACTTCTTCCTCCTCAACTCACTACGAGCCTCATCATTAAGTTTGTCCTTCTTGGGCCATTCTTTCTGAAAGGGTTTTTTATCTTTATTTTTTTAAGGTATGAAAGGGTTGGATGGAAACTTACTCTTGGGAACTGAATGCTTCATATCACGAGCCTGTATAATCGCATCTTGCAGGTTCTTTGGTTTGAAGGCCTTGATCCACCTACGGAGTGGCTCAAAAAGACCCTCAATGAACAACATGATTAACCTGTGTTCCGACACCTTTGAAACCATAACCGAGAGTCTCTGAAACTCAACAATATATGCATCTACTATACTGCTTTGCTTGAGTTGAGCCAACTCTCTAATGTGAAGTTCTGGATCCTTCTGGTCAAATCGATCCATCAGTTTCTGAGAAAAGTCCAAGTATGATGTGATATTGGCATGGCCCAAAGTAACCAGCCCATGGTACCACCACTCATGAGCCTCACCCTCCAAATGCAAGGTGGCATACTTGATTGCCTCTGATTCTAACATCGGGTTGAGTTGGAAATAAGTGTCCAACTTCTGCACCCATGATCTAGCTATGCACTTACTGGAACCATCAAACGAGGGGATAGAAAGTTTACCCACCTTACGCTGCAAGCCCTGATTATGAGGGACCCTATTGTGATCTTTGGGTCTATTCCTGTATTTTATAGCACAAAAATCCTGTAGGGTCATGGTTGCATGGAACTCGTCTCCAAGGGACTGATATTCCCTCAAATAATCAGTGAACCTCTCACCTTGTGCTTGCTGTCCTGGATTACCAGCAAGCTGACTTCCCAAAAACTGAGGCATAAGAGGCCTAGGAGTCACTCTAGTGGCTGTCCTAGTGTGACTATGTGTGTTACTTGTTTCCACATTATTTCCATTATTCCCATTGCCTCCATGATGACCATTATTATCCCCCGTAGCATTATGACCAGCATTGTTCTTGTCATTCATCATCTGAGTTGAAAGTTGAACTCCTTGTTGTTGACCTCTAGCTAAGTCATTTAGGATCTGCAATGTGCTATTCTCAGGTATTTCACGTGTATCTCCCATTTCACGCCTAGCACCCATGTTTTCTCCTGAATGTGAAGCAAATGGATCAAAAGCTTCTTCTCTTTTCCTTCTTCTCCTATAAATGATGTAGACCTGATCTTTGGGATTCATAACATTTCATGTAACTAAAACCACTGAATGGTCTGAACACACAGGCTGGCAGGAAACCAGCTCTGATACCACTGTAAAATGCCTTTTCGGACAAGTTGAAGTTTTACGATTGTTTTCTAGTATGATAGATATTCTATTTTATCAAACTTAGGCTATAGCAATGCATATGAAATGATAAACCTATTCAAAGTACAACAAATGCAAAATCTGATAATTCAATTCTGGAACAACATAAGTAATAATGGATTGAGCACACTCAGAAATACATTTTCAGACTTATCATAAGACTGTTCTGTGCATAATATAGTGCTATTATGAAGAAAATAATGCTCAAAACCTAATAGCAGCTAGAACAAGTCTGCTCTCAGACTGATACAAGTTTACAGACTGCCTTACTTCACACCAATTGACTGAAATAACAGTGGACAACAACCATTCGCAGTCCCAAACAGAGTGTTAATATGAAGCTATTTGGACACTATGATTACTCATAAATACTATAACAGCAAATGTCTAACTCATACAATATTCTGATTACAACTAGAAGTTACAGTATGACTGAAATAAGTTACAACATGACTGAAATATAAAGCTTTTCA
This sequence comes from Torreya grandis, assembly GCA_037957365.1. Classification (NCBI taxonomy): domain Eukaryota; kingdom Viridiplantae; phylum Streptophyta; class Pinopsida; order Cupressales; family Taxaceae; genus Torreya; species Torreya grandis. The sequence goes on along the minus strand of JARHVA010000074.1, from coordinate 2,358,998 downwards.
CGTGACCAAACTGGAGTTTTCTCTTGCAAACATTATGAGCAATGACAATGGCTATTACATGACATAATAACACCCTCAAAACATGCACTGAGACACCACTAATGACTTTCAGACCTGGAAATAGCTTGCAGTAGACTCAGAAATCCCTGATATTATGCCCTGTGAAACTGTAGCAGCATACGGATTACTGTAGTTCAAGTACAAATTACTTTAGCAGCCATACAGAACACTGTAGCATATGTACGGAACACGGTAGCAGCTGTCCAAAATATACAAAATCTTCAAAAACTTTCAAACCTTCAAATCACTGAAATTTATCTTCCAGGGAAACTTCACAAATCTCATATTTAGTCGTTGAAACACCAGTGAGAAACTTGTGTGATCTCTCCAATAGCTAGCTAGGGTAGAATCTTTCACTACCAAAACTAGCACCTTTAGGGTTTTCCAGCCCCAAGACCAAGAAGCTTCGAGAGCTCTCCAATTGAAAAGTGAGAAATAAACAAGCATAAAATGAAAATGAGTCTCCAAACACGCTTTTATAATTCCCACTTAAATTTCCCACTCAAATAATAAAGTGACTTTATAAAGTCTTCTTTTAATATTTCACTTAGTCACTTTATGAAATATTTAATTAATAACTTAACATTACCGTTTTAACTTTAACTTTTTTTTTCCTGTCAGGAAATATTAAATAATTAAATAAGTGAATTCCTTTAATCCGCCTTTAGCCTTCGGGAACTATAAAGGCTAAACTAGCGTTCTAGGTGATCACAGAGAAGGGGACATTACAGGGGCGACGTCACAGTTTGGAATGCATAAAAAGTGGTACTTCATGTGATTTATGCCTCTTGACATTCTTTTCGAACAAAAGTTGCAAATTGAAATCGTCGGTGATGATCCAACCTGCATGGCATACTTCCAAGCACCAGTGCGAGCATTATGGGGACCGATTGGCTATCACTGACTGAATCTGACCCAGATGCACTAACAGTTGCCATTGTTTGCTAACTGAGACCCTGCAAAGTGCAAACTTGTTGAAAATAATATTAAAAAATTAAAAAATAAAAACATGTAACACAAATTAAAATACAATAAATAAATTATAATGATAAACTATTAAACGGAAATTAAAACACATTTAACGAACAAATTGAAAACTATAGTCTATAACAATTAAAAAACAACAATAAATAAATTATAATGATAAAATGAGACTAATTATAACCCCAATGATTAGAAAACAACATTTTTAATTAAAAAATATAAAAAATTAGGCATAAATGGTAGATACTAAATACTAAAATTTAACGAAAGGCATTAAATTTGAACGGAATGTATTAAATTTGAATATTAAAATTTAAAATGTACTAACCTAAAAATCGCTTTGGAGAATTCTCCTTCCAATCTGTTCTTGAATGCTCCAAATCTTGTGTGAATGAAATGAGAGGGGGTGTGTGACAATTTATAAGACAAAACTTTGCGTATTTACATTCTTTCTGCAACATTTGACACCATTCTTGTGTATTACCTGTATTCAACTGAAAATTTCACGTACATGCAATGTACACAATAAATCGACGAGTAACTGCTGGTTACTCGCAAGTAATAGACGAGTAATTGGTGGCTACTCGCCGGTTAAAAAACTTGCAAGTTTTTTCATTGTTTGGCGGTTTCAAATGGCGGTTATTCGCCACTATGATTTCTTGGTGAGTAACTGTGCAACCGACAATTATTGGTCGGTTATGCTATCCATGGTTGTGACAATAGTCTGAGGTGTACGACTGGCTGGAAAAGGTCCTGTTGCTAGTATAGCAGGCCTGCACAAGTGACGCTAGCTCCTGGAAGTGATGAATCAACAACGAACTCTGCCGAAACAACTCGTGAAAGGTCTGAAATTCGATGTTGCCCCCTTAAATGCTGCGATCAAGTCCAAATAAGGTTGCAATAATAACGATTTGATGAGGAAGGGTAACACTAGGCTAGAATAGGGCTACCAATAGTGAGGCTACCCAGAATAGACCAAACCCTAGCTGTATGACTTTGATTATGCTGGTAAAATTGCATTTATCTGCTCAACCTTGTGATCAAACCTGATTTCTGATTACCTGGAAATAACCACAATGTGAATCAATTGTAACCCTCATACGGAGCTACCTCAATAGTCTGGAGGGGATCCATCCTCTAATCTGACTGCAATGAAGGTTTTCATCCTCGAGTAGAAGTTGGAAATTTTTTGGATTCTGTCGTGAATAGTAAAAGTGAATAATTAGTCATAATACATAATGATTACCCTTTTGTCCTTTTAATAAACTCACTTTTCCAAATTCACTCTAACTCTAAAGTAATGAAATTTACTTTTAAAGTAAATATTCACTTTTCCACCCTCATAATAATAATTATTTTTGGTCATGTAATTAATTATAGTTTTTGGCCTCGTTTGATAATAATAATGAATAAATGTTTTTTTTTGAAGTTATTAAATAAAGTGACTTTAAGGACAATTCAAAACATTATTATTAAATTATTTCCCTTTATCTGTTTTTCCTTATCCTATGAGAAATAAAAATAGGCTTCGGGTTCTTTGATTTCTTCAATTCGGAAAAGGGGACATTACAAATCACTATACATATTCTATTGGAATTTCTAAAAAACTTGTTAGTCCATGAAAACTACGGATCTCAAATGTACTCTGTGGTGATGGTCAATCCAGTATAACTCTCACCTTTTTTGGATCCATCTTCAAACCTTCTTGAGAAATTACAAATCCCAAATATACCAATTCTTTCTGCATGGAATTGCATTTCTTCAAATTCACAAGTAACTTTTCATTTCTCAACTTTTCTAACATTTTGTGCAGAAGTCACAAATGTTATTTTTTTGTACTACTGAATATCAATATGTTAGCAAGATACACAATGACAAACTATTCCAAGAATGGTTTAATAACTTCATTCATCAATCTTATGGATTTACTTGGTGCATTAGTCAAACCAAATGGCATAACCAACCATTCATATAACTCTTGTGTTTTGAATGCTGTCTTCCATTCATCACCTTTTCTTATGCCAATCTAATGATATCCACTCTTCAAATCAATCTAAGTATCTCACTCCACTTAAGCAATGCATTAAATCATCCATGTACAGCAATGGAAATTTATACTTTATAATAATCTTATTAATGGCTCTAGAATTAGTGCACATTATCTATTCTCCAGTCTTCTTAGGCGTTAGTACTACTAGTACTGCATATGGGCTCAAATTTTCCCTGATTTTTAACCCTTATTCAACAATTCTTGAACTTTTCCTTGCACTGCCGCATTTGCTTTCAGAGTTGATCTATGTATCGTTTTGTTTGGAAAACTCGAACCAAGTATCAAATCCATGCGATGACTTATGCTTCTCATCAGCGGTAATCCATTTGAATATTATTAGATACAATCTCCTCAAATTCACTTAGTATCTCCTTTACTTCATGTGACAGTGCTTCTTCCTCTGCAACTTCTTGTGCTTGTTTTGAAATTAATGCATAACATTCACTTTGCTTCACTTTCTTTAGAAATTATTTTGCTGAAATTATCAACACTTTTGGACTTTGTTCCACTTCTTCGCACTTATTCTTCAAAGGATTCAATGTATACTCCATCTTTCCACAATGTATGTGTTAGCATGACCATCATGTTGTTCTCTGCGGTCAAATTGCCAAGGCCTTCCAAGCAAATATGACAAACGTCCATAGACATTATGCCACATAAAACCTCATCTCTATATGTACCAATTTGAAAATTTACTAGACATTGTTCATTTACTAGAACTTGATGTCCCTTTAGAACCAAGAAACCTTATACAGATTCGGATGCAAAATTCTCTTCAACTTAAGTTTATCTGCCATCTCTTGTGAAACAACATTATTTGTGTTTCCACTATCAACAATCAATTTGCAACACTTAACTTCAGACTTGCGAATGGTTCTTAATAAATTTTCTCTACACAAAACTATTTTCCTCTTTCGCTGGCTTCATCCTCTTCATCACGAGAGCTTCTTTAGTCTCTGGTTCATCTATGTTATGAATAGGCACAAAACTTTATGCGTCTCCTTGTGCGATACGAGCACTCACATCAGTTCTTCTGTTTCCTTTAGTATGCATATGAGGATACTCAAATGTTTTGTGGCCAATCTCACCACATCTAAAACATATTCCATTGAACATGACCTCTACGTCATCCATAGTTATAGGATTGTCTGCCTCTAAAATTTCTTCTACCTTTCTGGGTATTAGTACCATTACACTATGAAGTACTTGCCTTGCCCTCTTGCGTTTTCACAGAATAATCTTTCCCACTGCCACGTCCATTGGTGAGTCTTCCTCTTCCTCATGATGTTCCTTCTTGTTGTTTTCGTAACAACTATTCCTCTGCCTTTAGCCTACATTGATAGGCTTATTCAATAGATCACAGTCGTAGTCTGATCATACCAAATTCATCTTGAATTTCCATGTGCAATCCATTCACATATCTTGAGATCTTTTCAACATCATCTTCCACATGACCCATTTTGATGGTAAGTCGATAATAATCCTCAGTGTATTCTTTAAGAGTCATCTCCCTTTGTCTTAGGTTTTCAAGTTTCTTGAACAAACTCATGTTATAATCCATAGGGATGAATTTAGTTTTGAGCTTGACAACAAATCTATTCCACGTCTTAATGTTTTCTTTGCCTTTGTGTACTATCTCAGTGTGTATATGTTCCCACCATAAGGATGCATGACCTCTCAACTTTGAGCCAAGGAAGTTAACTCGCTTGGGATCTTCCATATTTTCATGCTCAGTATTTTTCTAACTTGGTGATCCAGTCAATGAGCTTGTCAAGACTCAAACATCCGAAATAACTTCCAGGGTCCAACTTCGGTTTACTTGTCATTCTTGCAACAACTCGCAAGAATCTATCTTTAGCATCATCAACCTCTTCTTCCACATCTTGATCTTCGAGCACTTCTTTCGCAATATCAGTATCACTATCGTCATCTAATACCTTCAATTGCAAAATGATGTACGGTTTCCACAGTGTCCATTCCGGCTTCCATTTCTCTTATCACTTCTTCTAGATCTGCTACTCTAGGCGCTCTAACCACTTGGGCTCTTCTACCACCTAAGCCTCTTCTATGTCCATTTCCTTAGAAAGCAAAGATCCAATCTAATCTATATCGAATTTCTCACTGGAAGAGTCCGTTAGCATAAGTGCAGGGGCATGCTTATATAGACACATGACCCACCTACTTACATAAGTGCTTGTACCCCACCAACAACATTAACACACCTTAATGCATCTTAAATATTAAATGTCTCAAAATTTTCAATGAACAAGAACATGTTGGAACTCAACGCATCCAAAATAGGTCACAAACATATTAAATGAATCCATATCAACTTCCATGACTTGCGGAATCAATGTGTCAAACAATTAGCAACGACTCCTTCCATAACACATCTCAGTTGCATGAGATTCACAAGACTTCGCAGTCACCAATCTTCATGAGTAAAATATATTTGAAGAGTGGGCCACGAGTGGGGGAGAGGATTTATTATGATCCCAACTTATGGAGCCAACTTCACAAAGTGGAAAGCAATCTATAAATTTTATATTATTCATAGACAATCCCAAAAACTTTTTAATCGTAATCGGCATGGATATTCCATAGCTTAACTCATCAACATGAATCTTAAATACTCCTAACAACACATGATTGATTAACTTTTTGTTGGGTCATGAATATGCTTAAAATAGTGAAAACCTGCTTAGAAATGATTTTTCATGTGCCGTAAATTGATAAAAATTCTGAACATGAAAGTAGAGCAGGAAACTACTGCTCAGAACAAAAAACAGAACTGCAAAAGACAAGGTTTATGTTGGAAAAGCCCAATGTGGGAAAACTCTAGAAAAGAGAGGGATTTTCTCCTCCAGCCACTTTCTCATTATGCAATTATAGGTATACTGCCTTCCTAAGGCCTTCATGGGCACTCTTTACATTTACAACATGTCCAAACACCCATACATGCTTGGCAACTTGCTCACTCACACTCCCTTAACACACTCCGACTCCTAAGATACTCAACCAAGAAGAAGAACTGCTAGGAAACAATGAATTTCCATGCAGTGACCCCCTTAGGGTGTATTTATACATGCTAACAACACGAGAAGATTGAATGAGAGGTTAGAAAGACTTAGAATAGGAAGAGACACCGTTTGCAACCGTTGCTTTGCTTGTTTCTTGTCTTCACGCAAAACTATCGGTTAACTGTCTGGTGGTTACGAAACTGTTGCTGAAGGAACTGATGGTTACACAATCACTGCCATCAAACATCGGCGGTTTTGCAACCATTCACAAAACTCTGATATGTAAACAGAAACCTGTTGACTGTCTTCTCATCTAAGATGTCTGGATCACTTGAAACTTGACTGTGTCTCTGTAGACCCCTGCACTTTCTGATCTTCCCTCTTGTCTGAAAACCTTTTAGAAAATGACTTTAGTAAGCGTTTCAAGTTACATGTTTCAAATAATTGATTAGCCAGCTTACGTTGCTCATGATCCAATTTGGATCACTTTTTATTGCCAGTTTATCTCTTGGTAGACTCGACCCTTCTCCAATGGGGGCCTTTTGTTGGTATTAGTTATCATTGATAAACCTTTGTGCATACTTTCACCAAGTTCTTGTCAGTACTTAATTTTGCACTATGGGAGATTTAAAGGTCTTACGTCGCTTTCTTGTTTGGTGCTTATAAATTTTTTTCTTGATGCTTTTAGGTCTATGGTTGTTTCATGTGGTTTTTTACCTTCTATATTTTTTTTAAAGTATATTATACATTCCTTCATGGTAGAATGGCTCCATGTTAATTTTTCTTGGTGTGATTTGTCTAGCATTTGTTGATTCGATTAAGATATTCTGAAGTGTTTTTTCAAGTTAATATTGCTATGTTGAGTGAATATATTTGACTCATAATCCTGAACAGAAACAATAAAAAATTGGATTGTATCCTTAACTTCTGTTACCGTTATAGATTATTATGTTTTATAATTTACAAGTGACAATTAAGATTTTTTAAACCCTATGCAGGCTATAAATGATGGCCTTGGTTTCATGGGACCCTTGTTATTAAATGCTCTAATCCATACTCTTCAACGAGGTAAATCTCATTTCATGCACAAGTATTTCATAATATTTTCCAAAAAATTTGGTTTCTTCATTATCCTCTCAATAGTTGATGGCTTATATGTCAAACTTGATTTGGTCATTTACCTATTCATTCTCTATTTTATCAAAATGCTTTTTACTAAAATTCCAAATAGTTAATATTTATATCATTTTGCATTTTAAGTGTAAAATCATATGAATCTGTTATTTATAAGCTCTAGACTTTTATAGCTACAAAATACCTCATTGTTATTTTTTTGCTAAGTAAATGAGGGTTGATGGGTCTCCCTCTGTATTTATAAGCAAAAAAAAGTATAGAGTTACATATTCGAATCTCCATAACAATTGACACATATATAGTCAAAACACTACATCGATATTCTTTTTACAATAAGAGCCCCAAAGACAAAATGGGCATCAACCAAACAGTCAAGCCCAACCTACCTAATCACATTAATGATGTACAAAAATATATTCATAGACAAGCTAAAGAAGACTAAACAAGGACCAAAACAAGACCAAATACTATACTTTAGGATGTAGAAAAGCTTGGCAAGACATTCTCCATTAAAAACCATGAAGGGGTAGGGTGATCACCACGTGGATGGATGTTGTAGGCCATAGAAGGCTAGCTCCTAAATCGATGTCCTTCCCTCGGATTGGAGTTACCAACAAATTGCCAGGGGAACCTCCATCCTACCCACCAGCCATCTAAGGTTAGGGTCACTAATATATTCCAATTATCCATTAAGAAATGACATTTTTTGCTTCATGAAGCCAGGCCTCTTGCACTAAAGGATGCCCATGTGAACGTTTGCAAGCTCCACGAGTGGGTTCAAGTTGTCAAAGGGAGGAGTAGGGGGTTCCTCCTCATGCAAAGGCGGTAGAGAAACATTGGGTGAGCCTAGGTTAAGGTGCTTTCGTGCAAAGGTGTGGTACTAGGCAAGGGAAATTTTCCTCTCTTGTCCATCTTTAATTGGGTCTTCAACAACTAAGCCCTAAGGAGAGCATGATGCTCCACCACATCCATGTCTGTTGCCTCACCAAATCCGAAATCTATGATGAAATTGTGGCACGTGTATAATAGCATGGGCTCAATTTTGAAAGCAGGAAGACATTCCAATCAACTTCGTATGCAAACAACATGACAACAATTTGCTGTTGCTGGTAAAGTAGGGGATTTGGCGACTCTCTTTGAACAACTTCCTCAATGAAGCTGATTACGTGGAATGTTCGAGGGCTAAAAGGTAGCCCTTCAAAAATTAATGAGATTAGACGTATATTGAACCAACATCATCCAAAAATTTTATTTCTCCAGGAAACTAAAACATCTATAGATTTTATGGTAGTAGTGATTCCTAATATTAAGAAAAATCTTGAAGTAGTTTCTATAAGCTCACAAGGGGCTTCAAGAGGCATGGCATGCATTTGGAATCCTCAACATATGCAATGTCAAGATAGTGGGGGACATCATGGTGTTCTCTATATGGTGGTTAGACATGTCGCTGATAATCAGACTGTTTTATTATTGAATATCTATGCTCCACTTCAGGTTGAAACAAAAAAAGCCTAATGGCATGTAATCTTTGATATTGTTGCAACTCATTCTGGAATACTTGTGATTATAGGGGGTGATTTTAATACGTTATTATTCTCCCATGAAAAGCAAGGAGGGAACTCAGGGCTTGATGCTTCTTCAAGGAATATGTTAGATTTTATCCAAAAGATGCATTTGATTGATATCCAAACCCTAAATGGACTCATGACATGGTCCAACAAGAGAGTGGGAGAGCTTTGTATCCTGGAAAGACTGGATAGATTTTTAGTTTCAGAAGAGTGTTTAGAGAGGAGCATTACCCCTGTTGCTAATGGTTTGGATAATTCAGGGTCGCACCATTGGCTGGTTTTGCTGGAAATGGGCAAGTCAAAACCTTTTAAAGCTCCTTTTAGATTCCAATTGATGTGGTTAAGAGATGAAAAACTTCCGTCGTTAATTAAGACATGGTGGGGGCAGGGTCAACCCCAGTATGGTACCAAAATGTTTTGTTTTATTAAACAACTGCAACATGTGACTAATCAATTGAAACAATGGAATCAATCTGATTTTGGGAATGTTCATGGGAAAAAACGGCAAATCTTAGTATCTTTGCAAGAAGTAAGCCATCAAGTCAGAATGCAAGGGTACTCCAAAGAACTACAATCCAAGGAAATTTTCCTTAAGCAGGGATTGGCAGAATGGGACTTAAGAGAAGAAATTTTCTGGAAACAGAAGTCTAGAATTCAATGGTTGAAAGAAGGGGATAAAAACACTTCTTTTTTCCATAAGTCTCTTTTGGCTCACTGCTCTTATAATCATATTGCTCACTTGGATAACGGCGATGGTACTCAGAGTAATAAGTAGGAAGACATACAACACTTAGTAATCCAGTCCTTCTTTGGACTCTTCACAGCTACGAATTTAGATGGAAATGCTCAGCACCAGTTGTTTGATACTATTCCAAAGATAATTGATGAGGACAATAATTTTCTATTGCAGCCGGTTTCAGATGAGAAACTCCAAAAAGTTGTATGGGCTATGAAAAAAGGAAAAACTCTAGGAACTGATGGCATCCCTATAGAATTTTATCAGGTATTTTGGGACATTATTAAAAAAGATCTTTTGGACGTGGTGGAAGAATGCAGACAAGCCAAGACTGTCCTCAAAATTATTAATCAGATTTATATTGCATTAATTTGTAAGAAAGAAGATGCTTCTAACATAGCTGATTATTGTCATATTGCTTTGTGCAAAGTGCTGTATAAAATAATTACCAAATTTACAGCTGAAACGCTGAAGACCATTATCCATAAAGTAATATCTCCGGAGCAAGGGTGGTTTGTAGCCCATAGGCAGATTTATGATGATATTGTTTTAGCTCAGGAAGCTCTTCATTCTATGAGAATTCGAAAGAAACCGGCTATGTATGTGAGACTGGATTTATCCAAAGCCTATGATAGGGTGGATTGGTCTTTCTTGCTTGAAATCTTGTTGAAGTTTGGATTCTCCTCCCAATGGGTTCAATGGATACATGCTTGTATTTCTACAGTTTCTTATTCTATTTTGGGCAATGGAACTCCTACTTCTAGATTTTCTGCGTCTCATGGCATAAAGCAAGGGGATCCTTTATCGCCTTTTCTTTTCATTATTGTTGCCGAATCTTTGGGCATATTGCTTTTTAAGAAAAGAACTCAAAAGAAATTAAAAGGTATTAGATTGGCCACTCAGGTTGATCCTTTGTCTCATCTCTTGTTTGTAGATGATTCTTCTATTATGGGGGAAGCATCTTTAAAAGAAGCTACCCAAATTAATAATAATTTGGAGCTCTTTTCAGTGGCTACGGGCCAAGATATAAACATGCAAAAGCCAAAGATTATTTTCTTCCATTGCTCACCTAGGCTGGAACAAGATATTCTGGTTAAATTAGGATTTCAAAAGGGAGTGTTACCTCTAAAATATTTGGGTATTCCTTTGGATGCTACAAGACAACCTAATTGGAATTGGTTGCCAATGAGGATTCTTCATAAATTTAGTAAATGGACTCATAGATGGTTATCTTCAGGGGGACGAATCACTTTGATTAAAGCTGTCCTACATGCTGTTCCTATTTATTTTTCTGCCCTTTTGAATATTCCTACAAAATTTTTACATCCATTGGATTCTATTAGCCAGAAATTTTTATGGATAGGGGTTCAAAAGGGTAGGAAATGGCATCTTGTAAAATGGAAAACACTCTGTATGCCAAAGAAAGAAGGGGGTTTGGATTTCAGATCAAGTGTGCTAAATAATAAGGCTTTGTTTGCAAAATTATATTGGAGATTGTTGCAATATCCCCACCAATTATGGGCCATCAACATTAGAGCGAAATATGCGGAAGGAATGATGCCGCATGGGTTGATTCGTCATTCCTTACATTCTCGGCGATCTTCGATTTTATTAGTTCTTAAAATTGGTGAAGGAATTATTAAAAAACAATGTTTTTGGAAAATTGGGAAAGGGGATCAGGGTAACTTCTGGACTGATTCTTGGGATGTGTACCCACCTTTGATTGAGCAGTACCCGAATTTTAGCGGTATTATGACTACTCTTCATAGTAAAGGTAAGAAAAAGGTTGCCCATTACTTGCAGACATCATCTTAGGGGATTGAGTGGATTTCTCCCTCTTCCTGGCAGGTCAACTTGTCTATGGCCCAAATTCAATTTTTTCAAACTCTCTTTCACAATCGGATCCTTCCTCTTTCTTCCTCTTCTTATACCCTTGCTTGGGGAAAATCTTTGGAAGGGAGTTATTTAGTAGCTGAAGGATATAGTAGTTTGGTAGGTGATCAGCGTCATCCTTGGAAAGATATTTTTGTTGATCTTTGGCAGCCGACTTTATGGCCTAAGGTTATATTCTTTGTCTGGCTTCTTTTATAGAAGAGGATTCTTACTGGGGACAATTTGATGAAGCGGGGTATGGTGGGACCTTTTTGGTGTCCTTTATGCAAAGAAGAGGATGAAACTTTTATCCACCTTTTTTTCCAATGCCCTTTTGTTATGTCCCTATGGAATATTTTGTCTGAATGGCTATCTATCAATTGGAATCCTTCTACGAATCTAATGGAAATTCTTAGAGTTTGGAAGCATTCGGTTTCTGATACTCAGGATCTTTATAAAGGAGTTTGGATTGCTATATCTCTTATGTTGTGGAATATGTGGAAGGAGCGAAACATGCGTATTTTCAAATCTGAAAACAGAGACATTTGCTATGTCAAGGAATTAACTCGCAACAATATAGTGGAAACTATTGAACATAATGTCAAACTTCCTTCTCCTTTTCCTGGCAAATGGAAAAGCATGTTACACAAGTTAAATTTGCAGGAAAATAAATTGAAATCTATTTCTAGTACTAGATTATCGGTGCCCACTGCTCTAAGAAAATAACAGCCTCCTCCTTTTGATTTTGTTAAGCTTAATATGAATGGAGCAGCAAGAGGCAATCCGGGCCTAGCCACTATTGGAGGGATAGCTCATGATTCTTTGGGAACTCCCCTTTTCTTCTTTGCTCATCAATTAGGGTTTTTGCACTAATAGTGTGGCTGAAATCTTGGCAATCTAGTGAGCTCTCTAGGAAGCAATTAAATTGGGATGTCTTAGAATTATAGTGGAATCTGACTCCAAGGTAATTATCCATCTTCTCTCAACAAACAAGCAACATACTTCAAAAAATTGGCGAATTACCAGGATTCAGGGTAATATTCGGGTTATTGCTACACAATTTCAGACCATTTTATTTCAACATGTTCCTAGATATCATAAGGTGGTAGATGCGCTGGCTAATTGGGCTTTGGATCATCATAATTTGATCAACTTTGATCCTATACCCCTGACTTGGTCTCCGCAGAAGTGTAATCAGATTGAAAAGATCCTTCAATTAACTTCATTAGATGTATAAACTGATGATATGCTCTCTTTCTTCCTTCTTATGTTGTTGGAAGTCTAAGGACATGTCATGGAGTATCAGTATCATGGCTTGACATTGTATTGATAATATTTTTATTCTTGTAATATAATTTCGTTTTTTTTTTTAAAATAAAAAAAATAATAGTATGGTTTTTGGTTTCTCAATTCAGGTGAAGGTGAAAGGTTGATTTTAGTTCTTTTATCGATTGGAGAGAGCTCATAACAAAATTTCCCCAAATATCAAAGATGTTGAAGGCATGCTTAAGATATTTTGTTGAAAAAACCTAGCAAGTATAGGACACATTGAACTTGCAAGGTTAAATAAAAAAAATAATAGCATGGTTTTTGGTTTCTCAATTCAGGTGAAGGTGAAAGGTTGATTTTAGTTCTTTTATCGATTGGAGAGAGCTCATAGCAAAATTTCCCCAAATATCAAAGATGTTGAAGGCATGCTTAAGATATTTTGTTGAAAAAACCTAGCAAGTATAGGACACATTGAACTTGCAAGGTGAGAGCAAATCCAAAGAGAAGAGAGCGATGAAAGTGGTGCAAATTGCAAGGAAGAAAGCTCATAAAACTAGGGCCAAGATTGAGTGTAAACCATACAATGACTTGGCATTTGATTGCCAGATGCTTGAAGTGAAAAATCACTTCCAAGTCCCAAAAAACTGCTATATTTCACCTAGAAAATGCTAGATCCCATAATCATGCAAAGTGAAGTTGGGAAATGATGCTTCAACTCTCAATAAATCTTCTAAAACTATACAATCCAAAGGTGAAGAGCTATTTTAGTAACTTCAAATAGAGATACCATGGTAGGACCAAAAATCTACCATTTTGTTGGCTTCCATGTATGCGTGTGTTCAAGAGATGGCTGCAAAATGAGAGGCTAGAATACACCCATCGAAGTTCGCATTGAGATTCCAATCTAAGCAAAAACCTTTGTTCAAGGCACCAATAACCATATGTGAGTTCCCTTCTATTGACAACTTATTAATGTCAAGAGAATGAGCTAATTTGAGGCTTTCCACAAGTGTCATGGCCTCAGACTTGTTAGTTTCAACTCCCAAGTTGAACGATAAGGCTTAAATACAATTTCCAAGGGAGCATATAAGAATGCTTTCCACACTTAAAAGGCATGGGTTTCCATGCTAAGCTCTGCCAAAGTTCAATTTGATCATATCTAGTTCAATGGTTAGCCAATGAACAACCTTTCTTATTTGCGCTTTGTTCTCTTTTCTATCGTTGCCCATTATTGGAGGGAAGCGAGATGAGTTTTCAGTCCTCAGTTAGGGACTTGTCTTTGGTTAGGGGAGTTTCTTTTGCTTTGTGAAGGAAGAAGTTTGCCACTTCAGAGATGACACTCTCAATGTTAACACAAACATAAGCCACAAACAATTCGATGTCCTCGAATAGTCTCTTGTTGTGTTTCTTTCATAGATGCCAAACAATGAATGATCCATAGAAGGATACTCCAAAAGTGGTTACAATCATACTACCAAGCCCATTCTCACAACTTTTAGGAATTAGGGACCCTGTTCAGGGATCGGTGGTACTCCAAAACCATGTCCAGAGGTCTGCGGTACCTCCAAGATCACTATTTTGTCTCAAAAAGATGATTGCACACACTTCTATTGTGGTGCAGTGCAATCTGAGTAGATCGAACATGGCACCACCCATGTGTGCACCAAATCTCATGCAGTTTCAACCATTGGCTTCTTTTGGATCGTACACATTTTAACGCCACACCACTAAGGCAAACTCACTTCACGTGGTATCGCTAGGTGCCAACAACTTGTTGCCTCCATTACGATAGGCATGGAGAACGTAATTGTCAAGGGCTTAGCCCTTGCAGGGTTGAGGGGTAATACTCCCTTTTGCCTCATGCCAATTTTTTAGTGTTAAACTTAACACCCCAAAGCGCACATCGGCCACGTGGACACTTTGTGCCATGCTGTGCTATACTACGTGGCACTCCCATGGCTTGTGTTATGCCAAAGCATTTTCCAACATATTGTAGACCTATTAGTAAATCCACATAACCATCAGAAGATGAAGAGTCGCACATGCAAGCCCAAATGGTTCAACAATGATTCGTTATGCCCTCACGACTTTGTAATATATACATACACATTTGTAGCATTAGTTAGAAATTAGAGTAGAAGGTCGACAACCATACATCTTTCTAAAGAGTATGCAGTGTGTAGAATGCAAAAAGTAATAAAACTTTCTGTTCTAGTTCTATTATTTCTCTCTACTGAATCCCTCATTGTATCTCATATAACTTCCACACACATACAACACATCTAGATTCTCATTTGGGGTGTTGTCCCTTGGATATCTCTTGGGATACGGATAAATGAAAGTAGAGATCAGGTCAAGAGTCTTGCTAAAATCCCATAAGAAGTGGGCCAAGAAGTAAAGAGTTATCTTAGAGAGGAGGAAAAACTTTTCAAGGTGTGAAAGCTTTTGCAAGGTGGAAGGTAAATAGGGGCTTCGCAACCTACAAAAAGCATCACAAGAGAAGAGAGCATTGCAAAGCCGAAAATGCTTCAAAACTATGAAGAGCACCACAGGTTGCGAGACCATCACAAAGTAGGAGATAAGATAAATATATTACTGTCCAACGAATGACCACAAAGGTAGGTCAAAGGGACCGCAGATTACAAAAGTGTGTCAGGGACAAGCAGGAAACCAAAAAGGTCTCCAAAAACGAGAAAAACAATGCAGAAAGAAATAGTACAAAACATGGCACAAAGAGTAACAATGCTCAGAGCCAAAGAAAGAAGCATAAGAAATGAGCGACCCACGAAAATCCCTAAATATCAGGAAAACGGGAATGCAGGAATGAACCTTGAGAAGGAAGAATTAGGATGGGGTCCATCAAGAGTTCGACCCAACTCTCCTAGCATCCAAGGCCAACGAGAAGAAGCTCCGAATAAAAGTATGACCCGAAGAAGAGGAGGTAGGATGTCTGGTCTATCCTCCATTCCACTGCCTAGAGGGAAAAGTCCTCTACGAAGATCCGGTGGATCCAGTCCGTCTCTTGGTGCAAGGCCTGAAATGGATATGTTGGTGAAGTCTCAGGGAATTGTGTATAGTCTCTCTTGGGCGCATTGATCTAGAATGTGAGGCTGTACTAATATCAATTTGTTGCTTAGTGCCTCTCCTCGAAGGTAGCACTGTGAAGAAGGAAGTGATCTGCTGGTTGGAAGCTAGTCTTGTGGGTCTTTGAATAGAATGATCATGAAGCTTTAGAGCTTCTTGTATATATAAAGCTAAACATCTTTGGACCTCATATTTGAAGAAGTCGGAAAGAGTCTGTGTCCTCCTAAATAGGCAATGAAATCTCCCCCTAATCTCATAGTATATGGGACAATGGAAGATGAAGTCTTCCTCGGACTCAATCTCTTGGATGTTGCATAACTAACAAATCTTGTCTGCTCGATCTATCTGGTGGTCTGTCTCAATCTTAAGCCTGTGAGAACCCACTCGAAATTGTTCTAATGGGATGCAAAGAGAGTGCATTCAATGGCGGAATGTATACTATGGATGGATGATAAACCTGTCACCCAGCTCCAAAAAGTGTTTTGCATAAAATGCCTTCTTTGGGCGTAGCCCCCTTAGAGGGTTTACCCAAGTAGTATGAATAAACTGCTTGTAGATATCATCACTAATAATATCACAGACTGCGTGTAGATATCATAGAGAGCACCACAAGACTAGAAGATACACAAGATGTAAAGACCTTTGAAAATAAGGTTGAGATGTGCGAAACATTAAATCTTCACAAAGCTTGAAGAAGCTCCACAGTATGAGAAAAATGCTGATTAGTGATCTACCTTCTAGCATTAGACTGATTCTGAAGGAACCGCTCTGATACTAATTGTTAAGCACACGATACATTGAGAGGGGGGGTGAATCAGTGTATAATAAAACTTTAACTTTCAAAAATTAATGTTCACAAAGAAAACATTCACACAAGATCTAATAATTAAGTAATACAAGATTTACGTGAAAAACCCTCTCTCGAGAAAAACCACAAAGCAGAGTTGCTTGGATCTACTGTCCAAATCCAGCCATAAAATAATAATCCTTTTACCAAATTTCGTAGGCACCAACCTACTTGGAGTCACCAATCCCCACCACCAAGCAAAGACTTCACAAGAGACACCATTCTCTTTGTTCTCAGGCACCAACCTCCACTGAAACAATCTTCCATCTTACTATCATTTCATCAACGAATGATGGCAAATTCAATCTCCTCTTCTTCTCCACAAAAATCTGCTTATGCTTGAATGATGGAAAGAATTATTTCTCATATCTTTTCCAACCTTCTATCTACCTTATATAACCTCCAAAGGCTCCTCACAAAAGAGGCATCCCACAAAAAAGGCACCCTTTCATTAAAAGGCGTGCATTTAATTAAATTTTAATTAATTCACAAGTGGGGCGATTTCCCCAAGGCGGCCATATATCAAGTGGGTTGGCCCAACAATGATAGGCTTTAATACATCTAAAGAAGGGCGATTTTAGCCTTAAATAATCTTCTTTGAGTGCGTATTTAAAACTTCTTTAATGTTGGTCCCTTCATCATGAAGCGTTGCTGCAAATTAAATATAATTTCGTTGCATTAATGACACTTTCGTTGGCAATTCCATTGACTTCTGTTACATTAATTATAATGCCGTTGACATCAATGACAATATTCCAACATGTTTTCCCAATTTGCACTTCATTGTTAAAAGGTTGGAAACGAAAGATATATGATTGGATTTGAAGATTGTACGATGTAATGTCCCCTTTTTGGGGAAAAAGAGCAAATAAAGGTTTTTCCTAAAATCCACAGTGTTTGCAAATAATTTCAAAATTCTGAATTTAAAAAAAAAACCAGCAAACTCTAGCTGAAATAAATCCTCCAAACACATACCAAACACCACCAAACCCTTGGCGCCAAAGTGCAAAAAATATGTAGGCAATTTCCATCAATCATGAAATAATCCGAGCCAATTTTTTCTTTGATTTTCAATTATCAGATTACAACATTACAATCAAGTACCCGTTAAAGTTAGAAGATAAACCCAAACGTACTGAAACAACTCTAACTAGTATGGCGCCGATGATGGCGAGCATTGGTCAAAGGATCTAAATGCAGAAACAAAACTAGAATGAACTCTAACCAAGAATGGCGCTGATGATGGCGAGCATATGGTCAGAGGGTCTTCTACTACAAGTGTTGAAAAAAACTCAACACCAAGTATGTGCTACCCAATCCGAGATGGAGTTGAGGCGACCATATGGTGGAGTAATAAAATTTACAGTACTTAAAATAACTCAACACCAAGTATGTGCTACCCAATCCAATATGGAGTTGAGGCGACCATATGGCGGAGTATTACAATAACAATGCTTGAAAGAGAAATGCTGAAAGATGAAACTACTCAACACCCAGAATGTGCTTGCTAACCCAAAGAGGGAAAGTAGCTACCATAGGGCGGAGCTATAATTATTACAATGACTTTAATTGAAACTGAAAATTACAACCAGATCTGAACAAGCAAAGAATGACTGCCAGTACTACTGTCAGCGTTACAAAATAAGAAGGATTCGCTTGCCAATGTCTTAAGAAGCTGAAAGATTAGCATTACATCATAAAGTACTACCCATATCTTGGATAGTCATGCCCAAACAATAATTCATTCAAAGAGCAATACAATAATTTCTGATTTCTGATACAAATCTACTCTTAAAAGAAATAACCAGCAACCTATGGAATTGCTCAGATGCTCATATCTCACTAACAACTTGTTCAATTGACATGATTCCTGATGCACAGTACTTTCCTTATGATGGCGCCCAAACTAACACCCAAAACAGACCCCAAAATGCAACCAATAATTAATTACACGAATTTTAATGAGATCTGAAATGTATAGCCCGCTGAAAGGGGCGATTTCCTTTTAAAAATTACTGCCATCTCTAAAAAATCTACAACTTTGAGGATAGTGGCGCCCAAGCCTAGCAAAGACAACAAGCCATTACCCAGAACACTGTTTTTGGTATTTTTTGATTTATAAATAAAACACGGATCTGCTGTATCAAGAATGCAACAAGCTGAAAAACACTAATTTGCCAAATAAAACTAACAATGCAATACGCTGAGAACAATGCACAACTAAATGCAACTCACAAAGACTGAATCACCACTAGATGTTATCTTGCAAACACGAAGCGATGCCCGAGCTAGGAGGCCTTCATTTCTCGAAGCGATTCCAGAGCCAATCCGACAGTATAACAATGTAGTAGACAAAAGATAATGAAATGAGAGTACTCTTCCTCCTTTTATACTTTTCTAACTGGGAGTCTCTAAAATCCTCTTGTATATGGGATAAAACATGAGAGGGAAAATAATATAATTCTCTTTAATTCTTTTTTTTCAACCTCAACATTAAGTCGTTGAACCTAGGCACCAAGGTCCAAAATTAAATAATAATGTTTAATTTACGGACTTTAAAACGGAGACCAAGATGATGTCGGAAACCAATGATCTATAGCTCGTTGGAAAGGTCTTGACAAGACGAATCCAACTCCACTCTAAAAATTTCGTTCCGGTGCCAATCCCAAACTTACTAAAAATAGTCCCTGAAAGTGCTCTGTGTGCCAAGTAAAACATATAACCGCGAAGCTTTTAGAAAACCCAGAAGGAATCTGCAATCCAAGTTCAACATTTCCAAGTGCAAGCTCTGCAAAAAGATGAAAACGTTCTCCAAGAAGTTTGAAAACCCTGATTCGAGCTTCTGCTTAACCTACGAGTTCCCAAAAATAGGCTAAATCCAAAAGAAGAGCATAGGGCTAAATTGGGGACATTACAGTTCGCCCTTCCCAAAATTGCTTGTCCTCAAGCAATGCCACCACAACTCTAGAAAAACTCAAACTACACCCAACCAAACCAAGTACAATCCCAGGGTCCCATATCCGTCTGAAGGAGGACCCACCACCCTGATGTTGCACTACTCTGATCACAATAGTGAAACCATAGTGGCCAAAATGCTCTGAGTCAGCAAAATCATCAATGCCATTGTCTATCATAAACCTAGGCATTGGAAAAAATAGTCTACTCAACTCAAAATTGTAATCCTTGGCATATCTCCCTAAGGTATCCAACACAGCCAAAACTGCAAATGTGACCTCTCCAAATCTTCTTGCAAAGAGGAAAGTAATCCTTTGCAAGAGCTTATCAAACTCAAACTCATGACTCCACATGAATGTACTATGCCTCCCTTGAATTTTTCTGATGCAACCATGAGGATTTCTGAAAACTCTTACAGTTCCCACTCCAAGAGCCTCAAAATGGTGAACCAAGGCATGTGAAAGATCGTTGTCCGGAACCCACACTGAGAGTAAACTGTCAAAGTTTACATCACAAACCTTCAAAAGATGAATTTGGAGAGTAGGAAAGGTGTGAAGGAACAAATAATTGTTGTTGATCAAGGCTGGGACCAACGTAGTGCAATCTGATTCTAGAGTCCTACACAAGGAAAAACAGCAACACCAATCAAATTCCCAAATGTGAGCTTGTGAGATGAGCATCGAGTTGCAAGTTGACACCTCCAGGGTAGCTGGAAAACAAATTGGAGCAATGTCCAACCGAAAATTACCACCTTTTTGGCAAGAAGTGAAGAACGAGCTCTCTTGAATGAGAGTAACTCCCCATGTAAGGTGGCTAGTCTGTCTCCAACCAACAAACTCATATCTCAAAATCTGCTTTTGTCTAAGCTGATAATCACTCCCATGAGCAACCATCCATTTATCTCTCCAACCCATACTCAAAATTTCTCTCCAATCGATTGGTTGATGAACAAATGGGTCCATCAAGTGGTTGGTAGAGAAAAGAACATCACCCAAAGGTCTGAAAATTTGATCACTGTCCCACCAAAAATTATTCTTTCCACAATCTATAAATTCCATCAACCCAAATTGAGAATCCCAAGCATGGATACCCAACTGAATTTGATTTTCAACACAATGCAAATAAAGCTCAATGTGTACCCAAGTGCTAGTGAGAACCAAGTGCATTTTCACGAAACTGGTGTCCCCTCTAGTGAATCTTTGAAGCTTAAACATGAAAGCTTCAACAACATTGGAGTATGAAACATAGAATGATTTCAAATTGAACTCCCAAAGCTGACTAGTATGAGCCCAAACATCATTCCACCCAAGGGATGGATCGTCAATAGTGCAAACACCAAGCTCAGGTCCACCTTTCTCCCATTGCTTGAGTAGTAGGTCTGAAATCTTCACTCCTTGCTGCTGTAATGAAGTTACCAGCAGCTATCACAACTTGTCTCATCAACACCTTGATGTCATAGATGTTGAAAATACCTTGCTTCGACACTTCCCATATGGACTCTTCATCCACAAACTCACTTATGCATTCATTACTAATCAACAAACTTGGCATATTCTCATGGAGTGATAACAAAGCACCATTAGCCAGAGGTTTATACTCGACCTCTTGCTTGGTTTCTTCCCTACAGGACTCTTTTTGCAAATCAAAGAGAGGATTGTCATAAACTTGAATGCCCTCCTTTCCATCTTGCTGATCCAAATCTGAACTTGCAACTTCAGTCTTTCTTGTGAAACATTCGAGGTCAAACTCCTCTCGAAGACTATCAAGCTCACCTATTACTTGCTTGATTTCTTTGGCATTATATGCATTCTCTTGCTTCTTGGAAAGTTTGAAATCAGCAAACTGGTCTTCAACCTCCGTTAGAGCCAACTGAGTTTCTTTCAACTTGTCCCTTGTTGATTCGAGCTCCAGAGTGAGCTCATTAACTACACTCTACTTTTCTTGGAAAGCACAAATGGTCTTCTTTACAACTTCAAAGGCATGATCTCTATCTCCAATCAAGTGCATGTACTCAGACTTCAATGTCCCCAATGAGTCTCTGATAAGTTGCAAATTGGGAAGAGCAACTTCATCTTTCACTCCTCTTTGTCTCTCTTCAAGCTGAGCCTTCCAATAAAGCTCTTCAACCAAGCTATGTGTGCGATCAAACAGGGATAGAGCTTGCACTTCCTTGTTAACGGACACCTTGAATTGATCTTTCCACTCATAAGAATGTGAAGATGGTGAATTGCTGATAGGCTGCAACTGAAAATCAAAACTTTGTTTCTTGCCTTTGCTGCCCTCAAAGTTGCTCCAACCTTCTTGTCTTTTATCCTCAACTAACGGAGAATGCTCAGTGTCATGGAGAGGATCATACTCCACATTTTCTTCGACTTTAAGCATGCCATCAACTTCTTGAATTGGTGAATCAGCCGTGTGTTCTAAAACCACTTTAAACCTTTCTTCTTCAAGAGCCATGAGGTCTTCTAGCTCTTCATCCACCTCACCGTCTTCTTGTTCAAAGGCTATGGCAGCCCCTAATTTGAATGAAGAATCATTGAATGTCGTTCTGAACATTTCGAAAGTAACGACATCCCCCTTGGTGGCTGCAACCAACTTGAAGGGATCACCATGGAGCTTTTCAGAGTAAGCTTCTTCATAAAAAACAACTTCTCCTTTTGCCTCCTCATAGCTTGCAATGCAAACAATATTTTGGTCTTCATCGGGATCGAAGGGAAACTTATCCCACGCAGGTTCTTTGTCATATCTTGAAGCCAACACACCTGGATCCCACATGCTAACAGTTTGATTGAAATGGTTAGGAGAAAGATTCTTATCATGCTCTTCTCGTAGTGATGACTCTTTGAACAAGTCAACTCCCAAATCACTTAAGCTGATATTTTCAAAAACATTTGTTTCTAAAGGTTCGGTTTACTGGTCGAACCCAATGTCGCCATCATAATGAAATGAAGAATCTTCAATGCTTGATGTTTTGTAAACTGCGACATCTTTATCTCCATCAAAAGGAAGTGTGTCATTGATTACTTCATGTGGAACTTCTTGGGAAGTTGGGACAGCAATAAGAGGAAAATCCTTCATTACCAAATCTTCAACATGACCTTGTATGAGCTCTTTGAAATCATCTCCAACATCATGTCCACTAATCTTTTCTTCATCACACTCTAACTTCTTCAAGAGTGGCTTCAATTTTTCCTCACATTGATTAAACAATTCCTTGATCAGCATATAAGTAATAGGAGAATCCTTTTCTTCACACTCATATGTGTTCAAGAGGAGAGATTGGACATTTGGTGGAATTTCATCTGACTCATTAATGGTGAGAATAAGGATTTTCTTCACAGCTGCAATAACATCCTCTTCTTGTTCGTTCCAAGTGGATATGAAGAGGTAATGGAACAAGTGATAAATCTGATCATGCATTTCCAAGGCGAATAGCAAGTTACTTACCGAGAGATTTGAAAATGTCTTTAAGATAGCAACCCTTCTAGCAAATAGATTGCTTCCAGTTTCATCAAGATTTTGAAAACTTTCTACAATCATATTCAGAATGATTTTCATGGTTTCATCATCATAGGGTGTCATGGGGGCCATCATTCTCATCAACTCCATGAAGCAAGAAGAAATCAGCAGCTTGATTTCTTCATTTGGATGTCCCAGCCAATAGGGCTAAACTAAAAGGTGAACTGCAAGTGACAATGCCAATTGCATCCATTCAGAAGGTGACTGCTCCACCTGTCTCAAACATTGTTCCAATATTTGAAGATTATTCTTTTCATCTTCCTTTGACTTACATTCTTTGCCAAGTCTTTTTCCGATCTCAAAAAGTGTTTGTTCCAGCTTTATCTCTTCTCTGTTAGCCATGTTTAACTGCCACTTCTAAACTGAGCTGAACTCTGTTCTGACCTCTGGTGTAGAAACTGATTTTTCTATCATTCAACTATCAACTAAACCTTGTTGGACACAGGATGGCAGGATCTTGGCTCTGATACCACTGAAATAATCCGAGCCAATTTTTTCTTTGATTTTCAATTATCAGATTACAACATTACAATCAAGTACCCGTTAAAGTTAGAAGATAAACCCAAACGTACTGAAACAACTCTAACCAGTATGGCGCCGATGATGGCGAGCATTGGTCAGAGGATCTAAATGCAGAAACAGAACTAGAATGAACTCTAACCAAGAATGGTGCCGATGATGGCGAGCATATGGTCAGAGGGTCTTCTACTACAAGTGCTGAAAGAGAACTCAACACCAAGTATGTGCTACCCAATCCGAGATGGAGTTGAGGCGACCATATGGTGGAGTAATAAAATTTACAGTACTTAAAAAACTCAACACCAAGTATGTGCTACCTAATCCAATATGGAGTTGAGGCGACCATATGGCGGAGTATTACAATAACAATGCTTGAAAGAGAAATGCTGAAAGATGAAACTACTCAACACCCAGAATGTGCTTGCTAATCCAAAGAGGAAAAGTAGCTACCATAGGGCGGAGCTATAACTATTACAATGACTTTAATTGAAACTGAGAATTACAACCAGATCTGAACAAGCAAAGAATGACTGCCAGTACTACTGTCAGCTTTACAAAATAAGAAGGATTCGCCTGCCAATGTCTTAAGAAGCTGAAAGATTAGCATTACATCATAAAGTACTACCCATATCTTGGATAGTCATGCCCAAACAATAATTCATTCAAAGAGCAATACAATAATTTTTGATTTCTAATACAAATCTACTCTTAAAAGAAATAACCATCAACCTATGGATTTGCTCAGATGCTCATATCTCACTAACAACTTGTTCAATTGACATGATTCCTGATGCACAGTACTTTCCTTATGATGGCGCCCAAACTAACACCCAAAACAGACCCCAAAATGCAACCAATAATTAGTTACACAATTTTTTTTGAGATCTGAAATGTACAGCCAGCTAAAAGGGGCGATTTTCTTTTAAAAATTACTGCCATCTCTAAAAAATCTACAACTTTGAGGATAGTGGCGCCCAAGCCTAGCAAAGACAACAAGCCATTACCCAGAACACTATTTTTGGTATTTTTTGATTTATAAATAAAACACGGATCTGCTGTATCAAGAATGCAACAAGCTGAAAAACACTAATTTGCCAAATAAATCTAACAATGCAAGACGCTGAGAACAATGCACAACTAAATGCAACTCACCAAGACTGAATCACTACTAGATGTTATCTTGCAAACACGAAGCGATGCCCGAGCTAGGAGGCCTTCATTCCTTGAAGCGATTCCAGAGCCAATCCGGCAGTATAACAATGTAGTAGACAAAAGATAATGAAATGAGAGCACTCTTCCTCCTTTTATACTTTTCCAACTGGGAGTCTCTAAAATCCTCTTGTATATGGGATAAAACATGAGAGGGAAAATAATATAATCCTCTTTAATTTTTTTTTTTCAACCTCAACATTAAGTCGTTGAGCCTAGGCACCAAGGTCCAAAATTAAATAATAATGTTTAATTTACGGACTTTAAAACGGAGACCAAGATGATGTTAGAAACCAATGATCTATAGCTCGTTGGAAAGGTCTTGACAAGACAAATCCAACCCCTCTCTAAAAATCTCGTTCCGGTGCCAATCCCGAACTTACTAAAAATAGAAAGTCCCTGAAAGTGCTCTGTGTGCCAAGTAAAATATATCACCGCGAAGCTTTCAGAAAACCCAGAAGGAATCTGCAATCCAAGTTCAATATTTCCAAGTGCAAGCTCTGCAAAAGGATGAAAACGTCCTCCAAGAAGTTTGGAAACCCTGATTCGAGCTTCTGCTTAACCTCCGAGTTCCCAAAAATAGGCTAAATCTAAAAGAAGAGCATAGGGCTAAATTGGGGACATTACAAATCACTTCAACCAATAATCACCACAATGTGGGCAAATATGAGCAACAAACTGAAAATAAGAAAAATGTACCTTTTTACCGTGATAGGAGGATTAAATTCTGATTTAGACTTGCTGAAAATATTTGATTTTTATCTTAGAAAACAACAGTTGTTCTTTCCTCAAATACTTCTTCAAACCCTTGCAAACACCATACGAAAGATGCCATAAATATAGGAATAATTCTAGCAACCATTTCGGACAGCCAAGTTGATCAAAATGCCTTCCAAGAGAAGTCGTCCAAGTCAATCAAGGCTGCAATAAATTCAAGAAAAATACAATTCCCGAACTAGGGCCTAAGGCACCCTCAATGACCTCCAAAGATCGCATACACAAGTTGCCAATGTTAGAAAAAATTGCATAATATTTATTTGACATAAATCAACACTTCAAGAGTCAAACTTGACCATAAACCTCGTCAAATAATTAAATAATAATTCAGAAAATTATTATTTATTTTTCTAGCAAATTAGGGCTTTAAAACCCTCTCCAAGCCTTCACAAATCTCAATGCCACAATTCAGAAAATTAGCAATAAATTCCAGATGATTTGATCAATTGGACCTCCAATTGACCTCAAAACACTCTCGAAAGAATTTTAAATCAAATCGCCCGACTCCAAGAACAAGACAAAATATTCCATTGTGCAAAGTTGGTGTTCCAAAACACTTTTTTGAAGATAATTCAATTCAAACCGCGGTAGCAATTATTGGGCATACATCCCAATCATTCTTCAAGCATGAAGATTTAATATATAAATTCAACATGTCTAAAATAGAAGCCCTCATATCCATATATAGTCTTTAAAGTTGGGTGACCCACTCGTGGAGGCAAAATACTTTTTTAAAATCACTTAACCACTTTTCAAATTTTTTTTTATTTTCTCTCCTAGTCGACATTAATTGTTAAAATAGATTTAGTAATTAAAATTACTTTAGGGCAATAATTTAATAAATAATCAAATGATTTACCTAAGTTACAAGAATGATCAAATCGCTTTTGGGCAAACAATTAATTAATATACCTTCTCTCGATATTATTTAACTCTCAAGTGCGATAGTGGTTAAAACCACTTTTATAAAATGCTTTAGTGGTAAAAATCACTTTTTAATAATATTCTATTAATTAACTAAAATTGCCTTATATGGTCAAATAATCAAAATCACTATTCATGCAATCTTAATCAATTAATAAAATAGAATCTCCAAATGTTATCCTTTGGTCTATAAGGAAAAGTAGACTAAAGGTCTTCAATCTTTGTTTACTTGTGAACCGGAAATGGAGACATTACAGTCATTCATTCCCAAAATTGCTTGCCCTCAAGCAATTGCAAATCCGGATGCTCCAAAATTGCTTCACCTTCCCATGTGACGTCCTCAGGTGGTAAGTCTTTCCATTTTACCAAATATTATTTGATACTACAGTTCCTTAGCTTCCTTTTGCGCTCCTTAATGATGGATTCCGAAATCAAGATAAGTTACCTTCTTCATCCAAAGGGGGCAACTCTAAAGAAGTAGTATGCTGTCCAAGAGCCTTTTTAATGCAAGAAACATTAAATACGTTGTGAATGTTAACATTTTCCGAAAGCTCTAACTCATAGGCCACCTCACCCACTTTGTTTGTTTACCTTGTAAGGCCCATAAAAACGTGGTTATAATTTTTCAGAACCACTTTGTTTGAGGAAAGATTGCCTATAGGTTTGCAACCTTAAAAAGACCCAATCACCTACTTGAAATGAATTCTCAACTCTATGCTGATCCGCATATGATTTCTGCTGATTGCATGTTGTGGGCTCTCTTTTAATGCTTTCATGATGTCATAGCTTTGCTGAACCAAATCTTTTGCCCCTGATACTCTACTATCGATCATAATTAAACCCATGAAGGAAATTGCATCATAACCATAAAGTGCTTTGAGGGGAGTCATACATATAGACATGTGGTAGGTTGTGTTGTAACAATGTTCAGCCATATGTAACCATTTTATCCATGCTGAGTGCGGCCCTGAAACATAGTTCTTCAAGTACGCTTCCACCCACTTATTCACAATTTCAGTTTGCTCATCGGTTTGTGGATGATATCTAGTACTTGGTGTGAGTTGAAATATTCCGAGCTAAATTTTTTCAACTTTTTATATTTTGGATTACAACATCACAAGCAAATTCCGTCAAGATTAAGAGTTAATCTCAAATAAACTGAAATAGCTTCGCCACTAGGATGCAAGAAATGGAACTCAACGTCCAGCATGTGCTACTCAGTCCAAGGCGGAGTAGGGGCGACCATAAGACGGAGTAATTACAAATAAAGAACTCTACGTCCAGTATGTGTTACCCAATCCAAGGCGGAATAGGGGCGACCATAAGACGGAGTAGATTACTTAACAAAGGAACTCTACGCCAAGTATGTGCTACCTATAAGGGGCTACCATATGACGGAGTATGCTTAATAACAAAGCTTTAATGGAAATACTGAAAAGGAAACTACTCCACACCCAGCATGTGCTTTCTAACCCAGAAGGGAAAGTAGCTACCATAGGGCGGATGTAAACTAATTACAATATTAAAAGGAAAATTGAATAAATAGAGAAGTGCTGCCAGTACTACTGTCAGCTTACAAAATTAAGAGAAATTTGCTCTTAGTAGGAAGAAAAACCAGCCACCTGTTAATTCTTTCAGATGTTCATAACTCATGCAAAACTCAATCAATCTTCCTGATTTTTGTTGCAAAGACTCTTCCTGGATGTGGCGCCCAAGTTAGCATCAACAAACTGGTGAAATCTGCATCCAAATGTGTTACCAAAAAACCAATGCAAACCCCAGAGGGGCGTCTAGCTGAAATGGGGCGACTTGCTCTAGAAATTCAATGCTTTCACTAAAAATTCTATAAAATTGAGCAATGGGGCGCCTAGGCCTAACCAAGACAAATAGATGATGCCCAGAACTATTCTTTTTGTATTTTATGACTTATGAAAGAAAACCTAGGTCTATCATGTACAAAAATACAATATCTGAAGCTCTAATAATTCCAAAAGAACTGACAATGAAATAACTGAAGCAATATGTAAGCAAATACAAATATCAATAACTAATTCACCCCTAGATGCTGTCTTGCAAGCATGAAGAGATGCCCTTGCTAGGAGGCCTTCATTCCCCGAAGCAGTTCCAGAGCCAAAGCTGCAGCATAACAATGCATTAAAACCAAGATGCTCAAATGGTAGCCCAATGCCTTCTTTTATAGGCTTCAATTGGCTTCTTCTAGAAGCTTATCCTCAAGAGTGGCGCCCCCTTTCCATGCAATGTGGCGCCCCCCCCTTCAAGTCCCTCTCTTTTAAAATAACATTAAGTTATCAAGTCTAGGCCAAGGTCAACGTTAAAATATAACGTTATTATTATTTTATTTTATTTTAAGTGAAATTCACTTATTCCGCCAAGACTGAAATCTGAAGCCCAAAACTGAATGAATCAACTCAAAAGGGGAAGTTAACTCCTTGCGACAATCCTGCTAGTTGCCAAAAATAGAATTTACTAAAAATAGTAAATTCCTGAAAATGCTCAGAAAACTGAACGAACATACCTCCGCGAAGCTCTTGAAAAACCCAGAAGGAATTAGCCATCAAACCTCTGAGCAAAGACATCCTAAAAAATAGGAAAGCCTCAATTGCACCTTCCGAGTAGCCTACGGATTTCCGAGAATAGGCCAACGGTCATTATGAGATCAGATTCTAGAAGGGGTCATTACATGAGCTTAGTACTTGTCAAATGAAAGAGTTCTTGCCAAAAATTACTCATAAACTTGCTATTGCTGTCACTTACAATGTTTTTGGGTAGCCCATGCAATTTAAACACTTTTCTAAAAAACACATCAACAACCATAGGAGCATTGTACTTGGCTGGAAGTGGATAAAAATGAGCATATTTTGTGAATTTATCCACCACAACATATAAACAATTCTTACCTTGCACCATAGGCAATCCAGTAATGAAATCCATTGTAATATCCCCAACAAGGAGATCGCTGGAATTAAATAAGGAAATCGCTATCATTAAAATGCCATACTCAAGGAAATCATTGCTGTAATTAAATCGCCATACTAAAGGAAATTGTTGCAATTAAATCTTTGGAATCAAAGAGGAGTGCCACACTCAAGGAAGGTTTGCCATTAGTTAATAATTAGCATTCCTCACCATTAGTTAATAATCAACATTAATTACTGTTGTCAACCTGGAGCTACGCCTTGATTCAAAGACGTGCGTGAAACGGCCAGTCCTCTAACCGGCTGAAACAATGGGATCTTCTCACGAGGGTGGGTGCCTCAACGGTGAGAAGAACCTCCAGAGAAGGCTAGGCCCTGTATGATGTATCGATGAGGATCTCTACTCTACGCTGCGGACTACCATGGAAAAAGGGAGAAGGAAACTTAAAGGGGAATTCCTACTTAAAAGGGGTGATACACCAGAAGTTTGATCCACTCAACTTGGAACCTTGAACACTGAACGAACAAGGGAGAAGGAAGACCTTAGATTTCAATCAATCACTTATGCATAAGTATATCATGAAGAGGTTTGATCCAATAACTAAAACCTGAGGGATAACGATGGAGAGAGGTCCGATACAAGACACTTTGCAACCACCTAACATCTACTTACAGCTTCAGCAAAAGACAATAAAGAACATTGAACATGACCTGCACAAAGATAATCTAGCAACTAGGTATGAATCAGAATTTGGGAAGGGAGAGAAATCTACCACTTATGCAAATTGCTAAAAGAAATATACACTGCCAACGCTTGAAATCTGAAAGTGCAGTCCTTCTATTGATCGAAGAGGTTACACAACTCACCAATGGTAGAGTCTGGTCTAACCAATAGAGATTGGATCATTTTTAAACAAAGCTGAAAGCCATTATATAGAAAAATTACAAGAGGCCAAAGATTGGCGCTGAAAATTTGAAGAGAAGGATTCACTAGTGTTAACTCCAGGCTTTACTTGGCTTTTCAATAAAATATATTTTCCTTTTTGTCCTTGCATGAAGTTTCTTCTTTTGATGAAGTGAACTTATCTTTGTTATGAACCGCTCGCCTCTCTTTGCATGGAAATCCATGCAAATGTCAATTTTAGAACTTCTTTGTGAGCTGCTTGATGCCGAATTGTAGTGTTTGAAAGCTGAGTTAGACGAAGAGATCCGCTGAGTTGGTCGAAGAGATCATTCTCCTTCGCATGGAAAGCTTCTAGTGGATGCGGCGTTTAACAATTAGTCAACTCTAAATCTGGAACAGTCAACTCGTCGTTCGAATTTGGAATCCTTGTTGAAGCTGAGTTAGACCTTCGGATGCATGTGCTGATTGGAGATGAACATGTTTAATAATCAGTCAACTGAAGCTTTGACCGATGTTCGAAAATAGCTTCTGCTCGCATGTATTCTGTCCTATTCTGGTCTGCTGTTCGTGTCTATTTCTGGCAGGATTCCGTATTCAACTCTTTGTCGGATTATCTATCTTCTATCCTCTTTTGCACAGTCAGCCTCCATTTCTTTTGAATTTCTTGTTGTCTCCTTGGTTTCAATGGTTACTTCCCGCAGTCAAAATTTGACGGCCTGCGGGACGTCACTGAAAGCTTTATTCCTTTAGACTTTTGTCTTGCCACTTTCCCGCGGCTTTCTTTCCTTCGGCTTTATTGGCTTCGCATCTTTCCCACGGACAAAATGTCCGCAAGAATTATCTCGGTCTCTAGCCTTCGGAATTCCTTCGGGTTTTTTCGTCGAGTTTATTTTCCTCAGGCTATTTCTCTGAATTCCTTCGGATTTT
The DNA here is from genome assembly GCA_037957365.1 of Torreya grandis. NCBI lineage: Eukaryota > Viridiplantae > Streptophyta > Pinopsida > Cupressales > Taxaceae > Torreya > Torreya grandis. The sequence continues at coordinate 2,327,704 of JARHVA010000074.1, read as the reverse complement.
TTGTCCGCAGTTATTCCTTCGGACAAAAGTCCGAAAGAATTCATTTTTTTTTTTTGCCTTTGCTTTTTGTCTTTTGGCCTCCATGAACATTTCCGAATTTCTTCGGACTTTTTGTCCGAAGGATATCTTCCTTTGTTGATTTTGTCTTTGCCTTAGTCTTGTTTTTACTTCGGACTTTGCTTTGTGGCCTTCCGAATTTCTTTGGACTTTTTGTCCGAAGGAATTCCTTTGGACAAAAAGTCCGAAGGATATCTCTTTGCTTTTCTCTCCGAAATGTGCCCTTCGGCACCGACCAAGTGCCCTCCGCAAGGGTAGTCAATCTCCCTCTTTGCCCTTCGGAAAAATTGAAGGGCACCCGGGCTTTTTGTAAGGGTCACTGAATTTGGTCTTGTGTTTGCTTGAAGGGTAGGTGCCCTTCGGGAATATTGAAAGTGACCCTTTCGAAGGGTAGGTGCCCTTCGAAATTCTTGAAAATGCCCCCTTCGGAATTAATTCTTGGCTTTTCCTTGCCTTTTGTGCGGACTTCTTTGTCTCTGTGGTCTTCCAAATTCCTTCAGACTTTTTGTCTGAAGGAATTCCTTTGGACAAAAGTCCAAAGGTTTTCTTAATCTGAAGTAAAAACCTTTTTGATGAACCCTTCCGAAGGAATTCATTCTTTGTAGCAAGGACCCTACCAAAACAATGTACTCTTCTTCCTTGGTTAGAGACGTGAATTTTCCGAATGGCGAGAGACAATTTGACTTGTGGAAGAATTGTCAACAATTACCAAACAACATTAATTAATTGGAAAGTCGCTACTTTTGGAGGAGACACGTCCTTTTAATGGAAGGCTTGAAGCTATAAATAATCAGCGATTGGTTTGGAAGAAGGTATCCAATCATACATTCAAACATGCAACTTTGTACAAGCATCAATAAATGCTTTTTAAAGACGTAACCCCTTAATTGCATAATTTGATCTCAAGGACGAAAACCTTTGTTATCAAATAACCCAAGGATGAAACCCCTTTAGGATTAAATACTCTATTATTCGAAATTCCAAATTTAAATTCATTTTATCATATAAATTTTATTTTAAGTTTAAAATCAATATTTCTTCCTAAAAGGGGTTTCCAAGGAATCCAAATTCTTGCGTAATATTCCTATTTGGAATATTACAGTGGTATCAGAGCTTTTCATCTTGCCAGCCTGTGAAATAAAAATCATATGCAATATAACAATAAGAATATTCTGTATTACGAAAGGAGAAATAAAAGAGGAGACATGGAAGATGATAGAAATATTGAGAGGGTAGATAAACTTATCCAAGGCCAAAAACAATTGGCAAATACAGTGGCACAAATGGCCCATACCATGAAAATGATGATGAATATCAATACACAAAACACATAAACTTGTTCGTCCATATCTGAGCTCAAATGTAAAACAAACATCACATCATCATATTGGCATTGCCAACCAACATTCCTTTCGAGAGAAGAACCAGACGAAGAAATTCCAAAATCATTTAATGATGATCTTTTAACTTGCTTCGAAGCATATCAATCACTTTTGGAGGGAATCCAAAGGGGAATTACCCTACAAACTTATATGGCAATGAGAAAAAATGGAGGTGCATCTCGGTCAGAATATAAACTCCAAAATAGACAAAGGCATATGCAACATGCATTAGGCAAAATGTCACCATCACCTTTTGATGGGACAAACAAGTGTACGACTAAGACATGGATACAAAAGCTGGACACATTTTTCGTTATGTCCAATGGTGGAAGAAGTCATAAAATTTGCGACTCTCCATCTGGAACGTATAGCCCATGAATGGTGGTTCCATGGATGGGTCACCCAAGGACATAGCCATATCAATTCATATGACGATTTTGCAAAATTATTGATCGAAGGGTTTGATAAGGCAGATCTCGAGGTCCATTTTAGGGAATTAACACTATTAAAACAAAACAATAGTGTGGATGAATATGTGGCAAAATTTCAAAGACTAGCAATAATGGTTTCCGACATGTCTGAGAAAACACTCCTAGTATTATTCACGGAAGGATTAATAGATCCTCTAAAAGGCTTGCTCAAAGCTTTTACTCCATTAACACTTCAAGAAGCAATTAAGAAGGCCTTCGATTTGGAAGCTTCAACCTTAAAAGGCAGAAATCTGCCACCCATCCAACCTAGGGGAATTGGAAGCGGTCCTCCAAAAAATCAATCTTATGAGCAAAGGAGACCAATACAAACAAGCGGACCTCAACCCTGTGATACACCAAAGTCAAACAAGGAATTGGAAATGCGTAATGAATTAAGGAGAAAAAAGTTATGTTTTACTTGTAAAGACCCATGGACTCCAGGCCACCGTTGTTTGGGCAAAGGGCTAGTTCACTACATCGAGGTTGGCCAAGAAAGTGATATAGAAGAAGAAGAAATAAAATTAAACAATGAAAAACAATTACAAATAATGGCGGAAGAAACCACAGAAGGAACATTTGCCACTCTCTCAGGAGCACCTCAATATTATCCATTCCGAGTAAGAGGAACATTGCGAGGACAAAGAATTACAGTCTTAGTCGATAGTGGGGCTACCCATAATTTTATTGATGAAAAATTGGCTAAGAAAATCGGTCTAAAAATGTAAGAATTCAAGGGATTTTCGATAATAGTTGCTGATGGATTTACTCTTCCGTGTACAAAGAGAATTCCACAATTAAATCTGACTTTGGGAGGATATGAAATGAATGGTGACTTCTATGTCATTAATATTGGCGAAACAGATTTGGTCTTAGGAGTTCAATGGTTGCATTCGTTGGGTGAATTTACCCAAAACTATTAGACAATGGAAATTAAATTCCAATCAAACGGAAGGGAAATAGTTTTGAAAGGCATGGCCAATGGTAGCCCTCAAATAGTATTGACAAAAACAATGGAAAGAACATTTAATGAGGGGCATGTATCATGGGTGGTACAATGTTTGATCAACTCCGCACAAGAACACGAAACACATCATAATGATATTCAGCCTATCATCGAAAGGCATGCCAAGGTATTTGAGAACCTACCATCTGGACTATTCCCAACAAGAGGCTTCCAACATATCATTGAGTTGGAACTTGGAACGAAATCAGTTATAACTACACCCTACCGACATCCAAAGATTTATAAGGATGAGATCGAAAAGGCCATTAAAGAACTCTTAGAGATGGGGCATATTAGGCCAAGTGCTAGTCCATTTGCTTCTTCAGTCATGCTAGTCAAAAAGGATGGGACATTAAGAATGTGTATTGATTATCGAAAGTTAAATAAAAAGATCATCAAGAATAAATATCTGATACCTAGAATTGATGAACTATATGGAGCCACCTTCTCAAAAATTGATTTGAGATCAGGGTACCATTAAATATGAATGAGGGAAGATGTTTAGAAAACGGCATTCTGATGCCACTACTGGCATTTCAAATTTTTAGTAATGCCATTCGGACATACGAATGCCCCAATCACGTTTCAATCTTGCATGAACCACATTTTCAGTCAACATCTAAAGAAATTTATCTTGGTTTTCTTTGATGATATTCTAATATATAGAAGAATTGGGAAGAGCATCTACAACATTTAGACATGGTACTTGCCATATTAGAATAGTAGTCCCTCTTTGGCAAGATGTCAAAATGTGAAATTGGTACGACAAAAATCCTATATCTAGGGCATATAATAAGGATGGCATCCATGTTGATCAAGAGAAGATCCAAGCCATTAAAAGTTGGCCTCCTACCAACATGACACCATTGAGAGGGTTCATAGGTCTTTGCACCTATTATAGAAGGTACATTAAAGGATTTTTGTAACTAGCAGCACCTTTAACCAATTCAACAAAGAAGGGATCTTTTAGTTGGACGGAGGTTGCTCAATCAACATTTGAACACCGTAAACAAGCGATGAGTTCATGCCCGGTTTTGGCAATGGCGGGCTTTTCATTACTCTTTGTGTTGGAATGTGATTTGTCAAGAGAAGGTGTTGGTGCGATTTTAATGTAGAATAAGCATCCCATTGCTTTTGAAAGTTGGAAACTCAAATAGCATGAGCAGAGGTACTCAATCTATGATAAAAAAATGTTGGCCATCATGCATGCCCTTGCTAAATTTCGGCAATATTTGGTATGTGGAAGATTTGTGATCAAAACTGATCAAATAGCTTGAAATATTTCCTGGAGCAAACGGACTTAAATGAAAGACAGTGAAAATGGGTTAGTAAGATCCAAGCCTTTAATTTCGATTGAGTATGTTAAGGGACAAAATGATGTAGTGGCCGATGCTTTATCAAGAAGACCACATTTATGCTCCATGGTAGTAATTATGACCAATTGGAAGGCATTCATAACAACATAATACATTAAGGATGAGTGGGCCAATGCAAACTTAGAAGGAAAAAATGAAGATGAACATTATAAAGTAGTAGAGGACCTCATTCTTTACAAAGATAGAATTTTCTTAGTGGGCAGTTCCAAAATCAAGCATAAAATCCTAAAGGTCATACATAATGACCCATTAACAGGACATCCAGGTTTCGTAAAGACATACAAATAATTAAGAGATCGATTTTTCTGGAAAGGACTTAAAAGTGAAGTCCTTAAATACATTCGGGAATGCAGCACTTGACAACAAAATAAAATAGAACATAACTTTCCCATTGGATTGTTGCAACCTTTGCCCATCGCTACTCAAAAATGGGAGAGTATATCTATGGATTTCATTTTGAGACTGCCCACAGTTCAAGGACAAAGCAACCTTTATGTAGTCGTGGACCGATTAACAAAATATGCTCATTTCTTTCCACTCCCTAATAAGTATGATGGTCCTATGATAGTTGGAATATTTTTTAAAGAAGTTTTTAGGCTTCATGGACTACCAAAGAATATAGTTAGTGATAGGGATACTCGGTTCATGAGTGCTTTTTGATAAGAACTTTTCCAATTGGCAGGTACTGAGTTAACCCCAAGTACGAGTTATCATCCTTAAACAAATGGTTAAACGAAAGCCTAAATAAATGGATTGAGGGGTGCTCAAGAAATTATGTCATCGGGCAACAAAATGTGTAATATCCCCAAGGAGATTGTTGAATTCAAAGAGAGGCGCTGCCATTTCACATGAAGAAATCGCTGGCAAGGAGCAGTGCTGCCATTTAATACAACAGTCATTAAATGGATATGAGTGGAAATGTCAAACGGAATTGTTGTTGGAAGTGAACGGAAGTGTCAAATGAAATTATTGCCAGAAGTAAACGGAAATGTCGACGGAAATGTTAACAGAATTGTCGAACGAAATATTGACGAAAATGTCAACGGTGACATCTTTTGGTGAAGAGGTGCCTCTTGGATGTGACGCCTCCTTTGTGAGAAGTTTTTAAAGGCTATATAAGGGAGAAGAGATGTGAAAGTATTACAAGCATCCAATTATGAGATCAATTATCTAACTTGTATAAGTGTCATGCTATACAACCACTCTCAAGGACAAAAACCCTTGTGATTATAACAGCCCAAGGATGAAACCTCTTGTGGACTTATATTATATTTAATTTATTATTTTAAATGCAATATTTATATTTATAAAAAATAGGATTTCCGAGAAAACCAAATTAATGTAAAATATTTCGATTTGGAATATTACAGTGGTATTAGATCTATTTTTCTTGCTACTCTGTGAACCATGTTGTCACTACATAAGCAAATTATGGACAGTTTCGAGTCGTACAATGCCCTTTCAGCAGAGATTCGAAAAGAAATCTCTTTTACAGACTATTTGGATTTAAAAGAGTCATGGAATGAAAATAGGCACTATGAGGAAGATGAGTTTGTGAATCATAGTTATGGCAGTACTGAATATGATGAAAAATTCAATTTTCAAGAGGTCCCAGAAAAAAGGAAGATGACAAATAACAAGACTGTCTTCCCTATCCAGGAGCAAACGAATGAGGCATCCAACATTGAACTAAGGGAATGCCCAAACATACTTATCCAAGAAGAAGTTGATATTTATGGAGGCTCGTTTATTGGGATGAATGACATAAAAACTCTAGATATTAGAGATGAACACGAATTATCTGTCCAAAACACTAATGATGATGTTGATATGTGTTGTCTACGTCAGAGTGAAGATAAACTTTAGTGTGTAAGAGAGAGGTCTTGAGGATTGTTCCTCGAACACAGGTTCTAAGTTTAATAAACCAATTGATTGTCTAATTAATGCACACTATCAACAAGATATGATGGGCTACGGTCTTAAAAAAAAACAAGATGGAGAGCCAACCAATATAATTGATAGAATATGGAAAAAATGTCCACCAAATAACCTTGATGCCTTGGAAGACAGACACTCATTAAATGCACGCCATTCGTTGAAGGATATCGAAGAGACTTCTAGTGATATTATGGATAACAAACAAGACTCTACATGTGCACCTTTTCTTTTAGATTTGCTTGGCCATCTTGGAGTAATAGGAAACTCACATGTTGAACATGGAGAGTCCTTGGAGGTGTGCTTAAAACATTCAAAAATCAATAAAGGCAATCAAGCTATAACTGTTGATCTTGGAAATGCTGTACTTGAGGGCTGTGCCTTAGAGATAAATTACACACAACCTTCCACAACAAAAGATGAACGAGAAGCTGATTCCATGCCTGCTTCTTCGGTAGGAGGGGCTCAAGTTATATTGCAAGAAATAAGCTATGATGATGGGCTATTAAAGGATGATGATGAATGGCATGCCAAGGAGGTTGTGAACCTAACAACCAGAATAAAATGTCCAAATTTATTCATATTAAATATAAGGGTTGTGTATCCATACATCAAGCTATTAGAGGATGTAGGTCCTGAAGCGTGGACTTTTAAGGAGCTTGAAGTTATCAATGATTCAAGCTTCATATTTCCGGAGTTACAATATCATGAGTCTCAACAGTTTGCACTGGGCTTTGCATCTAAAATGGTTAAACCTTTGTTAGTGTATAGGGAAGAAGACATTCTTCATGGGAAGTTTGTATTCAAAACATGGGACCCAAACTTGATATTAGAAAGTTTAAGTTTCGCAAAGCCACATGAACCATGGTTTGGTGCCCCTTACCTTGTTGAAGACATTCCATTCCCTATTTTAGAGGAAAGGAAAATGCCTTTATTGAAAGACTCCACTCTACATCTGCCACTTAAACATAATTATATTTTGGAGCACTATTGTATAACAAACTTAATTGGCTTGAAGAATTTTGAACAAAACCTGGAAATTCCCAAATGTGTAGTAGATGATCATTTGATCAAAGTATGCCCTGAAGAGTAAGAGATTGCAGTTTCATCAAGTGATTGTCTAGAGACAAATGTTAACAAAATAGATGAACATAATGGCAATCATACTATTATTAAAGATGAAGACACATCTATTCAACCTATTTGTAACATTTTCCGAAATGGCGGGAATGGAACTAATGGATTGTTACATATAATTGTGCCTATTGATGGGACCACAAACATTTTTGTTGGCCTTTTGATTTCCTTGGAAAATTGGATGAAGGGTTTCAAGAACTGGTTTACAAAGATGGGTATTGGATTAATTGTGAAGTTGGGTATACCATGGCTATGAAAGGATTGTCGATCTACTAGCATCAATGAAGCTGAGTTATCTGCAAAAGACCCTACAAATATAATATTACTTCCACACCAAATCATCATCTGTGTTGTTTATACATAGATCATCATTTTGTATACTAAAGTACACTAATAAGCTGAATGTGCAGGAATGTCTTTATGCATTTGTAATTTTCTATTACTTAGAACGAGAGAACAACTTGGATCAATGCAGGGCCACTGAAGAGTCTATGTTTGCATTCCATGGAAATTCTACATGCACTTGGTACTCTATCATAAGGAATGGCTTAAGGGGTTTGCGTAAGATAAAATACATGTCTACTGAAAATGTTTGCATCCACCTCTCGATTGACAAGAGTTATTCATATTTTTTATACTATCCTTCGCTGTTGAGTGAAAACAAGAAACCTAAAGATTTCAGAGTGTTGGTTCTTTGTAAAATTATCTCATGGAAAACGTATACGAACTTTTTTGACATTTTGGTGGTTCCCAATGAGTCTGAGGTTTTCATATGGTATTTACTCGTATGGAGTTCATATGATCCTTCTACTTCTGGGTTGTCAATAGAAGATGCAACATGGGGAGGAGCCTTACTTCTTGAACATTCCAATTTGCAATTGCTTGAGGGCAAACAATTTGAGGCAAGGAGGTTTGTAATATCCCCAAGGAGATTGTTGAATTCAAGGAGAGGCACTACCATTTCACATGAAGAAATTGCTGCCAAGGAGCAGTGCTTCCATTTAATGCAACAGTCATTAAATGGATATGAACGGAAATGTCAAATGGAATTGTTGTCGGAAGTGAATGAAAGTGTCAAACGGAATTAGTGTCGGAAGTAAACGGAAATGTCGACGGAATTGTCGATGGAAATGTTGACGGAAATGTCGACAGAAATGTCAACGGTCACATCTTTTGTTGAAGAGGTGCCTCTTGGATGGGACGCCTCCTTTGTGAGAAGTTTTTAAAGGCTATATAAGGGAGAAGAGATGTGAAAGTATTACAAGCATCCAATTATGAATTCAATTATCTAACTCGTATAAGCGTCATGCTATACAACCACTCTCAATTACGAAAACCCTTGTGATTATAACAGCTCAAGGATGAAACCCCATGTGGACTTAGATTATATTTAATTTATTATTTTAAATGCAATATTTATATTTATAAAAAATAGGATTTTTGAGAAAACCAAATTAATGTAAAGTATTCTGATTTGGAATATTACTAAATGCTTGGATCAAATGGTTATACTTGGGTGAATTCTGCTACAATACTTCTCATCACATGTCTATTGGAATGTTACATTTCAAGGCTTTGTATGGATATGATGTTAGGGTGTGGAGCTAAAAACTTCACCTAAGGCAAACAGGGAGGTTTTCGGAGCTTGACAGTCGCCGGCAGGCCAAAACCGACGTCGGTTAGGGGACAGTGCAAGGGAAACCGGCATCAGCAGGAGATCGGCCGGCGTCGGTCACCTCCAGTCAGGCAGGAACCGACGTCGGTCGCCTGTGACGGTCAGAACTTCTGTTGACGAACAGTCAGTTAAGTGAACGCGTAGTTTGCATGATGAAGACCAGTTCGAGTCTTTGAGCCGCTTGTCTAATTATTGTATGCATGAGATTTATATAATAGACTCATGGGCTGTATTGTTAAGTGTTGAACTTGTAGAACCCAAGTGTGGAGCTTGGAGAGTTCTTCCCATGGTGGAATCAAGTAGGATTCCCCATTTATGTAAGATCAGGTTTGATATGCAGGGTGTTGCAGGATCATGGTGGAGATCTACATGTGATAAGTAAGATCAGGTTGGTCTGCAAGGATGTGTGTATGCGAGGGTCAGAACAGGATCGGCGGGGGATCAAGGTGACAGCAATACATCAGGAGCAGGATCATGGTGAGATCTACTTGGAGTACCGGTTCGTACTCGGTTGTACTGGATGTACAATGAGGTGAACAACAGCATGTGTTAGTTGTTAGTTGTGCCCTATGAGAGAAGATTACTCAGGTGGGAAGATTACTTGGAGCCCTTGAGGAGGAAGCCTCGCAGAGGTGGAAGAAGAGTGTGATCTCTTTATTGTAATTTCCTTTGTAATGAGTTGAATACAATTGTGTGTTGCCTCTCATATTCTATGTGTTTTCTCATTGATAGTTATTTGTTCTTCTGGATATTTCCGCAATCTTAAGTTGCTTATATAATGGTAATCATGTGTGCTCTTAATTCTGACAAGTTGTGTCAGAGCTTTGGGGAACTTAGGTCCTATCAAATGGTATCAGAGTGAGGTTGGATGTTTTCAGAGCGAGTTTGACTAACAGATGGCCTAGATCTGGTTAGTGGTTTGTTGATTACAGGTCATTCACAGGGTTTCTGATTGAGTGGGAGTATAGCAACGACAGAAGAAGGTAAGCTGAGGATGAAGAAAGTCAGGCACAGGATTAACACCACAAGGAGTGTGGTGGGTTGTCTTCAAGTGGGAGCTTGAAGAGGAATACAAGCCAATATGCAAATTAGATAGAGTACTGGTATGGGTACAGGTGCAGCTGTTTATCTCCAAGTGGGAGATTGTTAGGGTGTAGAGCTAAAAGCTTCACCTAAGGCAAACATGGAGGTTTTCGGAGCTTGACAGTCGCCGGCGTCGGCAGGCCAAAATCGATGTCGGTCAGGGGACAGTGCAAGGGAAACCGGCATTGGCAGGAGATCGGCCGGCGTCGGTCACCTCCAGTCAGGCAGAGACCGACGTCGGTCGCCTGTGGCGGTCAGAACTGCTGTTGACGAACAGTCAGTTAAGTGAACGCGTAGTTTGCATGATGAAGACCAGTTCGAGTCTTTGAGCCGCTTGTCTAATTATTGTATGCATGAGATCTATATAATAGACTCATGGGCTGTATTGTTAAGTGTTGAACTTGTAGAACCCAAGTGCGGAGCTTGGAGAGTTCTTCCCATGGTGGAATCAAGTAGGATTCCCCATGTATGTAAGATCAGGTTTGATATGCAGGGTGTTGCAGGATCATGGTGGAGATCTACATGTGATAAGTAAGATCAGGTTGGTCTGCAGGGATGTGTGTATGCGAGGGTCAGAATAGGATCGGCGGGGGAGCAAGATCAAGGTGACAGCAATACATCAGGAGCAGGATCATGGTGAGATCTACTTGGAGTACCAGTTCGTACTCGGTTGTACTGGATGTACAATGAGGTGAACAACAGCTTGTGTTAGTTGTTAGTTGTGACCTATGAGAGAAGATTACTCAGGTGGGAAGATTACTTGGAGCCCTTGAGGAGGAAGCCTCACAGAGGTGGAAGAAGAGTGTGATCTCTTTATTGTAATTTCTTTTGTAAAGAGTTGAATACAATTGTGTGTTGCCTCTCATATTCTGTGTGTTTTCTCATTGATAGTTATTTGTTCTTCTGGATATTTCCACAATCTTAAGTTGCTTATACAATGGTAATCATGTGTGCTCTTAATTCTGACAAGTTGTGTCAGAGCTTTGGCGAACTTAGGTCCTATCATATGATGCTAAAACTTTTGTAGATTTGGTCATTCCGGATAGTAGGGTTTTCAGAGCCAAGGATTTAATACAACATCAAGATATCCTAATAACTCTCAAGGACAATCTCTAGCATGCCCAAAATTAGCAAAAGTTGTATGCGGATCAACATAGAATAGAGAGGACTTTTGAAGTTGGAGATATGATATATTTAAGATTACAACCTTATAGACAATCTTCCCTTAAACAAAGTGGTGCTAAAAAACTCAAGCCTTGATTTTACGGGCCATACCAGATTATAAGAAGAATGGGAGAGGTGGCATATGACTTGGATTTACCAGGGCACAACCACATACATAATGTCTTCCATGTGTTTTGCTTGAAACGAGCACTTGGACAACATATTATTCCTTCCATAGAATTACCTCCGATTGATGAAGGTAAATTGATTCTCGTACCGGAGACTATTCTTGGTACTCGTGAAATGAAGTTAAGAAATAAAAGTATGAAAGAATATCTAGTTCGTTGGAAGAATTTTCCAATAGAAGATGCCACTTGGGAAGGAGCGATCATTTTAGAGCATCTCAACTTACAATTGCTTGAGGACAAGCAATTTGAGGAAGGGAGGTCTGTAATATCCCCAATAGAGATTGCTGGAATTAAATAAGGAAATCGCTGCCATTAAAACATCATACTCAAGAAAATCGTTGTTGCAATTCAATCACCATACTCAAGGAAATCATTGCCGTTAAATCATTGGAATCAAAGAGGAGCACCACACTCAAGGAAGGTCGCCATTAGTCAATAATCAATATTAATTACTAAATATCATTAATTACCAAATAACATTAATTAATTGGAAAGTCACTACTTTTGGAGGGGACACATCCTTTTAATGGAAGGCTTGAAGCTATAAATAATTAGCCATTGGTTTGGAAGGCGGCATCCAATCATACATTCAAACATGCAACTTTGTACAAGCATCAACAAATGCTCTTAAGGACGTAACCCCTTAATTGCATAATTTGATCTCAAGGACGAAAACCCTTGTTATCAAATAACCCAAGGACCAAACCCTTTGAGGATTAAATACTCTATTATTCAAAATTCCGATTTTAAATTCATTTTATTATATAAATTTTTATTTCAAGTTTAAAATCAATATTTCTTTTAAAAGGGATTTCTATGGAATCCAAATTCTTGCATAATATTCCATTTTGGAATATTACATCTATGGAGATGCTTTCCCATTTTTGTGAAGGAATAGGAAGGGGTTGCAAGAGTCTTGCTGGAAATTCATGCTTACTTTTATTTTTTGACATACCAAACACTCTCGGATGTACTTGAGAACCTCCTTCTTTAAACCCTTCCAATAGAACCTCTCCCTTACAAGCTTGTAGGTCTTGAAATACCCTTGATGTTCAGCCAATGGAGAGTCATGAACAACCCTCAAAATCATGTGTTTTACCCCAGATTCTGGAACCAAACAGATTCTTTCTTTGTAGAGTATAAGTCCATCCAAAATTTTGTACTTATCATCAAGAATCACCCCTTCAAGCAAGTCATTAGTGAACTGATTTTTAGCATATTCCAAGATAATTAACTCTTTCCAATCTGTTGTTATAAATGACATAGAATAGATTTCTACATCCTCTTGTAAAGCTTTATTGAACATAGAATTAACTTGAGGTGACCCATTAAGCATACCTTGAAGTGTTACCTCTTTGTTACCCTTTTTGAATTTAAGCATCAAGCTTTGATAATTGAGGGTAAACTCCCCCAATGAATGCAACCATTGGACCCCAAGTACAAGATCTATATCCGCAATGTCGATCACTCAAAAATCATCACATATCTTATACTCTCCTAAGGAAATGGTGAGCTTGGTGATTCTTTTGGAGCATGGAAGAGAAAACCCATCCGCTATTGCTACTTTGAACCCGTTGAAATCTTCTACAATCAAATCAAGCTTAAGCATCAAACTCTTGCCAATGAAATCGTGAGTAGCCCCACTATCAATCAAGATGGTTACATTGTGCTTCTTCAATGTTGGTCTTACCCACAAAAGATGGTACTTTGGTGCTCCAGAAAGAGTAGCAAGAGTGCTGCCCATGTCTTTATTGTCATCCTCATGCACATGTTCATCAACCACATTTTCATTTTGCTCAACATTAATATCAACAATATCAAAATCTGAATCATCATCAATTACCTCAAAGTAATGGACATGTCCTTTGCTCATGCAACGGTGGCCTCTAGTGCATGGTTCTTTGCATGTGAATCACAAACCCTTTTCCTCGTTTCATCTCTTGCATCTTTCTCATTGCTGCTATATGGCAGTGCTCTATGTGGTGGTACATATGTGAAGATGGCTTCCTTTGTTACTCATTTGGTGCTCTTAGCTGTCCACCAAAATCAAACCTTTGCTGCCCTAAATTTCTTGTTTTTGGCAGCAAATTAGTGACTGCCCCTTGCTGTCCTCTTGGCCACATATTGCTCCTATAAGCTGAACACTCTAGATCCAATGCTTTAGTAATGGAATTTTGCAAGGAAAGTGGGTTCAAAGCTTTTACCAAACCTCTCAAAGGCTCAATCAAACCCTCATTAAATAGAGCAACCAACCTTCTTTCACTCACATCTGATACCATGAATGGATTTTTTTGAAAATCAACATACCTTTCAACATCATGGTTTTTTTTGAGTTGTGCCAACTCACAGAAGTGGATCTCTAGATATCTTCTATCAAATCTTTCCATTATCCTCTTGCTGGATTCTTCCAAGCTAGTAATAGATCCATGGCCTTGTGTGATCATGCCATGAAACCACCACTCATGAGCAGTACCCTCCAAGTGTAGTGTGACAAATTTGAGAGCCTCATCGTCAAACATGGGGTTGAGTGATAAATAGGTCTCCAATTTATGCAACCATGATCTCATTGGAAGTTTATCAATACTATCAAAAATAGAAAGATAAATCTTACCCAACCTTTGTTGCGAGTCTCTATGGGGTTGCATGTTTGGTAATCTTGGTTTTGATCCATCCTTTATCTCACAATAATCACGAACTGACAAGAGTGCTTGCGTGTCAAAGCTTAGGGCTACAAACTCTTGTTGACGTGTATCAAGAGGATCACACATCGGTGGCTTATCCTCAACAACTGGTTCTTTCTACAAAAATGTGCCCTTGAAGAATTTTTGAGGGTTGGTAGAAATCCTCTCACTGCTATTTGAGCTTCCTTCTCCCTTGGTGTGATAGCTCTTGCTTCGATCTAGTGTAGCCTTCAACATGGCGGCATATTGCGTACTCAATGTATGATGAAGATCACTTTGGCTCTCCTTGATCAAACCCTACAAAAATTTTACTTGTTCTGAATTAAACCCTTGATCACCCACGGCTTTTCCCCTTCTCTAATAACACTATTTTTATTTGCTTGCATCCAAATCTGCACACATAAGATCTCACAAAGGCACCAAATCAGTGTTTTGATACCACTATAATGCCCCATTTTGGGGCCAAAAGATCAAATAAGGGTTTTGTTGACAATTCTTCCACAAGACAGATTGTCTCTTGCCATTCGGAAAATTCACATCTCCATCCAAGGAAAGAAATAATTCATTAGGAAAAATACATTTTTTTTCTTTGGTAAGGGCCTTTGCTACAACAGGAAAATACCGAACGAATGGTTCATCAAAAAGGCTTTTGCTAAGGACAGATCTTCGGAGAAGTGCTAAGGACATAAGTCCGAAGGAAATAACAAAGGAAAGAGCCTATAAGACAAAGGAAGTAATTCCTTCGGAGTTTTTGTTCGAAGGAATACTTCGGAGAATCCAAAAGTCCACCCAAAGAAGCAAGGAAAAGCCAACGATTAATTCGGAAGGGTCATTTTCAAGAAACCCGAAGGGCAGGGTACCCTTCGGAAGGGTCATTTTCAAGAAACCCAAAGGCCAGGGTACCCTTCGGAAGGGTCATTTTCAACAATCCCGAAGGGCACCTACCCTTTGGGAAGGTACGGGAACAAATTCAGGACCTTTGCAAAAAACCTGGGTGCCCTACAATTTTTTCGACAAAGGCGTAGATGAAGGGACAAAAGCCCTTGCGGAGGGCACTTGGTCGGTGACAGGACCACTGTGACTTTCCCGAAGGGCGCATTTCGAAGGTAAAGGTAAAGGAAATAACAAAGGAAACCTTCGGGCTTTTTGTCCGAAGGAATTTTTTCGGACAAAAAGTCCGAAGAAATTCGGAAAATTACAAAGACAACAAAGTCCGAAGAAACAAGACAACAAAGGCAAAGTCGAAGGATTAATTCCTTTAAGCTTTTTAAGAAATTCGGAGTAAGCCAAGAAAGAGAAAACCCGACAGAGCAAAAGCCCGAGCAAAGGAAAAGAAAAGAAGTATATCCTTCGGACTTTTTGTCTGAAGGAATACTTTAGAGGATATAATAGAGACAAGGACAATTCAAGCGGACAATTTGTCTGACAGAAATCATTCAGAGGGTAATTCCAAACACAGAAAAGTCTGCAGGAACAAATTCGGGATAATTGGCAAGCATAAAGGCCGAAGGAAAGATGGGAGCCATAAGTCCAAAGGATTATTCGAAAAAGTTGCCACAGGAAAGTCCTAAGACAGGCCCGAGGAAATAATCCTGAGGCAAATGCAGGGTGAAACAAAAGATCCCAAGGAGATGAGACCAAAAGCATAAATTCCGAAGGAAATAAATCTGCAAACAGAAAAGTCCATAGCCAGAAATTCAAAAGAATTAAGCTGAGACAACAAGAAATCCGAAAGTAATGGAGGTTGACTGCAAAAGAGGATAGAAAATAGATAATCTGACGGAGAGTTGAAAATAGAATATCCGAGGAAATATAGATAAAGATAATCCAAAAAAATAGAATCCTACCAGAAATAGACACGAACAGGGAAACCAGAATAAGATAAAATACATGCAAGCAGGGGCTATTTTCGATCGACCAATCAAAGCTTTAGTTGACTGGTTGTCGAAGTCTTGCTCATCTCCGGATCAACTCATTCGAAGGTCCAACTCAGCTTCAACCGGAGTTCTACATTCAAACGTCGAGTTGAGTGCTTGAGATTTAGAGTTGACTAATTGTTAAACGCCACATCTACCAGGAGTTTCCCATTCAAAGGAGAATGATCTCTTCGTCCAACTCAGCTTAACAAACGGTTAACTCAACTTTCAAACGTTCCAACTCGGCATCAAGCAGCTCACGTAGAGTTCTAAAATTAACATTGGCGTGGATTTCCATGCAAAGAGAGGTGGGCGGTTCAGAACAAAGACAAGTTCACTTCCTCAAGCGCAAGAAGCTTCATGCAAAGACAAAGAGAAAACATATTTTATTGAAAGGCCAAGTCAGCTTTGAGTTAATCTAAGTTAATTCTTCTATTCAAATTTTCAACGCCAATCTTTGGCTCTTGTAATTTTCTATAAATTGGCTTTCAGCCTTGATTAAAAAAATCCCTCTCTTGGCTAGACCAGACTCTACCATTGGTGAGTTGTGTAACCTCTTCAATCAATAGAAGGACTGTACTTTCAGATTTCAAGTGTTGGCATAGTGTATATTCATTCAGCAATTTGCATAAGTCGTAGATTTCTCTCCTTTCCCCAATTCTGATTCATACGTAATTGCTAGATTATCCTTATGCAGGTCATGTTAAGTGTTCTTTATGTCTTTTGCTGAAGTTGTAAGTGGATGTTAGGTGGCTGCAAAGTGTCTTGTATCAGACCTCTCTCCATCATTTTTCCTCATGTTTTGGTCATTGGATCGAACCTCTTCATGAAATATTTATGCATAAATGATTGATTGAAATCAAAGGTCTTCCTTTTCCCTTGTTTGTTAAGTGTTCAAGATTCGAAGTTGAGTGGATCAATCTTCTGGTACATCACTCTTATTAGGTAGGATTTCCCCTTAATGTTCCTTCTCCCTTTTCCATAGTAGTTCGCAACATAGAGTAGAGATCCTCATTGATACATCTTACAGGGACCAGCCTTCTCTGGAGGTTCTCATCGTTGAGGCATCCACCCTCGTGAAAAGATCCCATTGTTTTAGCCGGATAGAGGACTGGCCATTTCATGCATGTCTTCGATTCAGGGCGTAGCTCTAGGTTGACAATAGTTTTTGGCACTCCCAGTGGGACCTATTCTTTTTTTGGTCTTTGATGAAATTGCAGTTGTAGCAGTGTTCTTAAAGAAGTATTTGGTGATTCCAAGCGCAAGTAATTGCTTCTAATAGTTCAGGACATTTTCCATGTAAGGCTATTTTTATTTTATTATCCTGAATGAATTTTGATGGCTGTGTATGAAGAGAATTCCTATGCTATGTTTCCTTATCAGCCCAATGATGGATCATACTAGCCTGGTCATGATACCTATGAGCCTCTTTATGAGCCTAATCGGTCTTATCAAGAGTATTATCAAAGTTATGTTGAGCCTTATCAAGTTTCTCATAATCAGCCTTATCAAGAGCATGAATCTTACCTTCTTTGTAAGCCATATCAGTCTTAGAACTGGATTTCATCTTTCCCATATGGCTATGATGTTGCATATGAGCCGTATTGCCTTCAAGAAAAAATGAATGAAATAGAGCTCAGAATACTAGCATATGCAAGAAAGGTTTGTTCTAACTCTCAGTATGAGGAAGTGAATGGTCTATTTCGAAATGTGTCCAATGATCCAGAAGAGATAAATGGACTATGTATTCTTGTATTGGAAAAGATGGAGCCTTGGGAAATGCAGAAAATCGAGTTAAACCAATTGTCTACAAAGGGCTATTGTGCTTCTTATTCTCATGAAGTTCTTAACCATGCCCAGTGTGTGCCAAGGGAGCTTCCTAGTTGGAGTCAAGAGCCTATTCAAGAGCCTATTCAAGTGACTATTCATGAGACTAAACCTTCCTATAGTCCCCTTTCCTCACCAATCATCCCTCAAGCTCAGGTTGTCGAGGAAGACAAGCGGGTTCCAGACTTTGATGAGTTAATGGCCAAGTGGAAGGAACAAAATACAGACGTCTTTAAGAGTTTCTCTTTCCCTCCTCTCCAAAACTCCCTAGATAATTTTTTTTCCCTCAAGATTCCAAAATCTGATCATGATCGACCTCCTATACTTCATTTTCTCTCTCAAACAAATGACTTTTATCACCCTCCTGCCATTCCCCTTCCCTGGGAGGATCCCGTTCTTTGGATTATTGAGAAAGAGGTTGCATCTACAGGACAAGTTCTTGCAGAGTGCGTAGATAATGCTTCAGGTGTGTTTGAAGAAGAATTTCCTATTGATACTTCACTTGAGGTTGTTGACAATATTTCCACAAGTCGGATTGTCTTTTGCCATTTATTAAAATCACGTCTCTAGCCAAGGAAGGAAGAATGCATTGTTTTCCTTGGTAAGGGGCCTTTGCTACAACAGGAAAGTCCGAAGGAATGGTTCATCAAAAGGGTTTGGCTAAAGGCAGGTTTTCAGAGAGGTCCTTCGGACAAAAGTCCGAAGGAAATAACAAAGGGGAGCCCATAAGCAAAAGGAAGTAATTCCTTCGGTCTTTTGTCCGAATGAATACTTCGGAGAATCTAAAAGTCCATTCAAACAAGCAAGGCAAAGGAAGTACCCTTCGGAAGGGTCGTTTTCAACATTCTCGAAGGGCACTTACCCTTCGGGAAGGTGCGGGAATAGATTAGGGACATTTTCAAGACACCTGGGTGCCCTCCAATTTTTTCGAACGGCACAGAGGGAGATCAACTAGTCGTTGCGGAGGGCACTTGGTTGGTGACAGGACCACTGTGTCTTTTCCTGAAGGGCACTTTTCATTGAACAAAGGCAAAAGCGAAGGACGAATACCTTCGGACTTTTTGTCCGAAGAAAAGTCCGAAGGAATTCGGAAGACTGCAAAGGACCACGGTAAAAAAGCTGAAGGGCACATTTCGAAAAAACAAGTGAAGCCAAGGCACAAAGGAGAGCTTCAGACTTTTTGTCCGAAGGAATTCCTTCGGACAAAAAGTCCGAAGGAATTCGGAGAAATTACAAGCCCGAAGACAAGTCCGAAGACAAAAAGCCGACGGCAAAACACAAAGGCAAAACAGCAAAAGGGAACCTTCGGACTTTTTGTTCGAAGGAATTCTTTTGGACAAAAAGTCCGAAGGAATTCGGAGAAAGGGCTGCGAAATAGACCCGAAGAAAATAGGAATTCCGAAGGACTGAAGTAAAGGAAGATAATTCTTGCGGACTTTTTGTCCGCGGGAAAATGACTTGGCAAAAATAGGCAAAGCTGAAGGGGAAGATATCCTTCAGGCTTTTTGTCCGAAGAAATTCCTTCAGACAAAAAGTCCGAAGAAATTCGGACAAGGCCCCTTCAATAAAATCCGAAGGAATTCAGCCGAGACACCCAAAAGTAATGGTTTTTGGACTGTGCAAAAGAGGAAATAAGAGAAGTCCAAAGGAAATTGCCAAACAGAAAATCCCGAAGGAAAAAATGCCAAAGGGTGACGTCCCGCTAGCCGTCAAATTCTGTCCGCGGGAAGTAACCGTTGAAACAGGGGGAAAGCCAGAATTCTGAAAGCAAAGCCCAATGGAGAAAAGATAGACTGGATATAATTATAAAAACACATCCAAATATAGAATCCCGCCAGAAATAGATAGGAACAGGCAGACTAGAACAGGGTAAAATACATGCAAGCGGGAGCTATTTTCGAACACCAGTCAAAGCTTCAATTGACTGGTTATTAAAGTCCCACTCATCTCCGGGTCAACTCCACGCATCCGAGAGTCCAACCGAAGTTCCAAATTTGAATTTCGAGTTGACTGTTCGAAATGTCGAGTTGACCGTTCGAAATTTAGAGTTGACTATTCAAGATTTAGAGTTGACTAATTGTTAAATGCCGCATCCATTAGGAGCTTTGCATGCGAGGGAGAATGATCTCTTCGTTCAACTTAGTTGATCTCTTCATCTAACTCAGCGTACCAAATGGTTAACTCAACTTTCATACATTCCAACTCGACATCAAGCAGTGCACGCAGAAGTTCTAAAATTGACATTGGTGTTGATTTCCATGCAAAGAGAGATGGGCGGTTCATAACAAAGACAAGTTCACTTCCTCGAGCGCAAGAAGCTTCATGCAAAGACAAAAGAAAACATATTTTTATTGAAAGGCCAAGTCAGCCTTGAGTTAACTTAAGTAGATCCTTCTCTTCAATTTTCAACGCCAATCTTTGGCCTTTTGTATTTCTCTCTATAAAATGGCTTTCAGCCTTGATTAAAAAGCATCCAATCTCTCTCTTGGTTAGACCAGACTCTGCCATTGGTGAGTTGTGTAACCTCTTCAATCAATAGGACTGTACTTTCAAATTTCGAGTGCTGGCATAGTGTATATTTCTTTAGCAATTTGCACAAGTGGTAGATTTCTCTCCCTTCCCAAATACTGATTCGTACCTAGTTGCTAGATTATCCTTATGCAGGTTATGTTAAGTGTTCTGTATTGTCTTTTGCTGAAGCTGGAAGTGGATGTTAAGTGGCCGCAAAGTGTCTTTTATCAGACCTCTCTCCATCGTTTTTTGTCAAGTTTTAGTTATTGGATCGAACCTCTTCATGAAATATTTATGCATAAGTGATTGATTGAAGCCTAAGGTCTTCCTTTTCTCTTGATTGTTCAGTGTTCAAGGTTCCAAGTTGAGTGGATCCAACTTCTGGTGTATCACCCCTTTTACGTAGGATTTCCCCTTTAAGTTTCCTTCTCCCTTTTCCATGGTAGTCCGCAACGTAGAGTAGGGATCCTCATTGATACATCATACAGGAACCAACCTGCTCTGGAGGTTCTTCTCACCATTGAGGCACCCACCCTCATGAGAAGATCCCATTGTTTCAGCCGGATCGAGGACTGGCCGTTCCATGCACATCTTCGATTCAGGGTGCAGCTCTAGGTTGACAACAGTTGTAATTGAGCATCCAATTATAGCTGAGAGTGGGAAGACTAATCTTGATGTAGAGGAACTTCAAGAGGCGCTGATACATATTGAAGTTATAAATGAGTTATAGGCATCTCCTATTGAGAAGGATCCAGATAGCGTTACAGCTGATTCAGTTCAAATAGATCAAAATCAGGAACAAAAAGATGATTGGTAGCTGTACCTTGAATCTCTACAAGAGATTGAAGAGCTTTGTATGGATCTAATGGCTATTAAAGAACATGTTTATGAGAAATTTGATCAAGAATCACCTATTCAAGGTCACAGTAAAGATTGGGTTGCCTACTCAAAGCTCCTTGAAGAGCTAGATGAACTTGTAGCAGTCAATAAGAAGGATGTGGTCACCAAAACACCATGCATAGATGAGGTATCACTTGACAAGGTGGTAGATGATAAGCAATCTGAAAAAGATCAATAGGTAGTTGATGAGTTTGTCTTTGTTATTATTGATGACTCATTTGAGAAGATGCTAATATAGTTGGTGGACAAGGCAAATGCCTTATCAAAGGTTATGACTAATAAACATCCTGCTTTGCAACTTGTACCATCTCTTAGAAGGAGTGAGTTCAAGAATTTCCCATTTGATCTAGGTAGATCATGCTTTATCACGGTTAACTAGGTTCTCTAGTTGTTTTGCTTTCCTCCAAGTGCTATTCAAGCACAGTAGTTTGCTTCAATTTTGTCCAATAAGTGTTTGTTTGCACATTTGCTTTTTAGTTAGTTTTCTGCTTTCGTGTGTTTCCCTTCTTATTTTGAAGGAGGTTGCTTCAACCATGATCAGAGGAGATTTTCAGTCAGAAATCACATTCACCATTAGGGAATTCAAATACCGTCTATATATGGTTTGAGTTCTCAAGCATAGCAGGCATGCTGAGCCCGCTGAGTCGCCAGAAATGTTGACAATTTTTCCACAGGACAGATTGTCTCTTGCCATTCAGAAAATTCACATCTCCATCCAAGGAAAGAAAGAATTCATTGGGAAGAATACATTGTTTTTCTTTGGTAAGGGCCTTTGCTACAACAGGAAAATTTCGAAGGAATGGTTCATCAATAAGGCTTTTGCTAAGGACAGATCTTCGGAGAAGTGCTAACGACATAAGTCCAAAGGAAATAACAAAGGAAAGAGCCTATAAGACAAATGAAGTAATTCCTTCGGACTTTTTGTTCGAAGGAATACTTTGGAGAATCCAAAAGTCCACCCAAAGAAGCAAGGAAAAACCAAGGATTAATTTGGAAGGGTTATTTTCAAGAAACCTGAAAGGCAGGGTACCCTTCGGAAGGGTCATTTTCAAGAAACCCAAAGGGTAGGGTACCCTTCGGAAGGGTCATTTTCAACAATCCCGAAGAGCACCTACCCTTCGGGAAGGTATGGGAACAAATTCGGGACCTTTGCAAAAAACCCGGGTGCCCTACAATTTTTCCGACAAAGGCGTAGATGAAGGGACAAAAGCCCTTGCGGAGGGCACTTGGTCGGTGACAAGACCACTGTGACTTTCCCGAAAGGCGCATTTCGAAGGTAAAGGTAAAGGAAATAACAAAGGAAAACTTCGGGCTTTTTGTCCGAAGGAATTCTTTTGGACAAAAAGTCCGAAGAAATTCGGAAAATTACAAAGACAACAAAGTCTGAAGAAACAAGTCAACAAAGGCAAAGTCAAAGGATTAATTCCTTCGGGCTTTTTAAGAAATTCGGAGTAAGCCAAGAAAGAGAAAACCCGACAGAGCAAAAGCCCGAGCAAAGGAAAAGAAAAGAAGTATATCCTTCGGACTTTTTGTTCGAATGAATACTTTGGAGGATATAACAGAGAAAAGGACAATTCAAGCGGACAATTTGTGCGACGGAAATCATTCAGAGGGAAAATCCAAACACAGAAAAGTCTGCACGAACAAATTAGTGATAATTGGCAAGCATAAAGGCCGAAGGAAAGGTGGGAGCCATAAGTCTGAAGGATTATTCAAAAAAGTTTCCACAGGAAAGTCCTAAGACAGGCCCGAGGAAATAAACTCGAGGCAAATGCAGGGTGAAACAAAAGATCCCAAGGAGATGAGACCAAAAGCATAAATTTTGAAGGAAATAAATCCACAGACAGAAAAGTCCACAGCGCGAAATTCGAAAGAATTAAGCCGAGACAACAAGAAATCCGAAAGTAATGGAGGTTGACTGTGCAAAAGAGGATAGAAATAGATAATCCGACGGAGAGTTGAAAACAGAGTATCCGAGGAAATATAGATAAAGATAATCCAAAAAAATAGAATCCTACCAGAAATAGACACGAACAGGTAAACCAAAATAAGATAAAATACATGCAAGCAGGGGCTATTTTCGATCGACCAGCCAAAGCTTCAGTTGACTGGTTGTCGAAGTCCTGCTCATCTCCGGATCAACTCATCCGAAGGTCCAACTCAACTTCAACCGGAATTCTAAATTCAAACGTCGAGTTGAGTGCTTGAGATTTAGAGTTGACTAATTGTTAAACACCACATCTACCAGGAGTTTCCCATGCAAAGGAGAATGATCTCTTCGTCCAACTCAGCTTACCAAATGGTTAACTCAACTTTCAAACATTCCAACTCGGCATCAAGCAGCTCATGTAGAGTTCTAAAATTAACATTGGCGTGGATTTCCATGCAAAGAGAGGTGGGCAGTTCAGAACAAAGACAAGTTCACTTCCTCAAGCGCAAGAAGCTTCATGCAAAGACAAAGAGAAAACATATTTTATTGAAAGGCCAAGTCAGCTTTGAGTTAATCTAAGTTAATTCTTCTATTCAAATTTTCAACGCCAATCTTTGGCTCTTGTAATTTTCTATAAATTGGCTTTCAGCCTTGATTGAAAAAATCCCTCTCTTGGCTAGACTAGACTCTGCCATTGGTGAGTTGTGTAACCTCTTCAATCAATAGAAGGACTGTACTTTCAGATTTCAAGTGTTGGCATAGTGTATATTCATTCAACAATTTGCATAAGTGGTAGATTTCTCTCCCTTCCCAAATTCTGATTCATACTTAGTTGCTAGATTATCCTTATGCAGGTCATGTTAAGTGTTCTTTATGTCTTTTGTTGAAGCTGTAAGTGGATGTTAGGTGGCTGCAAAGTGTCTTGTATCAGACCTCTCTCCATTGTTTTCCCTCATGTTTTGGTCATTGGATCGAACCTCTTCATGAAATATTTATGCATAAGTGATTGATTGAAATCAAAGGTCTTCTTTTTCCCTTGTTTGTTCAGTGTTCAAGGTTCCAAGTTGAGTGGATCAATTTTCTGGTGTATCACCTTTATTAGGTAGGATTTCCCTTTAAAGTTCCTTCTCCTTTTTTCATGGTAGTTCGCAGCATAGAGTAGAGATCCTCATTGATACATCTTACAGGAACCAACCTTCTTTTGAGGTTCTTCGCACCATTGAGGCACCCACCCTTGTGAGAAGATCCCATTGTTTCAGCGGGATAGAGGATTGGCCATTTCATGCATGTTTTCGATTTTGGGTGCAGCTCCAGGTTGACAACAGGGTTTTTATAAAATCCACAATGTTTGCAAATAATTTCTAAATTTGAAATTTTTAAAAATAATCAACAAACTTTAGCTAAAATAAATGGTCCAAACACATACCAAACACCACCAAACCCTTGGCGCCAAAGTGTAAGAAAGATGTAGGCAATTTCCAACAATCACTTAAACCGATAATCACCACAATGTGGGCAAATATGAGCAACAAACTAAAAGTATGAAAAAAGTACCTTTTTACCATGGGAGAATTAAATTCTGATTTAGATTTGTTAGAAATCTCTGATTTTTATCTCAAAAAACAGCAGTTGTTTCTTCTTCAAATACTTCTTCAAACCCTAGCAAACACCATATGAAATATGCTAAAAATATATGAATAATTTCAACAACCATTTAGGGCATCCAAGGTGATCAAAATACTTTTCAAGATAAGTTTCCCAAGTCAAACAAGGCTACAAAAAATTCAGGAAAAATACAATTACCAAACTAAGTTCTAGGACACCCTCAATGACCTTCAAAGCTCGCATACACAAGTTGCCAATGTTAGAAAAAATTGCAGAATATTTATTTAACATAAATCTACACTTCAAGAGTCAAATTTGACCATAAGCATTTAAAATAATTAAATAATAATTCAAAAAATTATTACTTTTTTTCTGGCTAATTACTGCCTTAAAACCCTCACCAAGCCTTCACAAATCCCAACTTCACAATTCAAAAAATTAGCAATAAATTCCAGAATATTGATTTGATCAATTAGACCTCCAATTGACCTCAAAACACTTTTCAAAGACTCACAAAGCAAATTGCCCATCTCCAAAGGCAAGAAAAAATATTCCTTTGTGCAAAGGTGGTGTTCTAAAACACATTTTTGAAGATAATTCAACTCAAACCGTGGTAGAAATTTTTGGGCATACATCCCAATCATTCTTTAAGCAAGAAGATTCAATATATAAATTCAACATGTCTAATGGGGCGACCCACTCTTGGAGGCAAAATACCTTTTTAAAATCACTTAACCATTTTTCAAAATTTCTTTTATTTTCCTTTCTAGCTGACATTTACTCGTTTTCCCACTTATAATATTAAATTAATTGCCAAAATAAATTTAGTAATTAAAATTACTTTAAGACAATAATTTAAAAAATAATTAATTAATTTACCAAATTTACAAGAGTGATTAAATCACTTTTGGGCAAACAATTAATTAAAATACTATCTCCCAATATTATTTGAACTCTCAAGTGCAATAGTGGTAAAAACCACTTTTTAATAATATTCTATTAATTAACTAAAATTGCCTTATATGGTCAAATGATCAAAATCACTAATCGGACAATCTTAATCAATTAATAAAATTGAATTCCCAATAGTTATCCCTTAGTCTATGGGGAAAAGTAAACTAAAGTCTGCAATACCTATTTACTTGTGAACTGGAAATGGGGACATTAGATATGATCCCAAACTTCTTACTAATAGAGAGAAATAAATAAAGAAATTCAAATTACATTAGTGTCCACGGATGACCAAAATAGGTCAATGGGACTCGAAAGTACAACCGACAGAAATAACATGAGGGTGGAAAGAAACTTTAAAAATAGGTTACAAGCTACAAGCTAAAGCTAAACTATAAGCACAACAATCAAAGAGTCTGGCTAAAGCTAAGGTCGGGGGGGGAGTGGCCGGTGGGGTTGAATCCAAAATCAGCAAACCTTAAACATGTTAAAGTAGATAGTGCCTTTTATTACAAACATATTAAATTTTCGCTTAGAAATTCATTGTTATGATCCTATTTTGTTGTGTAAATGTTGTCAACTTGGAGTTGCACCCTAAATCAAAGACGTGCTGAAATGACCAATCTTCTCTCCAATTGAAACAATGGGATCTTCTCATGAGGGTGGGTGCCCCAATGGTGAGAAGAACCTCCAGAGAAGGTTGGCTCCTGTAAGATGTATCAATGGATCTCTACTCTGTGCTGTGAATCTACCATAGAAAAAGCAGAAAGAAACTTGAAAGGGAAATCCTACCTAATGACGGTGATACACCAAAATGTTGATGCACTCTACTTGGAACCTTGAACATTGAATCAAACAAGGGAAAAAGAAGACCTTTGATTTCAATTTATCACTATGCATAAATATTTCATGAGAAGGTTTGATCCAATGACCAAAATGTGAGGGAAAACGATGGAGAGAGGTCTGATACAAGACACTTTGCAGCCACCTAACATGCACTTACAGTTTCAACAAAAGACATAGAACACTGAACATGACTTGCATAATATGATGAGCTAGCAACTAGGTACGAATCAGAATTTGGGAAGGGAGAGAAATCTACCACGTATGCAAATTGCTAAATGAAAGTACACTATGCCAGCACTTGAAATCTGAAAGTACAATCCTTCTATTGATTGAAGAGGTTACACAACTCACAAATGACAGAGTCTGGTTTTACCAAGAGAGGGATACAATTTAAGGTTGAAAAGCCAATTTATATAGAAAATTACAACAGTTAAGAGTTGGCATTGGAAAAATAGGAGAGGCTAAATCCGTCCAACTCAGTCTTTACAAAAAGTCTATGTGTCTTGCATGAAGCTCCTTGACGTTAGAGGAAATGAATGGTGAGTCCAAGCTTGGCTTATTTTGCTCCTTGCATGAGAGTTGTGCCGATCTTCAGAAATAGACTTCTCTTTAGCTACTTGGATTGAAGAAACCGTCTTTTGCATGAAATGGACACACAAATGGATTTAAGTAGTCTGCTGAAACATTTGACAAACACGACTTGCATGAGGAGTGTTGATCTTTGATGAATAGTCAGCTGAGCTTCGACGGCTGAAAATAGCCTTTACAAAAGTCTATTTTTCTGTCTTTTATTCTAGAACTGTAGCTTTGCATGTTCTGTCGATCCATTTGTTTCGTTTATTCTAACACTCTCTTTTTATGTTTTTTTGTCTTTGCTCACATCTATTCTTGGACCATCCTGCATGTTTTTGTCTTTTTTGTCTTTATTTCTATTTACTGGTTTATTGTTCCTGGGCTTATTTCTACGGATTTTCTGTCTCTGTCTGTCTATTTCCCATGGCCTTTTTGTTTTCTCTTTTCTCCTTTTGGGTTTATTGTCTTCGTCTTCTTGTTCTTTACATTATTCCACGGGTTTCTTCTCCTTATGCGATTTAATCGGGCTTTTGTTCACTTTGGGCTTCGGGTTTTTGTTCTGAACTTTCCCGTGGACAATTTGTCCGTAGGAATTATCTCCCTTTCCGCTTCTTTTCTCCTTTGGGCTTTACTTTTATTCGGGCTCTTTTTTTTTGCAGGGGTTGTTCCTTTTTAATTTTCTTGCAGACAATTTGTCTGCGGGAATTTTGTCCTTTGTTTTCCTTCGAGCAATTTGCCCAAAGGAATTATCCCTTCGCCTTATGTCTTCTTGGACAAATCTTCCGAAAGAATTTGTAATGTCCCCATTTTCGGTCGCTTCAGTATGGTAGTTGTCTTCGGCTTTCTCAGTGACCGTTAGCCTTGTTTGAGAGGATATTTGATGTTGGTGAAGAGCCCAGATGGTCTAGAGGACTCTTATGCCACTTTCTGAAGTGATTTTCGGCTTTTGGTGCGTTCTCCGAGATTCTTGGTGAGAGCGTCTATTTATAGCAAGTCACCCGGTTGGGTTCGATTTTCATTATTCCTCATCGGTATCACTCCAGTGCAGTCAGATTTTGATTCCGATACTTTCCGACAGTTCTGCAAAAATGAGTGTATTAATGGTTATATTTTAATTAAATTACTAAAGTTGCTAATAATTTATTAAAATATTTTAGAAGGCCCTTAGTATTATAGCTCATTGGAACCAGGTTGAGATGCTTTAATTCATGGATGCATTAAACAGGGACCTTGTGTGTCAAAATATCATTATTTTAATGAAAAGGTCATTGTCGGAGTTAAAAAGGAAGTTTCTGGAGAGTTTGGAAAAAAAAGTATAAAAGAAGGTTGAGATAGTCTTTTGGAATTCATTCAATCAGCGTGTTTCTTTATTTTCCCATTGTGGATCTGCAACTTGTTTGCAATACTTTTCCAAGGACGAAAACCCTTGAGGAAAGAAGGTGGATTGGACGAAAACCCAATCGCATCTCGGAGGTGAATTCATATACAGTTCACAATTGCACTTCATTGGAGAATCGTGAGTTTGGAGCAGAAATTGCGTATTAGTTTTGGAGCAGCATTTTGAGTAGAATTATATCTTTTGGGAGCATAATCTTATCCCTTTGAGCAGATTGAGGCGCTATCATTTGAGGTCTTGTTGGCATGATAATACTTCCATGGGGTTGGATTTGCATATGTGTCGGTCTGATTTGCAACAACAGGGATTTGGACTGTGTTCGGGTATGTTTGAGTCCATAAACTTGATGTAATTGCAATTCTGGATAATCTTTTTCATAGCAGCGTCATTTGTATTCAAAACACAAAATTTTATGTCATATGTTTGTGTTGGATAGTCATATTATGTGTTTGAATTCAGAGTTGATGTTATTTCCATAAGGGCATATAATCGGCATGTTTATTTGTGCATTTGACATACATTTATTCGCTGCCAAAATCATTTATAAATTCAGAACAGAAAATCAGATTTCAGATCTAGGGTTTAGAAAGATAGATACTTAGAATTCTAGGGCAGAAATTGGAATCAAAGGTGCAGAAAAGTCAAATCAGAACCTAGGGTTTTGAGCAGAAAACTGAAGTGCAAAAATTAGGGCAGAATTCAAGTTTTAAAAATTAGTAATTTAGGGCAGAGCTCATTTGGGATATTTCAGAATTCTTTCGGAAAAATTGTTCGAAAGAATTCTTTCGGACTTGTCTTTTCCTTCATCTCTTCGGATCTATCTTCTTCCGTGGAAATTCGTCTTTTGAGCCTTCCTGAAGGGTACCTACCGTTCGGGATCTTTGTCTTGGTCCTTTGTAATTATTTATTTTCCCCAAATTTTTTCTTTTTGAATTTTCTCGAATTTCTTTGGACTTTTTATCCATAGTCTCCTTTGGCTATCTTTTCATGCCCTTCGGGAACTTTTGAAGGGTCCATTGTTTATGTCTACCCTCTGCAAGGGCTTTTGTCTCTCCTCTGTGCCCTTCGAAACTTTTGAAAAGGTCCACTTCACTGATCAAGTGCCCTCCGCAAGGGCAGGTGTCCTTCGGAACTGGGTTTTTGGAAGAATTGAAGGGCACCCGGGTTTTTGTAAGCCACCCGGGTTTTTTGTAAGCGTCCTTATTCTTTCGAACTTTTGTCTTGTCTTCTCAATTGTGCTCTTCCTCTTTTCTTTTGGACAAAAAACCCGAAGAAAAAAGCTTTGAACGACTGCCACTTAGTCATTTTTTCGGACTTTTTGTCAGTCCTTTGAGAGCTCTTTCTCTCAGACAAAATGTCCGAATAAATAGTCCACCTCTTATACCCGAAAATTCCTTGGGGAGACAAAACAAATGAACTTACAGCTTGAATATCTTGGCTGTATTTGCACGTTTGGCTGTAATCAAGCAAGCTCCTTGGAAACCTCTGCATGACTAAACTTCACCTGGGTGTAGATGGCCACTTGGGTGGCTGTAAATGCTCATTTGAGGACCCCAAAACTGATTCACAAGATCAACTTGGCACCATAGCAAAGTTGCGAAGTGTAGGGGTGACAATTTTGCCTTGTGGGGGCAAAAATGTCAATAGTAAACATACTTAATGATGGCCATACCGTTTTGGGCTTATATTTTAATGCATAAGATATTGGAAGAATATGGGATGCATTTGGATAGGAACAAAAGCCCTTTTGTTTGAAGAATATGATGTGTTAAGTGTTTTAAATTTACATTAAATGAAGAACTTACATTGACTTGTTTGATCTATAAGGATCAAATTTATGCCATTGTGGTCTAAGACACTAGCTTTTTGCACTAAAAAAAATAAAAAAATATATAATATCTTGAATTTTGTGTTTTAGCAATCTTCATGTATTGACATCCTTGCTTTCACTCTACTTTGATGACAGATTCTGAAAATGGGCAACGCTATGGCTATTTTTATGCTTTTGGGTTAGGTGTTCTTTCTGTCTCAAGGTATTTACATTTTCCTTCTAAAGTAGAATTTGAATATTTTATAATGTGAAAGTTTGTTCAATAGAAAATACATTTAATTTTTTAACAGATCGTCCCACCAAGATACTTGCACATGACAACAAAATACGAGACAATACTGACCACACTAATAAATGCATTTAAACATCACAAGTAAACAAAAGCCAAATGGGCCAGGGATGGGGAAAGACCTTCACCAAACCATACCCTGAGGGATGAATGACAACCAACATGAAATCACATTTGGAAATGCATCCCTTGATTTTATTGTGGAGAAGGCATTACCAGGACTCAAAGCAATTCTTATTTGCCATTTTCTCAAAGGGGTCAGTTTATGTAAGTGTATTTGTGATGTCCCTTTGAGGACAGATATTTGCAATTCTGGAAATCATTACAAACTCTTGAAATAAAATGCAAATTCTGATTTTTTTATCAAACCCTAATTACAAAAAATTTCAGAATTTTGGAAACATTAATTTTGGATCAAAATTAAATATTTAATTGCTGCAAACCCTTGCAAAAATTAAAAGAAGTACAACCATAAAAAATACCTCAAGATCTGAATTTTTGAATCAAATATAGTTGGAAAATATTAGAAAAATACCAACTGAAGGAGTGTAAGATCAAACACCAAAATCAACCTTAAGTTGCCCCAAAAACTGCAATCTCAAACCCTCAAAGGGGGTCGCTGCCTTAGGAGAAAGCTCCCAGCCGAATCACTGCCCTTGCAAGGGCTGATTACAGCTGCACACCACCTCAACAAGCTGCCCAATTGCTGCGCTCCACTTGGAAAGATGCCTTAGACCTGAAATCTGTCAATTCCGCTCAAATAGGACCTCTGAATGGCTGAACATTGAAGTGTTTCATCCTCAATATCCGAATACCAAAGAGGGGTTTCATCCTGTAGGGCTGAAATCATAAGAAAGCTGCTTAAACTTTGAATTTTAGTTGATCAAAATGACATGAGAACAAAAATGAACCTCCTTTCCTTCTTTTATATCTTTTCTCTCCTACTAGGCATGAGCCTCATCCTCTCAAGGGTATTTTCAGTCAAATTTGATAGCTTGCTTTATGGCCCAAGGTAAGTTTTTTTTAATGGTTGCTTTGAAGAAAAGAGAAAAGATTAGTAACTGGAGAAAACCTCATAGGCGAGGTATATATGTCCCTTTCAATGTGTAATGTGTTTGGACAATGAAGAGACTATATCTCATCTACGCACTTGTGGCAGCTTTTAACCCAAATGTTGAATCTTTCCTAGATTCCTATTCAGTCATTAGAACAAATCAACCGAGAATGGCAATGTCAACTTGCTAAAGGTCAAAATCTTCTTCCAGCTTTGTGGTCTAACATTTCCCTTTTCCTACAAAATATTTGGAAAGAACGCAATCATAGGATCTTCCGCTAGAAAAGTAGAGATATTAATTTGGTTTGGGAATGTCGGCAATTTTGGCTGATGTTTGTAATATTGTCATTGATGTCAAAGGCAGCTTGTGCTATCAGACATTAATGTCAAAAGTTGAATTGCACAGACTTATAGTGCAATTCAGACTTATGAAGAGCTTCTACTTATAAAATAAGTAAAGCAGTCTTGAGAACCTGAATGGGTCTTGTAGAGCAAATCGGGATTCCAGAACAACTTTACTTCTTTCAACTTTATAAGTTAAGTTGTCTCGAGAACCCAAATGGGCCTAACAGTGTTAATCGGGTTTATGCAACGACCTTACTTGTCTCATGTTTATAAGTCAAGTTGTCTCAAGACCCTGAAAGGGTCTAGAAGAGTTGATCGGGGTTTCGGAAGCACTTTACTTCTTTCATGTTTATAAGATAAGCACTGTGGAAAACCCGAATGGGTCAAGGAAGAGGTAATCGGGATTTCAGAGTGACTTTACTTCTCTCATGTTTATGAGTTAAGCAATGTGAAAAACCCGAATGGGTCTAGGTGAGTTGATCGGAGTTTTACAACAACTTTACTTAGTTCATTTTGATAAATTAAGCAAAGTTGAAAACCCGAATGGGTCTAGAAGAGTTGATCGGGTTTCGAAGATGACGTTACTTCTTCCAAGTCTATACGTCATGCTGAATGAAGAACCCAAAATGGTCTTGAAGAATTCTTTCGAAAAAATTGGCAAAGACAATTCTTTCGGAAATATTGGCAAGGACAAATCTTTCGGACAAAAAGCCCGCATAAATTGTTCCGAAGGGTATGTGGACCCTTTCAGAAAAGTCAAAGGGTAGTTTGCAAAAGGCCGAAGGGTATGTGGACCGTTCAAGAAAGTCGAAGGGCACTTCTCACGAAGTTCGAAGGGCAAGTGGACTCTTACAAAAGTTCCGAAGGGCAAGTGGACCATTGCAGAAAGTTCGAAGGGATCTTTTCAAAAAGTTCGAAGGGTATGAGGACCTTTGCAGAAAAGCTGAAGGTTAGTTTTTGAAAAGGCCGAAGTGTATGTGGACCCTTGCAAAAAAGCCGAAGGGTACATTTGCAAAGCCCTGAAGGGTATGTGTCCTAAACAAAAGTGCCAAAAGGAGACCTGGACAAAAAGTCCACAAAAATTGCTCTGAAGGGGACCCGAACAAAAAGTCCGCGGAAATTGTCCTGAAGGGAACATGTTAAAGCTCGAGCAAGTCTGAAGAGATCGACGAAGGGGAAGCATCTCAAAGACGTCGAAAGAAGCGAGATGAAGTCATGATGTCGACGGTTAATGATCCAATCAACATAAAGAGCAAGCATCTTTGATGATCCAACGACACACGCAAGTCAGGATTAAAAAGATCCAACGGAGCGAGTGAATCCAAAGCCTTAAAGTTGCTCGAAGGTTACTGCGCAGTGGCAAAGTTAAAGGTCGAGCATATTCGAATAAATCGAAAGGAGCGAAAGCGATCCAACTATAGAAGATATAGTAGAAAACATAAAAAGGGGCTTGATAGTTAGAGATGGCACGAAAGAAAGAAATCAAAGGCACACATTTAATATATTCTCAACGAACAATTGAAGGAACAGACAAAACCTGTAAATGATTGCACAAAGCTTGAGATTGATCAATCCAACCGATCAATCATAGTAAAGAGACCAGAACATTACGGTGTGATGCATGAACCAATACATGAAAAAGAAACGACACAGTTATGACCAGAATCCCGCAGTTGACAAAGATAGAAACAAGAATAGACAACTGTTGTATGATGCAAGAACCAAGACACGGGAAAATGCAAAAGTCAAATACGCATTAAAGGAGAATCCAGAACTGAAATTGGTTTAGTGCAAATAGAATGTGAATGCATTGAGTCGAGAAACTTTAATGAATCCTTGTATAAACACGACTCTTAACATATCATATTGTTGCTGCTGCTGCTGCTACTGCATTTTTAAGTGTGAGAAAAAGCGCTGTTGATAAAGAGAAATATGCAGATAGAGTAAAACACAGAGAAGAAAGGGGAATGAAGTGTATCTGAACAAAGCATACCCAGATGTATGCAGATACAGAGTGAGAGACATATGCAGATAGAGATTAAGCAAGTAGGCAGATAGAGCACACAGATAATGAGAAGGTGAGCAGTTACAGATTAGACTTGTAACAAAGAACATTGAACTGGGTTCACTTGTGAATCCATCTTGTACACTAGAGTTATAGCTCCATAATTCAGGTAAGTTGGTGCGTACATACAAACTGGGTTGGTGCTTAGTAAGGAGATTGATGTGTCCTAAGGATCAGTGCCCTTGAATGTAATTTGTGAGGTTTGTTAGTAAGGCATTTTATTGTGAGGCTGGATTAAAACAGTAGATTTTAGCAACTGATTCTCACCGTGATTTTTCCCTTTGGGTTTTCCACGTAAAATCTGATGTTATGTGTTTTTGTGTGTGTGTGACTTATGCATTTGTTCTTTGATTTGCACATGAATTTACATCTTTTGTAAAAGGTTCTAAACGGACTAGTTTTAGATCATCTACTGATTCACCCCCCCTCTCAGTAGATAGGTGTGTTCAACAATTGGGAAATGGTCAAAATCAATATTATTGAATCTATAAAGCATAAGATTAGTTTGCCACAACCTCTAACGCCATAATGGGAACATTTATGTAGCCAACTCCCAATGCAACCATCTATCTCTTCAAGGCATGCTTTTAATCAGAAAAAGAAAGCTCAATAGGAAAGTCAATGGATAACACCCCCTCATGGGTATGGGAAGCTTAACACGGATGGTGCTTCACGTGGAAATCCGGGACAAGCTAGTGTTGGAGGTATTGGTAGAATAACGGATGGATCTGTTGCCTTTATTTTTGAAGAAAAGCTAGTATATACTGCTAACAATATGGTGGCGATCAAAGCTATTTATAGATGGATGCAAGAAGCTTTAAAAATTGGTTGGCAAAAATTGCAAATTGAATTAGATTCTAAGGTGATTGTGGGTTTGTTGTTGGATCCTGAAAGGGATTCTATTAACAATTGGCAAATAGCTGGAGAAATAGGGAAAATTCGCACTTTGCAAGAAAAATTTCAGGAGACTTCTTTTTGTCATGCTCCTAGAGCGAGTATAAAGTGGCTAACAGTGTGGCTAATTGGGCACTGGATAATCACAATATTCTTTGTTATGGTGTGCCTCCAATCTGACAATCAAGCAAATTGAAAGAAGATTTGATAAAGAGTTTGGAGGTGGATTTGCATCAATGAGTGATTATTGGTTAGCCTTTTTCTTCAATGCCTAACCTTGGACTATAAGCTTTCAAGCTTGGCATTTTCGAATACGTACCTCTTTGAATTTGTTTTAATATAATTTTTGGTTTAAAAAAAAAAAAAAAAATCTCTCCAAAATCAATCCCAAAAAGGCACGCTCTACTTGGGGAAGGGATTTGAATATTCAAAAAGCCATTCCTTATAATTCACTTAAGGGCTAACTTG
The DNA here is from genome assembly GCA_037957365.1 of Torreya grandis. Classification (NCBI taxonomy): domain Eukaryota; kingdom Viridiplantae; phylum Streptophyta; class Pinopsida; order Cupressales; family Taxaceae; genus Torreya; species Torreya grandis. The sequence goes on along the minus strand of JARHVA010000074.1, from coordinate 2,292,152 downwards.
CTCATGACAAAAAAGTCCCCTCCTTAAGTCAAAATTAAAAAAAGTTTGCCAATATAAGTACTTTTTGGCAACTTAAAAAAAATAACCACGTTTCCCTTTTCTATTCTTTTCCTTAGCCAATGGGAAACCAAAGAAGTTGGCTAAGGGTTTCCAAACCAAACTAAACTCAAGAAGGGGACATTACAGTCCTTGTCCTCAAGCATTGTTGTAACAACTCCAATCACTTCATATTGAACCTTCCTACTGATACCTAGATCCCAAGTCCATCGGAATTTGTAATCCCAAACACTTTCTTCATGATTATAGCCTTGAGCTCCAATGGGTCCCATAATATTACTGCAGGTTGGTCCCTCCAATTCATGGCAAAAAACAGCTTGTATGTAGGCTGGAAATAAGTCATAACAGCCACAAACCTCCTTGAATCTCATCCCAATCAGCATTAGGATGGCTGGACATCTTCTGCTAAGATCATCATGCAAGGAAACTCTCTCAAAATGCACAAATCCACAACTGTTCATGACTGATAACAACTCATAATCTGAAATTATTGAAATGAATAACGTGACAATGGTACAACCATTGTTTAACTGACATTCCTCTCCAAAAATCATAGGTGTAAAGGCTGTAAAGCACCCTGTACTACCTGAAAATACTTCAACACGGATAATGAGCTGGAATCTCCTCCACAATGTGACTACAAACTCTTCCATGACTAAGGATAGCCCCTCAGTGGTCTCTATGCATTGAGTGCTTTGCGCTACTTGATTTCTCTGAAAATATTCCTCTTCCCTTATTGGTAGCCATGCTTGGAACTCCATTCACTATACCTTGAAATATTGCTTATTTCTCTTCATCCTTGAATTCCATTTAATCAAATAAATAGAACCAATGCATACCAACACTTAAGTTACCTCTTCTATATCGGGATTACCAAGATTACTTTGAACTCCATGAGTTGCTTCCATGCTGCCCCAAGCATGACTGAAGTGTTGCATTCCATTCTTGCAAATCATAATGATGGTCACTGGAAAGCATCTTGTGACAGCTTGCATTCCTTTACGAAATATCATAATGGTGGTGGCTGAAAAACATCTTGTAACAGCTGCATATTCCCCATTCTTCCAAGCGTGGCAATCCTAAATGTAGTTTGAGACCCATCCAACCATGGGCTGCTGATTCATATCATCTTGATTATCAAAATTATGTCTATTTGGCTGACCACCTTTCCTCATCAAGCTTTCTGTGGGAACTATCTCTGTTTTGTCAACATTTATGATCTAATTTTCAAATGTTGAACTCAGCTCCAAGGAAAAATCTATGGATTGATCCTTTAGAACTTTGTTAGAATACAATATGTATCCTATATGACTTCTCATGGACTCCCTTTCTAACCAATTGCCAAAGATGAAGAATGCCATAGTAGATTCAAAGCTTCCATTCGCTTCGTCATTCAAAATTTTGCTCGAGTCCCATATGCCAACATAATGTCTAAACATCACCATACATTTATTCTAAAAAAATTGAAAATCAACATGGTTTTTACCTTGTTCATGTCTAGGAATATTTCCAGGACTCTATCTTAGGTTACGTGGGCAGCTTTGTGACTTACCTATTTGACCTTTGACTACTACTGTCAGATCATGATGATTCAAACACAATCCACTATACAAATACAGCTCATTAGATATGGAGGATATCATGCCAATGTTGAATGGTATATTAGCAACTGAATCAAAATTCGTATAAGAGAAAGCTGCGGCTGAACTATCTAGCATACCATGGACCTTGTATAGGGGACAGTCATTTGCCAACTTATCACCAATCACCATGTTCGTTATTATGATGCATTCATTTGCAAATACGACTATTGTTCGGGCGATTGCACTCTCTATCCAAACATCAAATTTGATTACAACAAAGATGCTATTGGTTTGAATTTGCTTACCTTGTAATTGAGCTGCTCCATTGTCACTTACCTTGAGAGCACTATTGGATGTGAGGTGACATGCCTTTGAACCTCTCATTTGACTTATGAGTCTTAGGGTCTTTTTATTATAATTATTTTGAGCATACCCTGTAATCCATGATACTTCCTCTTTACAAGTAGATAACTTGAATGCTTCCTTTGGTTCCTCCAAAAGGCACACACAAGTATTTGTGAACCAGTTAGAAATCTGATTTCTAGTTAGTCTTACTAACATAGTTTTATTTGGTCCTTTGGAGTAAGGATGGAGGAGGGGATCAATCAACACGATTGATTGTTCGGGCATACCTTTTTGTGATTCCCCTGCATGAACCATACCTTGCTAACGCTGAATGTTTTGCTGTTGCAGCTGGTGACCTGTGGCTTGTAGCTGAGGTATATGACTCTTGTGCTTCAAACACTGAATCCTATGTTGTCTTTCATAATATTTTCCTTATGCTCCTTTGAGGTCAATTCTGATATTTTTTAATCCATTTGTATGGGTTAGTAAAATTATCAACAACAATGCTATTGAAATCAAAAATCCTATCCTTTATCGATCTCAAAATATCACCTAGATTTCATACCATTATGCAAAATGCATTTTGAGTTAGAGGCTCTAGCTTTATTCTTTTACCCTTCTTAGCATGCTGTCCATGATGACAAGAAATCTGAAATGGTATACTATGAAACAACAAATTTGAAACATGGATTTCCTTTTCGTACTTTGGGCTGTAATCAAATTGCTTACTCTTAGTTGCTGGTCTAAAGGTTCCAGCAAGCTTAAGGCCCACATAAGTAGCTGGTAAGACACTTTCCACATAAAGTCTTGGAATTTCCCCTCATAAACCTCATGCAAATCTGATTTTTCTGCATATTCAAAATTGACATGATGATTCAAGAGCTTACCTTTCTCTCTAAATTTATTTAGTTGTTGTTTTGCTTGACAAGCTATCTCAACTTAGCTTCCTTATCTCTTCTTAACCTGCAATGTAGCTGATTTCATTTCAACACTAGGATCCACTTTGGTTGTTGATGGCGGATCATTAAAATTTGCCCCACAGATGTGATTTATGCCCTTCTTTTTTGCTGAACTCTTAGGACAATCAATTAATGGTGCTTTCCACTTCACAATCTCTTCCTTGGCTTCCTCATTCTTTTGTTCCTTTTTCTGATTTATCAATAGGAGCCTTTGAGCGGTTTTCGTTGACAACCATCCTTGCAATGTTTGGAAGATTGATAGGAACATTTAGGGCTGTTTCTATTGAAGATCCTTGACTTTCCATTTGCACGGTGGATTCCTTTATGGGCTGCTCACTAATTTCTTTCAGATCTGAATTCTCTTGCTAATTGATTTCTTCCTTGGGATCCTTTTGAAGTTTTGGCTTTCCACCTTTTTTCTTCAAATTTTTATTTCTATTTTTTGTAAATACCTCCAAGAATTCTTTAAATGTATTATAAAACATGTATATACCAACCTTCTTATCATATTCATCAAAAGCAATAAGTTTGACCTCATCTCTATCACACTGCTCTTCTAACAATGCTTCCTGAATAGGATCATTCTTCTGCATTCTTCTAAACGACTCTAGGGTTTTATAGCTGATAGAAAATTGCTTCAAAAGCCAATTCTTAATATCTTGGCTTTTCGTCTGTACTTCTTGTCTTGCTTTTCTATTGATTTCTTCAAAATGATCTGTAGTTTTTTGCTGCACTTTCTTTAAGCGCATCCACACCTCTTGGATAGAATCTATGTATTCTTCCTTTGGTAAGAACTTAGGTTGCCAATTCACTGTAGACAACTCAAATCCCACAGCTGGCCAATAGATGGCTCTGATACCACTGTAATGTCTTTTTTAGAACATAATTTAGCAAATCGAAAAATCACTACAAACCCTTGAATTAAAATGCAAATTCTAATTTTTTTAAATCTAACTCCAACCACAGAAAATTTCAGAATTCTGGAAACACTTATTTTAAATAAAAAATCAATATTCAATTGCCACAAACCTTTGCAAAAATTAAGAGAAGTATAGTCATACAAAATACCTTAAGATCTGAATTTTTGAATCAAATATATAGCTAGAAAATATTATAAAATACCGGCTGAAGGTGTGTATGATCAAACACTAAAATCAACCTCAAATTGCCCAAACCCTTAAAGGGGGTCGTTGCCCTAGGAGAGAGCTCCCAACTGAGTTGCTGCCCTTGCAAGGGCTGATTACAGCTGCACACCACCTCAACAAGTTACCCATCTACTGCGCCACTTGGAAAGATGCCTTAGACCTGAAATCTGCAATTCCCACTCAAATATGACCTCTGAATGAAGTCAAACACTGAACATTGAAGGGTTTCATCCTCAATAACTGAATACCAAAGAGGGTTTTCGTCCTTTAGGATTGAAAGCATAAGCAAGTTGCTTAAATTTTAGTTGATCAAAATTACATGAGACCAAAAATGAATCTCCTTTCATTCTTTTATATTTTTTCCCTCCAAAATCAATTCCAAAAAGCAGCGCTTCACTTGGGGAAGGGATTTGAATATTCAGAAAGCCATTCCTTATAATTTTCACTTAAGGGCTAACTTGCTCATGACAAAATGGTCCCCTCAAGTGAAAATTAAAAAAACGTTGTCAATATAAGTACTTTTTGGCAACCTAATAAAATAACTATGTTTCCCTTTTTTTTTTCCTTAGCCAATGGGAAACCAAAAGAGTCGACTAAGGGTCTCCAAACCAAACTAAACTCGACAAGGGGACATTAAAATATTTCTAGGGACAAGGATTCTCGTGATGACTTGTGCACATTGTTCCCAGAGGGATTCATTTGTAGATGCTTTCAATTTCATTTCTATACATATCTGCTAGAAAACTTGCATAACCACATTAAAAAGAGGACTTATAGATGTCCTCGATATGTGATAACAACAAAACATGAGGATTTATATATGCTCCACTCAAAGGGAGGAATTTATAGATAGCATCAATCTCAATAAGATTTGTGCACATGATAGCTTATAGACCCCCAATAATAGGAGGATCTATAGGCATATTGACCGAGATTCTCATTCATCAAAGCATAACAACAAACATATGCAAAAAATTCTCTTTTAATGCAGTCAATGATTGGTCAAAAACACTACTGTCATAATCAACGACAGTCATAATGATCATATGTAAGTACAATAACCATTTTTCAGTTGAGTCATCAACATACCTTCAGTTTCCAAATTCAAATAGTAGACTTACCAATCGAAGAGTAGTTTCTTGGTCAAACGTAGCATCTACCAAGTCAATAGAGGGTCAAACAATCCACATTCAGTTCAGTGAGCTTTCAAATCCTTCCTGATGTCCACATTAATGATAGAGTCATGTTTTGCCTCTCGTGTTCTCTTTTAATAATTGAAATCAGTGCATGCCAAAAGAGATAAAAGTTCAATGATTGATGCCCTACTGGAGATCATTTATTGATACCCTCATAGAACTAGGCAGTGTCTTGGGGTTTGGAAAATTTCCATGGGAATTTTGTACTTGGTTTCTCTCATATAGCTTGACCTTTGAACTAAGTTACCAAAGGTGGCATCAAAGTAACTTTTAGTTGGTCAAGTGCACAAGAAAAAGTATTCGAGTTGAAATGCATATTTTGTTCCATGCTAGTATGTAATGTCCCATTTTTGGGCCAAAGGACTAAATAAGAGTTTCCCCTAAAATCCACAAAATTTTAAATTCTGAAATTACCAAAATCAACAAACCCTAGCTCAAAGAGATGCTTAAAAACATTCAATTTGCCTCCAAACTCTAGGCGCCAATGTGTAATAAATAGATAGGTAATTTTCAGCAATTACCTTGAGCAAATATCACCTCAAAATGATCCAAAATAAGCGACACACTGATAAGAGAAATTTTGTATCTTTTTACCCTTTGGATGTGGATGAAAATCAGATTTAACTTCATTGAAAAATATCTGATTTTATGCATAAAACAGCAGTTGAATATTTACTAATTCTCACTCAAACCCTTGCCAAAAAGTATGAAAATAGCCACACAAATCCAATGCCCTTTTTGGGCCTTCAAAGTGATCAAAACCCTCTTCCAACTTAGTCACCCTAGGTCAAACTCTGCATATAAAAATCATAAATATTATTTACCTTTCAACTAGGGTTTCAAACCTCTTCAAAAAACAAACCCTCATTCCAATGCAAGTCACCGCACTTTAGAAAATTCCTCAATAAATATTAGCCATAAATCTGCAATTTATGAAGTCAAAACCCTCATGAAATTTGCCTAAAAATATAAATAAATAAATCAGAATTTATTATTTATTTATCCATTTGAAAAGACCTTTTAAACTTTGCCCAATCACATAAAAAGTCAATGCTACACTTCAACAATAATTATTAATAAATTCCAGTAATGAAACTAGGTCAATTTGATCTCAAATTAGCCTTGTAACTCACACAAACAAGTCACCAAGCAAGTCACCCCACTCTAGGGCAATTATCAAATTCACCTTTGCAAAGGTGGCGTGAAAAGATACCGTTTTATCAAATAATGAGCTCCCAAAACCTGCAAACACTTATTGGTCATGCATCCCAATATCTTCTTCAAGCATGAAGAATCAATATCAATTTTCAGCATATCCTTCAAAGGAGAACTCCACCATGTACTTGTACCCTTCAAAGAGAGGTGGACCACCTTGGGAAGGCCAAATACTTTTTTTTAACTCTCCTTGCCAACTTTTAAAATATTTCCTCTTTATCTTGATCACTTACAAGCCGATATTCCTTTTTTATCAAAAATAATATTAAATTAATTGCCTAAATAATAAATAGTAATTAAAATTACTCTTAAGGAATAATCCAATAATTATTTCTATTAAATACCTTATTGGTAAAAACTACGTTTATAAAATATTCTATTAATCAACTAAAATTGTCTTATATGAGCAAATGATTAAAGTCACTATTCGAGCAATTATAATTAATTAATAAAATAAAACTTCAAAAGGAATCCTTTAGTTTATGGGGAAAATAGACTAAAGATCTTCAATACCCACTTATAAATGATGTGGACATGGGGACATTACACAGTACTCACATTACATGATCTTCAACAACTATTTGAGATTGAGGGTGTACCCAAATATGCACTTGGACAAGTCCTCACTCAATTTGGTTACACATTCGCATACCATAGTTAGACATTTACTGTCGCTGTAAGAAAATATTTCACATATGACAGGGAGCTTTATGCCACTGTCCAGGCATGTAGGCATTGAAACATTACATATTGGGAAAGGTGACCATCATCCACATGGATCATAAAATGTTGTAGTTGCAAACACAGAAAAAATTGTAAGAAGAGTGGCATCAAAAATGATCTTATTCTTTAACAGTTCCACTTAAACATCAGGCATAAGAGTAGCACACTGATTGAGTAGAGCTCTGGTCCAAGCTCTCCTCTCTATGTTTGACGCATGTGAACATGAGACCAACACTGGTTATAATTCTACCAATTAGATAGACATTGCATGGTGATAATTCAATTCTAGATTACTAATTGCGGAACGGACTCTTATATCATTTGGGACATTTATGTGTATTGCACAAAGCAAAACGAAAGACGATGATATGGAAGGCTCACTTCAGCAAGGTCACAGGGCGTTTTTGAATTGAAAAGTCCCTCGTAGTATTGAATAAGTACTCCTATTGTCCACATCTCAAGTCAAATATTTCAAAATATGTCAGATCCTGTACCCCTTGGGATATAGCCAAGCCAACGAACAAGAAGCAAGGAACATATACTCCTTCACCACTGTTGAACAGCCTTGGAAATCAGTTTTTATGAATTTCCTTTTAGGTTTATCTACTACTAAGCATGGCAATGATTGTATGTACTAGTTGATAGGTTCTCAAAGATGTCAATTTTTGCACCATGTAAGAAGACTATCTCAGCACTAGAAACAACTCAATTGTACTTTCAAAATGTATGAGTTCATTTTAGATTAATAACTACCATCACATCTGATAGGCACACTAGATTCTTGAGCAATTTCTAAAATGAACTTTAGTCAATGATGGGCACAAAGCTAACCAAGTCCAAACACATTCTATCCTTAAATTGATGGACAAACAAAAGTGGGGAGTAAGATGATTGTGCATCTTCTTAGAATGTACAATTCCTAGAAGCATGACACTTGCAATGAAAGTCTATCTTTCATTTAGCATAGCTACAACAAAGCTCTTCACAACTCACACAACCCTTTTGAGATTTGTTTGGGTTTTCAACCATTGGCACCCATTGAGGTAGCCTATCCTATGTCACTATCCACAACAACAAATTCAACTCGAAAAGAAGTTGATAAAGCTACCAAGTTCATATCTACTGAGAGGGGGGGTGAATCAGTAGATGAGCTAAAACTATTTGATTAAAACTTTTAGAGGAGATATCAACTCATATGCATATTAAAGAATAGTTGCAAAAATCACACACACAAAAGCACATTACATCAGATTTATACATGGAAAACCCAAAGGGAAAAACTAAGGTGAGAATAGCTACTAGAATCTTCTATTCTAATCCAACCTCACAGTTAAATCACCTCGCTGGTAAAACCACACTCGTTACATTCAATGACACCTATCCTTAGGAGACACCAATCCCCTAACTGAGCACCAACTCAGTTTTTTTGAAGGCACCAACCAATCAGAATTATGGAGCTACAACTCCAGTATACAAGACAGATTCACAAATGAATCTAGTTCAGTTTCTTTGTTACAAGTCTAGTCTGTAACTGCTCACTCACTGCTCAGTCTTTGTGTGCTCTTTCTTTCTGTTTGCTTAATCTCTTTGTGTTTGGATATATTTTAGTTGGACACACTTCATTTCCTTTCCTTTCTGCCTTTTACTTTGCCTGCATACGTTTGGTCATATTTTGCTAAAACACGCTTCAATCCCCTTTCTATCTTCTGCCTTACTGGTTCTATGTCATTATATTTTCTGTTTGACACAGTCCAGTTACCCCTGTTGCTTCGGCCTCTCTTCCTTTGTGTCTTTTATATATTCTTTGTTTGACACATCCATGTCCTCTGCTTGGTCTATGCCTCTCTCTGTGCTATCATGGTTTGTGTCAGTATATTCTATTAGACACACTTCGTATTGCTCACTTGTTTTGGTTCAACGATAGTCTGAGCAATCACACAGAATAACAACGTTTTGCTCTATCTGCCTATGTCTCTCATCGACAATGTGGACTCTCTCTTCTAATTGTAATGGCAACAATAACGAAACAATGTTTTTTAAGTCGTGTATATACAATGAACTTTTTAGGGTTCCAAGTCTCCAATTGCGTCCATACTTCAGCTGCGCTTAGTCGGTTCTCATTTAATGCAACTTTGACTAGCACGCTTCTCGTGTCTCAGTTCATGCATCGCATTGCAATGGTCAAGTCCCTTTACTATGTTTGGCAACTGCTGGATTCAGGGCATTACTGCGCCATTTCCTTAATCGATGATCGATTGGTTGGATCGATCAATCTCGGGCTCCATGTAGACTTTTTGAGCTCATCGTTTGTCTGGTCATGTCTTTAATCGAGGATTATTCATCTTGTCTTTGGCACCAATCACTGTCTATCTTGAACCGTCAGATGTATGCCCTATTTCGTTAGAACCGTCGATCTCTCTTGTGTTAATCGTCGAGCTTTTTCTCGCATCTCGATATCTTCTATATGATTGGTTCGCTTTCGCTCCTTTCGATTATATTTGCTATGCTCGATCTTTTTATCTTTTCCAATATGCTTTTGGAGACCTTTGCAAGTGTCCCCTATTCATTCGAACTTTATCCTTCGGACAAATTTGTTGCTGCCTTTTGTCAATGTCCCCTTCAGAATCAATTTCCGTGGACTTTTTGTCTGAGTCCCCTTCGGGACAATTTTTTCGGATTTTTTGTCCGAGTCCCCTTCGGGACAATTTCCGTGGGCTTTTTGTCCGATTGCCCTTTGGAATTCTTGGAAACGTCCACATACCCTTCGGCTTTTCTGTAAAGGTCTTCATACCCTTCGGCCTTTTTGCAAACTACCCTTAGGCACATTTGAATGGTCCACTTGCCCTTCGGACTTTCTACAAACGTCCCTTCGGCACATTTGAACGGTCCACTTGCCCTTTGGACTTTCTGCAAACTACCCTTCGACACATTTGAACTGTCCACTTGCCCTTCGGACTTTCTGCAAACCACCCTTCGACATTTATGCAAGTGTCCACATACCCTTCGGCCTTTTGCCAAATACCCTTCGGCCTTTTGCCAAATACCCTTCGGCACATTTGAACGGTCCACTTGCCCTTCGAAAACTTTGTTGCGGACAATTTGTCCAACAAAGACTCACCAAAATTGCCGCCAGAATTAACTTAACCATTTGACCTATTTTCTTTGGATTTTTTGTCCGACAAGAACTTAACCGATTTTCTTGAAAAAATTGCCTTCACCAATATTGCCAAAAGAAATGACTCATCACATTTTTCCGAAAGAAATGACTCAACATATTTTTTTGGAAGAAATGACTCAACACATTTTTGCGAAAGAATAAATCAAGCTCGTAAAATCGACTAAGTGTTGAAACATTTGCACACACAATCTTATGCATTAGAACTTAGACCAATATTTCCAAAAGAATTGACCAAGCTTGTGAAATCGACTAAGTGTTTAATTACCGTTCAATTGCTTGGTGTGATTGATTCCTTCAGATGCTGCTATATATGCAAGTTTAGTCACCAACAACCTATGTACCCAGCCATATTCAAAAAGCAAGCAAAGACATTCATATGACTGCTCTTGGAAGTCAAGATGCACATTCAACCTCCATGAGGACTCTACAACTGATTTGTTCAGCTCAACACAACTCAACACCTTTCTCATTAATGCTTGATGGAACATTCATCATTTGACATCAATGACAATATCATAGACAACAATCTCCTTGTACACCATGACACTCAAATAGCCAACATTTGAGATTTGTTTGGGTTTTCAACCATTGGCACCCATTGAGCTAGCCTATCCTATGTCACTATCCACAACAACTTCAACTCGAAAAGAAGTTGATAAAGCTACCAAGTTCATCGAGCACATTCAAAAATAGATGCAATCCATTCTGCAGAAGTCTAGTGCTAAGTAAAAGCAATGCAATGATGAACATTGAGCCCTAGATCAATGGGTCCCGGGTAGCTAATACTCAATGCTAAGAGTGTTTCTTCCCGATCAATAAATTTGTGCTTCAAGTGCATGGGGTAGAAAATAAAAAGAAGAGAGATAACATTTTCCAAAACTGTGTATTACATTCATCATTAGTGTGGATTAAATCATAGTTGTCATAACCGGTTGGGGCGAGTACGAATCCAAATTTGACAAGGAAGAAAGAAAATCTATCACTTAGGGAAATCTATAACAATAGTACACTATACCAACTGCTGAAAACTGAAAAAACATAGTCCTCTTCTCATTGATTCTGAAAAAGGTTACAACACAATCTTTGGAAGAAGTTTTCTTGTCAAAAAAGGGATCCTTTAATCTAAGGCTGAAAGCCAACTTATAGAAAAATACAATAGCCAAGAGATGGCATTGAAAATAGGAGAGGAAGTTAACTCTTCATTAGCCCAAGTCCAAATTGCATTGCATGAGCCTTCCAAATTTGTCTTTTCCATGTCTTTTGTCTTGCATGAAGACTCTTTGGCATTGAAATGGACGGTGGCTATTTTTGGGATGTTAAACTCTTATCATGCAAAATTGCTACGCCCGCCTCCAAATATGGACTTCTTCTTGAACAACATGAGATAAACAAGAGCATGCATGAAATCCACGCCATGTTTAAAAGTAGAACTCGAATTGAAATGTTGGACCCTGAGTTGGAATGTTTGAAAGCACGAGTTGACCTCGGAGATAAACTTGACTTCAACAACCAGTCAACTGAAGCTTTGACTAGTCAACCGAAAATAGCCTTTGCTCGCATGTTTTTTCTCCTATTTTGGTTTTCCTGTTCGTGTCTATTTTCTACGGACTTCTGTTTTTGGATAATCTTATCTATATTTAGTCTCGGGATTATCTTGTTTTAACTTCTCGCGGATCATCTATTTTTTGACCCTTTTTGTTGACTTTACCTTGGTCTTTTTATTTTCTCGGACTTCTTGTTTTGCGGATTTTATGTCTGCCAAATTTTCCTATATTGGATTTTCTTTCTTTCGCTTTTAGCTTAAAAATGTTCGAGTCCTTCAATTTTCTGCAGACTTTATGCTGTTATCTCCTTTGCTTTGTTTTTTTTTTGGCCTTAGGATTTCTAGTTGCGGACTTTCTGTTCATTGGTCTATCCGTTTATCATTTCCTTCTGAATTATGGCTACTGGCTTTACCTTTGATTATTGCGGGCTTTTAACTTGCCAATTTTTCCGAATTTGTTCCTTCGAACATTTTTCTACGGATTTTTTAATTCCTGCCCTTCTCGTTGACTTTACCTTGGTTTGTTTTTCTTCGGGTTTTATGTCATGTCTGTCCTCTTTTTTGCGGACTTTATGTTTTTCAAATTTCCCGAAGGAATCTTTCGGACAAAAAGTCTGAAGGAATTCCTTTGGACCTTTTGTCCGAAGGATATCTTCCTTCTTTATTTCCTCGGGTTTTTTGGATTTGACTTTCTGCGGGCTTTGTTTGGTCCATTTCCTTTTGGAATTCCATTGACCCTTGGTTTATTCTTTCCTTTGGACTTTTATCTTAAGGCACCTGGCTTTTTTGGAAACGTTCCTTCCGAAGGGTATATTGCTCTTCGGATTTTTTTTAATGTCCTTAAAAGTTGAAAGAACAAATTAAAAAAAATCCGAAGAGCAATATACCCTTCGGAAGGAACGTTTCCAAAAAAGCCGGGTGCCCTCCAAAACCCTAAGTCTATTTGTTTGTTCTTCAATGTCTGCAACTTTGGATTCTTCACTGGCACCTACTTTGGATTCTTCACTGCTTGTTATAAAAAGAGATAAGTCATTCACCCTGGGAAACCCGAAATACACTACGCTAAGTAATTCGGGTTTCTAAACCCAAATTACTTCTACTGATAAAACTTTCATAAGCAAAGCACTTCTCAAAACCCGATTTGCACTGTCAAGAGTAATTTGGGTTTTCCAACCCGGATTACTTCTGCTGATAAAACTTTCATAAGCAAAACACTTCTCAAAACCCAATTTGCACTGTCGAGAGTATTTCGGGTTTTTCAACCTGGATTACTTCTGTTGAGGGGTTTCAACTGCTGATTACTCATAAAGTGAAATAAGTTGTCTCTTGTAAAACCCGAAGACTTCTTCCAAAAACTTGAAGTCTTCTGTTGTGTAAAACCCGAAGTCTTGCTTGAATGCCCATCCTCTCACACTTAGGAAAATTTTTGGTATGTAGGCCAAAAAAAGGCCAACATTTCTGGTGACTCACAGGGAAGCATGCTTGCTATGCTTGAGAACTCAGACCATATAGATGCTATTTGAACTCCCAAAACAATGATTAACTTGGTTTCTTACTGAAAATCTCCTTTGATCATCGTTGAAGTAACCTTTCTCCTTTAAAATAAGAATGGAAACACACGAAAGCAGAAAAACTAAGAAACAAATGTACAAATAAGCACTTATTGGAACAAAAATGAAAGAAACCATTGTGCTTGAACAACACTTGGAGGAAAGCAAAACAAATTAACTATGTACATAGAGCTTTGCTCTTCAATAGTAATGTTTCAGATGTATCCCATTGATTAGGATTGAAAGCTCTTGGCCATCTACCTTTGCAAGTTGGAAGGCATTGTGGGATTTGCAGCTGGAGATCATATATGGGCCACTCCAGAGGTAATCAAACTTTGTGTGCCTTCCTGGTTTGGCTCGATCCTCATTTCGATTGAGGACCAAATTTCTTTCTTTGATGCTTCGTGAGGAAGCTCCTTTGTCAAAGGTTCTCTTCCCCTGTGCTTGATGACTTTTCATGGCTAGCATGGATTGATTTCTTGTTTCTTCTAACTCCATAAGCTCTGCATACCTGATTTCCATAGGCTCATTCTCCAACAATTCAAGTTGATGCATTAGTTCCAACGCTAGAAATTCACGAGAAATAGGTAACCTTGCTTCCTTACCATATACCAACTTGTATGGACAGTTGGCTATTGACCTCTTGTAGGTGATCCGATCAGCTCATAGCGCTGACTTCAGTTTGAGATGCCATGACCTCTGATTTTCTTCTTCAGTTTGAGATGCCATGACCTCTGATTTTCTTCAATAGTCCTTCATATGATCCTTAAGAGGTTCTTATTTGTAGATTCAGCAAAGTCATTGCCATGTGGATAGTAGTTCGATGAAGTGCTAAGATAAAATCCATGTTGGACAGCCCATTGGCTGATCCTAGATCCCACAAAAGCCATTGCATTATCAGAAATAATCGTTGAAAGAACTCCAAATCTAGTAAGCAAACCTTCGTAGAAATCAAGAACATTGGTTTCATTTGCTTCTTTCAATGCTATTGCCTATGTCCAACATGTGAAGTAATCTATAGCTGTTAGAATCCATTTGTGCCCTGAACTTGAAAGAGGATTTATGAGACCAATAAAATCCAATCCCCATTGGACAAAACGCTGATCCATCGCAATTGGCTGAAGGGGCAAGGCCACAAGCTTGACTTTTCCTACAAACATAGCACACTTTGTGCACTTTCTAACCCATGCATGGAAATCACCAAATATAGTAGGCCAATAGTCGCCTAGGGTTTTGCTGTAATTTCAATCTTGGAGAATGTAGCATCTCTTCGAATGTGCTTCCTACAGATGGCAAGATCACTCAAGGGTTGCAGTTACTAGTGGTTTTATCTCAGAAGTCACATTTGGGCTTATTGGAGGATTATTATCAGAGGATTTCAGGGTTTTGATGAGCAGATTGAAAGAGAACTATCAAGGAGACATTTATTTGCTGCTAACACCATTCTTATTTGGCACGTGGGATTTACATAGACCGTGTCATATTTACATCAGTAGACTGTACAGATGCCTTTGACTGGGCGTGTGAATCAAGAAGTGGAGCGATTCTTTTTGGAGCTCAATTTATCCTTCTTTTTGGTTGATACACTCATGGTTGCCATTGGATATTGTTTCTAAGGTGGAGAAATCAGGTTTATGAGATGGGCGTTGAATTCCATGGTGTTAATAATTGCTGATGTTAAATTTCAGACTTGCATTAAATGAGCTAAGGACTCCGGGTATGATAGAATGTAAAAGCATTAGTTTATTTAATAAATCTGGTTTGAAATCTATTATAATTGCAAGCTATAATAAATTAGTTCGTATTATTCCAGCATTGCTTCAGCATCTCTTGTTTAATTTATATGCAATTTCATATTTTACATGGCAAAAACTTCATCAAAATTCCAAACAAACAAACAAACTGGAAAAACTTATCACAAACAAGCATTCAAACTCAGAAAATTCAGTGATGACTGTTGACAAATTTTGACCTTACAGGTCAAAATTGCAACCTCTATCATTCAAAACATTGCTTAAGCGTGAACAAGGGGATATGTGGACAGTCAAGGCATCAAGCGCAATCAAGTGAATACCTATGGCATTGTTATAACGGTTAGGTTTTTGTCATGATGTTGTGATTAAAAAAAGGAGGGTGAGAGATACCTGAAGACCTATATGCAACAAGTCGCCTTGTTTCATTTCAAGAGAACTAGGGTTGATCAAGGGGCAACATGGATATGAGAGAAAGAGTTTGCAGGTCTTGGGTGACATGATACAGTCAAGAAAGTCAAGAAATCCAATGAAGTCATAAGGTTTATATATATATGATTAGTGCAAATAATCTCATCAAGCAATCAGAGGAATGAAAATCAAATCTGCTTTGGAACCTCCTTTGGGGTCATTAACGAGCTACAACCATGCAAATTTTAGACACCTACAACAAGTTCAAAGGCCATGTCTCCTATTCAAAATATCATATACAGTTATGAAGCTACAGGGCTGTAGGTTCGCTTGTGAATGAAGGTGAGTGTTTTCTTTCAAACACCTACAGAATACAGTGCTGTCTTTTCATGTCTCAAATATCTAAGTGTCGAAACAATTTCCTTGGACAATTTGGCCGAGGGGAAAAATCCAAGAGAATGCATTTTTCAAGGACTTTACAAAAAGTCCGGGTGCCCTCCAAAAAGCCCCAATGTCCTCCAAAAAGTTTGGGTGCCCTTTTCTTAAAAGTTATTTGCTTCGTGAGGGACTATTTGGAAAGCCCGATGGGCATCTTCAAAATTGTTGAAGGGTAAGTGTATCAAGGGAAAAGGTTCGAAAGGGAACTTCTAAAAATGACCCAGGAAAATTGTCTGGGTGAAAATGTCCAAGGGAGAATTGCCGGAGAAAAGTCTCGGAACAAATCTGTGGGAAAGTGAGAAGATAGTTTCATAAAGTCCACAGAAAATGACTTAACAAAGGAAATGGACCAAAACAAAGCCCGCAGGAAGTTGAAGGCAAATAAAGCTCGAGGCATAAAACAGGAAAGTCCGAAACAAATAAAGGGAACAGACAAGGAAAATAGACAGTAATGACCTCCGGACTTTTTGTTCGAAGGAATGGGCAAACAAAAAGTCCGATGGAAAACATAGGCAGATAAAACCCTAAGGCAAATAGGACAGAAGCAAAAGTCTAAAGACAATTCGTTCGTGGGAAGTTGACTATGCAAAAACCAAAGAACAAGTCTGCAGACCAAAGCCCGAGGCAAATACATAAGTTGTGAGAATAAACCCAAGGCCTTAGAAATAAAACGAAAGGGAGAAGTCAGATAAAACAGACGCGAAGAGAATGAACATAAGTTTGAGCAAAAGACAAATGCATGCAAAGGGAAGGTCCATAGAAAAGACAAACCAAGCAAATACAACCAAAAGCCATGAACAGATAAGACCCGAAGAAATACATGCAAGATACAGAGTCAATGTGGAATTCCATGCAAGGGCTATTTGCGATTGACTGGTCAAGGCTTCAGTTGACTGGTTGTTGAAGTCAAGTTTATCTTTGAGGTCAACTCAACGCTTCAAACGGTCCAGTAGCGCAAGAAGGGTTCCAAATTTGGAGATGGGCGTACTATTTTTGCATGTTAAAGAGTTTAACATCCCAAAATTAGCCACTGTCCATTTCAATGCCAAGGAATCTTCATGCAAGACAAAAGACATAGAAAAGACAAATTTGGAAGGCTCATGCAACGCAAATTGGACTTGGGCTAATGAAAGAGTTGTCTCATTTTCTATTTTCAGCGCCACCTCTTGGCTATTGTATTTTTCTATAAGTTGCTTTTCAGTCTTGAATTAAATTATCCCTCTTTTGGCAAGAAAACTTCTTCCAAAGATTGTGCTGTAACCTTTTTCAAAATCAATAAAAAGAAGAATGTGCTTTTTCAATTTCTAGCAGTTGGTATAGCGTAATTTTGTTATAGATTTGCCTAAGTGATAGATTTTCTTTCTTCTTTGACAAATCTGAATTAGTACCTAGTTATTCGCTGGTCATTTATACAGGGCACGTTCTATGTTTGATTGTCTTTTGCTGAGTTTATAGTGGATATTAGTGGTTGTTTAGTGCCTTTCATCAGGCCTATTTTTCCTTTTTTCTCAAGCTTAGATCATTAGATTAAACCTTTTCGTGAAATACTTGTGTATTGTCATGTCCCCTCTCTAGTACGACATGACACTTTACGTGAATTTGCCTATTCCAGACTCTCGTAGGCAGATGGTGGTGATGAGAGAGTCATTTTTGCATTTATTTGGTGATTGGATGGCTCACTATGTTCTTGGAGACATTATATTTATTTATTACTTTTTATTTTGGGCCAAAATGTTATATTTTTAAATTAAGGTGCACTTTTATTTTATAAAGTTACTTTTTATCTAAAAAGTGCAATAAGGTTTTATAAGATGTATTATGGATACTTCTAGAAAAGTAAGGAGCTTCTAGAAGTTTCCTAAAATTGCATAAATAGACCCCATGGGTCTCTCATTTGGCATCCAAGTCTATTTTCTTATTTGAGTCTTCTTGAGCATTTGTGGGGCATGATAGTCTGCAAATCTTCAGCATAATCCTTGAGAATGATACCTCTCAAGAGATTGCATAACTGAACAAGTGAAAGATCTTTTGAAAGGTTGCACATTGGAAGTGGTATTTTGCCATTTCATGTTGAGCTTCATTGAGTATTCATGATTAGTACGAGAGTTAAACACTTTTGGAATCATTTGGTGAGGAGATTGCATCATTGTTCAATTGGAGGCTTCCCAAGGAGATAAAACATATATATATATATCTATATATATATTTTATACAGTCCCGTACAGGTACGGCATGTACTTGCAGTACGGTTCGGCAGAGTTTGACAGACTGCGATTCACAGCTGAACCTATATTTTTGCTCATAATTCCTACTTGGCTGGGAGATTGATTTTTATATGGTGGGAGGCGCTTACCCTAGCTTAGGCGTCCATGTTTAGGGCATTATCAGCACTTCTCAGTGAAAACCAGAATTAACACCAAAATCGTACCATTCCGTACAGTACGGTCTGTACTTGCAGCAGTGTACGGACAGCAGTTTGGGCGCAACATACAGTCCAGGTTCGATTTTGCTTGGCTTGAAGAAGAATCGCAGATCAATAAGGGAAGAGGCGCTGCATTTTTAGGACAAAATATGATGATTTTGGGAGCAATCGATTGATCTTTGGCATTGTTGGGTTAGTTACTTCCAGCCATCGATCCAGGTTTTTTCTATATTACAAACATTTGCATTTTAGAATCAGTTTTTGCATCATATTGTATCACTGTTTCTACAGCAACATTGTAAATCGCTCCTCATGAAGAGTGATCTGCTGTGAGTGATGTTGGCAAGATAATAATTAGTTTGATAGCTGCAATATATAGGAGTTTGGGGTTGCATGACAATTGTTTGTCATAATGTCTCCTAGCTGTAACTGTTAATTACTTTCAGCTTTAGTTATAATGGAGTTTAGACTTGGCAAGACAAATGTTTGTTAAAATTACTATTGGCTGTAGATGCACATTAGTTCAATTACAATTCATTTTCAGACCTTATACAGTTTTGGAAAGTCAGAAAATTGCCATGCCTTGCATCCTAATTTCATTTACAGTCATCTGTGATATTTAGTTAAGTCTTTCATGCATTTTATCATCACTCAAACAGGGAGAAACAAAACAGGAAAAACAAGTTCCAGTCAAGAGCAATTTGCAAGACAAGTGTTTGACAAAATTCCATAGTGCAATATCAGTGTTTTAGTGATCCTACTAGTGAGGGTCATTACAGTGGTATCAGAGCCATCATCCTGCCATCCTGTGATCAGCTAAGCAGCAGATGAGTGAGAGAGAAATCATATACTATAGCAGGGAACAACGGAGACAACCAAATCGGAATCCTCAGATTGAAGGGGATACATTGTCAGAAGCATTAAGAGACATCGGCAAATTAGTTCAAAATATGGCAGAAGAAGATAGAGATGCAAGTACTGAAAGGAAATTTGACAATATGCTTGATATGATGTCACGCTTATAAGCAAAAATGGATCAACAAGCTATTCCAGATCAAAATCATCAACACATAGCTGAACATAGTGGAGTTAATGAGGAAAGGTCAATACAACGCACTGGAGGATCAGCCTCTAGGCCTCTTTTTCCTACTTTTAAACCAAAAGGACAACCACATGCTGCTCCAGCTACTCCATTTGGAGACGAAGCTAGACAGGCCTACTGGAGTATACCACTCTCCCTCCTGATATGAGAGAAATATGGACATTTGATCAATTCATGAATCAAAGAAATAAGAGAGGAGGAAGAAATGATCGCTACGCTCCAAGGAATGACTATCAACAAACACTTGGTAAGATTTCTATGCCTTACTATGATGGAAGTAACAAATGCACAGCTAGGTCTTCGATTCAAAAGCTTGATAATTATCTCTCTTTAAGACCAATGCCTGAAGAGGATGCCATAAGATTTGCCACCCTACATCTTAAAGGAGCTGCTCACGAGTGGTGGTATCATGGGTTAGTCACTCTTGGACACAACCTTATCACTACATATGAGGAGTTTACCAACACGCTGATTGAAAGGTTTGATGTCAAAGATCTTGAGGTGAGTTTCCGTGAATTGGCACAACTAAAACAGCATGGTTCCCTTGATGCTTATATTAATGACTTCCAGAAGCTAGCAACAATGGTACTTGATATTTCAGAGCGGAGGCTAGTCATGTTATTTACAGAAGGGTTGACTGAACCACTCAAGGGGTGGGTTAAGGCCTTTAATCCTCTCACATTTCAAGAAGCCATGAAGAAAGGCCGTAGTATGGAACTTGCAGCGCCAACAAACAGGTTAGGTTCAAAGGGCTCTTCATCATACAAAGATAATAAAGAGGGAGTCAACAAAGGTAAAGAGAAGGATGATGACACAAAAGACAAGTCAGCTGCACCCTTGGATAAGGAGACGCTTAATGACCTGCGTAAGAAGAAGTTATGCTTCTATTGCAAGGGTCCCTATGAGTTTGGACATGACTGTCCTTTGAGGCCTAAGGGAAAGGCCAACAGGGTGATGTGGGCTTTTTACGAGGGCTCAGATTCAGACAACTCAAAGTACCATGATCCTGATGATGCAGAGCAGGAATAGGAGGTAGATAATGCTGGACAAAGGGAGGAACCAAAGTTACATTTACTGGAGGCACGTCTATCTAGTATTCAGAGAGAGGGATCTTTCAGACTTAGAGGTGTCTTGGCAGGACGAAAGGTTATTACACTTTTGGATACTGGTGCCACGCACAACTTTATTGATGGACGTTTCGTGAAGAGGCGTGGGCTCACCACTGAGGAGTTTAAAGGACTGAAAGTTAAGGTAGCTGATGGATATACTCTTCGATGTGACAGGATGGTACGTGATCTACCTCTACGCCTGAACAACTATGAGTTCAAGGCAGATTATCATGTGGTCAACATGGGTGACATGGACATAGTGCTTGGGATGCAGTGGCTACATTCATTGGAGGAGATTACCCTGAGACTTAAGGATATGGAGATACGGTTCGAGGTAAATGGCAGAACACATGTGCTGAAGGCTATTCGTAATAGTGATGTTAGGACTATTACACTTAAGAGGATGGAGAGGCTAGCCAGGGATAATGATATAGAGTGGGTAGCTATTTGTACCTTGATGCCTACACATGAGGAGTAGCACAAGGCTGAATATCATCTTGATATTCAGAAGTTGAGAATTAAATATGAGAAGGCATACATCAAGATTCCACCAGGCAAACCACCAGATAAAGGCATTGAGCATATTATTGAACTGGAGAAAGGCGCTAAGCCTGTCATGATCACACCATACCGACACCCAAAGCGACTAAAGGATGAGATCGAGAGGACCATTAAGGAGTTGCTAGCCATGGGGCACATCCGACCAAATAGCAGAGTGCATAATGTATTCCATGTGTCGCGCCTCAAGAAGGCATTGGGTCAGAGTGTGGTGCCTTCTACAGTGTTACCTCCCTTGGATGATGAGGGGAAGTTGATCTTGGTTCCAGAATCCATCTTGGATAGCAGAGAGAAGCAGCTTCGCAGGCGGGTGATCAGAGAGTACCTAATTAAGTGGAAGGATCTACCCATTGAGGATATTACTTGGGAGGGTGAGGCCATTCTGCAGCATCCGACATTGAGATTGCTTGAGGCCAAGCAATTTCAGAAGGGGCGGACTGTCATGTCCCTTCTCTAGTACGACATGACACTTTACGTAGATTTGCCTATTCCAAACTCTCGTAGGCAGATGGTGGTGATGAGAGAGTCATTTTTGCGTTTATTTGGTGATTGGATGGCTCACTATGCTCTTGGAGACATTATATTTATTTATTACTTTTTATATTGGGCCAAAATGTTATATTTTTAAATTAAGGTGCACTTTTATTTTATAAAGTTACTTTTTATCTAAAAAGTGCATTAAGGTTTTATAAGATGTGTTATGGATACTTCTAGAAAAGTAAGGAGCTTCTAGAAGTTTCCAAAAAGTGCATAAATAGACCCAATGGGTCTCTCATTTGGCATCCAAGTCTATTTTCTCATTTGAGTCTTCTTCAGCATTTGTGGGATGTGATAGTCTGCAAATCTTCAGCATAATCCTTGAGAACGATACCTCTCAAGAGATTGCATAACTGAGGAAGTGAAAGATCTTCTGAAGGGTTGCACATTGGAAGTGGTATTCTGCCATTTCATGTTGAACTTCATTGAGTATTTATGATTAGTACGAGAGTTAAACACTTTTGGAATCATTTGGTGAGGAGATTGCATCATTGTTCAATTGGAGGGCTTCCCAAGGAGATAAAACATATATATATTTTATACAGTCCCGTACAGGTACGCCTTGTACCTGCAGTACGGTTCGGCAGGGTTTCGCAGACTGCGATTCACAGCTGAACCTATATTTTTGCTTATAATTCCTACTTGGTTGGGATATTGATTTTTATATGGTGGGAGGCGTTTACCCCAGCTTAGGCGTCCATGTTCAGGGCATTATCAACACTTCCTAGTGAAAACCAAAATTAACACCAAAATCGTACCATTCCGTACAGTACGGTCTGTACTTGCAGCATTGTACGGACAACAGTCTGGTCGCAACATACAGTCCAGGTTCAATTTCGCTTGGCTTGAAGAAGAATCGCAAATCAATAAGGGAAGAGGCGCTGCATTTTTAGGACAAAATATGATGATTTTGGGAGCAATCGATTGATCTTTGGCATTGTTGGGTTAGTTACTTCCAGCCATTGATCCAGGTTTTTTCTATATTACAAACATTTGCATTTTAGAATCAGTTTTTGCATCTTATTGTATCACTGTTTCTACAACAGCATTGTAAATCGCTCCTCATGAAGATTGATCTGCTGTGAGTGATGTTGGCAAGATAATAATTAGTTTGATAGCTGCAATATATAGGAGTTTGGAGTTGCATGACAATTGTTTTGTTATAATGTCTCCTAGCTGTAACTGTTAATTACTTTCATCTTCAGTTATAATGGAGTTTAGACTTGGCAAGACAAATGTTTGTTAAAATTACTATTGGCTGTAGATGCACATTAGTTTAGTTCAATTACAATTCATTTTCAGACCTTATACAGTTTTGGAAAGTCAGAAAATTACCATGCCTTGCATCCTAATTTCATTTACAGTCATCTGTGATATTTATTTAAGTCTTTCATGCATTTTATCATCACCCAAAAAGGGAGAAACAAAACAGAAAAAACATTTTCCAGTCAAGAGCAATTTTCAAGACAAGTGTTTGACAAAATTCCATAGTGCAATATTAGTGTTTTAGTGATCCTACTAGTGAGGGTCATTATATGTATTGATTAATTGGAGTTGAAGTTCTACCTTTTCCTTGTCTGAATCAGTGTTCTTAGAAATTCGATTTGAGTGGATCAAGCAAATTAAGTGTATCACCGCGTTAGCTAGGATTTTCTTTCAAAATCTTTCTCCCCTTTTCTCCAGGGAATTTGTAACGTAGAAGTTGAGATCCTCATTGATACATCTTACAGGGACTAGTCTTATTTGGAGATTCTTCTTATCATTGAGATATCCACCCTTGTGAGAAGATCCCATTGTTTCAACTGGAGTGAGAATTAGTCATTTCAACACGTCTTCGATCAGGGTGCAACTCTAGGTTGACAATAGTTTTTGGCACGTCCAACGGGACCACGGAGAAGTTCTTTGCATACTTGAAGAGTTTTCGCAGCAATAGAAAATATTCATTTACATCCAGTTGCAGAGTTCATAGTATCATCTAGGGAATTCGTTCATGCCAAAGGTTACCACAAGATCAACAAGTAAAGTTATTACTTTTGAATTTGTAACTTATAAGAGATCAAGGTCTAGGAGGGCAAATCCATATCCTCAAAGAGAATATTTACCTCCTCATCGTATTGTTCTAAACACTGCAATCCCTACTATTCAAATGGCCATCAAAAACCAAGTGTTTGCTCCATTCAATAGGGGAAGTCCACTGAATTTAACCCAATTGAATGACATTCCAGTGTCTGCCCTCAATAGCATTCCATTTTTCTCAGGAGAAAATCAAACGACCCCTATGGAGCATATGCAAGATGTTGCTAATTTTTGTTTAGTCCATAATGTTGTTGAAAATAATGTTGCTATTAGATTGTTGGCTGCCTCCTTCAAAGGAAAAGCGTTGCAATGGTATATAAATCTGCCACTTAATTCCATTGCCACCTGGGACGAATTGGTCGTAGCATTGGTCAAGCTTTTTGAGGACAAATCTGATCATCTCTCTTTGGTTGAGCAATTGACCACCATAACAAGGGCTCCTCTTGAGTTCATATTTGATTTTAACCTCAGATTCCAAAAAACATGGACTAGGATCCCTGTGTTGGTTACGCCATTCTCTCAATATGCATTTTTGTACTATTTGAAAGTTTTTTATTCTGACATTAGTGTGATGATACAGTCAATGGGTGGTACTACTTTGTCGAATGCTTATGAGGTGGCAATTAAAGTTGAAAATAGTTTGATACAAGTTGGTAAGCTTTCTCCAAGACCTCCAATGCTCATATTTTCAGAAATAAGTTCTATACCAGCCCCTCAAGTTCCTCAAATTCCATCCTTGACTCCAATTCCAGCACCTCAAGTTCAAATTGCAGCCCCTACTAATCAAGCTAGTGAGATAGGAGAGTTGAAAATTTTGCTACAGTCTTTTGAAAATGAAATAGTATAGCTCAAAAGGCAGCAATTTTAGTCAAATAGGCCCTATCAACAGCAAAATCAGAATAGTTATTAGTCCTTCAAAGATCAAAGGTCTCTTTATTAGGGTTTCAGAGAAAATAGACCACCTTATTGAGCACAAGGAGCCATAACTCGAGCTAAGCCATATGTTGCTCTTGATCTGAATACTCCTATTTCAAAAGCCATTGTTCTCACCCCACCTCAAAAGAACATGATGCAGGATTCAGGTTGGCAGCCCTCAAATCTCAATGATGCCCAAAACCAAGCCTTGGTATCACAGAACATCACCATGCCGCAAATGACACAAGAAGAGTTTTCTTTTCAAGAAGGTCAGTATCAAGATACAAGTTTGGCATCACAAGGAGAGACTCATCAAGTTTATGGGTAGTGTGATGCTATTAATGTGAATTGGCAAGTAGATGATCGTGTTGTTTTTACTCAGGACGTTAAAACCAACGATACAAGTGGTCAAATTGCAGCTATAACCTATTAGAGAGCTAAAAGAAGAGCTATTGATGAGGCTCAAACGGTAACAAATACTTCAAGTACTCCTAATATTGTTGCTAAAAGTACAAAAGAACAGCGTGTTACCTTTACAACTCAGAAAAATCAGAATATAGAGGTAAGGTTCATCAACGACCTCTAGTTCGTGAACAACCAGTGCTCCAGAAAGTACAACCAAATGTTAGTGGATCTCATTTCAGTATAGTAGATTAGATGAAGAAGTCTAACATCAACATTAACATGTGGAATTCTCTTTCAATTTCAGGACAAAAAGATAAGCTTATCCAAGAGCTTTTAGCTCTTGAATTATCTCCAAAACCGGTTGAGAAAGAAGGGGTTGTCTTAGCTAGTTCAGATCAACGAACTAAACAACAGGTACAGCAAGCAAATAAGATGGCAAAGGATGACAAAACTGAAGTAAAATCAAAGAAAACTCCTCTTTTCTACTTTTCTTTGATAGTAGGAGATATTTTGGTTCATAATTGTATGGTAGATAGTGGAGTTAATAGTACAGTCATGCCTAAACAGATTGCAGAAAAGCCTTGACTTGTTTATGAGCCAAATATTAGAGTATTGCAATTGGATGGGTCACCAACAAAGATGATAGGCATCATCAAGGATTTGAAATTGACCTTACATACATGTCCTAATGTTACTATTCAGCAGGATGTTATTGTGGAAGACTTGCCTCCTACTTTGCTATGTGCGTCTCAAGGGATTTCACCTTAAAGATTGGGGGATATTTATCAGTGGATTGGACCTATTTGCTGTTCAGAACTAGGTATGGTATTAAGATAACAATTCAGTTTGAGCTTATTGCACGTTTTCATATGGAGCCATACATGCCTAGTGTTGTGAATACTAACTGTATCATCTCAGATGAAACATTACAAACGAGTGATGTAGAAAAAGACTCACCTTTGGATGGAGTTCTAGATTTGTTTCTTGATGAGTGGGCTTCTACCTTGCATGAGCATGATCTCTACAAGCTGAGTGAAGAGGAGGGTGTTGGTGTGTATTGTCTTCATGAGAATGGTGCACCAATTCTAGCCATGGTCAAAGAAGACGAATTTAATGAAGGTTTGTGGCAATTGTACTTTGATGGATCAAAAAATAAGCATGGAACCGGAGCTGGGATGATGTTGATTTCACCAACTAAATAGAGGTATTTCTCTTCCATTAAATTTCAGTTTCACTGTTCAAATAATGTTGCTGAATATGAAGCACTGGTTCACGGTTTGTAGTGGGCTAGGAAGATGAAAGTCAATTCTTTAAAAGTATTTGGTGATAGTGAGCTTGTTGTTCACCAAGTAAGAGGTCTGAATGTATGTAAAAATTTGTTGCTCAAATCTTACAAACATAGAGTATGGGATTTACTTGAGGAATATCAAGCTTTTAATATTTGGGCAATACCGAGAGATAAGAACAAACATGCTGATAGGTTGGTTGCTGTTGGGACACAATTTAGTATCCCAACTGGTGTAAAAAATAAAAAAATTCAGTCACACATAAAGGTGGTTGTAAGGCCCTCCGTTCCGGATAATCATGAGAACTGGCAGGTGTTTGAAGATGACAATCTAATTGTGAGATTTTTGCAGGAAGAGGCCGAGTTTTTCTCAAAAAATTAGTCAAAACACTTACAACAGTATGGCGATCAGATTGTACAACTGAAAACGAATAGACTGCCCAAAGGATTGGTCACTATTGAGAATATTTTCAGTGGAGATGATGAGCTAAGGAAATAGAAATCATCCTTGTCAACAAAGGAAGAGCACCATGCCAATGTAGAGATTGCAGCTGTTAAGATTTAGAAATTGGGCAAGGTATGCACTCCTTCAGAAAAGAAAGCTTTCATTGATTTATGCACAAGTTTTCCTAATATATTTGCATGGCAATATAGTGATCTCAAAGGTTTTGATCCAAGTTTGGCTCAACACACCATTGAGTTACAGGAGGAAACTAAACTAGTGAGACAGACAAAGGCCAATCAATCCAAAGCTTGAGCCTTTGATGAGAGCTAAGCTTCACAAGCTCATAGAATCAACTATTATATTTCCAATCAAGCACTCAACTTGGGTGGCGAACCTTGTTTCGGTACGGAAGAAGAATGGTGAGATTCGTTTGTGTTGATTTCTATGAATTAAATAGGTCTTCACTTAAGGATCACTATCCGTTGCCATCAATGGAACAAATTTTATAGCTTGTTGCAGGTTCAGAGAGGTTTTCCTTGTTGGATGGATATAGTGGCTACAATCAGATTTTGGTCAAGGAAGAAGACCAATTTAAGATAGCCTTTACAACCGTGGGGGACATTTGCATATAAAAAGATGCCATTTGGTTTGATTAATGCTGGAGCAACCTTTCATAGAGCCATGGACATGGCATTCCAAGGCCTTCTTAATAGGTTTTGTACTTGTCTATTTAGATGATATAACAATGTTTTCAAAGAATGCAGAAGATCACATGGTTCATCTCAAGCAAGTTTTCGAAAGGTGTAGGCAATTTGGGGTATCTTTAAATCCCAAAAAGATTCTTCTCGGTTCATGAAGGTAAGCTTTTTGGACATGTTTCAAAGTGTTGGTTGAATATTTTGTCTATCAGCGTACTGGTAAACAAAATAGGTCTTGTCGGCCAAAGCAAGAAGATTAGTCGTCCTAATGTGTAAGTTTATCACATCAGAAGGAGACTTCTCTCTCCTCTCATCAAGGGGAGGTTCCCTGTGGATATGTTATGTATACGTATAAACAGAAAATAATACTCAAGGATAGGCCTAGACATCCATCTCTCTTTCTTCAGAGATGATGTATGCAAAACAAAGGAAAAAATCAAGGGAATGACAGACAACTCTCCTCTTCTTTTAGGGAAAACTATTCAGCCAGCCACAAGAATACTCCTGGAAATTAAAGTAGAACGTAAATGGGAGTATGGTAACCAGCAAATCGAAACAGAACACAAAGTCTCTATCTGAAATGCTCAAGAGCAATATACGAAGGGCAATGAAAGCTCAAAGTCTTTTCAAAGTCCTTTACACAGCAATGAAAAAGCAAACACACTGAAGGCAGCTATGGGGGCACAAAGTCTCTCCACAGTTGATTTTCCAGGACACCTTTCTGACTAATTTTACTAATCCTGCTTATTAAATTAATGAAACAGAAGATAAATCAAGGGAATAAACATAAGAATAGTTTCCTTAACCACAAAAGAATTCACAGCACAAAGTCTGAAAAATTCCCTTGCTTTCTTATTCCATTAACAGAATATGATCAACAGACTGAGCACAAAGTCTCAATGATGCCTCTCAATTTGGGCAGAGTTTCATTCAGATTGTCAAAAAGAAGATCCTTTTACAATGAAAGAAAGTCCCTTATATAGCCACTTCGAGAAGGACTTAGGAACAATAATACACCATGATGTGTTGGGAAATGTTAGGAAGACCAGCTGGAACTTTGGGGCCTTTTACCCATTTGATCTTTTCAATGTAGATGAACAAGCTACGTAATTAAAAGATCACAACTTTCAATGTCCAGCTATCGATCTGATCTTGTCTTCATCATTCTTCATTTCTAGATTGATTGAAATCGGGTCTTGGATTAATCCATTATTCTATCTTTCCTCACTTTTAGCTAGTTTTTGTCTTGAATTCTAGAAATGCATTCGGGTCTGTGGATCAAAGGATCAATGGCTATTTTACTGCCTTTAAAATTAACATTTACATACCCGTCAATATGCTTCCAACGGCTACTTGGCTATGCTGAATTTGACATCTTTTTGGGCATCACCCCTTGGTCTTCTTTTGACTTTTGGCCTTACCCATTCGGCTTGGACTTACCCTATGTTTGAATAGTCCTTTCGGGCCTTGAGAAATGATCCTTGTCGAGTCAGACATAGCCCTTTACTTTCGGTCGCCTAGAGTCCCCCGCAAGGGCATCTGCCCTTCGGGGTCCTTCAGTAGCCCCTTTTGCTTTGGCAGTCCCCGCGGACAGATCCTTCGGTTAAATGTTCCCCATGTTTCCTCGGGGATTATTCCCGGGTGTTTGATTTGAAAGTCTTCCCCATGGGTAATTCTGGCAGAACATTTGTTCTCGCGAAAAATTCCTGCTTACAAAACGTCTAGGGAAAATTCCTGCGGATAAAAAGTTTGCACAGAAATTTGTTCTGCTAAAGTCTTTTGAACAATGTCTTCAGATTTTGCCTTAAGCTGGCATTTGTTTCATTGAAGAATTACCTTTCAGGATTACGTGACCACTTGGAATGATCTTTCAGAAAGGTGCTTTTTGTCTGAAGGAATTGCCTTCAGACAAAAGCTAAAAGTCCTTCGGAAAGTCTTAATTTCAAAAATTTAAAATACCCCTTAGACAAATTTGAAAGAATTAACCTTTAGTGGAACTTCTTCAACGGTTCAATGAAGCGCTCCAGAAAGGTGCTTTTCTTGAACCAAAGTGCCGATGAACCGTCCAAGGGCACTTGTCCGTTCGAACCAAGTCTTCTTTTGCATTGAACCAAGCCCCTTTGAACCAAAATGGTTCGATGAACCATTAGTTCAAGCCGATTGGTTTAATGGTTAAAACAAGCCGATGAAGCTAAGCATTGAATCAAGATGTTGAACTTGCCTTTGAACCAAAAGTCGATGAACCATGTAATCGAACCATTTGACGTTGAACCAATCTATCGAACTGGTTCAATGGTTCAATGAAGCGCACCGAGCCTCTATTGTTGAACTTGTAGACATTGAACCAAAAGATGAACTGAAAGAATGAACAAACTAAATGAAATAAAGACGTTGAACTACTTGGTTAAATTGAACCATTGAACTATTCTTTTGGTTGAACCTATCATTGAACCTTGAACCCGTTGAACCTTTGAACCAAAATGGTTCAATGGTTCAGTTCAATGGTTCAATTGAATGATTTGGCCAAATGTCCTTGAAGCTGATGAACTAATTGAAGTGAATGAACTTTGAACCATTTTGAAGCACTTAACTCTTACCGAACATGAACTTTTTGAACCTTGAACCCGTTGAACCATTGAACCAAAATGGTTCAATGGTTCAGTTCAATGGTTCAAGTTCCTTTTTGCACTTAGATGCTTACTGATGAAGATTTTCACTTGAACCAAAACTCTGAACCAATCCCGAAAAATGAACAAATGTTGAAAATCAATTCTTTTGATTGAAAACCACCTGCATAAGTCTTTGAAACTATATAAATGAACTTGCCTATAAAAACTAAAAATACAAAGTCTGTAGAAATCAACATGTAAAATCCATTGAACTTGACTTGTAAAGTTTGTAGATATTTTGAGAAGCTCTGAAAATGAGAAATCTGAATATCTAAGACAAATTTTTGAAAATGGAAGATACAATTTTGGTTTTTAAAACCAAAATAATTCAAATGTTGTTCCAAAAATGATTGTTATTTTTGGGAGACAACACAAAGCACACTTTAAGCATAGATTCTGAAAGGATTCAATCCATCTTTCCACTCTCCTTGCCTAAGCACAAAAAGGCTATGCAAAGCTTCTTTGAAAAAATCAACTTCATAAGGAGATATATTTCAAATTTCGCTACCGTAGCTAAACCACCTACAGCCATGCTAAAGAAAAATCAGAACTTCAGCTAGTCCAAGGAGGGAGTAAAAGGGTTTGAAGATGTTAAGAAAGCCATAGCTAGTGCTCCTATGCTTCTAAATCCAGATTTCACTAAAGATTTCATTTTGTACACTTATGCTAACATGGACACTATTTTAGGCATCCTTTTGCAGCAGAATCATGAGTCTTTGGAGCAGCCAATAGCTTTCCACAACCACGGCTTGGAGGAGTATGAAACAAGGTATTCTTTTGTTGAAAAGCATGTCCTTTCAGTTATAAGATCTCTTAAGAAGTTTAGACACTTGTTTAATAATAAGTACATCTAATGGTTGCTCATCCAAGCATCAAAGAGTTTCTTTTGAACAAGGATATAAATGAGAAGAGAGCTGGTTGGATAACCAAGGTAATGGAATATGACGTAGAGATTAAGGTGACAACACTAATTAAAGGCAAAGGGATTTGTGAGCACCTAGGACAAGACTTGCAACAGGGTAACGAGCTTGTTTTGGTGTCACATGAGGAAGAAATTGCAGCTGTTCACACCTCACCTTCTAGCTGGTTTCATAACTTGAAGGATATCAAAGGAATGTTGCTAGGATGTATAGAGCCAAGCCAAACTCAGAGATTGCTTGAAGAATTTCATGATGGACATGGTGGACACTTTTCCGCAAGAACTACAACCCTTAAGATCATGAGAGGTGGGTACCATTGGCCTACTATATTTGGTGATTGCCACGCATGGGTTAGGAAGTGCAAGCAATGTGCTATGTTTGTAGGTAAGGTTAAACTTGTAGCCTTGCCCCTTCAACAAATTGCGGTGGATCAGTGTTTTGTCCAATGGGGATTGGATTTTATTGGTCTCATAAATCCTCCTTCAAGTTCAGGGCACAAATGGATTTTAACAGCTACAGATTACTTCACACGTTGGACAGAGGCAATAGCATTGAAAGAAGCAAACGAAACCAATGTTCTTGATTTCTACGAAGGTTTGCTTACTAGATTTGGAGTTCCTTCAACGATCATTTTTGATAATGCAATGGCTTTTATGGGATCCAAAATCAGTCAATGGGCTGCCCAGCATGGAGTTTATCTTAGCACTTCATATCGAACTATTATCCACAAGGCAATGGCCTTGTTGAATCCACAAATAAAAATCTATTGAGGATCATAAGGAGGACTATTGAAGACAATCAAAGATCATGGCATCTCAAGCTGAAGTCAGCTCTATGGGCTGATAGGATCACCTATAAAAGGTCAATAGCCAACTCTCCATACAAGATCATATATGTTAAAGAAGCACGATTACCTATCTCTCTTGAATTTTCAGCTTTGGAACTAATGCATCAGCTTGAACTGTTGGAAAATGAGGCTATGAAAATCAGGTATGCAGAGCTTATGGAGCTGGAAGAGACAAGAAATCAGTCCATGCTAGCCATGGAAAGTCATCAAGCAAAGGTGAAGAGAGCCTTTGACAAAAGAGCTTTTTCACGAAGCTTCAAAGAAGGAGATTTGGTCCTCAAGTGTGATGAAGATCGAGCCAAACCAAGAAGGCACACAAAGTTTGATTCCCTTTGGAGTGGCCCATACACGATCTCCAGCTGCAAACCCCACAATGCTTTCCAACTTTTAAAGATGGATGGCCAAGAGCTTCTAATCCTAGTCAATGGGATACATCTGAAACATTGCTATTGAAGAGCAAAGCTGCATGTACATAGTTAGTTGTTTTGCTTTCCTCCAAGTGTTGTTTAAGCATAGTAGTTTCTTTCTGTTTTGTTCTGATAAGTGCTTGTGTGCACATTTGCTTCTTAATTTTTCTTTTTTGTGTTTCCCTTCTATTTTTAAAGGATGAAGGTTATTCTTTGTCCGGACTTGTTTATGAGCCAAATACTAAAGGAGATTTGCAGTCATGGATCAGGTTTACCTCTGTTTTGTGAGTTCAATATCATGTATATGACCACGTCCTTAAGCATAGCAGGGATGCTTTCTAGTGGAATCGCCAAATTTTTTGACAATTTTGACCCTACAGCTCAAAATTGCAACCTCTATCATTCAGAACTTTGCTTAAGCATGAACAAGGGGATATGTGGACAGTCAAGGCATCAAGCACAGTGAAGTGAATAACTACGATAATGTTATAACAATTAGGTTTTTGTCATGATGTTGCGATAAAAATAAGGAGGGTGAGAGATACCTGAAGACCTATATGCAACAAGTTGCCTTGTTTCATTTCAAGAGAACTAGGGTTGATCAAGGGGCAACATGGATATGAGAGAAAAAGTTTGCAGGCCTTGGGTGACATGATACAGTCAAGAAATCCAATGAAGTCATAAGGTTTTAAGAATAATGGTTTATATATATATGATTAGTACAAATAATCTCATCAAGCAATCAAAGGAAGAATGAAAATCAAATCTGCTTTGGAGCCTCCTTTGGGGTCATGAACGAGCTACAACTATGCAAATTTTAAAGACACCTACAACAAGTTCAAAGGCCATGTCTCCTATTCAAAATATCATATACAATTATGAAGCTACAGGCCTGTAGGTTCACTTGTGAATGAAGGCGAGTGTTTTCTTTCGAACACCTACATAATACAATGTTGTCTTTTCATGTCTAAGTGTTGGAACAATTTCCTCGAACAATTTGTCCGAGGGGAAAATTCCGAGAGAATGCATTTTTCAAGGACTTTACAAAAAGCACGGGTGCCCTCCAAAAAACCCGGGTGCTTTACAAAAAGTTCGGAAAAATTACAAAGGGGCAGTTCTTTGGCGAAGAAAAGGTCCATTACAAAAACTCGGGTGCCCTCCAAAAAGCTTGAGTGTCCTCCAAAAAGTCCGGGTGCCCTTTTCTTAAAAGTTGTTCGCTTTGCGAGGGATTGTTTGGAAAGCTCGAAGGGCATCTTCAAAATTGCTGAAGGGTAAGTGTACCAAGGGAAAAGGTCCGAAAGTGCACTTCTGAAAATGACCTGAGAAAATTGTCCGGGTGAAAATGTCCAAGGGAAAATTGCTGCAGAAAAGTCTCGGAACAAATTTGCGCGAAAGTGAGAAGACAGTTTCATAAAGTCCGTAGAAAATCACTTAACAAAGGAAATGGACCAAAACAAACCCTGTGGGAAGTTGAAGGCAAATAAAGTCCGAGGCATAAAATAGGAAAGTCCGAAACAAATAAAGGGAGCAGACAAGGAAAATAGACAGTAACGATTTCCTTTGGACTCTTTTTCCGAAGGAATGGGCAAAATAAAAAAGTTCGATGGAAAACACAGGCAGATAAAAACCGAGGCAAATAGGACAGAAGCAAAAGTCTAAAGACAATTCCCGCGGACATTTTGTCCGCAGGAAGTTGACTTTGCAAAAACCAAAGAACAAGTCTGCACACTGAAGCCCGAAGCAAATACATAAGTCGTGAGAATAAACCTAAGGGCTTAGAAATAAAACGAAAGGGAGAAGTCCAAGATAAAAAGGACCCGAAGAGAATGAACATAAGTCCGAGCAAAAGACAAATGCATGCAACGAGAAGGTCCATAGAAAAGACAAACCAAGCAAATACAACCAAAAGCCATGAACAGATAAGACCCGAAGAAATACATGCAAGAGATGGAGTCAACATGAAATTCCATGCAAGCAAGGTCACTTACGATTGACTAGTCAAGGCTTCAGTTGATTGGTTGTTGAAGTCAAGTTTATCTCCGAGGTCAATTCAGCTCTTCAAACGTTCCAACAGCTCATGAAGGGTTCCAAATTTGGAGGTGGATGTACCATTTTTGCATGATAAAGAATTTAAGATTCCAAAATTAGCCACCGTCCATTTCAACGCCAAGGAATCTTCATGCAAGACAAAAGACATAGAAAAGACAAATTTGGAAGGCTCATGCAACGTAAATTTGACTTGGGCTAATGAAAGAGTTGTCTCCTCTTTTATTTTTAGTGCCACCTATTGGCTATTGTATTTTTCTATAAGTTGGCTTTCAGCCTTGAATTAAATTCTCTCTTTTGGCAAGAAAACTTCTTCCAAAAATTGTGCTATAACCTTTTTCAAAATCAATAAGAATATGACTGTGTTTTTTCAATTTTCAGCAACTGGTATAGCATACTTTTTTTTATAGATTTGCCTAAGTGATAGATTTTCCTTCTTCCTTGACAAATCTGAATTAGTACCTAGTTACTAGTTGGTCATTTATGCAGGTCACGTTCTGTGTTTGATTGTCTTTTGCTGAGTTTATAGTGGATATTAGTAGCCGTTTAGTGCTTTTTATCAGGCCTATTTTTCCATTTCCCTCAAGCTTAAATCATTAGATTAAACCTTTTCGTGAAATACTTGTGTATTGATTATTAGAGTTGAAGTTTTGCCTCTTCTTTGTCTGAATCAGTATTTTTAGAACCTCGATTTGAGTGGATCAAGCAAATTAGGTGTATCATCGCTTTAGCTAGGATTTCTTTTCAAGTTCTTTCTCCCCTTTTCCCCAGGCAATTTGTAGCGTAGAAGTTGAGATCCTCATTGATACATCTTACAGGAACCAGTCTTCTTTGGCGGTTCTTCTCATCATTGAGGTACCCACCCTCGTGAGAAGATCCCATTGTTTCAACTGGGGTGAGGATTAGTCATTTCAGCATGTCTTCGATCAGGGTGCAACTCCAGGTTGACAACAATAACAGCCAACATGCTAAGTGTTTGACAAAATGTTAATACACTAAATTTTGAAAATTCAGGGCAGATTTGGGGTGGGTCACTTCATTTTGGTTCTAAAATCTGCTGTAGCATTCTTTCTGGCATTGTTTACCAGGGACAACAAACTGGGTATGTCACAAACTTGTATTTCATGAGAATATACTTTGTTGGTATTGCTTGAAAGGACTTAATATTTCATTTCCATTGCTTTGTAGCTTGTGGGTATTCTATATTCCTTGTGTTTTTGAAATATATGTGTATGCATGTGTTATGTCAATACGTAAAAACATAAAATGCATCAGGTGACAATTTAACCACATAAAACACATAAGGGGGTGGGATATCTCAGTGTTATCATAGCACAATGCATCTTGCCATCGTGTGAGGTCAGATTGATACATACAGGGTTGCATGTCAAAGAATTTCAGTTGCATGTAAGCTTATATGAGAGCCATTGATAGGGAATGGAGATATCTTGAAAGATTGAGGAAGAGAGAAGCTGAATAGGAACAGTGGGAAGAGTGGCCTTTAGGGTTTGAGGATCAGCAGATAGTACTTTACAACGAAGAGGAGATTGTTGTAGAGGACATGGGTGATCGTGAAGGTAGAACCATCAAAGACCATTCTGATGAGGGAAGCGCTGACATGGTTAGTATGTTGCATGCCCTTAATGATTTGGCTAGAGGATAGTGGGAAATGGTGAACAAGTTGGACCGTTCACAAACAAGGCTGTCCCAAATCCTTGCCCGTCTAGTTCCAGATAAGAATGGAAACAATAACAACAATGGTAGGAACCAAAACCACAATGGGGGCAACAATGGTGACAGGCACAGGTATAGAGATGAGGAGGAAACGAGAAATGAGGTAGAAGCATCAGTCAATAATAGAGGGGCTACTCAACATACAGCCGGTGATAGACCTGGTATACCTATCTTTGCACCCCGAAACAATGCATCAGAACCTGAGCCCACACAGCGTGAGTTCCAAGAAGTGATTTTGAGGGATTAGCAGGTTTCTAGTGAGGAGTTTCGAGCTGAGATGTCTTTCCGTGAGTATTCTGATTTGAGGATGAAACACAAACCCAACAGGGGTGGTAAGTAGCAGAACCAAGAGCTACAGACGAAACTGAGCAAAATGACCCTTCCATATTTTGACGGATCAGGGAAGACCACTGCTAGAGCATGGGTTCAAAAATTGGATAGTTATCTTCAGATCAGCCCTATGCCTGAAGAGGATGCAATTACTTATGCCGCTTTACACTTGGATGGTAG
Organism: Torreya grandis; assembly: GCA_037957365.1. Lineage (NCBI taxonomy): Eukaryota > Viridiplantae > Streptophyta > Pinopsida > Cupressales > Taxaceae > Torreya > Torreya grandis. Next base: position 2,255,373 of record JARHVA010000074.1, on the reverse strand, counting down.
TGCACACAAGTGGTGGAGCAATGGCATGACTACACTTGGCCACGATCGGATTACTTCCCATGTTGAGTTCATTGCAAGATTAATTGTCAAGTTTGATAAAAAGGACCCAGAGCTGCAATTCAAAGAGTTAGCTCAACTCAAACAATGGGGATCAATGGACAGTTACATTACGGAGTTTCAGGGGTTGTCTATGATGGTCAGTGATATTTTAGAACACAGATTGATGGTTCTTTTCATTGATGGACTATCCGATCCCTTGCAAGGTTGGATTAAGGGCCTTAATCCATCTTCTCTTCATGAGGCCATGAAAATGGCACGTGACATGGAATCTTCTACACTTACGAGTAAATTTCAGTCAACGGAATTTACTCATAAGAAAGACAGGGATAAGAAGTACTTCCAGAACGATTCCGGACAATAGCACAAAAGTTCAGTGATCAGCTTAATGATCGTATGAGAAAGAAGCTATGTTTTCATTGCAGGGAGCCTTGGGATCCTAAGCACAAGTGTGCTGCCCAAGGAAAGGCCAAATAGATCGAATGCTTTTCAGCCGATGAATTAGTAGAATCAGACCAGCAATCCGAGTCTAGTGACACAGGGTCAAATAGTTCTTCTGAGGCATCAGAGGAGGGACAAACTGCTTCACCCACAACACACCTCTCTAGCATTTAGAAAGAGAGGTCGTTTAGGATCCGAGGAGTACTTGGTGGGAAGAGAGTGATTACTTTATTAGACACTAGTGCTAGTCTTAATTTTATGGATGAGGGCTTGGTTGCAAAAAGGGGACTCAAGGCATAAGAGTTCGAGGGATTCAGGGTGAGAGTGGCAGATGGGTTTGTTCTCACCTGTACAAGGAGGATACCAAACCTAACCATCCAGTTAAGTGATTATGTGTTTCAGACAGATTTTTATGTGGTTAGCATGGGTGAGATGGATATTGTTTTGGGGATGAGATGGCTTCATGACATTAGAGAATTCACCCTCAACTTGCGTACAATGGAAATGAAGTTTGAGGTGAACGGGAAGAGACATGTTCTCAGAGGTATGTCGGATGGTGGTTTGAGAGTAGTTTGTCTTAGGAGGATGGAGCGAATGATACGCCATGATCAGGTTCAGTGGGAAGCCGAGATTTTGGTGATGCCATCAGTTACTAAGCAATAGAAGCATGAGTATCCTCCAGAGATTCAGGACTTGTTGACTAAACACACCAAAGTGTTTAGTGATATACCACTAGGTAGACCCCCTGACAGGGGTATTGAGCATGTCATAGAGCTTGAGGAGGGTGCCAAACCTGTTATTTCTACACCATACAAACATCCCAAAAGGTACAAGGATGAGATCGAGAAGGCTATTAAGGAGCTTCTCGAAATGGGGCATATTAGGCCGAGCAAGAGCCCTTTCGCTTCTTCTGTTGTCCTGGTGAAGAAGGATGGTACTCTTAGGATGTGTATTGACTACAAAGAGCTAAATAAAAAGATAATAAAAAATAGGTATGCCATTCCTCGCATTGATGAGCTTATTGACGAGTTGCACGAAGCATGCTACTTATCGAAGATTGATTTGAGATCCGGTTATCAATAGATACGGGTCAGGGAGGAGGATGTCGAGAAGACAACATTCAGATGCCATTGTGGGCATTTCGAGTTCTTGGTCATGCCCTTTGGTTTGACCAATGCACCGGCTACTTTCCAGTCTTATATGAACAGGATATTCAGGGAGTAGTTGAGGAGATTTGTGCTCATATTCTTTGATGACATGCTCATATACAACAGGACTTGGAAGGAGCACCTGCAACATATAGACATTGTGTTGGGCATACTTGAGCATGAGTCCTTATACACCAAGATGTCTAAGTGCGAGTTCGGTATGTCCGAGTTGTTATATTTGGGACACATCATCAGTGCAGTGGGTGTTCGAGTAGATCTAGAGAAGATCTAGGCTATTATTGACTGATCGCCACCAAAGAATCTCTCTCAACTCAAGGGATTCCTTAGTTTATGTGGGTTCTATCGTTGCTTTGTGGGGGGTTTTTCACAGTCAGCTGCCCCCCTTACAGATTTGACTTGGAGGGATGCCTTCGAATGGTTTAGTGGTGCTCAACAGTGTTTTGACAGGTTTAAGGAGTTGATGAGTACCTGTCCAGTGTTGGCCATTCCAGACTCCAACAGGCCTTTTGAGCTTTAGTGTGATGCCTCACGAGAAGGCATAGGTGCGGTATTGATGCAGGATAAACACTCCATAGCATTCAAGAGCAGGAAATTGAGGGGTGTAGAGAGGAACTACAGTATCTATGACAAGGAGATGTTAGCCATAATACATGCTTTGGCTAAGTTCAGACAATACCTAGTTGGGAGTAAGTTTGTGGTTAAAATAGAGCATAATAGCTTGAAGCATTTCCTTGGTCAGAGAGATTTAAATGACAGGCAACAAAAATGGGTCAGTAAACTACAGGCGTATGACTTTGACATAGTTTATGTCAAAGGGAAGAACATAGTTGTTGACGCCTTATCCAGGAGGCCACACTTATGTGCTTTGGGGGAGATTGCAGAGGATTGGAGAGACCTGATTTCTGCAGAGTATGCAAAGGATAAGTGGGCTTTTGAGATCATAGATGGCACTATTAGAGATGACAGGTATTTAGTTGTAAATGACTTGATCTTTTACAAGGAGAGGATCATATTGGTGCTAGGTTCAGCTATGAAGCAAAAGATTTTGAGGGCTTTTCACGACTTGCCTATGGCTGGTCATCTAGGTTATTTCGAAACATACAGGTAGGTGAGAGCGCTTTACTTGGAAAGGCCTCAAAACTGAAGTACTTAAGTATGTGAGAGAGTGTTCAATATGTCAGCAGAGCAAACATGATCACTCTTTCCCAGGAGGATTATTGCAGCCCCTACCCATTATTGAGAGGAAGTGGGATAGTATCTCGATGGATTTTATCATGGGCTTGCCCAAGGCCCAAGGTAGGGACTGCATCTTTGTGGTGGTGGACAGGTTGACTAAATTTGCACACTTCTTTGCTGTTCCATCGAGTTTTTCAGCAGCTTAGGTTGCAGAGCTGTTTTTCAAAGAGGTATTCAGACTTCATGGGTTGCCGCGGAGTATAGTGAGTGATAGGGACAACAGGGTCTTGAGTAATTTCTGGCATGAGCTCTTCAAGTTGAGTGGGACAGAGTTCACCCCTAGCACTAGTTACCACCCCCAGACTGATGGGCAAACGGAGATAGTCAACAAGTGGGTGGAAGGATACCTCTGAAATTATATAGCAGGGCAGCAAAAGGCATGGATAAAGTGGCTACACTTGGGCGAATAGTGTTACAATACCACTTATTACATGCCCATTCAAATGTCACCATTCATGGCGCTTTATGGGTACGAGGCTCCGAATTTTGTAGATTTGTTATTTGGAGATAGCAAACTACCTAAGGCTAGGGACCTACTGCAGGAGAGTCAGGGTATCATGAGGTCCTTGAGAGAAAACATCCAAAGGGCGCAAAATCAACAGAAGCAGTATGTAGATCAGCACAGGTTTGAGCGTTCTTTTGATGTTGGTGATATGGTTTACTTGATGCTACAGTCTTACATACAGTCCACTCGTAAGAAGAGTGGTGCAGAGCAGTTGAAGTCATGATACTACGGACCTTTCAGGATCTCCAGGAGGCTTGGAGAGGTGGCTTATGAGTTGGAGTTGTCGACAGGTAGCAGGGTACACAATGTCTTCCATGTGTCTCGCCTGAAGAAGGCGTGAGGACACAATGTGATTCCTTCAGCAGAGTTACCTCCTCTTGATGAAGAGGGGAAGTTGATTTTAGTACTTGAGGCCATCATTGATCTCAGAGAGCGTACTTTGCGGAAGAGGGTTATCAGGGAATATTTAATCAAGTGGAAGAACCTACCGGTTGAGGATGCTACTTGGGAGAGTGAGTAGATTCTATCGCATCTAGATCTGAGATTGCTTGAGGCAAACAATCTTGGGGAGGGTGGACTATAATGTCCCCTTACTCTAGACAAAATTAGTCTATTACTCGGTTCCTGTAGACTAACTACCCTGGTTAGGGAACCTCAGTTGGCGATGACTTGGATGGTTATGTCGGTGTTTGGGTGGATGTTGTCATGGTTTCGGTTGGAGCTTCGGATTGGCTCTTTCTGGGGTGGATTTGGTTTCTTAGGCCCGGACTTACTATTTTTGGCATATTAGGGTTTTTGATCGTTTCGGGATTTTTAGTGTTGGAGGCGAAGCGATTTAGCGAGACCTTTCCAACGGTCTATAGATCACTAGATTCTAAGGTCATATGGGCCTTCATTTTAAAGTCCATAAATAATTAATGTTTATTTAATTTGGACTTTGGGGTTATTGGTTAAGTGACTTAGTGAAATATTGATTCACTTATTTTATTATGAGTTTGGGCGCTCACATTGGGAATATTAAAAAAGTGATTTTAAATGTTAAATTCCCTCCAAAAAAGGAGGATCGATCACTTTGGGGGAGAGCATGATATAAGCCCAAAAGTAATTCATTTTGTCTCTCCTTGGCTATTCAACTTATGGATATTTTGGTTCTGCAAGAGTTAAGGGTTTTGAAACCATGGCTGTTGGAAACGGAAACTTCCTATAGTGACAGCATTCCACAGGTGTGAAAGATCATCCAAGGGTGCTTGTGTGGCAAATACATACAATGTTTGCATTGGTGCTTAATTGAGGAGTTTGGCATTGTCGCAGACTTGATCTCATGCACATATCTTCTGGTTTTTGTCATGATAATTTCTGAGGTCAAGTGGGGAGTACATTGTAGTGATTAGCAGAGATTTCTAGTGTATTTTTGGTGGAGATTGGAGCCCATTAGCAGGCCGTACAGCTGCAGACCTGGCTGCTTATTTCCCGATGGAGATTGGAGAGTTTGGTCTCATTTTCTTCGCTTCATCCAAGTACTGAGTTACATAGTGTATGGCAGTTTTGGGAGGCTGAGTACGGCAGTTTTGGGAGGCTGAGTACAGCAGTTTGTGGAGGGTTTAATAGCAGATTTCAAGTGCTGGAGTTATCAGACCAGGCTGTACCACCTGTGCATGGACGTGGGTCAGCAATAGGACTACATTTTGGTTCTAAAATCTGCTGTAGCATTCTTTCCGGCATTGTTTACCAGGGACAGCGAACTGGGTATGTCACAAACTTATATTTCATGAGCATATACTTTGTGGGTATTGCTTGAAAGGACTTAATATTTCATTTCCATTGCTTTGTAGCTTGTGGGTATTCTATATTCCTTGTGTTTTCGAAATATATGTGTATGCATGGGTTATGTCAATATGCAAAAACATAAAATGCATCAAGTGACAACTTAACCACATAAAACACATAAGGGGATGGGATATCTCATTAACCGACCAACCGGTGGTTACTCGCCGGTTATGCGATATATTATTAAATGGATTACAAGTGTGCCTTTGTGTTGGAAGGATTAGGCCATTCACCATGCATAGTGCTCAACATATAGGCATGCACATACACCTTAGTAGCTCATATGTACATGACATTAGAAAGGCTCAAGTGGGATGACTCATTGATCTAGGGGCCCAAGGGACTCATTGATCGCTCAAGTGAGATGACTCATTGATCTAGGGACCCAAGGGATCCATTGATTGCACAAGTGAGATGGCTCATTAACCTAGGGGCCCAAGGGACCCATTGGATGACTCATTGATCTAGGGGCCCAAGGGACCCATTGATCGCTCAAGTGAGATGACTCATTGATCTAGGGGCCCAAGGGATCCATTGATCGCACAAGTGAGATGGCACATTGACCTAGGGGCCCAAGGGACCCATTGAGACAGCCCCTAGGTCAATGAGCCATCTTACTTGTCTCAATGGGTCCCTTTGGCCCCTAGGTCAATGAGCCATCTCACTTGTGCGATCAATGGATCCCTTGGGCCCCTAGATCAATGAGCCATCTCACTTGAGCGATCAATGGGTCCCTTGGCCCCCCCCTAGATCAATGAGTCATCTCACTTGAGCAATCAATGGGTCCCTTGGGCCCCTAGATCAATGAGTCATCCCACTTGAGCCTTTCTAATGACATGTACATATGAGCGATCAATGGATTCCTTGGGCACCTAGGTCAACGAGCCATCTCACTTGAGCGATCAATGGATCCCTTGGGCCCTTAGATCAATGATTCATCTCACTCGAGCGATCAATGGGTCCCTTGGGCCCCTAGATCAATGCGTCATCTCACTTGAGCGATCAATGGGTCCCTTGGGCCCCTGGATCAATGAGCCATCTCACTTGAGCCTTTCTAATGACATGTACATATGAGTTACTAAGGTGTATGTGCATGCCTAGTTGTTGGGCACTCTGCATGGTGATTGGCTTTATCCTTCCAACACAAAGACACTCTTGTAATCCATTTAATCCACACTAATGATGAATGCAATACATAGTTTTGGAAAATATTATCTCTCCTGTTTTTATTTTCTACCCCTATGCACTTGTATCACAAATTTATTGATCAGGAAGAAACACTCTTAGCATTGAGTAGTAGCTGGTTCAATGAGATTTGGTTCTTATGTGAACCACTCTCAACATTTGTCTTTGCCAATGGAAATAGCTATTGAATTTTTTCCCTAGGCATGTTGGACTGGCTAATCTTTGGGTTCTTCATAAGGGAATATTTTCAAATATATTTACCAAGTGTGGTTGGTAACTTTTTGAGGCCATTGTATTTGAAGAAATGCTATACGATGGAGTTGTACATTTAGACCCAACAAAAATGGGGATAAAGGGAGTCTTAGTGAGCAAGTTGAGCCAAGGCCCAAGATCAAGTTTTGTTTCTTTTAGTATCATTTTTCCTCTAAGAAAATGATATGTGCATTTATGATTTTATTGATTCTCACATGGATCTTGTTGGTATGTGTTATATATGCATACGTATGAGATCTTTAACATAAGGAGTGTATTTTGGAAGAATTTATGTTCTGAAATTATAAATGAAATGTGTTTTAGTCATTGTATATTTGTTTGTTAGATGGTGAAGGTTTTTTCTGTTTCTTTGTTTCTTGTTTTCTACCTTATTTTCTAAGCTTACTGTTTTTGAAGAATAGAATGAGTTTTGCAACATGTGTGGTGATGACATTATGTATTTTCCTACATTATAGGGCCATTACAAGGGCCATCCTTAATGATTACTAGGATCATTCTTTGTAATCAAAGATCATTATTATGGCATGGTTTCAGGGCGTTTCTGGGTGTATGGTATACCTTTCTCCTCTCAAAACTCAAGCTGCAATTGCGGGCAAGCATTATCACTATTTTGTACCAAAAGGTGATAAAACTTGAATTAATTTTGAGAATGTTGCACATGATAGACCCTATAGAGATATTAGTTTTCAATTTTGATGAGAAAATTCTGCTAGTTCTCATTTTTTTACAGGCTATTTTATGACCTGTTATCATAAAATATATTTGTGGTCTAAATTCAATATTTAAAATTTATGCATATATAGAATTCAATGTTAGGAGGAGACCTATTGTAAGACGTGTCTGCGTCAATAGGACATAATTCCATGTTTCTCATGCTTCCATTGATCATGTACATTTGTAGTTTTGACTAGCATTTATTTCATATAAATTGAACTAAAGAAATTTCCAATTCTTATCACTTTCTATTTTGTGTGTACAAAAGAGTTATATTTTTTGCAAATGTTACGACACTTCTACATATGATTTACGTAGCACACACATTAATACATAGTATATTGTTTCTAGTGCTTGTATATCAGTCTTTCAAAGGGAACAATTTTCACACTAATACATGGTGTTTCTTTTCTAGTGTTTGTCTATCAGTCTTTCAGAGAGAACAATTTTCTCCACTGGGGAAATTCAAACACTCATGTCTGTAGATGCTGATCGTGCAGTTAACTTATGTGCCAGCTTCCATGATATTTGGAGGTACAAAATAAATGTTAAACAAATATTACTTGTTTCTTTCATTGGAAATGGAATATAAATCACTATGTTTTTTGAAGACAAAAGTAGTTTAATAAGCCTATGGAATATAAATTAAAACACTCAAAAATAGAAAAAAGAAAGCTTGTTTTATAAGCCTATTTAGTTTAATCCTATTCAATCAAATCAAGGCTAGGGCACTCAAATGGACATTATTTTCTCATCTATGATGAACATCAGCAAGAGAATCAGAATCATAGCTCTGCATATAAATAAAAGTAGGAGGCAAGAAAAATCCAAAGAGAAAAAACATCAAGGTGAAGTTCAAGTGTACAAGGGAAATAAAAAGACAAATAGAAAGAAGAGTTCAAATAATACAGCAATGAAAGGAGAAGGAACATGAATCTGCTTTTCAACAGCCCATTTGCATTGAAAATGATGAAGCAGTCCCTCCTGCTGCTGTCCACAAAGATCTGTCTCTCAATGTGGCTGCTCAACAAGGATTCAATCTCCCTCTAGAGCTCAATCTCACACAGGTAATAGCCTCTACTCCTGCTTTGGAAAATGGTGTTAGATCTCAACTTCCTCTTGTTTATCCTTGCCCCCAAGAGTGCCTTTCTGGAGCTGATCTGTATCTTAAGAATGCCAGAATTCCTCCTTCCCTGGGTCCCACTTCAATAGATTTGGAATTAATCTGGCTCAGTTGAGCATTCCAAGGCATGTCTATTTGTCTCTCCAACTCATGGTCTATCTTCTCCTGCACAGCCACAAATCCCAATTCTTTCATGGAATCCTTCTCCTATTAGAAGGGATAACCCTCACACGACTGCTACTTGCCTTCAAGATAATCAGACTCACTCCCATTTTCAAGCTGACAACACCTTGTCTGATTTTGCGATCCTTGCTGCTGTAATATAAATATCTGTTGTTTTAAAGTCCCCGAACAAAACTATTGAGGAAAAGGAGTTCACAATCTCTACATTGAAAGTGGGAGGTCTCGAATATTGCTGTGTCCTCAAGCAGAATGAAAGAGTTGACGCTATTGAAAATTGTGTAGATCATCTCAACAAAATAATAAAACAGCATGAAAAACCCTAGATGCCACAACACTATTCTTCTCTCTGAAAATGCTAGGCAACAGATTGCATATATCATCAAAGAACATTTTGAGTTATCCCCTCTGACTAAATGGCAAACCACTGCTCCTGAAAGCTCCGCTGAGGCTAGCTTTAGAGATATGGCTTGGCAAAGAACTTGTTTCAAACCACAACCTACCTCCTAGGCTCAGGCTTGGATTCCTCGCAACACTAATGAGGTAAGTCATTCCTCCCTTCCTAGTCATGGAGCTAAGTGCAGCAATACTTAATGTTTAGTAGCATTATTATGAATTTTTGGCATTTTCTTTGTCTTGAATATGCGAAGTAAGGAAGTTCAGAGAGACTAGGTATTATGATGTAAATAGTAATATCAGGGGTGGTAGAATGTGTAAAAATGTTAGTAGTAATACTCAAAGGTATAGCAATAGTCTGAGGTGTAAGGGATAGCTTTCAACTCTTTTTGATTCAAACCCCCCCTGATGTTTTTTAGCTCTGGGATTGTCATGGAATTTTTTGTGGACCGCCTTATTTTTCCTGAAGGCATCCTTCGCTTTGTACACCTCTTCATTACTATTAATATATAATATTTTACCTCTTAAAAAAAAAACTATTTAACATTATAATTTACTTCATTTTAAATCTAAAATTAATAAATTTGCTAAATGAAACATGAAAACAAAATTAATTTGTAATGCGTAGTTTACAAGCTACGCGAAGATTGCTTTGTCCATGGAGTTAGAAAGGGAAGAGCTGGAGGCAGTTATGATGTACATGAAGGGTTAGAAGTCTCTAGATCTAGATGGTATTCGGATGGAATTTTATAATGAAATGTTGCATGTGGATAGACCAACTTATCTAGAAATGTCTCACGAATCCTTCAAAAGAAGAATTATGGGTTGGTCAATGTAGGACTCATAAAACTCAGTGCAAAGGAAAATGGTAGGGGTATGGTGCCTTAACACACTTCTGAAATTTTCTAATGAAATTCTTGCTAAAACATTTACCAGTAGAATCAACCTTCTTCTGGCACAAATAGTTTGAGGTGATCAGATTGAGTTTGGAAGGTTATGTCTTGTCAATCTTATCACTGCTTGTGGACGCCCTTGGTTATCTTCTGGAGGCAGCCAAAATGTAAGGACAAACTAGTTTGCTTAGTGGCGAACAACTACTTAATGTGCACTTTGTGAAGAATCAACTTTAACACCTAAACTAAGTCAGTGATTAGTTGAAGGCACATTGCTATGTTTGGACTCCTTTGCAGGTGATCCATATTTGATTGGTGATCTGATGGACAACACATTACATTGCAAAAAAATTAAGAAATTGCAATGTAAATGGAAGATTTATCGAAAATGAGAGTAATCTACAAAAAGTTAGCAATCTCCAAGAAGAGAGGTCAAACTACAACACTCTGAATGTTACATTCAGACGATGATTCCTTTCTAAGTTTTTTTAATATGAAATGGCAAGTCTTAAAAAAGAAAATGAAACAATTTGCTTAAGAATCTAAAAATTCTTGTAACAGGTGTCCCCCCAAGAAGTGAAGAGGATCTATCATGAAATGAAACCCCAAAAAAAAAATTCTTTCCAAAATTTTCAGAATTTTTGATACATTTTTGTATATTGCTTTTTTGGGGCCCTATGAAGAACATTTTTTGAAAAATCTGATGCCCCATAGCAAAGAGGAATGAGTTAGAGAAAATCCTAAGCTTTCCAATGAATATTACGGTTTCGGATTTAGAGCTTCATAAAGAAACTGCAACCTTGGCAAGGTGACCATCTTAGGGGGAGGTGCTTGTCTTAAGGGAAATCTGATCCCCATGGGAAGAAATGGACCTCATAGCTTTTAAATGAGCATAAGAACTTCTTAGTGCATAATTGATTGTCTTTCACTTGAGTGGGATAATCTGTCCAAATATCATTTTTTGATTGTGAGGACTTTTGAAGAGGAATGCCAAGAAACCAACTTGTAGAAATAATGTGATTGCACTTCCCACATAATTCACAAGGATGGAGATTTTAACATTGACCAGACGTGTGACCTCTTCTACCACAAAAACTGCAAGTGATACAATAAAACATATACCTTTTGTGTGTGTGAGCAGGATGCTTGCAATGATGTTAAATAGGTTGTTATGAGTTGAAGATATAATGTCTGGCAGTGTGGCAAAGATCTACGTAAGTCACAAAGTCTAATGTGTTCCTTTTATACACGGAACTTGTCTACCCCAAGCCTGTTTTTTCTACAAAACATTGGATCCCTTCGATCCTAAGTCATAGTGGACTCAAGGAAGGCTCCCATTCGAGAAGGGGAAATAGTCTCCTTTCCTCTGACTTTCCTGTCTTTCCAATTTGCAGTCCACAAAGAAAACCAAGAAATATGCAGGGAAGAGCTTCTACATTTCATGCAATAACATGCTCAAAATGTTGTAGGAAGACCTCCTTTTCCTTCACAAAAAAATAATGGTTATCATACGCATATGGAAAATCCCCCCAAAGGCTAGTTCTCATTGGATGAAATGGATCAATGGCCAAGGATTCTCCGTTTATGGGTGCTTCCCTAAGCCAGATACTTTAAGATCCTAGGTGCAGGAATTCTGTAAGAGAAATGTTAGTTGATATCTTGATGCTTTAAGACTATTTTATGGTGGTCTTCACATCCAAACAAGAAAAGAATCAAAATTTCCAATGTGGGCCCTGGTTTATGAAGAAATTAGGGCTCTTTATGTAACCATGGTCTCCTACTTTTAATCCATGTAATGTCCATTTTTGGACAAAAAACAACAATTTCAGATTTTTCCATAAACCCTTTCTGGTAAATTTATGAATAAACAAGCTGAAACAAACCCTAGATAATAACATGCAATTGAAATATGCAAAACTGATAATACTCAACTAGAACATTGATGCAATAAGTTGATTACAAATTTATTACAACAAGCCCTAACTATTAAAGTCTATAAAAATGAATTTAATGATAAATACCAATTATTATCCAGTAGATCAAGGTACATCAGTTTATTTGGAAGTATGGGATACTGTAGCAGCTGTATGGATCATTGTAGCAGTGATACAAATCACTGTAGCAGTGGTATGGATCACTGTAGAAACGGTATGGATTATTGTAGTAGCGGTATGAAATACTGTAGCAGTGGTACAACAAAATGAAAATGAAATAAATCTGGATTTGCAAGCACAAGTATGATCTTTAGGTGGAACCACCATGGAGGATGGGAGGGTTTTCGTCCTCGGATCCTGTTCCCGTGGAAAGTTTTCATCCTCTGTGACAAAAAGTTGAACAAACGCTGCTCAAGCATGAAAAGGGTTTTGAAATTCATCGAATGATTATGAATAATGATTTCTTTTCATCCAACCCTTTTAATAATTACATTTTCCACCAAAACCTTAAAAAACAACGCCTTGTCTTCTATTTTGACGTTGACATGTTTTTATTCTAATAAAGTCATATTTATCCTTACTTTTGACCCAATTAATAGTCATTTTTCCATGTTATTAGTTAAAATGACTTTAGGACAACTTAAAACATTTATATTATATTATTTCATTATTAATTATTTTGAAAAGGGGACATGACAATCCAACAAAGGACATACCAAGCAATGTTCCAATCTAGGTTTGATTGCCATGTCTTCCTAGCGAGTATTAACATGAATTACACTTCAAAAGATTGGCAATGCAATAGGGAAGTATATGTAATGTCCCCTTTCTAACATTCATAGCATGATGTTGTCGTTAGCCTATTTCCCTATGGTCTCATAGGCTAACCAGGACATTAAAGGGACTTAGAGGCTATTTGACCTAGACAGTTTCAGTTGCATATCTTTTTAGGGGTTTTGAGGCAGTTTTGGGCATACTTACTATTTATAGTAAGTCGTGAATAGACATGGTTGGACATCTAGGGGCAGTGACATGTCGATGATAATTGTTTAAAATCGACAGAAAGATTTATTTATCATTGATATGATTTATTGGGCATTAATGAAGTTATTTTATAAAGTTAAATTTAAATATTTAACTTTATTAATGCATATTCTATAGTTTGTGGGAATTATTTAAATAAAAGAATCCCCTTTATGTTATAATACATCGGATACATAAGTTACATAAAGGGAGTTTTATCCCACATTGACAAAACGAAGGAATGTACTCTTGTGAGAACTCTATAAAAGAAATAGAAGAGCTTCCATTTAGAAAGTTTGCATGAGATTAATGTTAAGCTGTTGGATTTCTTGGAAATTTGATTTTCGAGCTTGGAGGACGAAATCCCTCTTTGCTAGCATGCTCTTCGCTATTGAAAGACACAGTTAGGAGGATTGATGGTGTTTTCATTCAAGAAACACATTGGGCTTATTGGATTTGCAATAAAGAAGGGCGGAATAATGATTTGCTACAGGAGCCGTGAATAGTGTTTTTGCTACAGTGACCAGTGAATAGTAAAATTGCTACTGTGCCGTGAATAGTGCTGCTATAGTGCATGAACAATGTTTGCATCAAGTTTACTTGTTCATTCTTGCTAATTAGAGGTTTGGAAGGCTGCCATTTCATCTGTAGATCACTACAGCACTAATTTCTTGGTTTCTTCTATCAAATTTTCATATCCAAGCATTGTAATTTTTGAATACAAATTTGAATATTTGTCGCAGCGCATAAGGCAATTGTATGTGCACATTTATATTGCAAATTAGTGTTTAACAACAAATAAGGAGTTTTAGGTTTGCATGTATAGTTGTATGTTTGTCAAGTGTTTGACAAATTGCCATGTTGATCATTAAGCAATTTAATTGATATGACATAGTAGTTTGCAAGTTTCTTTCATTGGAAAAATAGGGGTGGTTATTACAGTGGTATCAGAGCAGAAAATCTTGCCATCCTGAAGGGTTAAAGAATGTATAATCAACGACATCTCTGGTTTTGATCAACAACCTTTCACTCGTCATTACAACACAAGAAGGAACAGAGCAGTAATAAATACAGGTCCAGAGGAACAAGGGGTTCTAGAAGAACATAGAACTACAAGAGAACAAAACATTGACAATATGGGTGAGAGAAGAGACCTAGGTGAGGAGAGATCTCTACAGTTATTGGACACACTAGTTCAGGGACAACAATTAGCAGAGCAAAGAGCACAACAACAGAATCAACGATTGGACCTATTGACACAGATGATGGCACGCCAGTTGGGTATTAACATGAACAACTTAGGAGGTGGAAATAATGGTGGCATTAATTAGAATGGAGGTAATAATGGACAAAATGGTGGAAACAATGGAGGTAATAATGGTGGACAAAATGAAAATGGAGGTAATGGAGGGGGAAATGTAGGCGACAACTTTGGCCATGTAGCTCAACCCACTAGAACGGTGAGCTCTAGACCACTTCTACCTACCTTCCCACCTAGGGCACTGGCACACCCTGCCAATGAACCTCAGATCACAGATTTGCAAGATCAGTTCAGAAGAGATTGGGAGAGTGGAGGACTTGATTTTCAGGCAGCTATATCTTTACGAGACTATATTGATGTAAGGATGAGACACATGCCTCGTGCAGGAAACAGGTACCAAAACTTTGAGTTACGGAAGAAAGTAGGGAAATTGTCTACCTTATTTGATGCTTCTGGAAAGACTACAACATGAGCTTTGGTGCAAAAGGTGGATACCTATCTTGAGCTTAATCCTATGCCCGAAGAAGAAGCCATTAAATATGTCGCTATACACCTTGATGGAGTTGCACATGAGTGGTGGCACCATGGCATGGTGACTATGGGACATGATCAAATCACTTTTTATGTTGAGTTTACAGAACGATTGATAGAGAGGTTTGATAGGAAGGATCCATAATTGCATTTTAAGGAGTTGGCACAGTTGAAACAATGGGGACCATTGGAGAACTATATCTCTGAGTTCCAGAGACTTTCAGTATTAGTCACGGATATATCACCGAGGAGACTTATGGTGCTTTTCATGGATGGATTCGCTGATCCATTGAGAGGGTGGATTAAGGCCCTCAACCCACCTACACTACAAGTGGCTATTAAGACGGCTAGGGACATGGAGGCCTCTAGTTCAAAAAGCCGATTTCAGTCTAAGAGTTTCCCACAGAAAAAAGAAAAGGATAAGAGACAAAATGAATCACATCCACTACGAGCAAATTCAGGGAGACTTGACAGTGATCAGTTGAATGAGCTCAAAAGGAAAAAACTTTGTTTTCATTGCAGAGAGACATGGGACCCTTCGTATAAGTGTACGGTTAAGGTGAACGCAAAACAGTTAAAAGTATTTTTCTGCTGAAGAATCAGCTTCAGAAGAGTCAGAACAACAGTCAGATTCAGAAAACAGTGATGAAGAAGAGACTATGGCAGAGGAGGTTAGAGAAGATAAGACCATTGCCCGACTTACTAGCACTGAACCGTCAATAACCTTCAAGGTAAGAGGTGTGATTCAGGGGTAGCGAGTTGTTTCATTGATAGACACAGGGGTCACCCACAATTTCATTGATGCAAGCTTTGTGAAGAAGCGAGGACTTCAGACTGAGGAACATGAGGGATTCAGAGTGATGGTAGCTAGTGGAGACAAGCTTCTTAGTACTCGGATGATTCCTGATCTCCATATGTGGATTGGAGACTATGACATGGTAGGCAAGTTCTATGTTGTTGACATGGGAGATTATGATGTCATCCTAGGCATGACATGGATGAGATTTCTAGTGGAGTTCACCTTCAATTGGGAGAAATTGGAAATGAGATTTGAGCACTAGGGTCTGAAAGTGGTTCTCAGAGGGTTATCAGATGGGGGACTTAGAGTAGTCTCACTTAAGAGGATGGAACGTTTGTTTAGACATGACCAGATAGAGTGGGCAACAAAATGTATGATCATGCCTACAGCTACAGAGCAACAGGTTAAGGAGTACCATCCAGACATTCATGAGGTCATATCCAAACATACAAAGGTGTTTGAAAGCATTCCACTAGGTGTTCCACCAGAGAGAGGAATAGAGCATGTGATTGAACTGGAGGAGGGGGCGAAGCCTGTGATTACCACCCCCTACTGTCATCCTAAGGTGCATAACGATGAGATCGAGAAGGCAATAAAGGAGTTGCTGGAGATGGGACACATTAGGCCTAGCAAAAGTCCATTTGCCTCAGCAGTGGTCCTAGTAAAGAAAAAATATGGGACAATGCGTATGTGCATAGATTACAGGGCTCTCAACAAAAAGACAATCAAGAATAGTTACCCCATTCCGAGAATAGATGAGCTAATAAATGAGTTACATGGTGCACGCTGCTTCTCGAAGATAGACTTGCGCTCTGGGTACCATCAGATTAGAATGAGAGCAGAAGATGTAGAGAAGACAGCCTTCAGGTGCCATTATGGCCACTTTGAGTTTTTGGTTATGCCATTCGGGTTAACCAATGCTTCAACTACTTTTCAGAGTTGTATGAACCAGGTGTTCAAGAGTTAGTTTAGAAAATTTGTGCTTATATTTTTTGATGATAACCTGATATATAGTAGGGCATGGGAGGAGCACTTGCAACACTTGGAGGAGGTATTGAGCATACTTGAGAATGAGTCCCTTTATGCCAAAGAATCTAAATGTGAATTCAGCATGACAAAATTATTGTACCTTGGGGCACATCATTAGTGCGGATGGAGTGAGGGTGGACCTAGAAAAAATCAGAGCTATAGTTGAGTGGCCTACTACTAATCTTACCCAACTCAAGGAGTTCTTTGGTCTATGTGGTTTCTACAAGAGGTTTGTGAAGGGGTTCTCACAGACAGCAACTCCACTTATGGATTTGACCAGGAAGGGAGCCTTTGTATGGATAGAGGCAGCTCAGAAGTGCTTCGAGCACTTCAAACAGTGGATGACATCTTGTCCGGTATTAGCACTTTCAGACTTCTCCAATCCATTCGAGCTTTAGTGTGATGCATCTGGATATGGGTTGGGTGCAGTCTTAATGCAGGAAAGACATCCTATTGCTTTTGAGAGTAGGAAGCTAAAGGGAGTGGAGAAGAGCTACTCTATATATGATCGGGAAATGTTGGCCATAATGCATGCATTGGCCAAATTTAGGTCTTATCTGGCTGGAGATAAATATGTGATTAAAACAGATCATAATAGTATAAAATATTTCATGAGCAAAAGAGATCTTAATGATAGGCAACAGAAGTGGATCACCAAACTACAGGCATATGATTTTGACAGAGTATGTCAAAGAGAAGAAGAATGTAGTGGCCGATGCACTTTCTAGGAGACCACATGCCTGTTCCCTAGTTGAGATTTTTGTAGACTGGAAGGAGAAAATGATAGCTGAATATGCTAAGGATCAGTGGGCAGCTGATTTGATAGAGGGATCTCTACAGGACGATAGATATGTGGTTGTTAACGACCTTATCCTATACAAGGATAGGATTTATTTGGTAGCTTCTTCGCATATCAAAGGTACTATCTTAAGGACATTCCACAATGCGCCTATGGTTGGACACCCCGGGTTCTTTAAAACATACCAACATATTCGTGAGAGGTTTACTTGGAGAGGACTCAAGGATGATGTGTAGAGATATGTTAGAGAATGCCCAGTTTGCCAGCAGAACAAAGATGAACATACTCCTTTAGCTAGATTACTATAGCCTTTACCCATTCCTGACAGGGAATGGGAAAGCATTTCGATGGATTTTATCACAGGCCTACCCAAGGTGCAGGGTCGAGATTGTATTTATGTGGTGGTGGACAGGTTAACTAAATATGCTCATTTCTTTGCTATTACATTTACTAGCACATCGACATAGGTGGCAGACTTGTTTTTTCGAGAGGTGTTTAGGCTTCATGGGATGCCTAAGAACATAGTCAACGATAGGGACAGTAAGTTTTTGAGCTTATTTTGGAAGGAACTTTTCAGATTGAGTGGCACTAAGCTCACTCCTAGCACTAGCTATCACCCACAAACAGATGGGCAGACGGAAATTGTTAATAAGTGGGTTGAGGGGTACTTGCGAAACTATGTATCAGGGCAGCAGAAGGCTTGGATTAGATGGCTTTATTTAGGTGAGTATTGTTATAATACTACCTGACGATCAGGATGTCTCCGTTCATGGCGTTGTATGGATATGAAGCTCCTAGCTTCACAGATCTTCTTTTTGGAGATAGCAGGGTACCGAGTGCACGAAATTGGTTGTAGGACAACCAAGATATTTTAAGATCACTTAAGGAGAATATTCAACAGGTTCAGAATCAACAGAAATCATATGCTGACCAACACAGGGTGGAACGTAGTTTTGAGGTTGGGGATATGGTATACTTGAGACTTCAACCCTATAGGCAGTCTACACTTAAGAAGAGTGGAGCAGAGAAGTTGAAACCAAGATTTTATGGGCCATTCAGAGTTGCTCGCCGCATTGGCGAGGTGGCATATGAACTGGAGTTACCAGCAGATAGCAGGGTGCATATTGTGTTCCATGTCTCCATGCTTAAGAAAGCACTTGGTCATAGTGTTGTTCCATCTGCAGATTTGCCCCCTCTAGATGAAGAGGGTAAGTTGATATTGATTCCTGAAGCCATCATTGATACCAGGGAGAGAACACTCAGGAGGAGAGTCATCAAGGAGTACCTAGTCAAGTGGAGGAACCTACCAGTGGAGGATGCTACTTGGGAAAATGAGCAGATATTATAGCATTCAGAGTTGAAATTGCTTGCGGACAAGCAATTTCGGGAAGGGCGGACTGTAATGTCCCCTTTCTAACATTCATAGCATGATGTTGTCGTTAGCCTATTTCCCTATGGTCCTGTAGGCTAACCAGGACATTAAAGGTACTTAGAGGCCATTTGGCCTAGACAGTTTCAGTTGCATATCTTTTTGAGGGGTTTTGAGGCAGTTTTGGGCATACTTACTATTTATAGTAAGTCGTGAATGGACATGGCTGGACATCTAGGGGCAGTGACATGTCGATGGTAATTGTTTAAAATCGACAGGAAGATTTATTTATCATTGATATGATTTATTGGGCATTAATGAAGTTATTTTATAAAGTTAAATTTAAATATTTAACTTTATTAATGCATATTCTATAGTTTGTTGGAATTATTTAAATAAAAGAATCCCCTTTATTTTATAATACATTGGATACATAAGTTACATAAAGGGAGTTATGTTTTATCCCACATTGACAAAATGAAGGAATGGACTCTTGTGAGAACTCTATAAAAGAAATAGAAGAGCTTCCATTTAGAAAGTTTGCATGAGATTAATGTTATGCTGTTGGATTT
Organism: Torreya grandis; assembly: GCA_037957365.1. Lineage (NCBI taxonomy): Eukaryota > Viridiplantae > Streptophyta > Pinopsida > Cupressales > Taxaceae > Torreya > Torreya grandis. Next base: position 2,236,057 of record JARHVA010000074.1, on the reverse strand, counting down.
CTTGGAAATCTGATTTTCGAGCTTGGAGGACAAAATCCCTCTTTGCTAGCATTCTCTTCGCTGTTGAAAGACACAGTTAGGAGGATTGATGGTGTTTTCATTCAAGAAACACATTGGGCTTATTGGATTTACAATAAAGAAGGACAAAATAATGATTTGCTACAGGAGCTGTGACTAGTGTTTTTGCTACAGTGCATGTGAATAGTGATTTTGCTACAGTAACCCGTGAATAGTAGAATTGCTACAGTGCCATGAATAGTGCTGCTATAATGTGTGAACAGTGTTTGCATCAAATTTACTTGTTTATTCTTGCTGATTAGAGGTCTGGAAGGCTGCCATTTCATCTGTAGATCACTACAACACTAATTTCCAGGTTTCTTCTATCAAATTTTCATATCTAAGCATTGTAATTTTTGAATACAAATTTGAATATTTGTCGCAGCCCATAAGGCAATTGTATGTGCACATTTATATTGCAAATTAGTGTTTAACAACAAATAAGGAGTTTCAGGTTTGCATCTATAGTTGTTTGTTTGTCAAGTGTTTGACAAAATGCCATGTTGATCATTAAGCAATTTAATTGATATGACATAGTAGGTCTCAAGTTTCTTTCATTGGAAAAATAGGGGTGGTTATTACAGTATAAGATTGCATTTGAATTCACTTGACAACCAAGGGGTCTAAAGTATGCAAGGATGAGTGTAAATATTTGATGTGGTAGCAAAAACACTATTCATACAACACTATTCATGCAACACTACTCATTGATGACATGGAAAACACTATTCACCCTAGTGAGGTGTCGCAACACTATTTTAGATTGCATATGTGGCATAGGACAAAATTCTATGAAGGCACATGGAACACATGATGGTGGACCAACCTTGTCTAAGGAGATGCTCCTCTTTTTGACTTTTGACATGTGACTAGCTTTTACTATTCACTCAATAGTGAACCATGTGAAGGGTGGCAAAATTTTCCTTGGTGGAGCCTTTTTTTCTTTGTCATTATTCCTCCCTTGTGAAATGTGGCGTGGTATTCCTTGGTCTTACTCCTTTCTTGTTGTCATAATTCTCCCAAGTGGATGGTGGGGGTAGGTGTTGACCAATCTTCCTCATCATGATTTCCCCTCCATGTGAAGTGTGGGGCTTAGTGTTTTATTGTCTCCTTTGATTCCTCAAGCTTTCTATATAGGATTGTATTCATATTTGGTTAAGGTAGGCAAGTTTGGGATAGGCTTAGGGAATGAAAGCCTTTGAAGGCCTCCTTGACATGGGATTGCCAAGTTATGTAATGGGTTTGAAGCTTTGTTGAGAAAGCTTGTATTTTTTTGATGATTAATGAGAATTGTGTGAGGAATCCTTGTGATGAGATTATGTGTTTTATGAGAAGATTAATGTTGATATTTAATGCATTTATGAATGAATTTGTGTAAGTGAGGGAGTTGTGGCAGGAGGCCGCATCAATATTGATCGAGGAAAGCCACTCTTAGATCGTATCCTACTTGATATGGAAGGGTTGGAATGGGAACAACATATTGAATATGAGGATATCCCTTTTAGATGTCAAATTTGTCATTATCATGGCCACTTGGCTAGGGTTTGTCCCACACAATCGTTGAAGGACCAACTAGAGGTAGAGTCAAATAAGGAAACCTGAGTCATTGACAAGAACATTGTTGATCGTCAAAAAGTTCCAACCTTTGCACCTTGATCAACAAACTGCTCCACAACAACTGTCCATAAAGCAAACAATCAACAAGGTGAGGACAAATTCTGGCATGCTTAAACATGAAAACCAAGGCTACCACCACGCCAACCTCTCAAATCCAGCACTTGAACCCTATTGAGGGTCTGAATATAATGAACTTTATGGATATTGAAGGCACACATGAAGCGAATTAACTTTTGAACTCGACCCCTATACAAGTTGCAAACCCCTTGAGCAATACATGCAGGAAAAAATATCAAACTCGTTAGGGAAAAAAGGAACATCCTACTTTCACAGTAGCTGTAGAGTCCTCAACAACCATTACACAAGCCATAAGTGCGAGAAGAAAGCCAAAAAGTGGTGGTGATAATACCCCATCAATCTTCATCATTCCTACATCTATCTATAATATCCACAAGGAGATTGCTGAATTCAAGGAGAGGCATTGCCATTTCACATGAAGAAATCACTGCCAAGGAGCAGTGCTGCCATTTAATACAATAGTCATTAAATGGATATGAACGGAAATGTCAAACAGAATTGTTGTCAGAAGTGAACAGAAGTGTCAAACGGAATTGTTGCCAGAAGTGAACAGAAATGTCGACTGAAATGTTAATGGAATTGTCGACAGAGATGTCAACAATCACATCTTTTGGTGAAGAGGTGCCTCTTGGATGGAATGCCTCCTTTGTGAGAAGTTTGTAAAGGCTATATAAAGGAGAAGAGATGTGGAAGTATTACAAGCATCCAATTATGAATTCAGTCATCTAACTCGTATAAGCATCATGCTATACAACCACTCTCAAGGACGAAAACCCTTGTGATTATAACAGTCCAAGGATGAAACCCCTTATGGACTTATATTTTATTTAATTTATTATTTTAAATACAATATTTATATTTATGAAAAAATAGGTTTTCTGAGAAAACCAAATTAATGTATAATATTTCAATTTGGAATATTATAGTGGTATCAGAGCTATTCTTCTTGCCAGCCTGTGAACCATGGGGTCACTACATAAGAAAATTATGTGGACAGTTTCGAGTCGTACAACGCCCTTTAAATAGAGATTCGAAAAGAAATCTCTTTTTCAGATTATTTGGATTTTAAAAAATTATGAATGGAAACAGGCACTATGAGGAAGATGAGTTTGTGAATTATAGTTATGGTAGTACTGAATATGACAAGAAATTCAATTTTCAAGAGGTCCCAGAAGAAAGGAAGATGACAAATTCCAAAATTGACTTCCCTATCCAGGAGCAAATGAATGAGGCATCCAATGTTGAACTAAGGGAATGCCCAAACATACTTATCCAAGAAGAAGTTGATATTTATGGAGACTTGTCTATTGGGAAGAATGACATAAAAACTTTGGATATTAGAGATGCACATGAGTTATCTATCCAAAACGCTAATGATGATGTTGATATGTGTTGTCTATGTTAGAGTGAAGATAAACTTCAGTGTGTACAAGAGAGAGGTCTTGAGGATTGTTCCTCGAACACAGGTTCTAATTTTAATAAACCAATTGATTATCGAATTAATGCACGCTATCAACAAGATATCATGGGCTATGGTCTTAAAAATAAGCAAGATGGAAAGCCAACCAAAATAATTGATAGAATATGGAAAAAATGTCCACCAGATAACCTTGATGCCTTGGAAGACGAACAATCATGAAATGCACCTCACTCGTTGAAGGATACCGAAGAGACTTCCAGTGATATTATGGATAACAAACAAGACTCTACATGTGCACTTTTTATTTTAGATTTGCCTAGTTAACTTGGAGTAATAATAAATTCACATGTTGAACATGGAGAGTCCATGGAGGTGTGCTTAAAACATTTAGAAATCAATAAAGGCAATCAAGTTGTAACTGTTAATCTTGGAAATGCTACACTTGAGGGCTATGACTTAGAGATAAATTACGCATAGCCATCCACAACAAAAAATGAACGAGAAGTTGATTCCATGTCTGCTTCTTCGGTAGGATGGGCTCAAGTGATATTGGAAGAAATAAACTATGATGATGGGCTATTAAAGGATGTTGATGAATGGCATGCCAAGGATGTGGTGAACTTAACAACCAGATGAAAAAGTCCAAATTTGTTCATATTAAATATAAGGGTTGTGTATCCATACATTAAGCTATTAGAGGATGTAGGTCCTTAAGCATGGATTTTTAAGGAGCTTGAAGTTATGCATAATTCAAACTTCAAATTCCCAGAGTTACAATATCGTGAGTCTCAAAAGTTTGAATTTGGCTTTGCATCTAAAATGGTTAAACCTTCGTTAGTGTATAGGGAAGAAGATATTCTTCATGGGAAGTGTTGTCAACCTGGAGCTGCGCCTTGATTCAAAGACGTGCGTGAAACGGCCAATCCTCTATCTGAATGAAACAATGGGATCTTCTCTCGAGGGTGGGTGCCTCAATAGTGAGAAGAACCTCCAGAGAAGGCTGGTTCCTGTATGATGTATCAATTAGGATCTCTACTCTACGCTACGGACTACCGTGGAAAAGGGAGAAGGGAAACTTAAAGGGGAAATCCTACCTAAAGGGGGTGATACACCAGAATTTTGATCCACTCAACTTGGAACCTTGAACACTGAACGAACAAGGGAAAAAGAAGACCTATGATTTCAATCAATCACTTATGCATAAGTATTTGATGGAGAGGTTCAATCTAATGCTTGAAACCCGAGGGAAAACGATGGAGGGAGGTCTGATAAAAGACACTTTGTGGCCACCTAGCATCCACTTACAGCTTCAGCAAAAGACAATAAAGAACACTTTAACATGACTTGCACAAGGATAATCTAGGAACTAGGTATGAAACAAAATTTGGGAAGGGAGAGAAATCTACCACTTATGCAAATTGCTGAAGAAATATACACTATGCCAATGCTTGAAATCTGAAAGTACAGTCCTATTGATTGAAGAGGTTACACAACTCACCAATGGCAGAGTCTGGGCTAATCAAGAGAGATTGGATGATTTTTAATCAAGGCTGAAAGCCATTATATAGAAAATTATAAGAGGCCAAAGATTGGCGTAGAAACTTGAAGAGAAAGATTCACTTTGGTTAACTCAAGGCTTTACTTGGCCTTTCAATAAAATATGTTTTCCCTTTTGTCCTTGCATGAAGCTTCTTCGCTTGATGAAGCGAACTTATCTTTGTTATGAACTACCCACCTCTTTTTGCATGGAAATCTACGCAAATGCGAAATTTAGAACTCCATGTGAGTTGCTTGATTGCCGAGTTGTAGCGTTTGAAAACTGAGTTAACCGTTATTTAAGCTGAGTTGGACGAAGAGATTATTTTCCTTAGCATGGAAAACTTCTAGTGGATGCGGCGTTTTAATCAATTAGTCAACTCTAAATTTGGAACAGTGAACTCGTCGTTCGAATTTGGAACTCTTGTTGAAGCTGAGTTAGACCTTCGGATGCATGCGTTGACTGGAGATGAACAGGAATTTAATAATCAGTCAACTAAAGCTTTGACCGATGTTCGAAAATAGCTCCGATGTTCGAAAATAGCTCCTGCTTGCATGTATTATGTTCTATTCTGATCTTCCTGTTCGTGTTTATTTTTGGCAGGATTCCGTATTCAACTCTTTCGTCAGATTATCTATTTTCTATTCTCTTTTGCACAGTCAACCTCCATTTATTTCGGATTTCTTGTCTCTTTGGTTTCAATGGTTACTTCCCGCAGTCAAAATTTGACGGCTTGCGGGACGTCACTAGAAGCTTTATTCCTTCGGACTTCCGTACTGCCACTTTCCCGCGGACAAAATGTCCGCAAGAATTATCTTGGTCTCTGGCCTTCGAAATTCCTACTTTGGGTTTTTTGTTGGGTTTACTTTCCTCAGGCTATTTCCGCATAATTTCTTCAGACTTCTCTCCCTTCGGATACCTTCCTTTGTTTCGGGCTTTTTTTTTTCGGCGGTCTTTTCTCCGAATTCCTTCGGACTTTTTATCCGAAGGAATTCCTTCAGACAAAAGTCCGAAGGATATCGTCTTGCCTCCTTGTTTTTCTGTGGCCTTTTTGCACGTCATTTTCCTGCGGACCCTCGGGCTTTTTGCCTTTGTATTTTGCCGTCGGACTTTCTTCGGGCTTTGCTTTGTGCAAGCCTTCCGAATTTCTTCGGACTTTTTTTCCGAAGGATATCTCTTCGCCTTTGCTCTTTGAAATGTGCCCTTCGGCAAAGACACAGTGGTCTTGTCACCGACCAAGTGCCCTTCGCAAGGTCTAGTCAATCTCCCTCTGTGCCCTTTCGAAAAATTGGAGGGCACTCGGGCTTTTTGCAAAGGTCTCTGAATTTGGTCTTGTTCTTGCCCGAAGGGTAGGTGCCCTTCGGGAATATTGAAAGTGACCCTTTCGAAGGGTATCCTGCCCTTCGGAATTCTTGAAAATGCCCCCTTCCGAATTAATCTTTGGCTTTTCCTTGCCTTTTGTGCGGACTTTCTTTGTCTCTGTGGTCTTCCAATTTTCTTCGGACTTTTCGTCCGAAGGAATTCCTTCGGACAAAAGTCCAAAGGTTTTCTTTATCTGAAGTTAAAACCTTTTTGATGAACCCTTCCGAAGGAATTCATCCTTTGTAGTAAGGACCCTACCAAAACAATGTACTCTTCTTCCTTGGCTAGAGACGTGAATTTTCCAAATGGCGAGAGACAATCTGACTTGTGGAAGAATTGTCAACAGGAAGTTTGTATTCAAAACATGGGATCCAAACTTGATATTAAAAGGTTTAAATTTCTTAAAATCACAAAATATGCGAGTTGACATAGTGACCCAATCATTACCCTATGAATTGTCAAATGTCCAACATAAACCATGGTTTGGTGGTCTTTACATCGTTGAAAATATTCTATTTTAGAGGAAGGGAAAAGGCCCTTGTTAAGAGACTCCACTCTACATTTGCCACTGAAACATAATTATATGCCGGAGCATTATTGTACAACAAACTTAATTAGCATGAATAATTTCAAATAGAACCTTATATATGATTCAAGAGTCACGTTCAAGAGGGTTGTGGCATTATGGCATAACCCTTGATAACTAACCGAGATTAATTAGGTTTATGACATTGTGTAGAAACCCTAGTTTCCTCTATTTCTCCAATCTGACAGTTTTGTTTGTCTTTTCTGACGTTTTTGGTTTTTTTTCAATTTTTTGGGGTTTTTTGCATGAAATGAAAGAATGCGATTTTGCTTGAAAATAAATAATAAATTCAAATAAAATACTTCTACTCTGATAACGAGAGTATTTGATGCCAGTACAAATGGCAATCTATTATTTGTTCTTCTGGGACGATTACAAAAATGATCTACTGACATGCAATAAGAAAATAATATTTTTTATTTGTAAAAAACCTGGTATTTCTATAGCAGCTGAAAGTACAGATTTGGTACGACTGCCTTAAATATGTCCTTCTCCCTCTGAATATTGATGGCAGATGATTCCAGATACAGGGGCGCCAATGCTGGTGAAGACTGGAAGATGAAGTATGATGCGCCTTCCTCAAAAGATGAAGTACGGCTTGGTATTTGGTACGGCCAGGTATAGGAAGGTACTGATCTGTCAGCAGTAGCAAGTACAATAGTATGGCCTTCCCAAATCAATGTCTAAACCCTCTGAAATGATGCGCCTAGAAAGATGAAGGTTCTCTGGATGCAAAAAAAACTCTGAAGATAATAGATCTCTGAAGCTCTGTGATTCCTCCTGAATGAAGAAACCTCTGTTGGCAATAAATCAAGTGTTATTTCACACCCTCTGAATTGCTTCCGATGGAGATGGCTCGTTCCCCAAGGAATTCGAACTTGAAACCCTAAGTCTCTTGCTCAGATCAAGTTGATCAATTTTCAAACTCAATAATCATCATAATGGCTCGATTCCCAAGGCAAATGCTTAAATAACCTTAGAAGTGCGATTTCCTCCATAATAGGGTTTTCATTAAAAATTCGCACTTTTTTTCATTATTTTTATTTCCATAGTCTAGGCCAAATTTTATAATAAAATATAATCACAAATTTGGCCCCTTCCTGATGATGGGCGCCCCCTCAGCCTAAATCACTTAAGTTATAATTTAATATTATAACTTAATATTATAATCTTCAAATAATTAATATTTAATTAATACAATTAAATATTAATATTTCTCTCGTTACTCATTCGATGACTGATCTGACTGAAGCTGACAAACACTGAAGTGATTCCGAACGCTGCCAATCCATACTGCTAAAAATAGCAGGGGTCCCACTCTGACTGCCAGGAACTGCTAAAAATAGTAACTTCTGCAAGAAGTCTCTGATCGAGCCCAAACGAAAGCCAACTGATCAAACTCTGCCAACTGAAGCTGAGCCAAGCTCCAATGTGACCCTCTATCCAGTCTATCAGCCTACGAGGATCGTATGATAGGCTAATCCTGTGCTCCGAGAGATGTCACTGAGAAGGGGACATGACAGTCCGCCCCTCCTGAAATTGCTTGTCCTCAAGCAATCTCAATGCCGGATGCTGCAGAATATCCTCGCTCTCCCATGTCGCATCTCTCCATTTCACCAGATATTCCCTGATTGTCCTCCTACGCAACTGTCTCTCCCTATACTCCAGGATGGACTCAGGTACTAAAATCAGCTTTCCCTCATCATCTAAGGGAGGTAGAACCGCAGACGGTACCACACGATGACCCAATGCCTTCTTGAGGCGTGATACATGAAAAATGTTGTGCACCCTGCTCTTTGCTGGAAGCTCAAGCTCGTAAGCCACCTCGCCAACTCTCCTCAGGATCCTGAAAGGTCCGTAATAACGTGGCTTAAGCTTCTCTGACCCACTCTTCCTAAGAGTGGACTGACGGTAGGGCTGCAGCATGAGGTAAACCATGTCACCCACCTCGAAATGCCTCTCCGTCCTCTTCTGATCTGCATACTGTCTCTGCTGATTTTGTGCCTTAGCTATATTTTCCTTGAGAGCCCTTATAGTGTCCTGACTCTCCTGCAACCAACCTCCTGCACTCGGCACTCTACTGTCGCTCAGTAGCAAATCAAGGAAACTCGGCGCCTCATACCCGTACAATGCCATGAAGGGTGACATCTGAATGGTCATATGGAATGTCGAGTTATAGCAATACTCACACAAATGTATCCATTTGACCCACACCTTCTGCTGCCCTGCTATATAATTTCGGAGGTAACCTTCCACCCACTTGTTTACAATCTCCGTCTGCCCATCAGTTTGCGGGTGGTAACTAGTGCTCGGAGTGAGCTCAGTCCCACAAAGTCTGAAAACCTCCTGCCAGAAGTTACTCAGGAACCGACTATCTCTGTCGCTCACGATGCTCTGAGGCAACCCATGAAGTCTGAATACCTCGCGAAAGAATACCTCTGCTACCTGTGTAGCTGTGTAAGTCGTGGTGATCGAAAAGAAGTGGGCATACTTCGTAAGCCGATCCACAACTACATAAATGCAATGACGCCCTTGGGCTTTAGGCAAGCCCGTGATAAAATCCATCGACAGGCATTCCCACTTCCTGTCAGGAATCGGAAGTGGCTGCAACAAACTTGCCGGGTACGTGTTCTCCTGCTTGTTCTGCTCACAAACAAGGCACTCACGCACATACTGAAGAACATCTGCCTTGAGTCCTTTCCAGGTGAATCTCTCCTGAATCTGCCTGTAGGTTTTGAAGTATCCAGGATGTCCTCCTGTAGGCATGTCATGAAAGGCTCGCATAACAATGTTCTTCACTTCTGACCCTGGGATCAAATATATCCTGTGCTTGTAAATGATCAAGTCATTCACAAGTGTGTACCTGGTCTCAACTGCTGATCCCTCAACAATGCTGGAGGCCCAACTATCCTTGGCATACTCTGCCACTATCATATGCCTCCAATCCTTTGAGATATGAACCATAGTGCTCAAGTATGGTCTACGTGAAAGTGCATCCGCCACTACGTTCTATGTACCTTTGATAAATGAGATATCAAAGTCATAAGCCTGCAACTTACTGACCCACTTCTGCTGCGTATCATTGAGATCTCGCTGCCCTAAGAAGTGTCTCAAACTGTTATGATCAGTTTTAATGCAAAATTTGCTGCCGACAAGATACTGTCGAAATTTTGCTAAGGCATGCATAATCGCGAGCATCTCCTTATCATATATGCTATACAGCCTCTCTGGTCCTCTGAGCTTGTGGCTCTCATACACAATCGGGTGCTTGTCCTGCATAAGCACCGCACCAATGCCCTCACCTGATGCATCGCATTGAAGCTCGAACGGCTTCGTAAAGTCGGGTAGTGCCAAAACAGGGCATGTGGTCATCAACTCCTTGAATCTATCAAAGCACTCTTGTGCCTCAGGAGTCCAAACAAATGCCCCCTTCTTCAATAAATCTGTCATCAGGGCTGCATGACGTGAATAACCATTCACGAATCTGTGGTAGAATCCACATAAACCGAGAAACCCTCTCAACTGTGTCAGGTTTGCCGGTGTAGGCCAGTCAATAATGGCGCGGATCTTTTCATGATCCATATGCACTCCATCTGCACTGATGATGTGACCTAGATATAGCAATTTGGTCATCCCCACGTCGCACTTGGATTCCTTGGCGTACAAGGACTCCCTCTCCAAGATACTCAACACTGTCTCCAAATGAGCTAAGTGCTCCTGCCAAGTCCTGTTATATATAAGGATGTCATCGAAAAAGACCAACACAAACCTCCTCAGCAATGAATGAAAAACCCTGTTCATCGTGGACTGAAAAGTGGCTGGCGCGTTAGTGAGCCCAAATGGTATCACTACGAACTCGAAGTGCCCACAATGGCATCGAAAGACAGTCGTCTCTATGTCCTGCTCTCGGACTCTGATCTGATGATATCCCGACCGTAAATCAATCTTAGTAAAGTAACATGCCCCATGGAGCTCATCAATAAGCTCGTCAATCCTCGGTATCGGGTATCTATTCTTGATTGTCCTCTTATTCAGGACCCTGTAATCAATGCACATGCGCAATGTTCCATCCTTCTTCTTCACCAAAACAACCGAAGAAGCGAATGGTGATTTGCTAGGCCGAATGTGACCCATAGCAAATAACTCCTTTATTGTCTTCTCTATCTCATCCTTCAATCTTTTTGGATGCCTGTAAGGAGTTATCATAACGGGCTTCGCACCCTCCTCGAGCTCAATAATGTGCTCTATGCCCCTGTCTGGAGGTCTACTTGGCGGAATATCACTGAACACCTTGTCATGCTTGACTCTCAACTTCTGAATGTCCGGATGATATTCTATCTTTTGCTGTCCCTCCTGTATAGGTGCTAAATGACACTTGGCAGCCCACTCTACCATGTCGTGACGCATAAGCCGCTCCATCCGGTGAAAAGAAATTGTTTTGATGTTGCTGTCCCGCATTGCCTTAAGTATGTGTGTCTTCCTATCAACATCAAAACGGATCTCCATGTCCTTGAGGCGAAGTGTGACCTCATCCAATGAATGTAACCACTTCATTCCCAAGACCAAATCAATGTCCCCCATATTAACAACATAATAATCTGCCTTGAACTCATAATTGTTCAAGCGTAAAGGGAGATCCTTAATCATGTGTTCACATCTCAAAGTGTACCCATCGGCCACTTTGACTCTTATGCCCTCGAACTCCTCAGTGATGAGCCCACGTTTCTCAACGAATCTAGCATCTATGAAATTATGCATGGCTCCTGTATCAAGTAGGGTAATGACCCTCTGTCCTGCCAACACACCACGAATCCTGAAAGAACCCTCCTGCTGAATGCTAGATAAACGGGCCTCCTGTATCTGAAGCTCGGGCTCTGTCTCAGCTCCAGGCTCTGAAGCCTCTGGCTCTGAATCCTCGGAACTCTCCCGCTGTTCGGAATCTTCTGATTCAGAGTCCTCAGAGAACGCCCACATTACACGATTTGCCTTGCCCTTAGGTCTTAGAGGACAATCGTGATTGGCGTCATATGGTCCTTTGCAGTAGAAGCAAAGCTTCTTCCTGCGTAAGTCATTAAGGGCTTCATGATCCAAAGGTGGGGCTGCTGATTTACCTTTTGAATCGTTTCTAGAGTTTGATTTTTCTTTGTTAAAATCAGACTTATCCTTATTCCTGTTAAAGCCCTTGTTATCCCTGAATGATGAAGAACCTCTGGAGTTGAATCTATTCGACGGAGCTACTAACTCCATGTTTCGTGCTTTCTTCATCGCCTCCTGTAACGAAGGAGGATCAAAAGCTTTGATCCAACCTCGTAATGGCTCTGACAACCCCTCCATGAAGAGGACTACCAAACGCCTCTTTGAGATGTTAGGGACCATAACGGATAACTTCTGGAAGACACCTATTTAGGTCTCTAAACTGCCACTCTGCCTCAACTGTGCTAAGTCTCGGAAGTAGGTTTCCAGATCTTTCCTGTCAAAATGCTCAACCAACCTGTCCACAAACTCCTGGTATGTAGTGATCCTGTCATGCTGTAAAGTCACCATACCGTGGTGCCACCAATCGTAGGCCACTCCCTCGAGATGCAATGTAGCATATCTAATGGCATCACTCTCAGCCATCGGCCGCAGTGTAAGGAATGTATCAAGCTTGCTAATCCAAGCTTGGGTTGTCATCTTACCACTACCATCGAACATCGCCAATGTGAGCCGGTTCGTAGCATGTTTTAGATCGTTATTCTGCTGTCGAGGTCTCCAATCCTGTCGAGCTCTGTTGTGTTCTCGCCTCTGTGTAATAAAACGGTCAAAAGTGATCCTCTCTCTGACCGCAGGCGGTATCAACTCCCATTCCTCGTTTGCTGCCATAAGAGTATCAGCGAACAATTCATCTTGCTCCTGTCTCGTGAAAGTAGGCCTAGTAGGCCTATCTGCTGTCCGTGACACTGTCCTAGGAGCTCTCCGTGACCCTGCATCACTCCTGTCATCGTCACGATGAGGTGACGGTCTCCTCGAAGTACCCAATCGCTGCAGTGCCACTGCCACCTGCTGTAATACATCATCGGACTGTCGTTGTCCTGCACGAAGATCTCTGAGTGCAAGTAAGACCTCTGCATCATCCTGATCTCTGTTATTATGTTCTGTCCTAGGTATATCTGTTCTATCATTTATGTCATTCCTGTCAGCCATATTTCCTGGCTGCCTGCTCAAACTCTGTTGCCTGTCAATTAGAGCTCGCCTGCGAGCGTAATACCTGTGTGACCCAATCTGATCTGGCTGCATAAGATAGCTAAACCCGTAGGATGGCAGGATTTAGCTCTGATACCACTGTAGAAACCCTAGTTTCCTCTGTTTCTCCAATCTGACAGTTTTGTGTCTTTTCTGACGTTTTTGGTTTTTTTTCAATTTTTTGGGGTTTTTTGCATGAAATGAAAGAATGTGATTTTGCTTGAAAATAAATAATAAATTCAAATAAAATACTTCTACTCTGATAATGGGAGTATTTGATGCCAGTACAAATGCCAATCTATTATTTGTTCTTCTGGGACGATTACAAAAATGATCTACTGACATGCAATAAGAAAATAATATTTTTTATTTGTAAAAAACCTGGTATTTCTGTAGCAGTTGAAAGTACAAATTTGGTATGGCTGCCTTAAATACGTCCTTCTCCCTCTGAATATTGATGGCAGATGATTCCAGATACAGGGGCGCCAATGCTGGTGAAGACTGGAAGATGAAGTATGATGCGCCTTCCTCAAAAGATGAAGTACGGCCTAGTATTTGGTACGGCCAGGGACAGGAAGGTACAGATCTGTCAGCAGTAGCAAGTACAATAGTACGGCCTTCCCAAATCAATGTCTAAACCCTCTGAAATGATGCGCCTAAAAAGATGAAGGTTCTCTGGATGCAAAAAAACTCTGAAGATAATAGATCTCTGAAGCTCTGTGATTCCTCCTGAATGAAGAAACCTCTGCTGGCAATAAATCAAGTGTTATTTCACACCCTCTGAATTGCTTCCGATGGAGATGGCTCGTTCCCCAAGGAATTCGAACTTGAAACCCTAAGTCTCTTGCTCAGATCAAGTTGATCAATTTTCAAACTCAATAATCATCATAATGGCTCGATTTCCAAGGCAAATGCTTAAATAACCTTAGAAGTGCGATTTCCTCCATAATAGGGTTTTCATTAAAAATTCGCACCTTTTTTTCATTATTTTTATTTCCATAGTCTAGGCCAAATTTTATAATAAAATATAATCACAAATTTGGCCCCTTCCTGATGATGGGTGCCCCCTCAGCGTAAATCACTTAAGTTATAATTTAATATTATAACTTAATATTATAATCTTCAAATAATTAATATTTAATTAATACAATTAAATATTAATATTTCTCTCGTTACTCATTCGATGACTGATCTGACTGAAGCTGACAAACACTGAAGTGATTCCGAACGCTGCCAATCCATACTGCTAAAAATAGCAGGGGTCCCACTCTGACTGCCAGGAACTGCTAAAAATAGTAACTTCTGCAAGAAGTCTCCAATCGAGCCTAAACGAAAGCCAACTGATCAAACTCTGCCAACTAAAGCTGAGCCAAGCTCCAATGTGACCCTCTATCTAGTCTATCAGCCTACGAGGGTCGTATGATAGGCTAATCCTGTGCTCCGAGAGATGTCACTGAGAAGGGGACATGACACATTGAACTTTGGATGTGGTTAGTGCTATGGATATTAATAATAATAGTTAAGTGGGTGCGACCTTTATGTCATAATGGTAGTTAGAAGGTATATTTAATTTTTCGACACAATTATTGTTATTGTTCTATGTTGAGAGGCACATTCTACACCTTACACCAAATTGGACTTCTAGTGTGGGTGAATGCATGGGGAACGTTGACGATTGACATTTTTACAGATATATATCTTTTATTAATAATAAAATGGAAACAAATACAACACATGGAGCTGATATTATAAATCAAAAATTTCCAATAGGTAGTACATTAAAGACTCAAAATGTGAGGTAACTGCAAGTCAGTTATCTCAATGGACTGCATAAATGAAGGAGCTAAGAAAAATCTATGAAAATGGAGAAGGTTAACTATGTCAATTTATCAACAATTTTTTTTGATGCACAAATTTTTTATTCATCTTTAACTATTACAACTTAAAATATTATTTAAAATGTAAAAGATTGCAAAGTATTAATGTTTTAATCATTACCATTTATTTTGAATTTTGTTTCAGTTTTTATTTGTCCAATATTGGCTTTGATATTTTCCATGATGGTGGGACTTGTAGGGAGACCCAAAATGTCGGACCTAAAATTACCTACGTAGTTGATCCCAGAAGACTCTCACAACATTACAAGTTATTATTATAAGAGAGAATCTTATACCGTTATTTTCATACATATTTATAGAAGATGGATGTTTATTCACCAATTTTGATACCATTCCTTGGATATATAACTTCTTTGTGCTACTAAACTAGCATAGATCCACATTAACATGGATCTGATATGTGGTGAGAGGTATTTGAAAGACTCGATGAACCAATTCCACCGTAATGTAAGTGTATGGACATCTACAGATTGGCACCTGAGTCTTTTGGATACCTCTCAGCAAATATCAGTTTCATGTTAAGATAGATCTGCGCTAGTTCTATTTGGCCTACTACATCTTCTACTTATTATGACATCTTTAATTGTTTCTATGCCTTCTAGTGCTTATGTAGTGATACACTAAGAGTTGCACTCTAGATATTTCTCGTATGGATTGGCATTATTGTATTTTCATTCATGTAATAAAGTTACATGATATATAAGATGTATTTGTTCCAAAACAATATCTACATGGTACGTATTCCTACAAATGTTTTTGGCTCTTCTGTTTGCTGCATGCTAGAGTAAATGCAAAATAATTGTTGTTTTTAAGATTCCATTGCATGAGCCCAGTGACAAAAAGTTAGCGAATCTCTTTATCAACCTTCCTATGCAAGGAGTAGCTATCTGAGTTTTATTTAATACACAACTATTTGGTTTCTTGTGTTCCAGTTTACCATTGCAAATGGGAGTTTCCTTATTTCTTTTATACACACAAGTCAAGTTCGCTTTCCTTGCTGGTCTTACTGTGATTATCTTATTGATTCCAGGTACAGATACAATATCATTTGTATTTTATATAATGTTTTCAGATTGATATTTTATTGTCTATAGGGATCTTGGTTAGAAAGAAAGAAGAAAACTATATTAATGGTAAAAAATGACTAAAATTAGGTCAGTGGGATTCTTAAGTACATTCAGTTTTAGTAGAGAAGTTCTATGGTAAAGGAGCCCCAGGTTACAAAAGTAACTAAGAGAAGATAGAAAATTTATTAAAAGATAACTGGAATAAAATGTTTGTTGTATAACATTCAGTGCACGCCTAGCACATTACCAAAAATATGCCTTTATATTATGGTTTACACTGAATAAGGTTTTGATATTGGATAATGGAAAATTATAATCTTAAGTATTCTTATAATGTTGGTGTTTTGAGTCTTAACAGTGAGTTGATGATAAATGCACAGTAAACAGATGGATTGCTGGGAAAATTAGCACTGCTAATCAACTCATGATGAAGCAGAAAGATGAAAGGTGAAACTGTTTTCTCTTTTTTGGCCCTTGCAAAGTAAACCTTAATAGGTATATAGTTCAGCACCTGCCAGCATATTTTTGGGATTTCCTTCAGTGATTCATGGTTGTTTCTGGCAGTCAAATTGGACTGAATAAAACTAATATTTATACCTTCCTATATTTATCTGAAGAATGCTAACATGGATCCTTAGTGTTCCATTTCTCTACCCTTCAATTCTATTTTCCCTGCATATGGCATCCTTTTTGAAAACATGGATTTACCATTTTCCTATATTTTGTAAATTACTAAAATCTTTCAATGCTGAGCCTAATCTGATATCCAGCTCTCCATTTCATGCACAGCTTACATTTTTGAACATGATTAACTATTATTTAAGTTTCTAGTTCATTTTAGATATGGGCTTGGGTTTGATAAATCAGGTTTGCCAGTACAGCGATTCTTTTTTGACTCGAGTATGGCTTGCGGACGGCCATACAAAAAAATATAAACATTCTAGCCTAATAAATCGGAATTAGGTGACGTTAACCCCATAGTATGCATATAAAAAACAAAATGACCACAAAATGCTAACCAAATGCCAAATGTCATGATTATTATAAATATTAATTATAATTTATTACATCAAAATTAGTATTCATTGTCATATTTCTCTTCATCGAAAGCATCAACATCATGATGTCGTTCATTAGAACCACAAGGAGTAGCAATCCCACCACTCATTCTAGCTACGCAATATGTTGCCAAAGAAGTGTCTGTGTCAAATAATGGGTAGAAAATGGAAGCATCCTAGTCAACAACCTTTGGATCTAAATCCCAATGCTTTGTCACCCCTTCTTTGTACTTTAGCTTCTTCTGAGTTAGAAGGCACAAGTTGGAATGTACATAGGCCAACTCGTCCCCCATCTTTGTTGCTAGCGTGCTGCACTTCTGTGAGTGGACGAAGTTGTATGTGCTCCAATTCTGCTTAGAAGAAGATGAACTCGTAACATATATTCAAATTTATAAAAGTAAGAAGTTAAAACTCAAATATAAATTCTAAAACAAAGAGAAAGTTAAAAACTCAAAAAATAAATAATTTATTTGTGACAAGATTTTGATTGGAAGAGGTTGCAGGTGTGTTCAAATCTTTTCATCTTGTATCCGCTGTCATATGATGTAATCAGTCTGATCCAAATTGTATCAGACTTGATATCTGTTGTATTCAGACCTGTTGTAGTGAAAATCAGATTTGAGGTTGAATGCTTAATATTTGTTTATGCAAATCAGTTGGTTATCATTTCCATTTATTGGCAAATGTTCTGGTATTGAAAATCAATAAAAAACAAGCAAAACAAACACCTAAACACCCAGAAATCAGAACTCAGTCATATTGTATGCCAAGTGTTTGACAAAATGCCAAACCATCAAAACTAAAAATTATTACATCATACACCTTCATGCCATTCTCCACAGCTGCCAACCTTCTTCTCTCTAGCCTCAACCAGGTCAACATACTAGGCTACCAGGCCTATGCCACTATACAAGGCTATCAAGCCTATGCCTATGTCACTGTTCACATACTTGACTTCTCTCCTTGCCCTGAAACGACACCAACATGCTAGAAGCAACATGACAAACCTCAAACAAAACTTACTTAAGCTCATATGCATCCATACATTAATGACATCACCTTGTCATTACCCTTGACATCAATGCACACATGACATCATCCTTTGACATCAATGACAACACACTCTCCAACAAAAAGTTGTTCTAAGGTTTGGATTCCATTCCAAGGAGTTTGAAACAAGGCTGCCAAATTTTGCCTTATTTGTTTCACAAAGGGACATTGTATAAATAAATGTATAATATTTTCCTCATCATCCAAACACATTGCACATCTATAGTGACTATAATATCCTCTTTTCGTTAATCTGTTCCCCGTTAAGATCCTTCTCAACAACAACCAACCAAAAAAACTTATTTTTGGCCATAGTTCTTGCTGCCAAGGATTTTTAAATATATCTCGTAAAGGATGAGGAATTATATTACATAGAGAAGCATATCCTTCTAAAATAGAATAACTTCCTATAGAATTGGTCCCCCATGCCATTCCATTCGATCCTGTAGAGCTTGAAGAAGATCTAGCCTGTAGAATAGAATCTACTATCCTTTTTTGATCTGGGTCTAATAAAACTGGCCATTCCTCAGAAGGAATCCATCATTTTTCAACCTCCCAATGATACTTACATGGTTGACTATAGCGAGTGATCTTATCCCACCCTCTACTATGCAGATTGTCCATTAGAGATTTTAGATTAGGGAATTGGGTGAGGATAGGTGGATGACCATCCCAATAATCGGTCCAAAAATTCGCTGATTGACCATCTCTAACAATGCAGAAAAAATATCTTTTTATTATTGCTTCACCTATCCTCAAAACAACCAATACAAGAGAACCTCTAGATGGGAGAGCCAATCTGATTATTTTTTCAGGAGGGTAATTTTGCAGATATTTGGATTTAATATTAACCGCCCAGAAATAATTGGAATTTTGTAACAATCTCCAAGAAAGTTTAACAACCAAAGCTTTATTCTACTTTGAACAAGAACTAATCCCAAGCCTGCTTCATATTTTGGATGGCAAGGAATATCCCACTTAACTAAGGACCATTTCTTGTGCTCCTAAACTCCACTCCAACTAAATTTTTGAAAGAGAGCATCCAACTGTTTCCACAGTTCTGCTAGAACATTTAGAATAGATGAAATATGATTTGGCATGGCCTAAAGGACTACGTTAACCAGAGTCATTCTCCCTCCTAAGGATAACCATCTGCTTGTCCATTTTTGTATTTTTATCTTCACTTTGCGTAATATCCAATTCTAGTCTTTTAATTGAGTATCTGCAAGTATGAGTCTATTTTTAGTTTACTTAATTGTTAAGTAAGGTCTTATTTTAGCATTAACTTGTCATGCAAATTTCTTGTAATTGAGTAGTGATCGAGGAAGCGATGCAGGTAAGAACAGTAGAAGTGCAAATGCTAGAGATGGTAAAGACATTTGAACGTTGCCGTTGAAGCATGAATCGAGACACGAAGTCAAAGTCACATTGAATGCAAATCAGAAATGATCGAGGAAGCGGTGTAGTTAAGAACAGTAGAACTGCAGATGCCAAAAATAGTAAAGACATTTGAATGTTACCATTTGAAGCATGAATCGAGACACAAAGTCAAAGCCACATTGAATGCAGATCAGATACTTGAAGCGGTTAAGCACTGTTGAAGTGTGAACTCTTTACAGATAGAAAACCCTAAGATGCATTTGTCTATATATGCTACGAAAAAACATTTGTGTCTTTTGTTGTTGCGATAATAATTAGTGTTATTTCAAAATTGTCGAGTGTGGACATGCAGACAACGTAAAAAGACAAAAAAAATAAGGTGTGTCAATATAGAAGATATCCATACACAAAGAGATAGAGCAGATAAGTCGAGAAGGCATATAGCGTGTGGGTAGTAGGTACAGTTACAGACAAGACTTGTAATAAAAAACTGAACAAAATTCATTCTGAATCTCTTCTATATTTTGAAGTTGTAGCTTCATTTCTCTAATAGGTTGGTGCCATCAGAAAAATTGAGTTGCTGCTCAATTAGGAAGTTGATGTTTCCTTAGAGTAGGTGCTCTTGAATGTAACCAGTGAGGTTTGTTTGTGAGACATCTTTTCTGTGAGATTGGATTAGAACAGTAGTTTCTAGCAACTTTTCTCACCAAGGTTTTTCCCTTTGGGTTTCCACGTAAAAATCTAGTGTTGAGCATTCTTATGTGTGTATGATCTCTGTTTTTATTTTTTAGTTTGCATATACATTAAGTATCTTGTTTAAAAGTTTTAAAAACCAAGTTTTAACTCATTTACTGATTCACCCCCCCTCTTAGTAGATAGTGTGTTCAACAGTTGGTATCAGAGTGTAAGTTCCTTAGGAGAAGCTTAATCGGCTCAGGTAGATCGTGGTTGGTGAACACAATGGCCTGCCAAGAAGGATCTTCATCAAACAAGGCTCTTTTGTTCGATGGGTCTAACTATGCTTTTTGGAGCATAAGAATGGAAGCATACTTGTTTTCCCTAGGGTTTGATGTATGAATGTCAGTGGTAAATGGTTATACAGCGCCTGCTGTAACTCCTGTGATCAGATGGCTAAAAAGGCTTATGAAAACAATGTCAAAGCTAAGAATATTATTCTTTGTGGGTTGTCAAACTCCGAGTTTGTCAAAGTTATGCACTGCCAGAGTGGAAAAGACATTTGGAATAAGTTAAAAACTATCTATGAAGGAGACATCAAAGTGAAACAGGCCAAGCTGCAAATGCACAAAGGACAATTTGAAAGCCTGAAGATGAATGAAGAAGATCGCTGACTACCTCCTCAGGGTAGATGAAATAGTTAATGCCATAAGAAGACTTGGAGAAACAATAGAAGAATCGACTATTGTCAAGAAGGTTTTGAGATCCCTTCCATCAAGATACGACTCCAAAATTTTGGCTATTGAAGAATCGAGAGATTTGGACAAGCTTACCATGGATGAACTACATGGAACGTTTACAACCTATGAAATGAGGATGGGAGAGACAGACACGGTCAAAAGAGAAGCAGCCTTCAAAGTAGTAAAGTCTACAAAAGAAGCCTCTGTGCTCGATTCTGAGGAGACTGATGGTGAAGAAGCAAATTTTGTCAAAAAATTGAAGAGAGGATCAGGTAAGTATAAAGGAAAACTTCCATTCAAGTGTTTTAACTGCGGCAAGGAAGGACACTTCGCTGCAAAATGTCCATACCATAAGAAGGACAACGCCAAGCAAGTAGAAAATATCAAAAAGGTGAAAGCACATTATGCTAAGAAGAAAAACTTCTTCAAGAACAAAAAGGGGTTATATATAAAAGAAAAAATTGGCTCAGTGGGAGAGAGTAACAGTGACAGATTTGACAATGAGCATTACTATGCCTTTCTAACTGAGGGAGATGTTCCTATTTATGGTAGAAGAATTCACCTCCTTGAATCAAGAACAAAATGAAGATGAAGATTGTGATGAAGGAGAAGAAGGTGACATTGATCTTGAAGGTGAACTTGTGTGTGCTCTTGAAGAAATTGAAAATCTGAGAAAAGAAAACTCAACGCAGAAGAAGCATGAGAAAGAGCTTGAAAAGCCTAATCAAATGATTGTGATGCTAAAAATCCAAGTTGAGGAAGCCAACAAAATAGTAGAAATCGTCAAGATGGATCTCCAGTCAAAATTCAACGAATGCATGAGACTTGAAGTAGAAGTAGTATCCTTGAGGAAAGAACTATAGAAGGCAAGAGACCAACTAAACAAAAGCTTAAAGCTAACGAAAGGATTAGAAGGTCTTAGTGAACTGATCAGTGTGCAAAAGCCTTAAAATAAAAAGTCAGGTCTTGGATATGATAAAGAAAAAAGATCCTCAGCTTGCACATAAATGAACTTGTATGATAACTTCAAGAAAGGAGCAGAAGCAAAAGCTATGAACGAAAAGATCAGCAAAGAAGCAACGAAGACAAAGATCAGAAAGGACATAAAGATTAATCCAAAGAAAGATACAAAAGGTTACATCAAAGTGGCAGACTTGAAAAAGCAGAAAGGTAAAGGTTTTTGGTATACTGCACCAAAGAATGTTATGACCAGGTACCTTCCTTCCTTTTATGGTTATTGTTTTAGCTGTAATCATTTTGGTCATAGGGCTATTGATTGTAGAGTTTTTCTTACTAAAAGATTTAATTTTGCTAGTAGAAATTCATTTGCTCATTTGATAGATTCAAATTTAATATGTCACAATTGCAATAATTTTGGACATATAGCTAAGTATTGTAGAGCTAATATTGCAATGACAAGAAAGTACAGTTAGGCAAAGGCAAGTCTTTAAATGAGAATAGAGTTTCAAAGGCCACTCTTAAAGAAAGGAAAAAGGCAGATGAGAGACCCAAAAAGATGTTGAAAGTGAAAGATCAATCCTTGATTGCTCAAACGACACTCCATGCCAAAGAGCAAAACTTGTGGGTCATAGATAATGGTTGTTCAAAGCATATAACTAAGGACGAGCAAATTCACCAGTTTACGCAGATGCAAGGAAAGGACTGTCAGTGTGGGAGATAACACTGCAGTCAGAATCAGAGGTAAAGGAACCTTGCACATAGATGGCAAGTTTCCTACACATGACGTCCTATATGTTAAAGGACTTAAACATAAACTCTTAAGTGTAAGTTAGATGTGTGATAATGGTTATGAAGTCATATTTAATGCTGAAGGTTGTAAATTGAAAAGCGCTGGAAAAACCATTGCACAAGAAAAATTGAAAGCAACATATACAACTTGATTGAAGAAAATGATGCAAGTTGCCTCATGGGAAAAGTTGATGGGAGTTGGTTATGGCATAAAAGAATGGGTCATGTCAACTTCGACAATCTAGTCAAAGTAAGCTCTAACAAGTGTGTTAGACATGCCCAAAATAATCAAATTTGTAGATTAGAGCGTGCCAACTAGGAAAGCAAACAAGGTTCAGATTTGAAACGAAAGAATATGCGACCTCAAAACCCCTACAAAGAGTTCATATAGATTTGTGGTCCTACTAGGACAAAAGGATCCAAAGGTGTATACTACCTTACGCTATTTGTAGATGACTTTTCAAGGATGACATGGGTAACTTTTTTGAAAGATAAATCACAAGCCTTTGAGAGATTTAAGATCTTCAGGGCCATGGTTGAGATTGAAATGGAAAGAAAAATCAAATGTCTAAGATCAGACAAAGGTGGAGAATTCACCTCAACGAGTATATAGAATATTGTGAGAAGCATGGGATTAAGAGATAGTACTCTGCTACACGAACTCCACATCAAAATGGGGTTGTAGAAAGAAAAAACAGAACTGTGAAGAAGATGGCCAGAACAATGTTGAAAGAGGCAAAACTCCCTGATGGATATTGGAAAGAGGCAGTTCAAACAACAGTATATATCCTAACCAGAGTTCAACTTAGGGTAAAGAGTGATAAAACTCCATATGAACTGTGGTTTGGAAATCCTGCATCCATGAATTATTTCAAAGTGTTTGGAAGCAAGTGCTACATCAAAAGAAAAGAGGCCAAACTTGGAAGTTTCGAGTCAAGATGTGATGAAGGAATATTTTTTGGATACTCCACTCATAGCAAAGCCTATGTGTGTTACAACAGACGGTTGCATAAAATAGTTGAAAGCATCAACATCAAGGTAGAAGAAGGATTCAAACAAGTTGAGCCTAATGAGGAGATCAGAATTGAAGAATCAAAAGGAGCAGAAAATAAAGTAAAAGATAGTGAAGAGGAGGAAGAAAAGAGTAAAAGGGCCCCTGCAAGGTTTGTTCAAAAAGATCATCCTAAGGAGCAGATAATTGGCAACAATGATGAGGGTGTTTAGACTAAGAGAAGCGCTGTAATAAATAAGGAACAAGTAAACTTTGCTCTACTTTCAGAAATTGAGCCTAAGACCTTCAATGAAGCCAACAAAGATGAAATTTGGCTAACCATGGAAGAACTCAGCCAAATTGAAAAGAATAAAACTTGGGAATTAGTTCCTAGACCCTCGAACAAAAACATAATAGGGACTAAGTGGGTTTATAAAAACAAACTCAATGAAGATGGAGCAGTTATAAGAAACAAAGCTAGACTGGTGTGCAAAGGATATGCACAAGTAGAAGGCATAGATTTCGAAGAGACATTTGCTCCTGTGGCAAGACTGGAAGCTTTAAGAATGTTTTTGGCATTCTCTGTTCACAAAAAATTTAAGGTATATCAAATGGATGTGAAGTCAACATTCCTAAATGAAAACTTAGAAGAGGAAGTGTACATTGAACAATCAGAAGGATTTCAGTTAGCAGAGGAAGAAAATTATGTGTGCAAACTAAAGAAAGCTTTGTATGGTCAGAAACAGGGACCTAGAGCATGGTATTCACGATTTGATCAATATATGCAATGACAAGGTTTCAGAAAAGGGTGCGCAGACAACAATCTATATTTTAAATCAGATGGTGAGAACATGCTGATTGTTGTTGTCTATGTGGATGATATTATCTTTGGAGGTGGTGATAGTAACATGTGCAAAGAATTTGCCACGCAAATGCAAAATGAATTTAAATGTCAATGCTGGGAGAACTCTCCTTCTTCCTTGGTTTACAAATTACACAACCTAATGAAGGGATATTCATATCTTAAGCTAAGTACGCGAAGGAGATGCTCAAGTAATTTGGAATGGAAGACAACAAACTAGTTGGTACTCCTATGATGACTGGTTGCAAGCAAAGCAAGGAAGATGAGTCTCCTAATGTAAATAATATGCTGTATAGATCAATGATAGGCAACTTGTTGAATCTAACAACATCAAGACCAGACATCATGCAAGCAGTATGCATGGTTGCACGGTTTCAAACAGCCCTCAAAGAATCACATTTTAATGCTGTAAAAAGAATTTTCAGGTACATCAAGAGCACAATTGATTATGGGTTGTGGTACCCAACTAGCGAAGATCTTACTTTGATTGCATATACTGATTCTGATTGGACAGGAAATGTAGATGACAGAAAAAGCCCAAGTGGTGGTGCATTCTTTTTGGGTAACAGACTTGTGTCTTAGCTGAGCAAGAAGCAAGAATCGATTACACTCTCTACAACTGAAGCAGAGTATGTCGCAGCAGCTGCGTGCTGCACTCAAGTCTTGTGGATGAAGCAAACTCTTAAGGACATAAAGGTAGAATATTAAACACCTATCTCTATTTTTTGTGATAGTTCAAATGCCATAAATCCATCCAAGAATCCAGTGATGCATTCCAAAACCAAGCATATCTCCATAAAATATAATTTTTTGAGAGGAAAGGTAGCAAGTCAGGTGGTCAAAATGAAATATGTGCCAACTAAGGATCAGATTGCAGATATCTTTACTAAGCCTCTTCCTAAGGAGCAAGTCGAGTGTCTGAGAGAGAAGTTGGGAGTTGTAGCTCCCACTCCATATCACTAGACTCTTGTGATAGGTTATAAGTCTAGGGGGAGCATTGCAGGGATTTTATTAACTCCTAGATTAAGATGGAAGGCAACCTGCTATGTACTTTACACATCGTTTGCCATTTGATGTTAAGGAGCAGACTAAGGTATGTTGGATCTAGACTTCTATGCTCATCTATGTAAGAGATATATCTATTGTTGATTGGTCTTTCAGACCAATGCTATATCCAAGATCGGTTGAAGCATATGAAAGCTTGAAGAGTCATAGGAACAGTTCAGGTCGGTGTGCACTATCCAAGGGGGAGTCTTTCTTCATAATGCTCTATCTAGATAGGTCCAAGGATCAGAACAGCTCAGAAGCCAGTAAAGCAGTAGTGTGTCTTATTGGTTTAACAAACACTCTGTCATTAATGTCAAAGTGGGAGAAATCAAAATAAGAGCAAGCAAGTAGAATGAGAAGGGACTTTTGAGGATGTTGTTGCTCTTGAGGGTGTTTTGCCATCAATGACAAAGGGGGAGATTGTTGGAAATTTGAGCAAGGAGACAGTTGACAGTTTTGATATCATGATCCAGAAAGCAGTTTGAGGACTAAAAAATTATCATTCCCATCTAGGGCAGCATGGAATTGTCATTGATGTCCTTGATGTCATAGAGATTGAGTCTGATCATGCATTAATGCCAAAGGTTGAGTTGAGCATACTTGTGAAGTAAATCGGGTTTGTGAAGTGCTCTTACTTAGAAGAGGCAATCGGGATAAGTCAAGAAGGATGGAAAACCTGAAATAGTCTTGAAGAATTCCTTCGGAGGAATTCTTTTGAAAAGAATGGCAAGGACGATTCTTTCGAAAAAATTGTCAAGTCCTTGAAAAAGCGGACCTTTTCAAAAAGTCCGAAGGGTATCTTTTGAACATTTCGAAGGGCAAGCGAACCTTTTCAAAAAGTCCGAAGCGTATCTTTTGAACATTCCGAAGGGAAAGTGGACATTTTCAAAAAGTCCAAAGGGTATCTTTTGAACGTTCTGAAGGGCAAGTGGACCTTTTCAAAAGGTTCGAATGGTATCTTTTGAACGTTCTGAAGGGTAAGTGGACTTTTTCAAAAAGTCCGAAGGGTATTTTTTGAACGTTCCGAAGGGCAAGTGGACCTTTTCAAGAAGTCCAGAGGGTATCTTTTGAACATTGCAAAGGGTATGTGGACACTTGCAGAAAAGCCAAAGGGTAGATTGTAGATAGTCTGAAGAAATGTCTCGGACAAAAAGTCCGAAGAAATGACGAGGACAAAAAGTCCAAAGAAATGTCTCAGACAAAAAGTCCGAAGAAAATATTTTCGAAGGACACCTTCGAATAGAAGCCAAAGATGAATTCTTTCGGAGAAATTGGATACTTCAGGATGAAATGGACTTGGACAAAAAGTCCGCTGAAATTGTCCCAAAGACACAGACCTGCAACAATTTGTATAAAGGAAACTTCCGAAGGAATTAAAGCAAGGTTAAAAGATGAGCAAGTTTTCAAGGATCGATGTTGCAAGGAGTGTCACAAGAATGCCGAAGAAAATAAGATCACGCCAACATGCCAAAATTTAACGCTCAATACAAAGGGTAAAGATTGAGCATATTGAGGACAATCGAAAGGAGCAGGAGCAAACCCATGATATAGAAAGCAGCAATATGTGAAAAGGGAAGAAAAGAAGCTCGATGGTTAATGGCAAAGCAAGAATTAAAATTCACACTGCTTCAAAAGACCAATGACTCACGTCTGATTGGTGCATTAGATCCAATAGTGCAAAGCAAACTCAGATGACCCTTCGAGTGCACACACATTTGACAAGTGTCAAAAGGTCATAAGGAAAGATCCAACAAAGAAAAGAACGTGAACTTGGCACGACGAAAGAAATAAAAATCCCGGATTTAATGTCTTCTAACTGTCTGTAAAGGAACAACTGGAACTAGTGATGAACTCGATATATCTTCACGGAGCTCAAGATTATGCAAATTAAAAGTGATCGGGAAGCAACGCAGTTAAGAACAGTAGAAGTGCAGATGCAAGTGATAGTAAAGACATTTGAACGTTGCCGTTTGAAGCATGAATCGAGACACGAAGTCAAAGTCACATTGAATGCAGATCAAAAGTGATCGAGGAAGCGATGCAGTTAAAAACAGTAGAAGTGCAAATGGCAAAGATAGTAAAGACATTTGAACGTTGCCGTTTGAAGCATGAATCGAGACACGAAGTCAAAGTCGCAAATCAGAAGCTTGATCCTATTTAGAGCAGTGTTGAACACACTATCTGTTGAGAGTAGGGGTGAATCAATAAATGAGCTAAAACCTGGTTCTTAAAACTTTTAAACAAGATACTTAAAGTATATGCAAAGTAAAGAACAAAACAGAGATCACACACACACACAAGAATGATCAACAATAGATTTTTACATGGAAACCCAAAGAGAACAACCATGGTGAGAAAAGATGCTAGAAGCTACTGTTCTAATCTAGCCTCACAGAAAAGAAGTCTCACAGACAAACCTCACTTGTTACATTCAAGAGCACCCACTCTAAGGAAGCGTCAACTTTCTAACTAAGCACCAACTCAGTTTTTTTGATGGCACCAACCTATCAGAGAATCGAAGCTGCAACTTCAAAATACAAAAAAGATTCAGAATGAATCTTGTTCACTTTTCTGTTTCAAGTCTAGTTTGTAACTGCACCTTCACTGTGTGCCTTCTTGGCTCATTTGCCTTTATCTCTTTGTGTCTAGATATCTTCTACTTTGACACCTTATTTTCTTTGCCCTTTTTATGCTGTTTGCATATGTCCTCACTCGACAATTTTGAGTTAACACTCTAATTATTATCGCAGCAGCAGTAAAAAGATAGTATCATTCAAATGATCTATTCGTAGCATATATAGATAGATGCATCTTAGGGTTTTCTATTTGTAAAGTGTTCACACTTCAACTATACTTAACTAGTTCAAGCTTTTGATCTGCATTCAATGTGACTTTGACTTTGTGTCTTGATTCATGCTTCACTCGGCAATGTTCAAATTTTTTTACAATCTTTGGCCTCTGCAATTCTACTGCACTTAACTGTGCCACTTTCTCGATCACTTCTGATCTGCATTCAATGTGACTCTGACTTTGTGTCACGATTCATGCTTCAAACAACAACGTTCAAATGCCTTTACTATCTTTGGCATCTTGACTCCTACTTAACTGCACCGCTTCCTCGATCATTTCTGATCTGCATTCAATGTTACTCTGACTTCGTGTCTCGATTCATGCTTCAAACGAAAACGTTCAAATGCCTTTACTATCTTTGGCATTTGCACTTCTACTTAATTGCGTTGCTTCCTCGATCACTTCGATTGAATTATTTTGAACTCCGTAAAGATATATCGAGTTCACCAATTCTAGTTGTTCCTTTACAGACAGTTAGAAGTCATTGATTGCAGGCTTTTTAATTCTTTCATCGCACCAAGTTCATTCTTTTCTTGTTGGATCTTTCCTTGTGACCTTTTGACATTTGTCAAATGTGTGTGCACTCGGAGGATCATTTGAGTTTGCTTTGCACCATTGGATCTAATGCATCGATCAGGCAGTCTTTTAAAGCAACATTAGTTTTAATACTTGCTTTGCCATTAACCTCGAGCTTCTTTTCTTCCCTTTTTGCATCTCGCTGCTTTCTATATCATGGGTTCGCTTCCGGTCCTTTCGATTATCCTCGATATTCTCGATCTTTACCCTTTGTATTGAGCATTAAAATTTAGCATGTTGGTGTGATCTTATTTTCTTCGGCATTCTTGTAACGTTCCTTGCAACGTCGATCCTTCAAGACTTGCTTGTCTTTTAACATTGCTTTAATTCCTTCGTAAGGTTCCTTTATGCAAATTGTTGCAAGCCTTTGTGTCTTCGGGACAATTTCTGTGGAATTTTTGTCCGAGTTCATTTCATCCTAAAGTGTCCTCCAATTTCTTCGAAAGAATTCGTCATTGGCTTTTAATAGAAGTCCTTCAGAAATCTTTTTTTCAGACTTTTTGTCCGTGTTATCTCTTCGGACATTTTGTCCGTGAGGCATTTCTTCGGACTTTTTGTCCGCGTCATTTTTTCAGCTTTTCTGCAAGTGTCCACATGCCCTTTGCAACGTTCAAAAGATACCCTTCGGACTTTGCAATCTACCTTCAGCTTTTCTGCAAGTGTCCACATGTGCTTTGCAACATTCAAAAGATACCCTTCGGACTTTTTGCAATCTACCATTTGGTTTTTTTGCAAGTGTCCACATGGCCTTTGCAACGTTCAAAAGATACCCTTTGGACTTTTTGTAATCTACCCTTTGGCTTTTCTGCAAGTGTTCACATGCCCTTTGCAACGTTCAAAAGATACCCTTCGGACTTTTTGCAAAGGTCGACTTGCCCTTGGACTTTTTGAAAAGGTCCACTTGCCCTTCGGAATGTTCAAAAGATACCCTTCAAACTTTTTGAAAAGGTCCATTTGCCTGATAAGGACTGGACAATTTTTCTGAAAGAGTTGTCCTTGCCATTCTTTCCAAAAGAATTCCTCTGAAGTAATTCTTCAAGACTATTTCAGGTTTTTCATTCTTCTTGACTTATCCCGATTGCCTCTTCTAATTAAGAGCACTTCACAAACGCGATTTACTTCACAAGTCTGCTCAACTCAACCTTTGGCATTAATGCATGATCAGTTTCAATCTCAATGACATCAAGGACATTAACTTTTGACATCAATGACAAGTTCATGCTGCCCTAGATGGAAATGATAACTATTTAGTCCTCAAACTGCTTTTTGTATCATGATATCAAAACTATCAACTGTCTCCTTGCTCAAATTTCCAACAATCTCCTTTGTCATTGATGGCAAAACATCCTCAATAAGCAAAAACATCCTCAAAAGTCCCTTCTCATTCTGCTTGCTTGCTCTTATTCTGCTTTCTCCCCCTTTGACATTAATGTCAGAGTGTTTGCTAAACCAATAAGACACACTGTTGCTGAGTTGTTCTGATCCTTGGACCTGTCTGGATAGAGCATTATGAAAAAATACTCCCTCTTGGATAATGCACACTGACTTGAACTGTTCTTATGATTCTCTGAGCTTTCATATGCTTCAATTGATCCTGGATAGAGCATTGGTTTGAAAGACCAATCAACAATAGATATATCTCTTACATAGATGAGCATAGAAATCTAGATCCAGCATGCCTTCGTCTGTTCCTTAACATTAGATGATAAACTATGTGTAAGGTACATAGTAGATTGCCTTCACTCTTAATCTAGGAGCTTAATAAAATGTCTGCAATGCTCTCCCTAGACTTCTAATCTATCACAAGAGGCTAGTGATATGGGGTGGGAGCTACAACTCCCAACTTCTCTCTCAGATACTCTAATTGCTCCTTGGGAAGAGGCATGGTAAAGATATCTGCAATCTGATCTTTGGTTGGCACATATTCCATTGTGAACTCCTGACTTGCTACCTTTTCTCTCAAAAAATGATATTTTATGGAGATATGCTTGGATCTGGAATGCATCACTAGATTCTTGGATATATTTATGGCACTTGAATTATCACAATAAATAGAGATAGGTGCTTGATATTCTACCTTTATGTCCTTGAGAGTTTGCTTCATCCATAAGACTTGAGTGCAACAAGCAACTGCTGCGACATGCTCTGCTTCAGCTGTAAAGAGTGTAATCGATTCTTGCTTCTTGCTTAGCCAAGACACAAGTTTGTTATCCAGAAAGAATGCACCACCACTTGTGCTTTCTCTGTCATCCACACTTCCTTGCCAATCAGCATCAGTATATGCAACCAAAGTAAGATCCTCACTAGTTGGGTACCACAGCCCATAGTCAATTGTGCTCTTGATGTACCTGAAAATTCTTTTTACAGCATTAACATGTGATTCTTTGGGAGCTGCTTGAAATCGTGCAACCACGCATACGGCTTGCATGATGTCTGGTCTTGATGCTGTTAGATACAACATGATAACAATCATTGATCTATACAACGTATCATTTACATCAGGGGACTTGTCTTCCTTGCTTAGCTTGCAGCCAGTCATTGCGGGAGTACCAACTAGTTTGCTGTCCTCCATTCCAAATTTCTTGAACATTTCTTTCGCGTACTTTGCTTGAGATATGAATATCTCTTCATTAGTTTGTGTAATTTGTAAACCAAGAAAGGAGAGTTCTCCCAGCATTGACATTTCAAACTCATTTTGCATTTGCGTGGCAAATTCTTTGCACATGTTACTATCATCACCTCCAAAGATAATATCATCCACATATACAACAACAATCAGTGTATGCTCACCTTCTGATTTAAAGTACAGATTGCTGTGTTGCAGGTATTGATCCAATCGTGAATACCATGCTCTAGGTGCCTGTTTCAGACCATACAAAGCTTTTTTTAGTTTGCACACAAAATTTTCTTCTTCTACTAACTGAAATCCTTCTGGGTGTTCAATGTACACTTCCTCTTCTAAGTTTCCATTTAGGAATGTTGACTTCACATCCATTTGATATACTTTGAATTTATTGTGGACACAGAATGCCAAGAACATTCTAATAGCTTCCAGTCTTGCCACAGGAGCAAATGTTTCTTCGAAATCTATGCCTTCTACTTGTACATATCTTTTCCACACCAGCCTAGCTTTGTTTCTTATCACTGCTCCATCTTCATTGAGTTTGTTTCTGTAAACCCACTTAGTTCCTATTCATTCTTGTTCGAGGGTCTAGGAATTAATTCCCAAGTTTTATTCTTTTCAATTTGGCTGAGTTCTATCGCTGTTAGCCAGTTTTCATCTTTGTTGGCTTCATTGAAGGTCTTAGGCTCAATTTTTGAAAGTAGAGCAAAGTTTACTTGCTCTTTGTTTATTACAGCTTTTCTCCTAGTCTAAACACCCTCATCTTTGTTGCCAATTATTTGTTCCTTGGGATGTTCTTTTTGTACAAACCTTACAAGTGCCTTTTTACTTTTTTCTTCCTCTTCACTATCTTCTACTTCATTTTTTGCTCCTAATTCTTCAGTTCTGATCTCCTCATTAGGCTCAACTTGTTTGAATCCTTTTTCTACCTTGACGTTGATGCATTCAACTATTTTATGCAGTCGTCTGTTGTAACACACATAGGCTTTGCTGTGAGTGGAGTATCCAACAGAAATTCCTTCATCACATCTTGACTTGAAACTTCCCAGTTTGGCCTCTTTTCTTTTAATGTAGCACTTGCTTCCAAACACTGAAATATTTTACGGATGCAGGGTTTCCAAATGACAGTTCATATGGAGTTTTATCACTCTTTACCCTAAGTTGAACTCTGTTTAGGATATATACTGTTGTTTTGTCTCTTTCAGCATTGTTCTGACCATTTCTTTCACAGTTTTATTTTTTCTTTCTACAACTCCATTTTGTTTTGGAGTTCGTGCAACAGAGTACTATCTCGTAATCCCATGCTTCTCACAATATTCTATAAACTCATTGGAGGTGAATTCTCCACCTTTGTCTGATCTTAGACATTTGATTTTTCTTTCCATTTCATTCTCAACCATGGCCCTAAAGATCTTGAATCTCTCAAAGGCTTGTGATTTATCTTTCATGAAAGTTACTCATGTCATCCTCGAGAAGTCATCTACAAATAGTATAAAGTAGTATACACATTTGGATCCTTTTGTCCTAATAGGACCACATAATTTTGTATGAACTACTTGTAGGGGTTTTGAGGTCGTATATTTTTTTGTTTCAAATCTGACCCTTGTCTGCTTTTCTAGTTGGCACATTTTGCGTGTGATCTCTGCAGGTTTTACAATTTTGGGCATTTGTCTAACACACTTGTTAGAGCTTACTTTGACTAGATTGTCGAAGTTGATGTGATCCATTCTTTTATGCTATAACCAGCTCTCATCGATTTTGTCCATGAGGGAACTTGCATCGTTTTCTTCAATCAGGGTGTATATGTTGGTTTTAGTTCTTGTGCAACGGTTTTTCCAATTCTTTTCAGTTTACAGCCTTCAGCATTAAATGTGACTTCATAACTATTATCACACATCTGACTTACACGTAAAAGATTATGTTAAAGTTCTTTAACATATAGGACGTCATGTGTAGGAGGCTTGCCATCTATGTGCAAGGTTCCTTTGCCTCTTATTTTGACTGCAGTGTTATCATCCAGATTGACAGTCCCTTCTTTGCATCTATTTAAATTGGTGAATTAGCTCTTGTCCCCAGTCATATGCTTTGAGCAACCACTATCTATGACTCACAAGTTTTGCTCTTTGGCATGGAGTGCCGTTTGACCAATCAAGGATTGATCTTTCACCTTCCACATCTTTTTGGGTCTCTCATTTGCCTTTCTTTTTTTTTAAAAAGTGGCCTTTGAAACTCTATTCTCATTTAAAACATTGCCTTTGCCTAAGCTGTACTTTCTTGTCATTGCAATGTTAGCTCTACAATACTTAGCTATATGTCCAAAATTATTGCAATTGTAACATATTAAATTTGAATCTATCAAAGGAGCAAGTGAATTTCTACTAGCAAAATTAAATATTTTAGTAGGGAAGACTCTACAATCTACAACCCTATGACCAAACTAATTACAGCTAAAACAATAACCATAAAAGGAAGGAGCGTACCTGGTCATATCGTTCTCTGGTGCAGTATACCGAAAACTTTTACCTTTCTGCTTTTTCAGGCTTGCCACTTTGGAGTATCTTTCTGCATTTTTCTTTGGATTAGTCTTTATGTCCTTTCTGGTCTTTGCCTTCGTCGCTTCTTTGCTGTTCATAGCTTTTGCTTCTCCTCCTTTCTTGAAGTTATCATACAAGTTCATTGATGTACAAGCTAAGGATCATTTTTCTTTATCATATCCAAGACCTGACTTTTCAATTGAAGGCTTTTGTGCACTGATCAGTTCACTAAGAGCTTCTGATCCTTTCGTTAGCTTTAAGCTTTTGCTTATATGGTCTCTTGCCTTCTCAAGTTCTTTCTTCAAGGATACTGCTGCTTCAAGTCTCATGCATTCGTTGGATTTTGACTAGACATCCATTTTGACGACTTCTACGATTCTGTTAGCTTCCTCAACTTGAG
Organism: Torreya grandis; assembly: GCA_037957365.1. Lineage (NCBI taxonomy): Eukaryota > Viridiplantae > Streptophyta > Pinopsida > Cupressales > Taxaceae > Torreya > Torreya grandis. Next base: position 2,201,678 of record JARHVA010000074.1, on the reverse strand, counting down.
TTTTTAGCGTCACAATCATTTGATTAGCCTTTTCAAGCTCATTCTCATGCCTCTTTTGCATTGAGTTTTTTTTTCTCAGATTTTCGATTTCTTCAAGAGTACACACCTATTCACCTTCAAGATCAATCTCACCTTCTCCTTCATCACAATCTTCATCTTCATTTTGTTCTTGATTCAAGGAAATAAATTCTTCTGCCATAAATAGGAACTCATTTCCCTCAGCTAGAAAGGCACAATCATTCTCATCGTCAGAGCTGTCACTGTTACTTTCTTCTACTGAGTCACTTTCTTCTTTTATATATAACCCCTTTTTATTCTTGAAGAAGTCTTTCTTCTTAGCATAATGCGGTTTTTCCTTTTTAATATTTTCAACTTGCTCAGCGTTGCCCTTCTTATTGAATGGACATTTTGTAGCGAAGTCTCTTACCTTGCCACAGTTAAAACACTTGAATTGAAGTTTTCCTTTTTACTTACCTTATCCTCTCTTCAGTCTCTGACAAAATTTGCTTCTTCACCATCAATCTCCTTAAAATCGAGCACAAAGGCTTCTTCTTTTGTAGATTTTACTACTTTGAAGGCTGCTTCTCTCTTGACTGTGTCTGTCTCTCCCATCCTCATTTCCTAGGTTGTGAAAGTTCCATGTAGTTCATCCATGGTAAACTTGTCCAAATCTCTCACTTCTTCAATGGCCGAAATTTTGGAGTCATATCTTGATGGAAGGGATTTCAAAACCTTCTTGACAATAGTCGATTCTTCTATTGTTTCTCCAAGTCCTCTTATGGCATTGACTATCTCATCTACCTTGAGAAGTTAGTCAGCGATCTTCTCTTTTTCATTCATTTTCAGGTTTTCAAATTGTCCTTTGTGCGTTTGCAGTTTGGTCTGTTTCACTTTAACATCTCCTTCATAGATACTTTTTAACTTATTCTAGATGTCTTTTGCACTCTGGCAGTGCATAACTTTGACAAACTCAGAGTTTGACAACCCACAAAGAATAGCATTCTGAGCTTTGTCGTTGTTTTCATAAGCCTTTTCGGCCGTTTGATCGACAGGGGTTACAACAAGAGCTGTGTAACCATTTATCACTGACATCCACACATCAAACCCTAGGGAAGACAAATATGCTTCCATTCTTATGCTCCAAAAAACATAGTTAGACCCATTGAATAGAGGAGCCTTGTTTAATGAAAATCCTTTTTGGCAGGCCATTGTGTTCACCAACCACGATCTATCTGAGCCGATTAAGCTTCTCCTAAGGAACTTGCATTTTGATACCAATTGTTGAACACACTATCTACTGAGAGGGGGGTGAATCAGTAGATGAGCTAAAACCTGGTTCTTAAAATTTGTAAATAGGATACTTAAAGTATATGCAAAGTAAAGAACAAAAAAGAGATCACACACACAAGAATACTCAACACCAAATTTTTACGTGGAAACTTAAAGGGAAAAACCACGGTGAGAATAGCTGCTAGAAGCTACTATTCTAATCCAGCCTCACAGAAAAAAAGTCTCACAGACAAACCTCACTGATTACATTCAAGAGCACCCACTCTAAGGAAGCGTCAACTTCTTAACTGAACACCAACTCAATTTTTTCGATGGCACTTACCTATTAGAGAAACGAAGCTGCAACTGCAAAATACAGAAGAGATTCAGAATGAATCTTGTTCACTTTTCTGTTACAAGTCTAGTCTGTAACTGCACCTTTGTTGTGTGCCTTCTCGGCTTATCTGCCTTTATCTATGTCTGGATATCTTCTACTTTGACACCCCTCATTTTCTTTGCCCTTTTTACGCTATCTGCATATGTCCTCACTCGACAATTTTGAGTTAACACTCTAATTATTATCGTAGCAACAATAAAAAGACATCATTCAAATGATCTGTTTGTAGCATTAATAGACATATGCATCTTAGGGTTTTCTATCTGTAAAGTGTTCACACTTCAACTGTACTTAACCCGTTCAAGCTTTTGATCTGCATTCAATGTGACTTTGACTTTGTGTCTCGATCATGCTTCACTCGGCAACGCTCAAATTTCTTTACTATCTTTGGCATCTGCACTTCTACTACACTTAACTGTGCCGCTTCCTTGATCACTTTTGATCTGCATTCAATGTGACTTTGACTTCATGTCTCGATTCATGCTTCAAACGGCAACGTTCAAATGCCTTTACTATTTTTGGCATTTGCACTTCTACTTAACTGCGCCGCTTCCTCGATCACTTCTAATCTGCATTCAATGTTACTTTGACTTTGTGTCTCAATTCATGTTTCAAACATCAACGTTCAAATGCCTTTACTATCTTTGGCATCTGCACTTCTACTTAATTGTGTCACTTCCTCGATCACTTCAATTGAATTATCTCGAGCTCCATGAAGATATATCGAGTTCATCACCAGTTCTAGTTGTTCCTTTACAGACAGTTAGAAGACATTGATTGCGGGCTTTTTAATTCTTTCGTCGTGCCAAGTTCACGTTCTTTTCTTTGTTGGATCTTTCGTTATGACCTTTTGCCACTTGTCAAATGCACGTGCACTCAGAAGATCATCTGAGTTTGCTTTGCACCATTGGATCTAATGAACCGATCAGACATGAGCCGTTGATCTTTTAAAGCAGCATTAGTTTTAATACTTGCTTTGCCATTAACCATCGAGCTTTTTTTCTTCCCTTTTTGCATCTTGCTGCTTTTTATATCATGGGTTCGCTTCCACTCTTTCGATTATCCTCGATATGCTCGATCTTTACCCTTTGTATTGAGCGTTAAACGTCGGTATGTTGATGTGATCTTATTTTCTTCGGCATTCTTGTAACGTTCCTTGCAACGTCGATCCTTCAAGACTTGCTCGTCTTTTAACCTTGCTTTAATTCCTTTGTAAGGTTCCTTTATGCAAATTGTTGCGGGCCTTTGTGTCTTCGGGGCAATTTCAGCGGACTTTTTGTCCGAGTTCATTTCATCCTGAAGTGTCCTCCAATTTTTCTGAAAGAATTTGTTATTGGCTTCTAATAGGAGATGTCCTTCGGAAATCTTTTTTTTGGACTTTTTGTCCGTGTTATTTCTTCGAACTTTTTGTCTACGAGGCATTTCTTCGGAATTTTTGTTCGCGAGGCATTTCTTCGGACTTTTTGTCCATGGCATTTCTTCGGCTTTTCTGCAAATGTCCACATGCCCTTTGCAATGTTCAAAAGATACCCTTTGGACTTTTTGTAATCTACCCTTTGGCTTTTCTGCAAGTGTCCACATGCCCTTTGCAACGTTCAAAAGATACCCTTCGGACTTTTTGCAGAGGTCCACTTGCCCTTCGGACTTTTTGAAAAAGTCCACTTGCCCTTTGGAACATGTTGACCATTTTTGGTCCTGCAGGCCAAAAAATTGGTCTCCCTTTCTTTCCTTGCTGTCTTAGTCTTTGATGCCTTCACCTTGCTGTAATCGTGGTTTTTCCCTTTGTCGTAGGCCTGTTCCACGAAAGAACTGAGTGATTTGAGCCCTGTAGGTTTCGGGTTGATCTGAGGTTTATTTCGCTTCAAAAAATCACCTCGGGCATGCCTTTTATTGCAAAGGAATGGGTCAGTTTTAAAGAAATGCAAGTCTTTTATAAGCATTCCGAAGGGCAAGTGCCCTTGTAGAGGGAAGGAAGGTGCCAAATGGGGCCGGTCAAGCAGGTTCCAAAGGACATTTTGGACCCAAGGTGCCCTTGCGGAGGGCAAGGAACACATTTTGAAAAGAGATCAAAGAGAAGGTCGAAAGGGAAGTTTTCCTTCGGAAGAAATGACAAAGCAAGAAAAGACAAAGGATTTCTTCGGACTTTTTGTCCGAAGAAAATCCATGTAGAACCAAGGGTGAATTACTTCGGACAAAATCCCTTCGGACATTTTGTCCGAATGTCCGAAGAAATTCACAAAGGAAGTCCAAGACATGAAAGCAAGATTTTTCTTCAAGCAAAATGTCCGAAGGAAATGGGAACCCGAAGGAGCCCGAAAGATAAGTGCCCTTGCGCAGGGCTCTTAACGACCAAAAAGGGGACCTTTTTCATTTTTTCGAAGGGACACATTCCCTTCGGGAAGGTTCGTTTGCAAAGGGCCAAAGGAATAACCAAAGGGATGACGGGCCCGAGCACGCCAACTTTAACATGATGAACTAGCTGTTGGAGTTCAAACGTTCGGTGACGGGCGCGAGAACGTCAATTTTAAGGCAGCAAAATAGCCGTTGGTTTTTGAATAGCGACGGGCCCGCAGATGTCAATTTTGATGGGATGCATTAGCCAAGAAAGGAGCCTAAAGAGCCAGGAGGAGACGAAAGATAGCCCGAAAGCTCAAATTGCCAAAAAGAGACAAGAAATAGAAAGGAAAGAGGGAATAAAACAGAGAATCTAGAACACGGCTACGCACACATACGACAACATTTGGAATGTTCCAAAGGACGCACCCAGCCAAGCACAGACACAAATTAGAACAATCCAGGTGGCACAGAAAGCATCGGCACAAGAAGTTATTGCTATGGATGAGACAAAGCGACCCATGCTTTTGCAATGACATTTAATATGATTTAAGCACCAAAGTCAAGACTTGTGACTGTCACAGCATGGTTCCTTCAACATACTTCCTCCTTCATAGGCATTCAACGCAGCATGGGCCACTTGTTCTGGAAGGTGCAAAAGTTTTCTTCTTCATGCTATATATATATATTGTAGCCTCTTAGTTGAGAAAGATATCTCTCATTTTGTAAGGCGAAGCCTTGCCAAATTTTATTTTTGATCAATAAGAATGCGTTTTACCTCTATCTGACTGGTTATACTTTTGAGTATGTCTGTGTAATGACCTCTGTGTTCAATCATTTTTGCTTGATGCTTCCATGGATTGATACCAACATACCTAGTGTAGCCAAGGCCATTTTTGCAGGTCAAACAGGAAGTGCTTCATCTGGAACGTAGAGACAGAGGATTATTTATCAGATAGTGTGTTTTCTGCAGCACTTGTGGTAAGTTCCTCTTCCTTGTATCTTCATCAAGCCTCCTTGTTGAAGCGCCCTTAGTTTGGTTTTTCTATCAGATAGTGTCTGTTCGCCCTTCTCTTGGTTTGAAGTGTTGATATTATTGAGTAGATCAAAAATCATTTTGGTGCATCACCGTTTAGATAGGTTTTATTTCGGTTATATCCTTCTCCCTTCCCACGCCACCCTCTTCCCCTTGCCCCCTCCACCGCCATCATTAGCAGTAGTAGTCAAAGACCTCAAAGATGCATCAAATGATGCTAGCCCTTATCTAGAGATTCTCCCCTAAATTTTGCCAAGCCCACAACAAGAGAGGAGTCTCCATTGTGCCGCGTGGAAGAGAGAAGCTCAGCCTTCTTTCAAGGGTGCAATCCATAGCGTCAACAAAACGTTCAAAAGATACCCTTCAGAATTTTTGAAAATGTCCACTTGCCCGAGGACTTGATAATTTTTTTGAAAGAGTTGTCCCTGCCATTCTTTCTGAAAGAATTCTTTCGAAGGAATTCTTCAAGACTATTTCGGGTTTTCTATTCTTCTTGACTTATCCTGATTGCCTCTTCTAAGTAAGAGCACTTCTCAAATGTGATTTACTCCGCAAGTCTGCTCAACTCAACCTTTGGCATTAATGCATGATCAGTTTCAATCTCAATGACATCAAAGACATTAACCTTTGACATCAATGACAATTCCATGTTGCCCTAAATGGAAATGATAACTGTTCAGTCCGCAGACTGCTTCTGTCTCATGATATCAAAACTGTCAACTGTCTCCTTGCTCAAATTTCCAATAAGCAGTTGAAGTGTGAACTCTTTACAGATAAAAAACTCTAAGATGCATTTGTCTATATATGCTACGAACAAAACATTTGTGTCTTTTGCTGCTACGATAATAATTAGAGTGTTAACTCAAAATTGTCAAGTGAGGACATATGCAGATAGGCTAAAAAAAAAAAAAATTAGGTGTGTCAATATAGAAGATATTCAGACACAGAGATAGAGGCAGATAAGCCGAAAAGGCATACGTGTAGGTGCAGTTACAGACAAGACTTGTAACAGAAAACTGAATAAGATTCATTCTGAATTTCTTTTGTATTTTGAAATTGTAGCTTCATTTCTCTGATAGGTTGGTGCCATCAAAAAAATTGAGTTGGTGCTCAGTTAGGAAGTTGATGCTTCCTTAGAGTGGGTGCTCTTGAATGTAACCAGTGAGGTTTGTCTGTGAGACTGGATTAGAACAGTAGCTTTTAGCAGCTTTTTTCACCGTGGTTTTACCCTTTGGATTTACACGTAAAAATTTGGTGTTGAGCATTCTTATGTGTGTGTATGATCTCTGTTTTTGTTCTTTACTTTGCATATACATCAAATATCTTGTTTAAAAGTTTTAAGAACCAAGTTTTAGCTCATCTACTGATTCACTCCCTCTCAGTAGATAGTGTGTTCAACAGCAGTTTGATAGGCCAAACCTGCAAGTTTGGGGTAGTTTGGTAAACCAAACCAGCAAGGTTTGGGGTAGCAAAGGGAGCTGCCAAGATGGAACAATGAGACAAGGAACGAGCTAAGGAGGAAAAACCTTTGCTTTGATTGTAGTGATCATTGGACATCGGGTCATCGTTGCTATGGGAAGGGGCAAGTCCACTACATTGAGGTGTATTCGGATGGAGAAGAAGAAGAAGAAGAGGAAAGGGCAGCCACCTATGAGAAAGAACATTTGGAGATCCTTGGAGGAGAGGACATAAGTGGCACTTTTGCTTCATTATCGGGGACTCCTAGATGCTACCCCTTTCGTGTGAAGGAAAAATTGAAAGGTAAGGATGTTACTATTCTCATTGATAGTGGGGACACCCACAATTTTATTGATAAGAGTTTGGTTGTTGCATGCGGGCCTCAACCTATTGAATTCAAGGGTTTCCGTGTGACTGTGGTGGATGGCTTCACCATCTCTTGCATCACCAAGGTTCTCAAGCTTAGCATCATCATGGGAACACTCCATTGAGGATGACTTTTATGTGGTTGGCATTGGAGAGACTAACCTTGCCCTAGGCATCCAATGGTTGCACTCACTTGGAGAGTAAACACAAAATAACCAAACTACAGAGCTCAAATTTGAAATGGATGAAGAAAAAATAATCTTTCATGGTTTGAGTGATAAGACACCATTAGAGGTGACCTCAAAAGAAATGGAAGGAGTCTTCCCTAAGGGGTTTTCAATAGGGGCAGCAAGAAAGAATGTTTCTTCTGATTTAGAGCAGCCACCTTTATTTATGAGATTTGGTCATTCGTATGGTTTGGTGAAGGAATCAAAGTTGGGGAAATGTTGTCCTTAAAAAGAGGTCAACAAAATGGCCAAAGGACAGCCATTGAGGTATGCAAAGAATCACTCGATTCCTTGTTTCATGAACGTAATAAATTCTGGAAATGAAGATACCAAGCAAGTTTATGAAGGGATTAATTTTCAGCTTGCAAGAAAGGGAAGTAAGTCTGAAATATGCATGGGGAAGAGATCCAGGGTGTGTTTAAAAAATTCTGAGTTTGTTTTGAAAAATCAGAATTGTTCATACTCAGAAAATTCTGAGTTGGTATTGAAAAATCAGAATTATGTATGCTTGGAAAATTCTGGAAAATATGATTCATTCCAGCCTTAGCTAAAACAGTAAAGGAAGGAGAAGATGGAACTTTGGGTGGCCATACAGAAAGATAGGACCAACACTTCGAAGGCAAGATTCCGTGGTCTTTTTGGAACATAGTAGATATTCTACACAAGGTAAATTCCATTCCCAAACAACAAAGGTCAAGCTGGTATGTTTCAGGAGGTTTGAAGGAGCTTACTAGGCAAAGGAATGCTCATTTTTCAATTTTGAGGGGTAAGCTGAAAGGCACCACAACACTTTCTCACAAAAGGATGGAAAAGGGGAAGGAAAGGCAAGGAGTTGGAGTGAGTAATCCATGGCAAGGCTTGTCACATCACCTTGAAGGTATGAATTTCAAATTTGTTAAGGTTGATTGTTGCATAAGGGTTGATTGTTGCATTGGGACTTTGGTTTTTATAAAATGTCAAAGGATACACATGAAGAATAGAGTGAGCATGAGGGACAGCCATGGAACTCTTTCCACCATGCTGACCATGACAGTCCCAACTCTCTTTTTGGGAGTTTGAGGGCCCTCGGATGTTTGGAGATTGATGATTTCATAAGGACACCTCACAAGGGTGAGTTGGGGATGACCGAGTCCTCTTTGAGGGGTCATAGAGGTCTGAAATATGCACACACAACCAACTAAGCAAGAAGGAAGTGACTGATTCTACCCTCCTTTTGCGGCACATGGACATTTGTTGGTGGTCAATTAGTAAAGGGTGGAATTCCAACACTGCAATAAAATTTCGAGCTCGTCTAATTGAAAGATTTCTGAGTTTTGAGGCAACTTTTGGGTGTGAGGGCAGCATGGATATCCCTTCTATGTTCTCAAGGGCATACACACACATGTTTCCAACCTCTTCACACATGGAGGGCATTATCAAATATGCAAACATTGAAGGGAAGCAGAGAACTCTTGTTTTGACTAATGTGTTTGTGTCTTGTGTAGGTGCTGATATAGGGGCAATCAAGGCCCAAAAATATGAAGATTTCTTTGCTGGAATCCACTTTTCCAACCACCACAATGTTACCATTTCAAAGAAGTTGTTCCTTTTTAACATTTTTTTGGTGCATCTGAGGTATAGGGCCTCCATGAGATGGGAAGGAAGGTTGGAAGCTTTTGTTAAATTATTTCCAGATTGTATAAGCAGCCAAGAATCTTCGTTAACAACAGTAAAGAGCTTCATCAAGAAGTCTTCTTCCCATGGAAGAGTCAAGGATCGAGAATTGCATAAGACCCATGGTTAGGACAGTCCATTGGTTGTTATAATTGTTTGAGGACAAACAATTTTGGGCGGGGAGGATTGCCATGTCCCCCTTTTGAACATGACACTATTTAAGACCTTTAACCTTCTTAGTTTCCCAAGGGCTAAGGAAAAAAAAAAAAAAACAAAGAAGGAAAACATTTGGTTTTCATAAAACACTTGTAAAAGTACTTTATTGTTATAATTTCACTTAAGTTGGGGCTGTTTTGAGGGTCATGGGTACCAATCCATTTAAGTGAATTATAAGAGGGGTTCTTTTTATAAATTGAAGAAAGATCAAAAAAGGTATTTCCCTCCAATTTGGGTGCTTCACTTGGGGGAGGAGTATAAAAACATTTGAGGCTTCATTTGAAAGGGAGTTTGAATCATATTGTGAAATTATAGTTTTGAGTACGAGAAAGGTTGAGCTATTGACTTGGATATGAAAACCTTCAAGCCAAAAAAGAGTGGGGATGCAAACCCTCATTTCTCATGTAGTGCAACTTCATCTTGAGGTTGTAGATTGGGCATAATATTCAGAAAAGATAAAAATAATTGTTGGCAGGGTGGCAACTTGCTTTTTGGGGTGGCCAAGTGTTTGGAAGGTTGGTGATCTGCTCTAGGAGGTTGGTGACTATGGTTCAGAGACCCTAATTCTGATTTGTGTTTGAAGACTCCTAATTTTAGGGCTGTGGATATATTGCTGGAAACATTAATTTCCAGCTAGGGCGATTTGATTGGGGAAGTGTTTTAGAGGTTTTGATAGGCTATTTTAAGCCTATTTATTATTCTAAATTTTCCTATAATTATTTTTGTAAATATCATTACTTTTTGGAGATTTTTCAGTAATTTTTAGTTTCGAAAAAACACAAAAAATAAGCATGTAATTTGTTGTAATTTCTTGCATGTTTGCAACAATGTGGCTGAGTTTATATGCCCTAAAAATTATTACAACATTCAATAAATTTTATATTAGGTTTTCATAATTTATTTCCAGCAATTTGTGAATTTTAGCATCTAGGGTTTGGCAAGAAAAATCGGGAAATATATTCTTTCACTAGGGTTTGGAAATAATTTCATAATTTTTAGGGTTTTATCCTATTGTGGGATATTTCATTTCACTTGATCAAATTTTTGCATATAGAACCTCTAGGTATACACAATCATTTTCCTTTGAACAACAATCCTTCTTGCAGGAAATTATCTAACCATGGTGTTATGTACACCCTCAATGGCTCTGCCCATGCTTTGCATGCATCTTTGATATCCTCATATTTTATGTAAAGCTCCTTTATAGAATCAAATCTGATGACTTCCACTTGCATATCATTCAACAAGAGACACCTTCTCTTTAGCCCATCTGCAACACTATTAGATTTTTCGCTTCTATGTTTCAACACAAATGAATAATTTTTTCAGAATTCAACCCACTTCATGTCTTTGGTTTAACTTACCTTGACTATTGATGAATTGCAATACTTGATAGTTTGTGTATAGCACAAACTCCTTGGTCAATAATTAATGCCTCCATTTCTTGAGAGCTTGCACTATGGCATAAAATTTATGATCATAAACTAAATATTTCCTCTTTGCATCATCCAATTTCTCGCTAAGATAAGCAATAGGCTTACCTTCTTGACTCAACACAACTCATATTACTACCCCAATTGTGCCACAATCAACTTGAAATATCTTGTCTAAATCAGATAACACCAACATTGGTTGTTTAGTCACCTTCCTCTTCAAACTTTGGAAGCCATCCTCTGCTTCTTTTGTTTAGGCAAACTCGCTTCTATCACCTCACATCACTTATGTGATAGTTTAACACATCCCGCTAAAGTTGTGAATGAACTTGTAAAAGCTTGCTAAGCCATGAAAGTTGCGTGCTTCAAATATGCTTCTAGGTGGGTGACCGCTCATTGATAGCTGTCACCTTTTTTGGATCCATTTTCAATCTTTCTTGGGAAATTATAAATCCCAAGTACACCAAATCCTCTTTTATGAAGGTGCATTTCTTCATATTAACCTGCAACTTCTCTTCTTGCAACCATAACAACACTTGTCTCGGGTGTGTCAAGTGTTCTTTCTCTGTCCTGTTGAAAATCAATAAGTCATCCAATACACAATGACAAACTTACCAAGAAAAAATTTCAAAAATTCATTCATTAGTCTCATGAATGTGCTCGGTGCATTAGTTAGCTCAAATGGCATGACCAATCACTCATATAATCCCTCCTATTTTTAAACAAAGTCTTCCACTCATCACCTACCCTATAGTGAATTTGGTGATATCCACTCTTCGAGTCAATCTTTGTGAAGTGCTTTGCTCCACTCAAACAATCCATCAAGTCATCCATGTGTGATAATGGAAATTTGCACTTGATATTTATATCATTGATGGCTCTCAAGTCTATGCACATTCGCCATTCTCCTCCTTTCTTTGGTGCCAAGATGGTTGGAACCTTGCATGGGCTCAAACTTTCTCTTATCAACCCTTTATCCAATAGCTCCTATGCTTGCCTTTGCATGTCTGCATTCTCCTTTGGCGTTAGCTTATATGCCGTTTTGTTTGGCAAACTAGATCCTAAGATTCAAATGTAATATCCCCAAGAAGTAGATCGCTGAATTCAAGTAGAGGTGCTGCCATTTCACATGAAGAAATCGTTGCCAAGGAGCAATGCTGCCATTTAATACAAAAGTCATTGAATAGATATGAATGGAAATGTCAAATGGAGTTGTCGGAAGTGAACGGAAGTGTCAAATGGAATTGTTGTCGGAAGTGAATGGAAATGTTGATGGAAATGTTAACAGAATTGTCGACACAAATGTTAATGGAAATGTTGACGAAAATGTCACCAGTCACATCTTTTGGTGAAGAGTTGCCTCTTGGATAGGATGCCTCCTTTGTGAGAAGTTTTTAAAGGCTATATAAGGGAGAAGAGATGTGGAGGTATTAAAAATCATCCAATTATGAATTCAATCATCTAACTCGTATAAGCATTATGTTATACAACCACTCTCAAGGAAGAAAACCCTTGTGATTATAATAGCCCATGGACGAAACCCCTTGTGGATTTATATTTTATTATTTTAAATGCTATATTTATAAAAAAATAAGTCTTCTAAGAAAACCAAATTAATGTAAAATATTCCGATTTGGAATATTATAGTGGTATTAGAGCTGTTTTTCTTGCCAGCGTGTGAACCATGCGGTCACTACATAAGGAAATTATAGACAGTTTCGAGTCGTACAACGCCCTTTCAACAGAGACTAAAAAAGAAATCTCTTTTTCAGACTATTTGGATTTAAAAGAGTCATGGAATGGAAACAAGCACTAGGAAGAAGACGAGTTTGTGAATCATAGTTATGGCAATACTGAATATGACGATAAATTCAATTTTCAAGAGGTCCTAGAAGAAAGGAAGATGACAAATTCCAAGACTGACTTTCTTATCCAAGAACAAACGAATGAGGTATCTAACGTTGAACTAAGGGAATGCCCAAACATACTTATCCAAGAAGTTGATATTTATGGAGACTTGTCTATTGGGAAGAATGACATAAAAACTTTGGATATTAGAGATGCACACGAGTTATCTATCTAAAACACTAATGATGATGTTGATATGTGTTGTCTATGTTAGAGTGAAGATAAACTTCAGTGTGTGCAAGAGAGAGGTCTTGAGGATTGTTCCTCGAACACAGGTTCTAAGTTTAATAAACCAATTAATTCCCTAATTGATGCTCACTATCAACAAAATATCATGGGCTACGGTCTTAAAAATAAAGAAGATGGAGAGCCAATCAAAATAATTGATAGAATATGGAAATAAAGTCCACCAGATAACCTTGATGCCTTGGAAGACGAACAATCATTAAATGCACCTCACTCATTGAAGGGTACCGAAGAGACTTCCAGTGATATTATGGATAACAAACAAGACTCTACATGTGCACCTTTTCTTTTAGATTTGCCTAGCTATCTTGGAGTAATAGGAAATTCACATGTTGAACATGTAGAGTCCTTGGAGGTGTGCTTAAAACATTTAGAAATCAATAAAGGCAAGCAAGTTGTAACTATTAATCTTGGAAATGCTGCACTTGAGGGTTGTGACTTAGAGATAAATTACAGACAACCATGCACAACAAAAAATGAACGAGAAGCTGATTCCATGTCCGCTTCTTCAGTAGGAGGGGCTGAATGGCATGCCAAGGATGTGGTGAACCTAACAACTGGACGAAAAAGTCCAAATTTGTTCATGTTAAATGTAAGGGTTGTGTATCTATACAACAAGCTATTAGAGGATGTAGGTCCTCAAGCGTGGATTTTTAAGGAGCTTGAAGTTATCCATAATTCAAACTTCATATTCCCAAAGTTGCAATATCGTGAGTCTCAACAGTTTGAAGTTGGCTTTGCATCTAAAATGGTTAAACCTTCGTTAGTGTATAGGGAAGAAGACATTCTTCATGGGAAGTTTGTATTCAAAACATAGGATCCAAACTTGATATTAGAAAGTTTAAATTTCTTAAAATAACAAAATACACGAGTTGACATAGTGGTCCAATCATTGCCTTATGAATTGTCAAATGTCCAACATAAACCATGGTTTGGAGGTCTTTACATTGTTGAAAATATTCTATTTTCTATTTTAGAAGAAAGGAAAAGGCCCTTGTTGAGAGACTCCACTTTACATCTACCACGTAAACATAATTATATGCCAAAGTATTATTGTACAACAAACTTAATTAGCATGAATAATTTCAAATAAAACCTTGAAATTCCAAAATGTGTAGTAGATGATCATCTGATCGAAGTATGGCATCACGAAGTAAATAAAATTCCTAATACAAAGGCCTAGTTCATCATAAACTGTGATAATATATTAGGGTTTTCATCGGTAAAGTCCAACGTACTGCGAGAAATGTATGCTTCATTATTCTTGGATGTTCTTCAAGAGATTTCGTATCAAACAAACGTGGCTCTGTGAAATAGCAGAATTTGTGCGTCTGGAACCTGCATTTCTAAAAGCAAGAGACATGGTTTGAGCAAAAAGCTATTGCTCTTAGCATTTAAATTTGTCAAAACATTTCAGGCCATAGAGGGAAGTTCTGATTTTGTAAAAGAGAATAGAGAAAGGAGTTATAAAAATGCTAATATGGAATCTAAATAGCACTCACAATATTTGAGCAAACTACCCAACATTGATAACTAGTTTTCCTGCCTCCTTTCATTGTTTCTTCCAGACATGACAACATTTCTCTCAGATTTGTTTATGTTCATCAATATCATCGATCTTTGCCATGGTAAACTATCAAAGGCGAATGTTGATAAAATTATAGATTTGTTTGAAGATACATTTGTATCAGCATTACTTGCACAAGTTCCGGGCGGTTATGAAAAGCTAGATCTTCCGCATGGAGCCCGACAAATAAAGAACAAAGTTAATAAGAACAAGTTTGATATAAATACTTCTGTTCAGATTATTTTCCAACTAGATCTATTTTCCATGAGAGCACATGCTATGGTAAACCTGTTTTGGTATATTGTTCACAAGCCATTTTACAAAGAGCAGCTAGGATATTCTGTTTGGTGTTCCCCTACAGTCTATCATAGTCATGTGGGATTTCATTTCACCATTAAATCTTCCAACAATAGCTCACTATATTTACTAGAGAGAATAGATTCATTTCCCTCGAATTCAAAGATGCAATTGTATTCCAATGAAATTGAATTAGTTGTGAAGTTTGGTATATCATGGTTGCAAAAGGATTATCAGTCTAATAAGTTTAATGAAGCCGAGTTATCTGTAGAAGACTCTACAGATATAATATATGTGCTGTTGAAAGTGCAGGGATTTCTTCATACATTTAGATTTTTCTATGATTCTGAAAAAGAGAAAATCGTGGATCAACGTCAGGCCATTGGAGGATCTATGTTTGCATTCCATGGAAATTCTACATGTACTTGGTACTCTATCATAAGGAATGGCTTAAATGGTTTGCATAAGATAAAGTACATGTCTATTGAAAATGTTTGCATCTACATCTCGATTAACAAGAGCTATTCATATTTTTTCTGCTATCCTTTGCTTTTGAGTGAAAACAAGAAACCTAAAGATTTCAGAGTGTTGGTTCTTTGTAAAATTGTCTCATGGAAAACGTATACAAACTTTTCTAACATTTTGGTGGTTCCCAGTGAGACTGAGGTTGTCATACGGTATTTGCTTGTATGGAGTTCATATGATCCTTCTACTTTTGGATTGTCAATAGAAGATGCAACGTGGGGAGGAGCCTTACTTCTTGAACATTCCAATTTGCAATTGTTTGAGGAAAAGCAATTTGAGGCAGGGAGGTTTGTAATATTCCCTAGAAAGAGATCGCTGAATTCAAGGAGAGGCGCTGCCATTTCACATGAAGAAATTGCTGCCAAGGAGCAGCGCTGCCATTTAATACAACAGTCATTAAATAGATAAGAACGGAAATGTCAAACGAAATTGTTGTCAGAAGTGTCGAATGGAATTGTTGCCAGAAGTGAACATAAATGTTGATGGAAATGTTAACGGAAGTGTCAATGGAAATGTCGACGGAAATGTCAACGGTCACATCTTTTGGTGAAGAGGTGCCTCTTGGATGTGAAGCCTCCTTTGTGAGAAGTTTTAAAGGCTATATAAGGGAGAAGAGATGTGGAGGTATTAAAAATCATCCAATTATGAATTCAATCATCAAACTCGTATAAGCGTCATGCTATACAACCACTCTCAAGGACGAAAACCCTTGTGATTATAACAACCCAAGGACGAAACCCTTTGTGGAGTTATATTTAATTTAATTTATTATTTTAAATGCAATATTTATATTTATAAAAAGTAAGTTTTCCGAGAAAACCAAATTAATGTAAAATATTTCGATTTGTAATATCACATCAAATCCATGTGATGACTTATACTCTGCATAGGTGGTAACCATCTAGTAGATTATTGGAAATGATCTCTTAAAACTCTCGCAACAACTCTTATCACTTTGTGCGGAGGTGCTTCCTCTTCCCCTGCTTCTGCAACTTGTGCGGGCTTGGGAATGCCTTCTCCTTCTTCACTTCTTTCAGGCATTGCTTTCTCGAGACCAACAAAACCCTTGGATCACTGTCAACCTATTCACTCTTGTCACCAAAATTTATCTATTTGTGTGTCCATCATGTTGTGCCTTCCTATCAAACTGTCGTGCCTTGCTATCAAACTGCCAAGGTCTTCCTTGCAACATATGGCATACGTCCATGAGTATTATGTCGCACATGACTTCATCCTTATATGTGCCAATTTGGAAAGTTACTAGAAATTGTTCATTCACTTGAATCTAATGTCCCTTCAACAACCAAGATATCTTATAGAGATTTGGATGCACAATCCTCTTCAGGCCAAGCTTTTCCACCATTTCATGAGAAACCAGATTATCGGTGTTGCCACTGTCAACAATAATCTTGTAACACTTACATCCAAATTTGCAAATGGCTCTGAAAAGATTCTTCCCCTACACTAGGGCGCTCTTTTTTGTTGGTTTCAACAACACTCTTCATCATAAGAGCTTCTCTGCATTCTGGTTTATTTGCATGTGATGTGGCTATAGAACACTATTCATGCAACACTATTCTTGGGTACTATTCATGATGATGTGGCAGGTGATGATGTAGGATGGTGATGAGGCTTCTTGATGATGTAGAGGCACTAGTCACATTGGTGAGGTGTCAAGGACTCTATTCTTGATATCACTATTTGCTACTATTTGGCACTATTCTTGATTGGCACTATTAATGATTGACATCTAATCAGTATTCTAGGTTGCATATGTGGCATGGCGTGCCACATTCCATTATAACTCATGTGGGGACTTGATTTTGTCGTCTTTCATGCATGTGGGACAAATTTCATGTGAGGACAAAGAAGGAGATTAGTCAAAAAAGAATCCACCTTTTTTTGGAAGCCTGTGATAGTGGGAGACAAGTTCTACTATCCCTGATTGGCATCTTACTATTTCAGATTTGTCATTTCATGATGGTGGTGCATTTTTCCTTGGTGGAGATTTATCCCTTTGCAATTATCATCCAAGTGGAGAATGTGGCATGGATTTTTTGGTGATTTCATGTGTGGTTGATGGGAGACTCCCCCATGTGAAAGGTTGGCGCCAACTTGGGCCCCCATTTGTTGTTTTCCTCATGCACATTCTATAAGTGCTTGTATCCTTTGCTTGTTTAGTTAGGCTAGGCAAATTTGGGAGAGAAAGCTTGTTGAGAAGCTTCAAGGATGCCTCCTTGGCATGTTGGCCAAGTAAAGAGAAATTTTGATGGCATGCATTGATGGCATGGTGTAAAAACCCTTCACAGGCTCTACTGCTTTGAATGTTTGATTTTTTGTGTTTTTGCAAGGGTTTTGAACAAAAAGCAAATAAACAATAATCTGAAATTTCGAACAAATAAACTACTGCTGCAACTTCGAATTAAATTCCCAATGAATTGACAACTACAATGATTTCTCAATTTCCAATGGAATTCTGAAATTAAAAGCAACATTTACAAATACAAAAGACACTGTTTTGATTTGCCAATTGCTAGATTAAACTGGTCTGCTGCTTGCAAGTGCTGTCTCTTCATTTCCAAAACCTCCGATCACCAAACTTTAGCCTTGGTAATTTTATTTGATTTTTCTCCTACCAAAATCGCTTGTACTGTTCACGTGGGTACTATAGCAGCGATAAAAAAACTTGAAAACTAATGCCAATGCCTGCAACTTACCTCTCCCTTATTCCGCGAATAGATGAACACTGCTTATTCTTTTCCAACTGCTGAAACCAATACTGCTGAAGCACAATCAGAACCTCTGAATGAGATTCCCTCAGAATTATCAAATTCACCAGATATTTCACTGGCTCAAATGATGAACACACAAAAGAACTACGTTCTTCAATGGCAGAGGTTGTAAACCCTTCTCAGAGCTCAAAACAATCAATGATCAATTAGCAAAATAACAATGGATGATTTCTTCATTCTTTTCCAAGCATAAATATGCCTTTCAAACCCTAAATCGAATTCTTCTAGAGAGCTGCGATTTTCCTCATAAAATCATTAAAACATTTAATGATTTTAGACTTAGGAAAAAACATTTAATTTTTCTCCTTCAATTTTTTTAGTCAACTGGCCCTATTCGATGAGAAATAGACCCAAACTTAAGTGATTTAATATAAAGTTAACTTTAATATTAAATCATTAATCATTAATTAATGCAATAACTCTCTCAAAACTGAGAATTTGACCCTGCCGTCTGAAACTGGAGTCTGGGTAATTATTTTCCATGTGACCAAATAACCTTGCTAAAAAATAGCAACTGCTAAAAATAGCAACTGCTAAAAATAGCAATTGCTAAAAATAGCAAAACTCATCAAAAAGTAGTCTAAATCAACTCTCCAAGCCCAATCAAAGCCACTAAACTCTGAGGACGTCAAATCATTGAACAGCCAAACTCTTCTGTGCTCAAACTGACCCCCTATTCAACTGTATTAGTCTACGAGGGTCCAATGATAGGCTAAACAACTGCTAGAATGGAGCCTCTAGCTAGAAGGGGACATCACATGGCCTATGGAATTGTAATGCTTTGTTGAGAAAGCTTTTGTAATTCTGAGGAAGGAATTAATGAAAGTGTTGAATTCATATGAGTTTATGTGTTTTGTGAAGAGTAAGGATTGTTGAATCCTTCATGTGGTAGGAGGCCACATCAAGTGGTATCAGAGCAAGTTCTGATTCCTTGGGTAGTGTTGACAATTCTTCCACAGGATAGATTGTCTCTTGCCATTCGAAAAATTCACATCTCCATCCGAGGAAAGAAAGAATTCATTGGCAAGAATACATTGTTTTTCTTTTGTGAGGGCCTTTCCTACAACAGGGATTCCTTTGGACTTTTGTTCGAAGGAATGGTTCATCAAAGAAGACTTCTGCTAAGGACATAACTCCGGAGAAGTGCTAAGGACATAAGTCCGCAGGAAATAACAAAGGAAAGAGCCTAAGACAAAGGAAGTAATTCCTTCGGACTTTTTGTCTGAAGGAATACTTCGGAGAATCCAAAAGTCCGCCCAAAAAGCAAGGAAAAGCCAAGTAATAATTCCTTCGGACTTTTGGTCCAAAGGAATTCCTTCGGACAAAAGTCCAAAGAAATCCGAAGGGCATTCTCAACAAAGGGTGTCTTTGGAAGGCAGAAGAGATCAAAACGAGAAACCGGAAGGGCAAGGTACCCTTCGAAAGGGTATTTTTCAACAATCCCGAAGGGCACCTACCCTTCGGGAAGGTACACGTCAAACTCGGGTGCCCTACAAAAGCCCGAGTACCCTATAATTTTTTCGAAAAAGGCACAAATGCAAGACAAAAGCCCTTGTGGAGGGCACTTGGTCGGCGACAGGACCACTGCGACTTTCTCGAAGGGCATTTTGAAGGTAAAGGTAAAGACAAAAGACAAAGGATTAATTCCTTCGGGCTTTTTGTTCGAAGGAGTTCCTTCGGACAAAAAGTTCGAAGAAATTTGGAGAAATTACAAGGAAGACAAATCCGTGGGAAAAAGTTCAAAACAGGTGAAGGCAAAGATGAAGGAATATCTTCGGATTTTTTTTCCGAAGGAATTCCTTCAGACAAAAAGTCCGAAGAAATTCGGAGGAGCCGCCAAAAGAGAAAAACCCGACAGAACAAAAGCCTGAGCAAAGGAAAAGAAATGGAAGATATCCTTTGGAAAAAAGTTCAAAGGAATACTTCGGAGGATAAAGCCGAGGGAAATAAAGCCGGGGAGAAAACATAGAAGTTCGAAGGAAATTGCAAACAGAAAATTCCGAAGGAAATATGAAGCCATAGGACAAAACAAAAGTCCACAGGAACAAATTCGGGATAATTGGCTAGGATAAAGCCGAGGAGATCCAAAGGCTAAGGAAATAGCCAAGAAATCCAAGGAAATATAGACTACTATAGACAAAATACAGAATCCCGTCAAAAATAGACATGAACAGGTAGACCAAAATATGATAAAATACATGCAAGCAAGGGCTATTTTCGATCGATCGGTCAAAGCTTTAGTTGACTGGTTGTTGAAGTCCTGCTCATCTTCGAATCAACTCATGCATCCGAAGTTCCAACTCAGCTTCAACCAGAGTTCCAAATTCGAACGTTGAGTTGACTGTTCTAGATTTAGAGTTGACTAATTGTTAAACGCCACATCTACCAGGGGTTTCCCATGCAAAGGAGAATGGTCTCTTCGTCCAACTCAGCTTATCAAACGGCCAACTTAGCTTTTCAAACATTCCAAGTCGGCATCAAGCAGTGCACGTAGTGTTCTAAAAATGACATTGGCATGGATCACCATGCAAAGAGAGGTGGGCGGTTCAGAACAAAGACAAGTTCACTTCCTCAAGCGCAAGAAGCTTCATGCAAAGACAAAGAGAAAACATATTTTACTGAAAGGCCAAGTCTGCCTTGAGTGAATCTAAGTTAATCCTTCTCTTCAATTTTTCAACGCCTATCTTTGGCTCTTGTAATTTTCTATAAAATGGCTTTCAACCTTGATTAAAAAGGATCCCTCTCTTGGCTAGACCAGACTATGCCATTGGTGAATTGTGTAACCTCTTCAATCAATAGAAGGATTGTACTTTCAGATTTCAAGTGTTGGCATAGTGTATATTCATTCAACAATTTGCATATGTGGTAGATTTCTCTCCCTTCCCAAATTCTGATTCGTACCTAGTTGCTAGCTTATCATTATGTAGGTCATGTTAAGTGTTCTTCGTCTTTGGTTGAAGCTGTAAGTGGATGTTAGGTGGCTACAAAGTGTTTTGTATTAGACCTCTCTCCATCGTTTTCCCTCATGTTTTGGTCATTGGATCGAACCTCTTCATGAAATATTTATGCATGAGTGATTGATTGAAATCAAAGGTCTTCCTTTTCCCTTGTTTGTTCAG
The DNA here is from genome assembly GCA_037957365.1 of Torreya grandis. Taxonomy (NCBI): domain Eukaryota; kingdom Viridiplantae; phylum Streptophyta; class Pinopsida; order Cupressales; family Taxaceae; genus Torreya; species Torreya grandis. The sequence goes on along the minus strand of JARHVA010000074.1, from coordinate 2,180,835 downwards.
TGTTCAAAGTTCCAAGTTGAGTGGATCAATCTTCTGGTGTATCACCTTTATTAGGTAGGATTTTCCCCTTAAAGTTTCCTTCTCCCTTTTCCATGGTAGTCTGTAGCATAGACTAGAGATGCTCATTGATACATCTTATAGGAACCAACCTTCTTCGGAGGTTCTTCTCACCATTGAGGCACCCACCCTTGTGAAAAGATCCCATTGTTTCAACCGGATAGAGGACTGGCCATTTCATGCACGTCTTCGATTCAGGGCGCAGCTCCAGGTTGACAATAGGTAGAGAGAGTGTGAGAGAGTTTAATGCAGGCATGAGAGAAGCCTTGCAAGAGTTGATTATGCGAGTTAATTGTTTGTGTTTTGCAGGTTATGAAGATGGAGAAGAAGAGTGAAAGAATTCCACCATAAAGAGAATCAGAAAAGAAGCGAAAGACATGGAGTAGATTATTGGAGCTGCTGCTGGAAAGCGCTGAGGATTGTGACATTGAAGAAGATTTAATGTGGGATATGGTAGACTCCTTGAAGGCAAATGTGGCTACATTAAAGAGATAGATAGTCACATGGAGAAAGGAAGAGTGCAACCATGGAGAGTTGCAAAAGAAGAAAATTGCCATAAAGGGAAATGAGAAAGAGGAGAAGAAGGTTGTCATGAAGGACAACCAATCTGATTTTAAAATCAGAGAAGAAGAAGAGGCTTATGAGAAGCCCATTATTGAAGACATCCTTGTGAAGGATGAAGAGAAGATGAAGACGAGTTGCAGCCATGTCGAGTTGCATGGAGATGAAAACTGCAGCCATGAGGGATCGCATGAGAATGAAGAGGGCAGCAAAATAGAGATGCAATTTTTCATGATGGGAACTCTGGGTAAAGAGGATGTGCAAGCTAGTGCACATGAGGAGAATGTGGAGGAAAAAGAACAACTAATAGTTGTTGGAGGAGGATTTGATGATCCAAGGCTTGTTTTGAAACAATCAAATGGTGTGATGATGGAGGATGTTGTGCAAGAAAATGCACATGTGGAAGAACCTGATGTTGTAGGTGTTGAAGATGAGTTGCAAGCTTCTTTGGAAGAAGCCATGGATGAAGATTTAGTTGGTGTTGATGTTCCAACCATAGATTATATTTTTGTGCAAGAGAGTGAACATGTGGAGGTGATATATGATGCATCCATGAGAGAGGAGCTGCAAGTGGTGATGATATTTAATGGTTTGGATAATCCAATAAGTAGTTGGATGATGGATGAAGAAAGCCAAGAGGGCTTTTGGTGAAGGTGGATGGTCAGTGGTTGTAATGTCCCCACATTTATACTTCAACACGATTAGCCTATCAGTGGTCCTTGTAGGCTAGTGAGGCATGGTTAGAGGATTTTTTGGCAGCAGTTACCCCGTTGGTCTCCATTCCTGGATTCTGTGGAGTTGGGGAAATAAGGAGAATTAATTAAATTAATTATTTGTAAGGTTATTAAATAAATAAATATTAAGGTGACCTTATATTTAATTAATTTAATAAAGTGATTTAAATAAAATAAAATAATATTTTAGAAGCTTCTTGTAGGATTGAAAAAAAAGAATAAATATAGGGCATGGCTAAGCTTCTAATCATCTAGTGTTGACATTTGCTTTGATATGTTTATTTGTGGAGCTAAGGGTTTCTATAGATTTCTGATTGTGATCTTTGAGAACGATACCTTCCATTGATTGGCATAACTGAGGTGGTGAAAGATTCCTCCGAAGGGTTGCAGCTGAGAGAAAGATACTTCAGTGTTTCTTTTGTGCTTTTGAGGCAAAATTTTAGTGGCCTTTGGCCAAAATTTTGGAGTTTTGATTTGGGAGAATGGTTTGCATACATTTTGTTGGACACATCTGTCTATTGAGAGGGGGGGTGAATCGGTAGATGCTCTAAAACTAGTTATTTCAAACTTTTAAAGGAAATACAAATTCATATGCAAGTAAGGAACAGATGCAAAAATCACACACATAAAAACACATGACACCAGATTTTTATGTGGAAACTCAAAGGAAAAAACCATGGTGAGAAACAACTGCTAGAAACTATTGTTCTAATCCAGCCTCACACAAAACTGCCTTACTAACAAACCTCACTGGTTAAATTCAAGGACACCAATCCCCTAGCTGAGCACCAACTCAGTTTAACCTTACTGGTTACAAGATTTTAAGGGCGCCAACCCTAAGGAGACTCTAATCCCCTAATCTGAGCACCAACTTAGTTTGTCTGATGGCACTAACCGATCAAAACTATGGAGCTACAAATCCAGTATACAAGAAGGATTCACAAATGAATCCAGTTCAGCTTCTTTGTTACAAGTCTCATCTATAACTGCTCACTCACTACTCAATCTCTATGTGTTCTTTCTCTTCTTGCTTGCTCAATGTCTGTCTGCATATACCTTTATACTCTGTATTTGCATACATCTGGTTATGCTTTGTTTAGCCACACTTCATCCCCTTTCTTCTTCTCTGCATTTTACTCTGTCTTCATATGTCTTTTTCTTGACAGCCCTTTTCCTCTCAGGGAAATGCAATAGCAGCAACAACAAGCAGCATCCGAATTATCCTCTTGAAGTCGTGTATATTCAACTATCTTTTAGGGTTTTTCATCTTGTCCTTGCATTCACACCCAACTGCACTGAGCCGGTTCTCATTAAAGATGACTTTTGCTTGCACATTTCTCGTGTCTCGGTTTATGCGTCACCTTGCAATGGTCAAATCTCTTTTCTTCATTTGACGACTGCTTAGTTTATCTCATAAATGGGCAACTTCCCCAATCGAAGATTAATCGGTTGAATCGATCAGTCTCGAGCCCGTGTAGACCTTTTCGAGCTCACTGTTTGCTTGGTTCTATCTTCAATCGAGGATTTACTCATTTTATCTTTGGCGCCATTCACTGTCTATTTTGAGTCGTCTGTTGTTTTCCCTATTCTAGAACCGTTGATCTTTTGCAATATCCATCGACTTTTATCTCGTGTCTCGATATTCTCTTGGTTCGCTTTCTCTGCTTTCTATTACTTCGATATGCTTGACCTTTAGTCTTCATTTTGAACCTTTGGCTATGTTGCAAGCATCTCATGCTTTAGCAATTTTGGATGTGACTTATACTCCAGTCGAAGTGTCTTTCCTTCTTTACTATCCTTGGGCTACTTTTAAAGCTATTCTTCTAATTTGGGCTCTCTCTCCTTCTGGCTCTTCCTATTCAGGGTCTTTCTATCGAGCTCATCTTCTTCATATTCTTTCTTGGGCTCATCTTCTCCTTCTCCTATACTCGGGCTCATCTTCTCCTCCTTATCTCGAGCTCCTTTCTTCCTCAGGCTCTTCTCTTTCTCGAACTCCTTTCTTCCTCGGGCTCTTCTCTTTCTCGGGCTATTTTCCCGAGCTTATCTCTCTCCTTTGGAATTTTTGTCCGTCTCTCCTTTTTGGTCTTTAGGCCCGCTTTCCGAATTTCTTCGAACTTTTTGTCTGCGTGTTTTCTCTCAGGGCCTTTCTCCAAAGTTACCCTTTGGGTTTTTACAACAGTGCACTTTCCCTTCGGGCTCTTTCGAAACTACCCTTCGACTTTTCTTCCGAAGGTCTTCTTGCCCTTCGGGCTTTTGCAACATGCCCTTCGGCTTTCTGAAAGGTGCCCTTTAGCATCTTTGGAAGGGTTCATTAACCTTTCAGACTTTTCGACTTACCCTTCGGCTTTCTTCAAAGGGTTCACATACCCTTCAACTTTCTTCAAAGTGTCCTTTGGCCTTCTTCAAAGGGTTCACATACCCTTCGACTTTCTTCAAAGTGTCCACATACCCTTCGACTTTCTTCAAAGTGTCCTTCGACCTTCTGTAAATTGCCCTTCGGGTTTTCTCGAAGGGTCCACATACCCTTCGGGTTTTTGCAAAGTGTCCTTCGGCTTTTTGAATGTACCCGTCAGATTTTTGTTAAGTGTCCTTCGGCTTTTTGAATGTACCCTTCGAATTTTTGTTTCGAGACAATTTTCTGAAAAGGACTTGACAATTTTTCCGAAAGAATTGTCCTTGTCACTTTTTCCGAAAGAATTCCTTTGAAGGAATTCTTCAAGACTATTTTGGGTTTTCCATCCTTGACTTATGTATGTAAGAGAAGTAAAGCCACTCAGAAATCCTGATTGCATCTTCTAGACCCTTTCGGGTTTTCCACTTTGCTTGACTTGTAGATTTGAGAGAGGCAAAGCCACTTGGAAATCCTAATTGCCTCTTCTAGACCCTTTCGGGTTTTTGACATTACTTGACTTATCAACTTGAAAGAAGCAATCCCTCTTCAAAATCCCGATTACTTCGTCTAGACCCTTTCAGGTTTTTACCTTTACTTAGCTTATCAACATAAAGAAGTAATGTGCTTGCAAATCCCTGATCACCTCTTCGCTGGACCCTTTCGAGTTTCCCACATTGCTTAGCTTATAATCATAAGAGAAGTAAGATGCTCCCGAAACCCCAATTACTTCTTCTCTAGACCATTTCGGACTTTTCACTTTGCTTAGCTTATAATCACAAGAGAAGTCAAGCACTTGCGAATCCATGATCACTTCTTTGCTAGACCAATTCAGACTTTTCCCATTGCTTGACTTGAGAAATAAAGGGAAGTTAAGTCATGCCGAAACTACGATTTGCATTGCTTGGCTTGACCCATTCGGACTTTTCGTCCAACTTGACTTGACAAGATTGTGAAGTAAAGGCATTGGAGAAATCCGATTAACACTGCAAGTCTGTTCAACTCATCCGTTGGCATTAATGTAGAATAGCACCTGCTTCCTTTGACATCAATGACAATATCACAAACATCAGTGACTATTTCCAACACATTTATAGTTTGATGATTGCATCGATATCACTCATTGATGAGCATTTGGAGATAGCATCAGTCTGATATAGTTTTCAGACTTTATCACCAGCCATATTGAGGAGCACGATTTTATTCATGGAGGTCTCTTGAGGCATCGATTTCATCACCTAGCTTGGGCGCTCCATTCTTGAGGTCAATGCCATCATGTTCCATGCTGGAGGAGGGTCTGGAAGGCTGGGTATAACTTTATATCTGCATTTTATTCCAAAACAGGGGTGGCTGTATAAGGGCATCGATTTGCATTGTGGAGGGAACAGTTCGATCTCTTTTTTGTTGCTATCTCATCCTCCATCATAGGCGCTCCAATCATACCAGGTTTTCATGCATTTTACATCCATTCCTGATTATACAAATTAATTGTAATAGGCTGCCATTGATATTCAGTTTTTCAGACTTGCATGTTAGTATAAGCCAATAATCTTGGCAATTGTTATCAACATTATAATCAGTTTATATTTCAGTGAATTAAAGGAGTTATAAGGTTATTTCTTGGTCATTGCTTCAGTTATTACCTTACATGCCAAATGTTTGTAAAAATGTCATATGGCTGTAGTTGCATGTTTCTTCATACTTAGTTCATGTATATGCATTAGAAAACACAAAAATAATTGCACATTCATCCTAGGAGGTTGTTTATAAGTCATTTGCCAGCATTACATTGTCACCAACTGAATCTAGAAGCAAGTAAAGCAATCTGAATTTTTTACATCAGCAGGATATCCCTTGTATACAAAGTGTTTGACTAAATTCTCAGGGTCAGAAATTAGAAATTAGAAATTAGAATTAGCAAGGGATAGTATAGTGGTGGGCTAGAGCTCACATGGGTTGATAAGATGCATGATAGAGCATCTTGGAGCAGATTGTCGGTTTTCGATGGTGGGATTTGGCCCACATGTAAATCCATTGATATATGGATATGTTTTTGGAGGAGGACGGTTTGTGGTCCCATGGGGACAGTTTTGGAAAAGTTAGTATGTAGATGTTGGAAGTGGAGAAAGAAAAGGAAAATTCTCCGAAGGGACGTGGTGTGTTGAAAGGGGACACCGTGGTCATTAGCTCACATGACCAAAAGAGTGGTTCTACCACTTACCCCATCTATGTGATCAATAGATCACATTATTTACCTCAAATGTTTGATGCAGGACCATCCAAGGGATCGGGCAATCTTGCATCACCCAAAAATAGAGTGGTGTGTTTTCTTCTTTTTTTTCATAATAAATGGCATGGATAGAATCATGGCAACTCGCATGAGCTGAGTTGTTTTCAATCAGAGGAGAATGATGTGATGGTAGAACACTATTCATGATGATGTGGCAGTGATGACGTAGGATGGTGATAAGGCTTCTTGATGATGTGGAGGCACTAGTCACATTGGCAAGGTGTCAAGGACACTATTCTTGATGTTACTATTTGCTACTATTTGGCATTATTCTTGACTGACACTATTCATGATTGACATCTAATCACTATTCTAGAATGCATATGTGGCATGGGGCACCACATTCCATTATAACTCATGTGGGGACTTGATTTTGTCTTCTTTCATGCATGTGGGACGAATTTCATGTGAGGACGAAGAAGGAGATTGGTCAAATAGAGAATCCACCTTCTTTTGGAAGCTTGTGATAGTGAGAGACAAGTTCTATTGTCCCTAATTGGCATCTTACTATTCCAGATTTGTCATTTCATGAAGGTGGCACATTTTTCCTTGGTGGAGATTTGTCCCTTTGCAATTATCATCCAAGTGGAGAATGTGGCGTGGATTTCTTGGTGATTACATGTGTGGTTGATGGGAGACTCCCCCATGTGAAAGGTTGGCTCCAACTTGGGCCCCCATTTGTTGTTTTCCTCATGCACATTCTATAAGTGCTTGTATCCTTTGCTTGTTTAGTTAGGCTAGGCGAATTTGGGAGAGAAAGCTTGTTGAGAAGCTTTAAGGATGCCTCCTTGGCTTGTTGGCCAAGTAAAGAGAGAGTTTGATGGCATGCATTGATGGCATGGCCTATGGAATTGTAATGCTTTGTTGAGAAAGCTTTTGTAATTGTAAGGAAGGAAATAATGAAAGTGTTGAATTTATGAGTTGAATTCATATGAGTTTATGTGTTTTGTGAAGATTAAGGATTGTTGAATCCTTCATTTGGTAGGAGGCCACAGTCGCATGATTGACTGATGCAACACTTTCCTCATTTGTGTGTGCAATATGGTTATTTAGCTCATTTCTTCTACTGCCATCATTACATGCATGTGGGCACCCAAACACTTTTTGCCTTGTTTCACCACATCTGAAGCATGTACCTATGAATCCTCTTCTTCTACCTCATCCATAGGATCCTCGACCTCTAGTAGGATATTCTCATCCTCTTTGCACATTATTGTTACTTTGAGAAGTGCTAGCTTCTCTTTGTTGCGCATAGTTCCCTCAATCACTATTTACTTGTCCTTGTCCATATGAGAACTTTCCTTTCCCTTTTTTAGAATTTCGCAAGAACGTAGAGTGGGTGCATAGATTCTCAGAACTTGCAAGCTTAGGTCGCATCAATCACAGAGTCTACGTGTAGAAGATAATTCACAAGACCTTCCCAATCATAAATTTGCATGCAATTCTTCAAACCTAGCAAGCCATCATAGAGTTTGGAAAACATAGCTGCTGCACAAATCATTTAGTCTTGAAAGACTTCACATTTAGCATACTTTCGTGGAACTTCCCAATTCCTTTCATGAAACTCGCAAAGATCTCCAAACAATGTACAAGACTTCGCAAGTTGCACAAAGCGTAAGTTTTTTCTCACTTGGCTCTTCAGGGAATGTGCACCAAAAGCGCTGCACAAAAGTAACTCTGCACATGCACAACTTTGCACAAAACAACTACAAAGGTTGTTCACAAACCAAAATGTTGTGCAAAACTGCTTATTCCAAAACTAAGTGTTTTTGTTGGTTCAAGATTACTTGTGAACCCAAATGTTTTTGCCTCATAAATACTACTGATAATTCAAGGCCAAATATCATAATATGTAGTGGTTGAACTTAGAACAAGTGTATATATATATATTGTGGAAAACATCTCAAAAGAGATGCCACTTATGGTAAGACCCAAGGAGGCGAGGGTATCCATTCCACCAAAATCGCCTAGGGCTCACACTCGGTCTGCCCCCTTTGCCATGCTCAAAGAATATAATGTCCCCTTCTAGCTAGACATTGTACTTTCGGCATGATTAGCCTATCAATGGCCCTTGTAGGCTAATACGACATGGTTAGAGGGTCTTCTCTGCAATTACCCAAATGGCAGTTGGTTTCTTTGGAAAAGTTACGACATATAATGGAGGTTTTCTAATGATATATTAGAATGTTTCTATTTTTAGAAACGTCATGTTACAAAATGATGTTATATTTGTACTTTATGTAATAATTCATTATTTTATCATAAAGTGAAAATATAATATATTAAAAAGAAAAAATAATAATAAAATATTATGATGTTTCTAGAAGCTTCCCAAATAAAGGAAAAAAAAAAAAGTATAAAGGGAGGTGTGGGCTGCCATTATGGATTATCCCGATTTGATGTTGTCTTTGTTGTGGTATGCTTGTGGAGCCTAGAGTTTTCTGCAGTGAATCAATTTGTCTTTGGAAACGAGAACTCCCATTGATAGCATAATTGAGGGAGTGAAATATCTCTTGAAGGGTTGCATTTTGGAGGTGATATTTCAGTCATCTCAATTGGAGCAAAATTTGTGGCCAAATTGCCAATTTTGGAGAAATCAATTTGGTGAATTTGTGGAGGTTGCATAGCTATCTTTTGGTGTTGGTTTTTATATAGCTTGGCATCGATTTTCCTTGGTTAAGAGAGCAGATTGCATTGTAGAGAAATCTGGTATAAAAATTAGATATTTACAGTCAAGGAAGGACGCCATTAGGAGGGGCGTTTTTGCTTGTGGGGGTTCCAATTTGCATCGATTCTTTGCTTGGCTTGGTGCGCCCACTTTCTTGGAGCATGGAGATGATATTAGATTCTTGAGATAGTGCATATTCATTGCATATTATTTTAAATTTGAGATCAGACTAGAATAGGGGCGGCTGGCTTAGAAAATTCGATTTGGCTTGGGAGATCATTCTTTCATTTGGAAATTGCTTGCTCCTTCATCTATTCTCAAGGGCGCCTCAATCCAACCAAGTTTCATTGCATACAATTCATCCTTTATTATAGTTTATATTTGCAGCTGTAGGTGTGCATCTTTCATACCAGCATACCATATAATTGTAATTCTTGTTTATGCCAAGAGTCTTGGCTAGTCTAGTGGATCATTGTATCAAATCATCAATACAAATAAGAATCACAAGTTGCTGGTCATTTATAGTTATCTTTTGAGCATTTGAATTGAGACAGTAGGTTGCATGCCAACTGTTCGACTAAATGTTCATTGGCTGTAGGTGATTAGTTTGCTTTGTGAATTCATCTAATTGCATAGAAAAGAACAAAAAAAGAAGTCATTCTTGCATCTAGAACTTAGCATTGTGATTCTTGCATCTAGAACTTAGCATTGTCATTCTTGCATTGTTCTATAAACACTTGAAGCTTTAATCCATCGTCATTCAAACAAATCATCAAACTGTGACAAAAACCAGCAAGAAGCACTTTGCATACAAAGTGTTTGAAAAAATTACAAGGCAGCAAATTGAGACAATTAAGGGCAGGTTGGGCAAGGACTGTTACAAAGAACATGCCTATCCAAAAGAAAACTAGTCACCGTGCCGTGAATGTAGCGGCCAAGAAGCCAACACGACTGAAAACTAAAGGCTCATACAAAAGAAGCCAAAGATCAAGGATAAATTCCATCAATGAGACTATGCCAAGCATTGTAACTGTTAGCCCAATCCTGGGCAAATGAACCGAGAAAAATAATACCAACAATCATCATTAACTTAGATCAAGGTCCAAAATCTATCTAAGATCTTCTTGAAGCTTGGTTGGCCACCATAGAGGTGGAGGCCCATAGCAAAGGAGGTTGTCATTATCCAGAGCCTAGTTAGCTAGCGCATCCGCAACTTTGTTAAGCCCTCGAGGAACATGATGGAAGCTAATTTGATGAAAATTTTCCTTCAACTTCTGAATCTTTTCTTGTTCTCTAACAATTTGCCAATTTTTACTCTTATAAAAGGAGTTATTAAATAAAAGATTAATGATCAGAAGAGAGTAAGATTCAACCTGAATCCTTGACCATCCCACTTTCACTGCTTCTTGCATACTTCTAAAAAAAGCTCTAATCTCAACTATATTGTTCGTTGCATAACCCAATTTTTCTGAAAAGAGAAAAGCCATAGAAGCCTCTGAACATCTTCCTATGCCACCCATACCAGCCATGCCTGGATTACCTCTTGAAGCACCATCAGTGTTCAACTTTCCTACACCAATTGGGGGAGCTAAGCACTTCTTACAACTATATATTCTAAATCTATACAAAAAATTAAGATAAATCAGCGTATTCATTAAACAATATAAATTGTTCTAAAAACATTTTTCCATGCCTCATACCAATATATTCACACTTTCCCATAAACGAAACTATACTACCATTTACACACCCCCCCTACACAAAACATAATAGATCAATTAAGTGAATGGGTATTTCTCTTGCTATTGTTTCCTACCTGCTTTCTTTATAGACCAAATTACATCTTGTCTATTCTTATAAATCATTTTTTATAGCAGTTTATTTTCAAAGATGCCAGCTTTCTACATGATAAATTTTGATATATCTTAGTAGTAAAACATGATAAACTACATAACCCAGAAAAAATTCTTTAACTTTTTAACTGGTTTTTTAACAACAATGTTGTTCCTTCACATCGCGAACTTGTTAAACCCTTGGCAAAGAGGCATTTGCTAGATTGTAGTCACAACCAAACAGAAGCATATATGTATGCAGAAGTGTATACACTATTAACAAGATTGTTTTCAGAAGGTCTCTAAATTCTCTAATGATCAAAATATTTGGGAAGGCCCTTCGAAATAGAGTATGAATAGTTAATTAGGACAATATTTTGACACTACTATAATCCCCAGGAGCATGTGCTCAGAAATCAAATATATGTATTACCAATTGCCAGGCTCATTGAGTTTTTTAAACCTGAAACAAAAAATAAAATAAAATAACTTTTTTTTGATTATGGGCAACCTGTCGGTTACAGCTCGGATATTTCCAAACATGGTTGGGTGTGCCCGGGTTTGTCTTGGTGCTATTGGGTGGTACCTAGGCCGTACCCACAGGGATACTGGATTGAGACTGGTACACTAGACTGAGACCGATACTTGGTACACACTGTACCAGAACAGGTCTCCCTGGGGTGAAGGATCTTATAACATAGGTTTATATGTAAGTTTAGTGGCTCAAACCCATGGCCATTGCAACTCTTATTCACAAATATTTATCATGATAAAATTAATTGTTTTAGTAAATTTTCAAAAATATTGTGATGCAAGAAGTCTCTAAAACTTCTCCACAAACAAGAGTGCCAAGACTTGTTAAGCATAAGGTTGTCTTGTTTCATTTGACAATATAGGTGGCATTCCTTGCCTTTTTTGGATGAACTTGGATGCACCGGAACTTGTTGGGCGGTACCCAGGCCATATCCATAAGTGTACTATGTTAAGCACACACTTATATTGAGAGGGGGGGGTGAATCAATATAATTTAATCTTTTACTTAATAAAACTTAATAACCATAATAACACCATTCACACAAGATAACACAATTAAGAGACAAGATTTATGTGGAAACCCTTGCTGGAAATAAAACCACAATATAAAATTCTCTTACAAAATTTGTAGGCACCAACCTACTGGAGACACCAAGTCACTGAGCACCAACTCAACAAGAGACACCAATCTCTTTAATATGAGGCACCAACCGCTTCCTAATATTTTCTTCTCCTCAAATTTGTTGGTGTTTGTATGATGTATCTTCTTTTCTCCATACTCAGAAATTTGCTTTTATTTGACTGATTTTACATTTTTTTTTGCTTTTCAAATTTACTCCTATCTCATCTTCTTTATATACGATTTCATGTGCCTCTTTACCCAAGCGAGGTGATCCTTTAAAGGGGGTCGGCCTCATTAAAATACATTTAATTTATTTTTAAATCCCCCAAGAGGGGCGACTCCATGAAGAGAGACATCTTCTTCCAAGGTGATGCTGATCAAGGTAAGGGTTGGCCAACATGCATTCATATTAAAATATGATAGATGTTCTTCATAAAAACCTAATAGTCGGTCACCTTTTGCATAGGTAAATATTAATTAAATAATATCTCATGGGTCGTCCCATTAAAGTGATAAATCCAGCGCTGCTATGAAGGATTGATTAGTGGCCTTTGGCCTTTTTGTTGGACCAATGATGCCCTCTTTGATATCAATGACAGCAATCTTGCCAACAATCTCGCACACACGCCTTTGACACCAATGGCAATATTGCCAAAATACTGGATTGGGACCGGTACCTGGTATGCACCATACCTGAACTAATCTCCTGAGGATGAAGGATACTATAACATATGATTATATGCAAGTTTCCTGGCTCAAACCCATGGCCATTGTAACTCTTATCCCCACAATATTTATTATGATAAAATTAGTTGTTTTATTAAATTTACAAAAATATTGTGATGCAAGAAGTGTCTTAAAATTTTCCCCAAACAAGAGTGACTAGACTTGTTAGGCATAAGGATGACTTGCTTCATTTGACAATATAGGTGGCATTCCTTGCCTTTTCTTCTTCATCAAATCTAGGCAATACTTTTTACCTTTGATTTGATTGAAGGGCCAGTTGTCATTCATCAGCTTGACTCATTAGGTGTGATGACCACAATAAACTTCAAACTTGCTTTGATAACATGAATTTATGAGGGACTTAAAGAATACTTTATGTTCTGATATATGAATGTCAATACGGAGAGTGCTGGTCATTTATTTTGCACTAGGCCATCATTATATTACGGGCTCAAAGTTTCGTTCTCTTATTATTTTTAGCCTTTGTTTTTTTCTGTCATATTTCTTCTAAGTCAAAAAGCATATACGACATGTATAACTGATTGCTTGCATTCCCCATCCAGAGTTAGAAAGGCTGGAGAACTTTTAATGCATATCCGGACTTTGAAGATGCACACTTGGGAGCACTATTTTGCTGACCGTTTGAAGGAAACTAGAGAACATGAAGTGAAACACCTTGCAGTATGTAACATCTTTGCATGTTGTTTTGGTTTGCAAATCAAGTTCTGTCTAAATTTGAAAATACAAAAACAAGAGAAATTCAGGCTGTACTTTACAGTCCCATTGTGTCCACGTTTGGTCATTCATGGACATTAATATTTGTTTGTTCCTTTCTTCCTTTCTAAGTAAATATATTTGTGAAGATTTTCCATGGACTAACAAATATGCATCCTGTCACTGGCAGACTCGAAAATATTTGGATGCCTGGTGTGTCTATTTTTGGGCCACAACGCCTACACTTTTTTCTTTGTTTACCTTCGGCCTGTATACGTTACTGGGTTATTCTCTAGATGCAGCAACGGTAATGCTACAAAAAGGCAGTAAAGTGTGCTATAGAAAATGAGCTTTAGCAAACATTATGGATGGTCCTGTGGTAGTGATTTATGGCAACTCTACATATCTTTAACAATTTTACAGTAATCTTTAATTCTTTTGAAATTAGGTCTGTTTCCTTTTCCTTGTCAGGTGTTCACATGTCTTTCATTATTTAACATGCTGATCTCTCCTCTGAATTCATTTCCATGGGTGATAAATGGTCTTATCGAGGTAATCTGTCACCAATCTTCATATAAATTACATAACTTTATTGCATTGATTAGGCATCAAAGAGTGTGGACAATGGTTTTTCCCCTCACTTTAACATGTATTTCCTGCAGGCTTTTATATCCATTCGACGCCTTGAAAAATTTCTTTTTTGTACTGAGCTTAATGCCTACTGGACAAAAAATGATGCTGCAGAAAGTTATAGAGGAGATGCTTTTCATTATAATAATTGTAAAGAGAATTCAGATACAGATATGCACAATATGGCCCTTATTGTTCAGAATGCAGAATGTGTGTGGTCGAATAGTCAACAAGAGCATCAAAATCCAGTTCTAAAGGAAATTTCTTTGAAAATTCCAAAAGGATGGTTTACTGTTATTGTTGGTGAGGTAAGTAAACAACGTTTCCCTTGTATGCATTATTTTTAAGAGTGATTGTTATGGCTATTTCTTTATATCTTCTGACTGTAGATTACAAGGTATTTAGTCCATGTTCAGAAAACTTCGATGGGTTTAATTTAAGTTAACTTTCCATACATGACTGCCTTGTACCATAATTTCATTAGAAGTAGTCAGGAAGAGCATCCTGGATAATTAATAATACAAATCACCATCTAAATTTTGCTATTGATGCCATTTGTGACATATGCCACTATCAGTTGGTCTCTCTTGGATGGTGAACATCATTCTTAAGTTTATATCAAATTCCATTTTTTGTCTAATGAGCAATTTTGTGCATCCATGTTCAGTTTTCCCCCTTTCTCACTTGAATATTGACCTGAATTCTTACCCAAACACACTTATGGTTCAAGTGAGCTCATTATTAGAATACTAAAATACAGGTTGGAGCTGGTAAGTCTTCACTATTATGTGCTATTCTTGGAGAGATGCGATTCATTAAAGGCGAGATTTCTCGACATGGTTCTGTTGCTTATGTTCCTCAGGTTTTATTTTCCTTGTTTCTTGGAACTTTGCAGAATGTTTTTCTTCGAAAACTTATTAATGTTTGAGATCTCTACATGTTACTTCTTATTGCAATAAAACATTTAGTGATGTTGGTTACATGTAGGCCCCATGGATACAGTCAGGAACAGTACGCGATAACATTCTCTTTGGAAATGAGTATGATGGAGTTAGGTTTGTCTCACCTCTGTGGCTTAACCATATATTCTATCTGATACATCAGAGAATACCTTGTCCTTCGGTACTGTCATTCCTAATTAGAATGGCCAAAATTTATGTATTCTATATTTCGCCATTACTTTTTTTAATCAGCAAATATAAAGATTCTATTACATCATGAAAGAAGATTAAGAATAAGCACAGAGCACCATGGCACATCTTGCCAACAAGAAGATAACAGAGAATATTTTGCTAATACTTATTACAGCTGCTTTAGTCATTTAATTTTTTTTGCTTTTCGATATTCAAAGCATTTGTTTTATGTCTGAAACATAAGTGTTATAGTAACCAAATTATTCTTTACACACCATATTTTACTTAGTACTACCTCTAGACATTTGACCCTTGTCACAACTATATAGATATGCAGAAGTGCTTAGGGCATGTGCTTTGGATCTGGATATTCACAATATGAAGGGAGGTGATCTGGCAATGATTGGAGAGAAGGGATTTAATTTGTCGGGTGGTCAGAGAGCACGATTGGCACTTGCAAGGTACCATATGTATTATGTTCTATGTTTCAGAAGTTGAGACTACAGGCTTATCTGTACTTAGCATATCTTTGTTTTATTATGCCATGGAACTGCTCAAAATTCCTTGCAATGGCTTGACAAGTTATAAGTTACTGCAGGGCGTTATATCAAGACTCTGACATTTACTTGCTTGATGACACATTGAGTGCTGTTGATGCACATGTTTCCGCTTGGATTTTACAAAATGCTATACAAGGTTCTCTGATGGATCACAAGACACGGATTTTATGCACTCACAATACTCAGGTTCATCTTTAATCAACTTGGCTACTGGGCGTATGTTTTTATTCTTTGGCACAAGATCCTTTGCAAAATTGTTTTGTGTTACAGAAAAAGAAAAAAGATTGTCATTATACACTGCTAGATTTGGACTCCATCACGATATAGAAGTAGGTCCTAATTACCATCAGATATAGCTAGCATCCTCTCATGACATTGACAAATCTCTAGTTACAAGCATTATGTTTCAGAGTATAAAATGTAAAGCTTGTCCACATCATTTACTTAGATGTTAAAACTGCCTTTTCGTCTTACTAACAAGTTGACATTGCTTTGGATCTTAATCTAAAGTAAAGTGTAAAGACCTCACATCAAATTATTTAAGGTTGCACCTAAATATCAAATACCAAATATGAAACTTGTTTGTAATGATTGTCTAGCCTCGCATGTTTGGAAAATTGCACAATGAAGAAAGTGACAACATTTGTAGTCTACTATGATTCTCTTTAAGAAAAAGAGAGTGCATGAGATTGCAGGTTTACAAGGTTAGTATTAAGGGCCAACTCTTCCTCGCTAAAATAATAGAGAAATAAATAAGCTTAAACCTTTAGTGAGTAAGATGTATTCCTAAATTAAAAGTTCCACTAACTTTGTTAACTTCAGTAAAGACATGAAAGTAGATGAGGGCAAAATTATCATAAGTATCAATGTGGTTTCTGTTGTCAACCTAGAGTTACACCCTGAATTGAAGACGTGCTGAAGTGGCTAATCCTCTCTCCAGTTGAAACAATGAGATCTTCTCACGAGGGTGGGTGCCTCAATGGTGAGAAGAACCTCCAGAGAAGGCTAGTTCTTGTAAGATGTATCAATGAGGATCTCTACTCTGCGTTGCGGACTACCATGGAAAAGGGAGAAAGAAACTTGAAGGGAAAATCCTACCTAATGATGGTGATGCATCAGAATGTTGATCCACCCTACTTGGAACCTTGAACACTGAACAAACAAGGGAAAAAGAAGGCCTTTGATTTCAATTGATCACTATGCATAAGTATTTCATAAGAAGGTTCGATCCAATGACAAAAACGTGAGGGAAAACGATGGAGAGAGGTCTGATACAAGACACTATGCGGCCACTTAACATCCACTTACTGCTTCAACAAAAGACATAAAACACTGAACATGACCTGCATAACATGATAAGCTAGCAACTAGGTACGAATCAGAATTTGGGAAGGGAGAGAAATCTACCACATATGCAAATTGTTGAATGAATGTACACTATGCCAGCACTTGAAATCTGAAAGTACAGTCCTATTTTTTAAAGAAGTTACACAACTCACTAATGGCAGAGACTGGTCTTACCAAAAGAGGGATGGATTTTACAAGGTTGAAAAGCCATTAATATAGAAAATTACAAAAAGCCAAGAGATTGGCGTTGGAAATAGGAGAGAAAGTTAACTCTTCATTAGCCTAAATCCAAATTGCGTTGCATGAGTCTTTCAAATTTGTTTTTCCTTGGCTTATACCTGGCTGTCTTGTATGAAGAATCCTTGTCGTTGAAGTGGATAGTGGCTAATTTTGGGCTGCTAAATCTTATCATGCAAAAATGCGATGCCCACCTCCAAATATGGACTTCTTCTTGAGCTATTTGATCGTTTGAAAGCATGAGATAAACAAGAGCATGCATGAAATCCATGCCATGCTAAAATTAGAACTCGAACTGAAACGTTGGAAGCTGAGTTGGAACGTTTGAAAGCACGAGTTTGACTAAGAGATGGACTTGACTTCAACAACCAATGAACTGAAGCTTTGACCAGTCAACAAAAAATAACCTTTGCTTGCATGGATTTCCACGTTGACTCCGTCTCTTGTTTTGGTCTTCCTATTCGTGTCTTGTCTATTTTTGGTGGGATTCTATATCTGGATTTTCTTATCTATATTTAGTCTTGGGATTATCTTGTTCTAACTTCCCATGGATTATCTATTTTCTGTCCCCTTTGCACAATTCTTTCGGAATTCTCTTGGCTAAGTTTTCCTTGGTCTTCTTATTTCCTCGGAATTCCTGCCTTTGGCTTTTATGTCTACAGATTTTATTGTTGACTTATTTCCTTTAGATCTTTCATTCCCCTACGAATTTTACTTGTCTTGCCCTTATTATTTTATTCAAACTTATTTCTCTGGTCTTCTCCTTCGGATTTTATGTTGTGCCCTGCGGACTTTTTGCTATCTCTACCTTTTAATTTCTTTCAGACATATTGTTGGCTGTATTTTTGCTCGGACTTTTTGCGTTGACTTCATATTCCTGCGAATTTTCTGTTTGACAATTATTCCGAAGGATTTCCTTCCTTAAATTTTCTCATTTCCTTCTTTGCCTTTGTTTTTATTTTTTTTGGGTTTTTACCTGTCTTCTACTTAGCCTTTATTTCCTCGTATTTTTGTCTTTCGGAATTCTGTCTTTCGCTGTATGCACATCATGCCCCTGCAAATATCACAAAGCATCCTTAATCTCCTCCACCAACTAAGTGTTTTTCCCTGGCCGCTTGTATGTATTAAGTGATACAAAGAACCCATGTGCATATATTCTGTAACCATTGAAAGACGAGGCAGTGTTTGCAAGCTCCAAGAAATAATGACTTAGAACAGATATTTCATTGCAAAAAAATCTTCCACGTTCTCCACTATCAAATCTTGTTCGAGCAAGATCTTAATTGCCACTTCCGTTCTTCTCCACGCACCATGAAAGACTTCTCCAAATGAACCAATGCCAACACGAGCCCCAGTTTTCAAGTCAGGGGATTCAATATTCCATTCTGAAAATGGTAACAATGACTTGCACCCAAGTTTTTTTAATCAGTTGAACTGCTTGCAATGCTACTGAACTCAATTTGGCCGACTCATTTCTCTTAATCTCTCTTGGGAACAAGTGTAATGGTGCAGCCACCTGAGATGATTTGTCAACCAAATTGAACTTTTCCTTCTCTAGACATAGTTTTTAGATTCGCAGAACCAGAATTTGTTACCTGTGCTCACGCTTAAGATCGCTTGCTTTCATCTGTAAATGAACCTACAGGTTTGGAGCTTTAAGATTGTATGTGACATTTTGAACATGAGATATGGCCTTTGAAATTGATGTAGGTGTCTTTTAGAATTTGCATGGCTGTAGGTGTCTATTTAAGGACCCCAAAAACTGATTTACAAGACAAATTGGTACCATAAGCAGAGTTTTGAATAGTAGGGTTGACAATTTTGGGCTGTGGAAGAATTGGCGACATTTCTGGCGACTCAACTATCCTAGCGTGCCTCCTATGCTTGAGAACTCAGAGCATATAGATGTTATTTGAACTCCCCAAAACAATGATAACCTTGACCCATGACTGCAAATCTCCTCTGATCATGGCTGAATTAACCTTTCGCCTTCAAATTAAGAAGGGAAACATAAGAAAGCAAGAAAACTAACTAAGAAGCAAATGTGCAAACAAGCACTTATTGGAACAAAACTGAACGGAATTACTGTGCTTGAACAACACTTGGAGGAAAACAAACAAATAAGGAACCTAGCTAACCATGACAAAACATGATCCCCCTGGATCAAATGGGAAATTCTTGAACTCACTCCTTCCAAGAGATGGTACAAGTTGCAAAGCAGGGTGTTTATTAATCATAACTTTTGATGAGGCATTTTCCTTGTCCACCAACTGTATTAGCATCTTCTCAAATGAGTCATCAACAACAAATCAGTCACCAACAAAGACAAACTCATCAAGTACTTCCTGATATTTTTCGCACTGCTTGTCATCTGCCACCTTGTCAAGTGATATCTCATCTATGCATTGTTCTTGAGTGGCCACACCCTTTTTATCGACTACTGCATGTTCATACAGCTCTTCAAGGAGCTTTGAATAGGCCACCCAATCTGTATCATGATCTTGAATAGGTGATTTCTGATCAGATTTCTTGTAAACATGCTCTTCAATAGCCAACATATCCATACAAAGCTCTTCGATCTCTTGTAGAGATTCAAGGTACAGCTGCCAATCATCTTTTTGTTCCTCATTTTGATCTATTTGAACTGAATCAGCTTGAAAGCTATCTGGATTCTTCTCAATAGGAGACACTTGTAACTCATTTATGACTTCAATTTGTATCAGCTCCTCTTGAAGTTCCTCTACATCAAGATCAATCTTCTCACTCTCAACTATAGTTGGATGCTCAATTACAACTTCAAGTGAATTATCAATAGGAAATTCTTCCTCAAACACACTTGAAGCATCCTCTACACACGCTACAAGAACTTGACCTGTAGCTGCAACCTCTTTCTCAATACTCCAAAGAATAGGCTCCTCCTGAGGAAGGGGGATGGTGGGAGGGTGATGTTCATTTGTTTGAGAGGGAAAATGAAGCATGTGTCATGTCCTCTCTCTAGTATGACATGACACTTTACGTAGATTTGCCTATTCCAGACTCTCGTAGGCAGATGGTGATAAGAGAGTCATTTTTGCGTTTATTTGGTGATTAGATGGCTCATTATGCTCTTGGAGACATTATATTTTATTATTACTTTTTATATGGGGCCAAAAATGTTATATTTTTAAATTAAGGTGCACTTTTATTTTATAAAGTTACTTTTTATCTAAAAAGTGCAATGAGATTTTATAAGAATATTATGGATACTTCTAGAAAAGTAAGGGGGCTTCTAGAGGAAGTTTCCAAAAAGTGCATAAATAGACCCCATGGGTCTCTCATTTGGCATCCTAGTCTATTTTCTCATTGAGTCTTCTTGAGCATTTGGGGGGCTTGATAGTCTGCAAATATTCAACATAATCCTTGAGAACGATACTTCTCAAGAGATTGCATAACTGAGGAGGTGAAAGATCTTCTGAAGGGTTGCACATTGGAAGTGGTATTCAGCCATTTTATGTTGAGCTTCATTGAGTATTCAGACTTAGTTTGAGAGTTAACATTTTTGGAGTCATTTGGTGAGGAGATTGCATCATTGTTCAATTGGAGGGCTTCACAAGGAGATTCATTGCAAATCTGATATCAACTGGTGATTTTCGAAAATTTGCCAGGGATCATAATTTGCCATCATTGTGCCATCAAGACTGGTCCAAAATCCATGCCACCAATTTCATTGCATCCCTAGAGCCCTGGCGTCTCTGAATTTACCATTTTCAGCAGTGTTGAGTGGAGATAAAAATTTATATATATTTTTTATACAGTACCATACAGGTATGGCCTGTACTTGCAGCAAGGTAAGGACAGGGTTTGGCATTCTCAGAGTGTTCCAATTTCATCATTGACTACAAGAATTCGGACATCAGCATTCGCAGTCCAGGTTCTTCTAATTTCGATTGTCTTTGCTAGATAGATGTCATTTTTGCTATGAGGGTTTGATGTATACAGTCACTGCTGTACATGCTAGTTGAATACCTTAATGTCATTGCTGTTCTTGGTCAAGAGGGTTAATAATTACAGTCATTTGTACCCAATTATATAAGACATCAAATGTTTTGAGTAGTGGAACTATCTTGCATTGCATAAGTTGTGGTAGATCCAAAAGTGCCAAATGCTTTGTAAAGTCTGAAAGTTGTAATTTATTGTAATCAGTTACATCTCATGAAATGAATATAGATTGGGCACTATTTTGCATATTTGAATTGAGTAAATTTGTTGCTTAACCATTTCTACTATCAAACATTTATTTTCAGCAGTATAGTTGTTTGCTTACCAACTGTTTGACGAAATTTCATATGTACAAAATCAGTGACTTTTGTGATCCTACTAGTAAGGGTCATTACAGCATGGGAGGTCGATCATGATCAGATTTTGGAATCTTGAGGGCAATGGAATTGTCTAGGGAGTTTTGGAGAGGAGGGAAATAGAAACTCTTAAAGACCTCTGTAATTTGTTCCTTCCACTTGGCCATTACCTCATCAAAGTCTGAAACCTGCTTGTCTTCCTGGACAACTTGAGCTTGAGGGATGATTGGTGAGAAAAGGGGACTATAGGAAGGTTTAGTCTCATGAATAGGCTCTTGAATACAATTAGGAAGCTCCCTTGTCACACACTGGGCATGATTAAGAACTTCATGAGAATAAAAAGCACAAGAACCCTTTGTAGACAATTGGTTTAACTCGATTTTTTGCCTCTCCCAAGCCTCCATCTTTTCCGATACAAGAATACACAGTCCATTTATCTCTTCTGGATCATTGGACACATTTTGAAATAGACCATTCACTTCCTCATACTAGGAATTAGAACAAATCTTTCTTGCATATGCTAGTATTCTAAGTTCTATTTCATTCATTCTATCTTGAAGGCAAGGCTGCTCATATGCAACATCATAGTGATATGGGAAAGATGAAATCCAATCCTGAGATTGATATGGCTCACAAAGAAGGTAAGATTCATGCTCTTTATAATAAGGATCATGATAAATTTGATAAGGCTCAACATAGCTTTGATAATACTCTTGATAAGGCTGATTAGGCTCATTGGTATCATGACAAGGCTGGTATGATCCATCATTAGGCTGATAAAGAAACATAGCATAGGAATTCTCTTCATACACAACGAACAAAATTCATTCATGATAGTGCAATAAAAATAGACTTACATGAAAATTGTCCCTGAACTATTAGAAGCAATTGCTTGAGCTTGGAATCACCAAATACTTTTTGAAGAACACTGCTGCAACTACAATTTCATCAAGATCAGCTCCAATAGGTCCCACTTGGCGTGCCAAAAACTGTTGTCAACCTGGAGTTGCACCCTAAATCGAAAACGTGCTGAAATGGCTAATCGTCTCTCCAGGGGAAACAATGGGATCTTCTGACGAGGGTGGGTGTCTCAGTGGTGAGAAGAACCTCCAGAGAAGGCTGGTTCCTGTAAGATGTATCAATGAGGATCTCTACTCTGCGTTGCGGACTACCATGGAAAATGGAGAAAGAAACTTGAAGGGAAAATCCTACCTAATGACGGTGATACATCAGAATGTTGATCCACCCTACTTGGAACCTTGAACACTGAACAAACAAGGGAAAAGGAAGACCTTTGATTTCAATTGATCACTATGCATAAGTATTTCATGAGAAGGTTTGATCCAATGACAAAAACATGAAGGAAAATGATGGAGAGAGATTTGATACAAGACACTATACGGCCACCTAACATCCACTTACAAATTCAACAAAAGACATAAAACACTGAACATGACTTGCATAACATGATAAGCTAGCAACTAGGTATGAATCATAATTTGGGAAGGGAGAAAAATCTACCACGTATGCAAATTACTGAATGAATGTATACTATGCCAGCACTTGAAATCTGAAAGTACAATCCTTCTATTGATTAAAGATGTTACACAACTCACCAATGGCAGAGTCTAGTCCTACCAAGAGAGGGATTGATTTTACAAGGCTGAAAAACCATTAATATAGAAAATTACAAAAAGCCAAGAGATTGGCGTTGGAAATAGGAGAGAAAGTTAACTCTTCATTAGCCCAAGTCCAAATTGAGTTGCATGAGTCTTCCAAATTTGTCTTTCCTTGGCTTATACCTGGCTGTCTTGCATGAAGAATCCTTTGGCATTGAAGTGGACAGTGGCTAATTTTGGGCTGCTAAACTCTTATCATGCAAAAATGCTATGCCCACCTCCAAATATGGACTTCTTCTTGAGCTGTTTGATTGTTTGAAAGCATGAGATAAACAAGAGCATGCATGAAATCCACGCCATGCAAAAATTAGAACTCGATTTGAAACGTTGGAAGTTAAGTTGGAACGTTTGAAAGTACGATTTTGACCAAGAGATGAGCTTGACTTCAACAACCAGTGAACTAAAGCTTTGACCAGTCAACAAAAAATAACCTTTGCTTGCATGGATTTCCACGTTGACTCCGTCTCTTGTTTTGGTCTGCCTGTTCGTGTCTTGTCTATTTTTTGCAGGATTCTATATTTGGATTTTCTTATCTATTTTTAGTCTTGGGATTATCTTGTTCTAACTTCCCGTGGATTATCTATTCTCTATCCCCTTTGCACAATTCTTTCGGAATTCTCTTGGCTAAGTTTTCTTTGGTCTTCTTATTTCCTCGAAATTCCTGCCTTTGGCTTTTGTGTTTGCGGATTTTATTGTTGACTTCTTTCCTTTGGATCTTTCATTCCCCTGTGTGTTTTACCTGTCTTGCCCTTCTTACTATTTTATTCAGATTTATTTCCTTGGTCTTCTCCTTTGGATTTTATGTTGTGCCCTGCGGACATTTTGCTATCTCTACCTTTTAATTTCTTTCGGACATATTGTTGGCTGTATTTTTCCTCGGACTTTTTCCATTGACTTCATATTCCTGCGAATTTTCTGTTTGACAATTATTCCGAAGGATTTCCTTAAATTTTCTCATTTCCTTCTTTGCCTTTGTTTTTATTTTTTTTGGGTTTTTACCTGTCTTCTACTTAGCCTTTATTTCCTAGGATTTTTGTCTTTTGGAATTCTGTCTTTCGCTGTATGCACCTCATGCCCCTGCACATATCACAAAGGATCCTTAATCTCCTCTGCCAACTAAGTGTGTTTCCCTGGCCGCTTGTATGTATTAAGTGATACAAAGAACCCATGTGCATATATTTTGTAACCATTGAAAGACGAGGCGGTGTTTGCCAGCTCCAAGAAATAATGATTTAGAACAGATATTTCATTGCAAAAAAATCTTCCACGTTCTCCACTGTCAAATCTTGTTCAAGCAAGATCTTAATTGACACTTTTATTCCTCTCCACACACCATGAAAGACTTCTCCAAATGAACCGATGCCAACACGAGCCCCAGTTTTGAACTCAGGAGATTCAATATTCCATTCTGAAAATGGTAACAATGACTTGCACTTAAGTTTTTTTAATCAATTGAACTCCCTGCAATGTTATTGAACTCAATTTCGCTGACTCGTTTCTCTTTATCTCTCTTGGGAACAAGTGTAATGGTGCAGCCTCCTGAGATGATTTGTCAATACTCTTAAGGGAACCAAAGTCAACTTTTCTTTCTCTAGACATAGTTATTCGGTTGGCAGAACTAGAATTTGTTACCTGTGCTCACGCTTATATCGCTTGCTTTCATGTGTAAATGAACCTACAGGCCTGGAGCTTTAAGACTGTATGTGATATTTTGAACAGGAGATATGGCCTTTGAACTTGATGTGTCTTTTAGAATTTGCATGGCTGTAGGTGTCTACTTAAGGATCCCAAAAACTAATTTACAAGGCAAACTGGTACCATCAGCAGAGTTCCGAATAGTAGGGTTGACAATTTTGGCCTGTGGAAGAATTGTTAACAGTTTCCTTGTTCTGAAAGATTACAATTTTAGAGGCAATTGAGATAGATAATTCATGGATGAGGAGACTACTCTTGTGGATTGTCTTATATCCACATTTTTAGCTTCCATGGAGATATTTAAGAAGAAATAGGACGAATTACTATGGGTCCACCTTGTTTTTAGTGATGGCTAGCCTTTTCATGGAATGTTTTGAGGAACAAATAGGAGGAATTACTACGGGTCCACCTTGTTTCCAGTGATGGCTAGCCTTTTCCCGGAATGTTTTGAATACAAATCCCTCAACTTTTTTCACTTGCAGCTAAGTGGAAGAGATATGTGGATGACAGAAATTTGAATTGTCCTTAGGGAAGAGAGCTTTGAAGCACCCTGGGCCCACCTTAATAACATTTGTGAAAGCATCAAATTTCAAAAGATTTAGAGATAGATGGGCATATTCTGTTTCTTGATGTTTGTTAAAACACAAAATTGATTGTTCTTTGGTCTTGTTTACTGCAAATGCACTTCTTGCAGAAATGGAATTACATATCTTGGTTGTTACATAGAAGAATATAAGTGAACAATTACCTCTATTGCACAAGATAGTGTACAATACAATGTTTGGTACACGGAGGACCTACCACATTAGTGTCTTTACTCCAACACATGAATTACTATTTATGAGACCAAACTATTCTCGTTTAAGACAACTATTGACTCAACTGTTCATAACTAAAAAGTGACTAATACAATACTGAAGTTGACAATGCAATAATTAACAGCACAACTAAGTTGTCAAATAGACATTTATTTTATTCATATGCTATACTGATAACAATACTTAATCATAAAAATGTTGACCAGGTGTGAACAACATCCCTTGTCCTTAATTGAAACATGATACCATGATGGAGCGAAGCGGGCATAATGGTAGCATTTTGAATGGTTCGAACGAGTAGGAAGTTGCAGGGGAGTCCGAGGATGGAGAGGATGATGATGACCCAGAACAGGATCAATGCAATGGAAGAGAGATACATCTGGAAGACGGGCTGGAATGGTATGGCTGGATTTCAATCAGTCTTGGAAGAATATCCGCTTGCCTCTTGAAGGATTGCTTTAGGGATGAAAACTTCTGGGTCCACATCAAGGCGTTGGACATAGTTTTCCTTAGAAAAATAGCTTCCCTTCTTGAGGATCTTGATGGTAGGGGTTTAGGCAAGGTCTTGATTGTTGCTCTTGGCCTTTTAGAGATTTCTCTGATGACTGATCTGTTGGACTTTGGTCGTGGCTGGCCTTATACATTTGTAGTTTTTTCCATGAGTGGGGTTATGTTCTTTGGATTCCTTTATAATCCTTTGCTGGTTCATTCTCGAGGGCTTGTTGTGGGATCCATCCTCTTTTGTGGAATTTAGATGGCTCGTTTGTAAAGACCCCTGCTAAATTGGCCTTTAATTTTCTGTTTTGGGCACTTAGTAATTTCGTCAAACACTTTGCTTGTAAACTTGTTCTTGGCTGGTAAGTATTTTCAGTTTGACTTTCACCTTGAATGATGATGATGAAGTGCTTATAATGTCTTTAACTAACAATGCACAATGTCTCTAAGTGGAATAAGAATGTTATGCAAGATATACTTTCATTTGGCAATGCAATAAGATCGCTGATGTCATGTCCCCTTTCCAGTTGACATCTTTCAGAGCTGATGATTAGCCTATTATGCGACCCTCATAGGCTGATAGGATGGATAGAGGGTCTTGATGGAGCTTGGCTTGGATTCGACTAGCAGATTTTTTCCAGTTGGCATTCGTTCGGGCTCTTTCGGACACGTTTTCCTGAGCTCCTATTTTTTAGGGATTTTTGGCACTCAGCGGAGCACCCCTGCTATGGTATGGTCATGTGCGGAATCACTCCCTTGTTCACCAGCTTCAAACGGTTCGAGAATCGGATATGTATTGAGGGAGATTAATACTTAATTGATTTGATTAAATATTAATTATTTCGCGTAATTTAATGACTTAGGCGTTTTGACCCAAGGGGGCGCTCATTATGAAAGGGGCCGTTTTAATTATATTTTATAATTAAAATTGTGTCTTTAGACTATGGAAAAATTAAAAGAGAAGAATACCCTAATTTTTAATTATGAAACCCTAATTAGAGCAAGCGCACCTTTTTGAAGATTATAAGGGTTTCTCATTGGAGAGCGCACCGTTTATGTTGAAGACAATTTTTTGCTAAGTGTTTTTTCTAAGAAGACTGAGCCAAGGGTTTTCAGTATTCTATTTGCATTGAAGAACGTGCAATCTTTAGTGTGTGCAATTTAGAGGTTGTGAGATATCAGCTGATCTATTGCCGGGTTGAGAGATAACTTCACACAGAGATTATCACAGAGGTTCATAGGTATTTATTTCATCAGGGTTTGATCCAGAAATTATCCAGAACAAGATTATCAGTTGTGGTGCAATTTTCTAGGGTTCTAGAGTACAATCGTACCATGCCGTACTATTTTTACTGCTACCGTACGGAATCCGTACGGTACTGTACCAGGCCGTATAGTTACAGCAAAGGGCGTATTTCTGTTCTGGTGCAAAACGCCTTCTTCTTGACAATTTTGCTAATACCCTTTTGGGCACCTAGACATCTATCATCTTTCTGTACCTTCAGAAGCACGGAGAAAGGATTATTAATTGCAGCCGTACCAGCTGTACCAGATCTAGGGTTTGCAAAAAAAATCAATATTTTGAACAATATTTTATATTATTTTTATATGCATGACAGAGATATTCTATTGTAATCGTCTAGATGAATAATAAGATCATAGATTAGCCAGTTAAGAGATTATACTGCTATTTATTATTTATTTGAAATTATTTTGCAAAATCGCATTCTTCTTATTTCATACAAAAACACATAAAAAATCCAAATACACAAAAACAATCCAAAAAAACATTCAGTTTCAGAAATTTGGGAAACAGGGGTTTCTACAGTGGTATCAGAGCGGTTTCCTGCTAGCCTGATTGGGTTATTTTAGATTGAATTCGATTATCAGTATGGCTTTAACAGGAGACAAGGATTTGGAAGAAAGAATGCACAATGCAAAGAAGAAATTAGATCGTCCATTTCAATGAACAGAGGACCTTCTAAGAACTTTGGAGGAGTTGGAAACTTATTTAGGCAAGGTTGATCAGTCAGATTCCTATGCTATGCAAACAGCTTTATCTCCAGCATTTGGTTCGTTGGTGAAGGCCCGATTATTGAGACATCATGATGAGGTGGTAAGACTTGCAGCCCTCTCTTGCATTAGTGAAATCATGAGGATAATAGCTGGCTTTAATTCTTATGATGATCAGATTATGAGAGAGGTACTTCATGCCATGGGGAAAAGCTTCGAAAGGTTGGATGACATTAGGGACCCTCATTTCACAAAGAGGGCAAGATTACTTGAAGTATTTGCAAGGTGTAGATTTGAAAACATTATGCTGTCAGTAGGTTGTATTGGTGACATTCGCGGGATGTTTAACACATTTTGGAATATTATGGATGAGTTTCATTCCAACGATGTATTAGCATCGATGCACTCTATCATGTTCACAATCTTGTTTGAGGAGGATGAAATTTCTAAATTTTTGGCAGAAGATTTATGGTATGTCTGGACAAAAGAGAAGAATTTGTCACCTACGGCATGTACGTGGTTAAAGAGTTTAATTGATAGGCCTACGGATCGTAGTACCTTCCCTATGACAGGCATAAACTTGAATGATGAGTTTGACAGACACGCTGATCCAGTACAGGGAGACATTAACACATCTTCAGGTAATGATTTATCTACATTATCTTCACAGGCCGAAGCGGTTAAAGATGTTGTGCAGGTTGAGCTAGTTGCATCAGAAGGTGATATCACAGGCACACCGGGTTGCATGATTGACATAGATAGTGATTCTAGTACAGTTGGTCCGGATGAAGTTACAATAGTTGAGGATCTTGTCATGTTCGAGGATAGTACAGTTGATCAGAAAGTGAGCATTCAGGACTTTGCAGAAAATGAGTATCAGGCACAGTTAGATGCATTAAAGAAGGAAGAGGAGGTTGACCGGCTTTCTCATAAGCTGGAGGATACTCGGAATTCCTTGGTGTGTACTCAGTTGGCTCTCCAGGATTCTGAGAGACATGTGGACGAGCCTTGTCTTGAGGTGAGTTCAGTTTAGGAGTTAGCGCATGTGGCAGGGACTCAGCTTTCTTTTACAGTCAGGTCACATGTTGATGATGATATGAGTATGTCTAGCATTCACACTCCGGATTCAGAGATTGTAGTGGGTACAGGGGACAGGTGCGTGAAGTCAGTTGATATTGTTCACATTACTCAAGGGAGGAGTTTACTGGAGTTGCCAGTTGATTTCCGTTCATGGATTGGATGTTGGAATCGTTATCTTGGTTCTTGGGATTGTTTTGACCAGAGAACCATCATTCTTTGGTAGTAGTATCTGTTGCACTATCATGGACTTGATTAGTAGTTTACCAGGTGTAGTTCTCATCCATGCCAGCAGCTTGTCTGATGCTGGAATTAGTTTTTATACCCCTGTGTTGGGCATTGTTCAAGTATCTAGTGAACCATTCAAGTTGGAATGGGTTGATGATCTCTTAGATATGGCAGTCTATAGAAGAGTCCTAGGATCCTATTATTGCAGATGACACCCAGGAGGATGTTGTGGACAGTGTTGAGGACTTAGTCTCTTCAGCGGGTTCCTTTGATACGAAGGTTTATGTGGATGTTTCAGTCACTCCGTTTGATGATACGAGTTCAACCGTTGGTTTGCCGAATTTGGATGGTAGTATTACAGATGTTAGCTATTATGAGGTTACTCCTTTGGACAGTGTGCTAGGGGTAGAGTATAGGAGTTCGACCAGCCAGCACAATCATGTGTCTAGTCAGCTGAGGGTTAGTGAGCGAGACATTGCTATCGCTTGCGAGCATTTCGATGCTGCTCGTCAGTTGTTAGCAGTTTATGGGTGGGGTTCTACTAGTGATGAGCAAGGAGGCAGTTATTTTTCCTTGACAGAGATCCACTCTTTTTGGGAGGCTATCCGGATTCTAAGACAGGATTATATGCGGTTGGTAGCCGACAGAGATTATCTTAGGGAGTGGGGCAGTACAACATATGATGCATTATTGGTCAAGGAAGATAAGGTGAGTGAGCTTACTCAGCAGCTCGAGGTGACTTCTGAGATTCTTGAGAGTACACAGTTGGCTTTTGAGGAGTCACAGTTTCATTTGGCTGAGGTGACCATGGAGTTAGAGCGACTTCAGTCTTTACCAGAGTCCGTACAGTCACAAGGTGTGGTATCTGGTGACCCGAGGATGTCCATAGTCGAGATTGTTAGAGACAGTGGAGATGAGCATATATCTATCCTCGATGCTAGTATTGGCTTATCTGGTTCATTTCCACTAAAGTTAGATTCAGTTGAGTTGGATGCTGCAGTTGAGCATGGTAGTCAGCCTGATATGGTGATGGTCTCTACTACTGATGGCACGGGGACTAGTGAGGTTGTATCAGGGATCAGTTGTGATGTTGGTGAGCCAACAGTTGGTTTGGTTCCTGTTTGTGATACTACTCCTTTGGAGGTGTCTTCGGAGGTAGTAGTTGGTTCGGGCTTGGTTAGTGATCAGTTGCAGTTAGTTTCTTTTGGATTGCAGTCCGAGCCACTGATTGAGAGTGGCACATTTTATCGACATTACACTATAAGTGCTTGTCATCAGTTATGGGATGGTTTGACGCCATGGGATGAGAGTTGTGATAGACATGGCATGGTGATAGGTGCTAGGGTTGACAGCTTGTTGGTGCATGACTTAGAGCAAGAGTTGATGGCAAGCAGATTTGGTTTGTGTTATTGCTATCTAGCATGTGATGTCTCTTCATTATCAGCATTGCATAGGAGTTTGGGTG
Source organism: Torreya grandis (assembly GCA_037957365.1). Lineage (NCBI taxonomy): Eukaryota > Viridiplantae > Streptophyta > Pinopsida > Cupressales > Taxaceae > Torreya > Torreya grandis. The sequence continues at coordinate 2,149,997 of JARHVA010000074.1, read as the reverse complement.
ATGAGACCGTGGCTGGTGATCTGCAGATATATGTTGATTTCAGTAGAGGTACAGTGTGTGGATTTTCCGCACTTGGCGTAGTTCCATTTGGAAGTTGTTGCAGAGTTGGAGTGTGCCTTCTGCATAGTATGGTGGAATGTGTATATGGTATTTGCGATTTTGGCAGTTTGAGTTGTCCACTCTACTTGGGTTATGATATTTCGAGAGTTTGTTTCTCATGGGTTCCTAACTGTGGCAGTTGTGATTTTGGAGTTTGGTTGAGTTGTATTCGCCAGTTTGATTATGGATTCCTCTTGGGTATATTTCAGAGGATATTGCAGGAGCTTGCATTGATTGACAGCAGTATAGATCATGACTACATTTGGGATCCAGGTGGATTGATGGTTTATTGTTCAGCGATTGCTTAGGGACAAGCAATTTCAGGAGGGGCGGACTGTCATGTCCCCTTTCCAGTTGACATCTTTCAGCGCTGATGATTAGCCTATTATGCTACCCTCGTAGGCTGATAGGATGGATAGAGGGTCTTGATGGAGCTTGACTTGGATTCGACTAGCAAAATTTTTCCAGTTGGCATTCGTTCGGGCTCTTTCGGACATGTTTCCCTGAGCTCCTATTTTTTAGGAATTTTTGGCACTCAGCGGAGCACCCCTGTTATGGTATGGTCATGTGCGGAATCACTCCCTTGTTCACCAGCTTCAAACGGTTCGAGAATCGGATATGTATTGAGGGAGATATTAATATTTAATTGATTTGATTAAATATTAATTATTTCGTGTAATTTAATGACTTAGGCGTTTTGACCCAAGGGGGCGCTCATTATGAAGGGGGCCATTTTAATTATATTTTATAATTAAAATTGTCTTTAGACTATGGAAAAATTAAAAGAGAAGAAAACTCTAATTTTTAATTATGAAACCCTAATTAGGGCAAGCGCACCTTTTTGAAAATTATAAGGGTTTCTCATTGGAGAGCGCACCGTTCATGTTGAAGACAAATTTTTGCTAAGTGTTTTTTCTAAGAAGACTGAGCCAAGGGTTTTTAGTATTCTATTTGCATTGAAGAACGTGCAGTCTTCAGTGTGTGCAATTCAGAGGTTGTGAGATATCAGCTGATCTATTGCCAGGTTGAGAGATAACTTCACACAGAGGTTATCACAGAGGTTCACAGGTATTTATTTCATCAGGTTTTGATCCAAAAATTATCCTGAACAAGATTATCAGTTATGGCGCAATTTTCTAGGGTTCTAAAGTATAGTCGTACCAGGCCGTACTATTTTTACTGCCGTCGTACGAAATTTGTACGGTACTATGCCACAGCGTACAGTTACAACAAAGGCCGTATTTTTGTTCTGGTGCAAAACGCCTTCTTTTTGGCAATTCTGTTGATACCCTTTTGGGCGCCTAGACATCTATCATCTTGTTGTACCTTCAAAAGCACGGAAAAAAGATTATTAATTACAGCCATACTAGCTATACCAGATCTAGGGTTTGCAGAAAAAATCAAAATTTTGAACAATATTTTATATTATTTTTATATGCATGATAGAGATATTCTATTGTAATTGTCTAGATGAATAATAAGATCATAGATTAGCCAGTTAAGAGATTATACTGCTATTTATTATTTATTTGAAATTATTTTGCAAAATCGTATTCTTATTTCATACAAAAACACAAAAAAAATCAAAATACACAAAAACAGTTCAAAAAACATTCAGTTTTAGAAATCAGGGAAACAGGGGTTTCTACAGCTGATATGCATCTATAGCTAATAAACATTTAGTCAAACATTTGACATGCATTCTAACTATGCAAAGGAACACTTACAACAATTAAACATTTCGACAAACACTTTGTGTGCAAACTCCTTATGCAAATGAGAAGCTGCAGCCATTAGGAATTATGCCAAACACTTAGCATGCAACTATTATGCTATCTATGAAGATTATAACCACAGGGATTACAACAATATTTATTATGCAACCTATCCTTCCTTCCATTGATGTACTATCTCATTACAATGTTGATATTAAATGATGAGCCAAGACTCTTGGCATTACAATGAATTTCCAATACAATGCCAATCTAATATAAAATGATCTACAGCAGCACCTTATGCAAATTGATATAACAATGCAAAATACATCAAAGAACATGATTATGAAGTTTGGAATGATCAACAGATGCCATGATATCTATCTCTGATTTTTATTTGATTTTATTAAGCCTCCTTGCATGAAATCGCACCTCCTAGAAGTAGCCACCCCTGCCCTTGCTTGGGAATCTTTACTAAAAATAAATGCAGTCATTTAACTACTCCAAACTGATATAGAAATGATTGTCTTCACAAGAGGATTTTATCCCTCAAATACCTAGAATGAAAAGGTGTCTAGATAAGCCTCCAACAATGAAAATATGAGAACTCCATTGCTGGTTGATCTCCTTAACAGCAGACTGTTATAAACTTATAGTCTTCCAATTACCCTTACAAAACCTCCACAAATGATCACCAAAACCTCCCTAAAGAAGGTGCTCAAGTGCTCAAGTAGAATCAATGGAAATTTGAGACTAGACAAGTGATAATATGAGGATAACCTCCAATGAAACCCCTCCAAAATGCTTCACTAAGCTGATATGAAATCACAATCTCCAAATTTGGCCTTTGGTCACAAAATTTAGCTCCAATGAAAGGACTATAATATCCTCTCCAATCTGCAACAACCCTTCAGTAGATTCACTACCTCAGTTATGCGAATCAATGGGAGTGAACGTTACCAATGACCAATGGAATATTTTGCAAAAACCCTAGGCTTCTCCACAACATAACAAGTCAAGTATCAAATTTCTGGATGATTATAAGCTTAGCCAAGCCCTCTATTTATTCTTTTTTTTCCATCCTTCAAGAAGCTTCTAGAATATTATTTTATTTTATTTAAATCACTTTATTAAATTCTCACACATTATATAACTTTGGACTTTAAAATAAATATGAAGATGATGTCGGAATGCCTTGATCTTTAGCTCATCGAAAATGTCTTGATGAGACACATCTAACCCCACTCTGAAAATATCGATCCGTCACTGAAACCGAACTTACTAAAAATAGTAAATACTTCACAAGGCACCCAAAACTACCACTGATCATGCCAATTGGATCCAAACCAAAACTACACATCCAAATGGCCCATCCAAGGCCAACTCACCATGGTTCGCTAACCAAACTGCTAGTCCATGGAAAACCAATGATGGACTAACACTGTATCTAGAAATGGGACATTACATTGTTTGTGTTGTTTTCTGAATAGTCTTGGGATTGGTTTGTAACTGTTGAACATTGCGTAATGCTCAACATGATGGGCAGCGCAAAGATCTCCTTATGGAGCAAACAACCTCTAGTCAGATCTAGAATGCCTCTTTTAGGTGGTAAGTTTGTTAAGTTTTTCAAACCTGGTAAGGCCTTTGGCATCAAGGTCTGCCCCTGGAAATCACCACGGCGGAGGGAGGATTTGGCTAAAACCCTACCTCTCTACTTTGGCTTTTTTGACTTTAAGAACAGATCTTGTTATGTTTTGGCTGCAGATGGCTCGTCAATGGGGGATGATTGTCTAATGATAGGCAATACTTTCCATAGTAAACTTCAACAAAGGACTGTTCTTATCTTAAGGGGGTGCACATTTTGCTAGAAAGTACTAGTGGAAAATCCTTCAAGCTATTCTAGTTTATTCAAAGCTTTTCAAGTTGAAGATTTAATCTTCCTTAACCATATCATACCACTTTGGATTCAAAGCGTAAGCAACACAATGTAAAGGTGTATTAAGCTTGTTCTAGCTTCCCCATATTTGTTTCTCAATCAAAGGATATAAAGAAAGATTCTTTAAGTCTGTGATATTTATGATTCTTTCACACATACAATCAATTTGTTCATAAACCTCCCCCAAACATGGCTTGCTTGAATCAACAAAATGGATGACCTCACAAATGCTTTGAATGAAGTCAACAACGAATTTCACATCTGCGCAAAATTGATTATCAAAGACCATTTTTTTCACATCAACTGCAATCTTTGATGTAGATTGTTTCCAACTTGCTCACGCATCATTAACCATAGTGGAACACAATGTCCCTTTGACAACATAAAGAAGCTCAAGCAACATGAAGAATGAAGCAAACTGCGTATCTGTAGGTTTGAGAAGTTCCACATTGGCAAATCTTTTATAAATGAACTGTGTGTGGTGATGATTGCATATGAAGATTTGTATTTTTTTGCTCTTCTCAATAAGCTCAAAAACCCACTAAAACTTGCCAATATTTTTGAGTGCATTGTTAAATAACGTAATTAGATTTAACTAAAATTAGTTAAGGTCTAACAGGGAACCTCCATAACTGCTATAACCAGTGGTTTGTAACGAATTTTGGACTGCATAAATAAGATTGATGCATTGATCAAATCATCAAGTGTTTTCACAAACATCTCTTCATTTGCTAAGAGTGGTATCAGAGCCACCACTCGAGGAAGCCAACAACACAGTACAAGTATATAACGTTCGAGGAAACCCTAATTTTAGGGTACGAACGAGAGGAAGAGAAGATTGAAGTCTGCATAGTTTGAAGGGCCGTGAAGGATCATGGACGTTCAGGCACAATCACGTTTTTTTGGTAGTCACAACCATTCGCGGTGGAAGAAGGCAGTCCCGTGGAAGAAAAACACATGCGTTTTGAGGAAGCATGCAAAGTCATGGAAAGACAGTCCGTTGAAGTCACGGAACTTGCAGAAGGCTTGGGCAAGGTCACGCAGGAGAAAACATGAGGGAAAGACGATCGTGGACGTTCAGGCACAGTCATGTTTTTTTGCAGTAGCAACCATTCATGGTGTAAGAAGGCAGTCCCGTGGAAGAAAAACACAGTTGCGTTTTGAGGAAGCATGTAGAGTCGTGGAAAGATAGTTCATTGAAGTCGCGGAACTTGCAAAAGGCTCAGGCAAGGTCACGCAGGAGAAAACGTGAGGGAAAGACGTTGCGAAGGAGATCATCGAGGGATTTTTTTCATAGCCCCATAGAGGTGGAGAAGGGCACGCAAGCAGTCATGACGGAAAGAGACACGGAGTACATAGTTGCCGAAGGGAGATGCAGGAAAAACGCCAAGGCACGATAAAAACACAATTGTTGAAGGGTTTCATGAAAAATGCCAAGGAGGGCATGAGATCCCAGTTCAGTTTGCAATTGTAGCATGCCATAAGGGCATGAAAAATGTCAACAAGAAAGGGCACATTTGCAGTCATGACGAGGGCAACAAAACATGAAGATCTCAAAAAATAAATCAAATTTTTTTTGACACACGCCAACGGTCGAGGAAGGCCAATAAAATTGCAGTGAGTTCACAAATTTTTGAATTTTTTATAAATATCTTTTTCCGAATGGTTGAAAGTTAAATTGAACGAAATCAAAAAATATATATATAGTTTAATTTTTGCGAAATTTTATTTTATTGGTTAAAAATTATTTTTCAGAGTAAAAAATGGCCAATATTCAAAACCTCGTCCTTCCTGAGGCCCAAAAATTAACTAGGTAGAATTATAATGTATGGAGTTATAAAATCTTGACAATTGCAGAATTCCGTGGTTGCAACAAGATAATACTTGACACAGAACACCGACCGGCAACGAATTTTGCCGATTATGACAAACGTCATAAAGAAGCCCTTCTGTTGTTGAAACTTTCTGTGTCGGATGACATGATTCCAGAGGTCTGGAATGCTGCACAGACAAGTGCACTATGGACTAGTCTCAATAACAAGTACCAAACTTCGGAAAAGAGTTGAGTACTTTATTTGAAAAATATGTTATTTTCCACAAAAATGTCGGAAAGTGGGTCTCTGTTAGAGCATTTATTACGGATAAAAGATCTCTATGACCAATTATTATCCATCAACAAAAAGGTGGATGACGAGATATGGTGGCTCTTGTTCTGAACAGCTTGACACCTTTGTATGAATCATTTGCGGAAGCTTTGCTCCTGATGACAGAGAATAACACTCACTTTTGATCAGGGGAGCTCATATTTGCTGCAAAAAGAATGCAGATACACACTTCAGTGAGTCCAGTTTTGGCCAATCGAAAAGTGCATTTGCTGTCCAATCTAAAGGGAAATGGAAAACACATTTAGACACATCTTCATCTTCCCCAAAATTCAAGGTAAAATGTTATTATTGTCAAAAATTTGGTCATATTAAGAAAGAATGCTAAAAACGACAATATGATCTAACACATAACAAGAAGGCAAAAGGGCATGCAAATGTGGCAACAGTTGAAGCTGAAGCTGAGGAGGAATATGCTCTCATGGCATCATGTTCCGATGAGAGGACTACTAGTGATTGGTTTTTTGCTTCCGGTGCATCATGGCATTTTACATGTCGAAAATACTGGTATGTTAATTTTACTACAAAAGAAATATTTTCAGATTCAGTTTCTTTGGGTGATGGTAAATCACATGCTATAAAAGGGATAGGAGATATACATCTTATCTTGAATAATGCTGCAAAGTTCATAGTCAAGAATGTTAGTTATGTACCTAAGATGAACAAAAATATTCTATCAATCAGTCAATTAATTGAAAACCCTCACATTATAGTCAATTTCTCATGAAAGAAATGTATTGTGTCTGATATCAAAAATGATAAAGTCATAGCCCTAGGCATTGGGCAAAATGGCATGTACAAATTTGTTGATCCTGCCACTGTCAGTTTGAATGCATTAACTGTGGAGGATAATACCAATGTTGTATGGCGTAAGAGATTTGGACATCTCAATCTTCAGTATTTGGCCAAACTCCAAAAATCGAATATGGTTCTTGGATTGCCTACTATCCAGGTCAAGCAGGATATATGTGCAAGTTGTTTGGCTGGCAAATAAAAGCAGAAACCTTTTTTAACTGAAGGTGCCTGGAAAGCAAAAGGGCTCCTTGATCTTGTTCATGCAGATCTATGCGATCCATCTTGGAAGTCATCTACCATTCTTCGTGCAAGGTATTTTTTGTTGTTTGTAGATGATTTTTCTAGAAAGATGTAGGTCTACTTCTTGAACAAGAAGTCTGACTATTTTGCTGAGTTTGTAAAATTCATAGCACAGGTAGAAAATCAAACAAGTCAGTGGATCAAGGCCTTAAGATGTGATAATGGGGGAGAATTAACTTCAAAGCAATTTCAGAACTATTGTGTCAAGGAAGGAATTCATCGGCAGCTAACAACCCTATACACTCCTCAGCAGAATGGAGTGGTTGAAAGGTGGAATCACACAATCATGGAGATGGCTCGATCCATGATGCATAGTAGAGGCGTGTTGTATAAATACTGGGGAGAAATAGTAAACACGACAGTCCACATACTGAACATAAGTCCTTGCAAGGCTTTGGAGAAGATCACTTTGGAAGAAACCTGGTCCAGCATCAAAGTAAAGGTAACACATTTTCGTGTTTTTGATTTTTCTACATATGTTCTCATTCCTAACAAACAGAGGAGTAAACTAGATTCTAAATGTGCACAATATTTCTTTGTTGGTTATAATACTCAATCCAAGGCATATAGACTAATAGATGTGTCTACTAACAAGATCATCATTAGTCGGGATGTTGATGTAAAAGAAACAAAATCATTTTTTATTGGTAATCAACAAGCTGTCTTTGATAATTTAGAGGTTTCTAGTATTGTATTCCTTTTAAAGATGAGGAACCACATGTTTTGGAGACACCCTCACAGTCTTCAGTGTAGCAATATATAACTAACACTTTGTTAGTCTATCAACGTCGTCAACCGAAGTCTACCATTCCATCTGATGATCAACAGGGACATGAATCATTGGTACAAAAGAGACACAAGTGGTATTACACCACTCTATAGGATGTGCGAGAGGGGAATCTTCCTCAATCTCATACACGGTCTTGGCAGGTAGGAAAGTCAGTTGTGGATTCAACTGATGATGAAGAGCTTATGCATTTTGCTCTTGCTTCTGATCTTTTCTATATTGCAGAGCCCCAATGATATTCTAATGCACAAGGCAAACCCAAGTGGGAGAAAGCGATGCAATCAAAATATGATGCTTGATGAAAAACAATACCTGGACATTGGTGGATTTACCTCCAGGGAAGCAACCCATTGGCTGCAAATGGGTGTACAAAATCAAATGCAAGGCTGATGGTACTTTGGATAAGTACAAAGCCCATCTTGTTGCGAAAGGATTTTCACAGCAGGAGGGAATAGACTACGAGGAGTCTTTTGCTCCTATTGCAAAAATGGTCACATTTCGGTTACTTCTTTCTATCGCATCTTAGTTTGGTTGGAAAGTATTACAAATGGATGTCAAAAATGCTTCCCTTAATGGAGATTTAGATGAAGAAGTATACATGGTGCAGCCCCGAAGGTTTTCAGGGACCTGGTCGTGATCATTTGGTTTGCAAATTGGTGAAGTCTCTGTATGGGCTTAAGCAGGGTCCTCGAGTCTGTTACATTAAGATTGATCAACATCTATGAGATTCTGGATTCAGACAGAGTCCATCTAATCTGAATCTCTATATCAAAAGCACTGATGATGACATTGTGATACTCATTGTGTATGTTGATGACCTTGCCATCACAGGCAGTGGAGACAACGATTCAGAAACTCAAATCAGTTTTGTGCACTACTTTGATATGACTGATTTAGGCCTCCTGCACTATTGTTTGGGTGTAGAATTTTGACAACATGACCACTCCATTTTCATTGCTTAGGTCAAGTATGCCACTACTCTTCTGATGAAGTTTGGAATGATGGATTGTAATTCTGCTTCTACACCTATGGATGTAGGGCTGAAATTGTTAGCTCATGATGATTCATTACTTGTCAATGAAACATTATATAGACAGTTGGTAGGCAGCTTGATCCATCTTACCACCACTTGACTAGATTTATGTTTTGCTGTTAGGTACCTTTCTTGGTTTTTGTCTCAACCAAAGCCAGTACACTAGACAACAACAAAACATGTTTTGTGATATGTCAAAGGAACTCTTGACTTTGGCATTCTTTATCAGAGGACAACAGATTTCAGATTGATTGGTTGTATAGACTTTGATTGGGGAGGATTAGTTGATACTTGAAAATCTACCACTGGGTATATGCTTTCTTTTGGTTCAGGAGTTGTTTCATGGCAGAGCAAGCTTCAACATACCATTGCTTTCTCTTCCATTGAAGTAGAATACAAGGCAACAGTTAGTGCCAGTTGTGAAGCAGTTTGGCTACGTCGGATTCTTGTTGATTTTCAACTTCTTTCATATACACTTACTACACTATTTTGTGACAATCAAAATGTATTGAAGTTAGGAAAAAATCATGTTTTCCATGCTCACACCAAACACATTGAGACACATCATCACTATATTCGACAGTTGGTTGATTCTAGTGACGTTTCTCTGCACTTCTATGCTTCTATAGAGCAACGTGCTGATCTAATGACTAAACCTCTTGGTTCTATTCTTTTTGTAAAGTTTCAAGACAAACTTGGAGTTGTCTCTAGTTTAGTTGTTAAGAGGGGGTGTTAAATAATGTAATTAGACTTAACTAAAATTAGTTAAGGTCGAACAAGTAACCTCCATAATTGCTATAACCAATTGCTTGTAACCAATTTTGGATTGCATAAATAAGATTGATGCACTGATCAAATCAAGTGCTTTCACAAACATCTCTTCATTTGCTAGCATGCATTATTCAATGCATGCACACAAAATGGTGTCCAAAATATATGTTTGTATTTTTTTTCACTAATAAGCCAACTGCTTTACAAATTGGGGCAACGTCTGTAATAACTTGGACAACATGCACTGCCCCCACCTCATCAATTGTATTACATCACTGCTTCAAAAGGAATTTTGCATTTTTCTCTTGCCTAGAACAATCAATAGCCTTAAAAAATAAGGGCCTTTGGAGCAAGTTACCATAATGTTTAGAAGAGGTCTGTTTCTTGTATCGGTCTAGCCATCCATAACAATGTTGCATCCCTCTATAGACAACACCTTTTGACTGGCCCAATTAGTTGCTCTATCCTTGTTTTCTCTTTGTCAATAAGAGACATTTAAAGCTTCTCATAACCAGGTGGTTTATACCCCACCGACCCATTGTTGATAGCACAAACCATCTCCTCATAATAAGGTGATCGAGCAACATTGAATGGAATGCCATTCGCATGGAAGAAACATGCAATTGCTGCATCCACTGCGTTTCAACCATGTACATCGAACATGCTTCGTATGGGATTTAGACTGCCATCATGTGATCTCTTACGAGAAAACTCCACATTTTTTGCTGCATACCTAGAAGACACATCTATCTCTTATTCTATTCTCACAGTTGACATGACATGGTGACTCTGAGCTTGATCTGTGTTTGAAGTGTGGGAACTTAAAGGAGTCAGTGTGTTGTCTTTCTTGTTCTCTCATCGTTTCCAACCATCCTTTCTCATTTGTACAAGTGTCAACCACTTTACCTGTTTGGAAAAAATGAGCCTTCACTCTTTCACGTGATCGTTGATGATCTCCCATTCCCTTTGTGAACACGAACGCAAAACGTCCACAATGGATACAAAGCATCTTGCCCTCCCCTTGACATTCTGGAAAAAAATAAAAATAAAATTAATAACTCTAATTTAAAAAACGTAAATGTAAACTAAAATTTAAATTATTAAAATAAAAATTAAAAAATTAAAATCATTAAATAAATAGTGAATATATATTAATATAGAAGTTATTGAAATAAAAAATAAAAATAAAATTAAATAAGTAAATAGCAAATACAGAATATATATTTAAATAAAAAATGGAAAACATATTTACTATTTAGTATTAACAATTTACGATTTTATTCTTTAAAATTTAACATTGGAAAAATAAAAAAGGCCCAAAGGCCATTGCCAAGTTCGGCAATGATTTGAAATCTGTTTCAATGAAAAAAAAAGAAAAATGCAGTGTTAAAAAAAAAAGAAAAATTCAAAACCCCTACCTATTCCTCCGATGATAGTGATAGTGACTGTTGAATTCGATGATTGCAACGGCGACTGTGACTGTTGAATCCGGCGACAAACACTGCAAACAAGTAATTGTGGTAAAACACGGAGGATTCTATGTATTTTATAAGCTTTTTGTGTTTTTTCATGTTTTTGATGTGTTTAGGTCTTTTTTGACGTGGCTAGGGTTTTTTCTGATGAGTACGTGCTTTTTGGATTGAGAAATGTGTCGAAGACACAGGGATGGGAAACAAACATCTCTTTACACGAGAAACGTCTTGGTATCTATCTCCCATAGGGGAGATGTGTACCCAAACTTGAGACATGTCCAAAGTGGTGGGGGATGCGTCTCCTTGCAATTGTGGGTAAAAGAGAACTTGTAGTGTAGTGCTAATAGATTTTTTTGATCAAATTCAAAAATACTTTTGCGGAATAGCGTGGGACCCTGATGTTGTCCGAAGACCCATTAAGGCTAAAATTTCTGATTTCAAAATCAATAATGCTGATAATGTTGCTATTATATGTTTCGGGATTGAAAGAAGATCACACCTCACCTTGGAGGAACATAAGAAATATGTGGTGAACACTAGCTGGATCATAAAAATTCGGTGGTTGCAGCTCATGGGACAAATGCAAGGTCCAAAGACATGCCACCTCGCATCCGAAGGTGCTCTCAAAGTGGGTAGCAATGAGACAACTCAAAATTGGGGCAACAAATTCAGAATAATGTTGATGACTTCAGATTTGATGTCCAAGTTATGATTGCTTATGTGTTGACAATTGGAGATACCCTCTAGTCAAAATCCATGGAAAATTGAGGCTTTAATTGATGGTAGTGCATGAAGAAGAAGAGAGGTCAACGTCAAAAATATCTGACGCTGTTAGAGAACCTAAAATCAAGAAAAAAGAACACTCATAACTTTTCTACGAAGCATAAATCTTTCAGTATGACTATGGAAAGGTATGTTTTAGAAGAGAATGCTGATTTTTGCATTGATTCTAACAATAGTTCATTATCATTGCATGACTCTGGATTTCATGAGGGAGATTGGAAGAAACAATTGTTAGTGACAGATGAGAAGTTACAAGTATAGAGTTGGATCAATAGGAAGACTGGTTTGAACAAGAGGATAGAAATAACTTTCGATATTTTGATAATCCACTTTTTGAAATGGATGCGAAATCAACTTTTGATAATCTATTTTTTGAGATAGATGCTGAGATATTGTGGTTCAAATTTTATAGTTAGTGATAATAATAGAGGGGTACGGCAGAAGCCATCAATATCACTAGAAGGTTCAAGGATTGGGAATTGCAAATTCCCAATATTGATGTGGGATCTAGGTGAAAATTTCAGAATTTGTGTTGTCATCATACAAATCAACCACCACATGATTTCATTTGCATCCATACAAGTGGGTTGGCAAGTATTTTTAGTCATGGGATGGAGCATCTTCCAGTTGGTGATTGTTGGAAAAGAATTTTCAGCCTTTACAGAAGTGTTTTCAGTCATCACATTGCTCACATTTCTTGTTCTTGCAAGGAGGTTTTAATTTTGTACTCGTTCCATTTTCAAGTTGCTAACTTTGATAAAATCAAATTATTTGTTATTTCCAGACTTGAACAACTGCAAGATTGATCTTTTTGAGGCCACTAAATCAATGAGAAATGTTGGTGAATGGGTTCAGCTGAAGAGAATGAATACTTCAGCTAACACAACTTCGATTTGGGTGGAAAACTAGATAATTCATGATTGCCATAATTTATTTTCAAGCTTGCATACAAGTTGATTTATGTCCTTTTGGGAAGGAACAACTTACAATATCGTTAACGAAGATCATCCCGAGAAGGTATGTGTTGTGGATTATTCACACTTGATGATCAAATTATTTTCTGATGATCAAATTATTTACTGACATCATTGTTAGTAGGGCTGAGAGCTATACTTGTTGGTCCAAATGGTTTCACCTATCATCTAAAAGAATTGAAATTAAAGGTTGCATGGAAATTTTCAGACCTTGAGAAGAGGACATCATTGGATTTCAAATCAAGAAGGAATATTTGTAATGTTTGCTCATATTTATGGTTCCAAGATGGGAAGCTTGTACTTGTGGTATGCTGAGATATACACATGTTTTTGCTTTTAGCCCATATGAGAACAAATTGTCTTTCAGAAAGGTGAACGAAGTTCAAGGGAATTTAGATGGATTTGGCTATCATTAGAGCTTCATAAGTGCTAGACCTTTGGAAGTCCATCACATGAATGAAAATTATGAAGAAGATGCAAGCATTGGAGGAGAGTTAAACAACATGCCTATGAGGCATGATGAAGCGGTTGAAGGAGTTGTATGGGGAGCTTTTGATTTCATTGACATGCTTTTCTATGTGCAGATTTAAAAATAAGAACAGCCCATACAAATGTTGATAAAGAGACTCTTATGAGTCAAAGAGTGCATAGTGTGCACATGTTCAAGGAAAGTAAAATGATCATGGCACGTGACAAGCATGGGTGGGAGCAGCTGAGTTTGTTTTCATCACAAACAAAGGATGAAGAGTATGTTGTTACAGAAAAGGTGGAAGAGGTTGCTGAAGTTTGTCTGCACTCTGAAAAATCCCTAAGGCTGATTTAGAATCCTGATATTTGCGGAAGGGTACAAGGATTGAAGAATGGAGCTTGCATTGGCTTGAGGGCAAGCAAATTTGGGAAGGGTGCACTGTAATGTCCCCTTTTTTGAGATTAGAATAATATTATTATTAAAATAAAAAGTAATTTTAAATACTTAAATTAAAATAATGTCTTAGTTGCCAAACAGTAAATTATGTTGGCAACTTGATTCTAATCTATTTTGACTTAAAGAGGGGACTCTTTTTGGTCATGGGCAAGTTAGCCCTTAAGTAAGTTATAAGAAAGTTGCTTTTTGAAAATTTAGCTTTTCCTCCAAGTGGAACGCTCACCTTTTCGTAAAATCTTTTGAGGGAAAGGATATAAAAAGAGGAGGAAGAGAATCATTAAGGGCATGCTATTTTTATCAATTGAAATCATAAGTTTGGGCATGATTTGCTTGACTTACATCCAATGAAGATGAAACCCTTCATTGGAAGACTGAAATAAGGACGAAAACCCTTACCTTCAGCTGGGCAGCCTTATCTCAGGGGTTGCAAAGGGCAAAATTGGGTTTTTTGAGGTGTCTAAACACCATTTCGGAATGAGATGCAGCAATATAGAGTATCAAAAGGGTATAGCGCAGCAGTTTTGAGGCAAAACCTAGGTTTGGGAGCCCTGGTAGGGTAGTGACTACAGTTGGAGGACAACGAGCAGGGTTGAAAGCCCTAGGAGGGCAGCGAACAGGTTTGGGAGGGTGGCGAAATTAAAATATTGTCTTATTTGACAAAAGTAAACTATGTTGGCAACTTGATTCTGATTTGTTTTGACTTAAAGAGAGGACTTGTTTTGGTCATGGGCAAGTTAGCCCTTAAGTAAGTTATAAGAAAGTTGCTTTTTGAAAATTTAGCTTTTCCTCCAAGTGGAACCCTCACCTTTTCGAAAAATCTTTTGAGGGAAAGGATATAAAAAGAGGAGGAGAATCATTAAGGGCATGCTATTTTTATCAATTGAAATCATAAGTTTGGGCATGATTTGCTTGACTTACATCCAATGAAGATGAAACCCTTCATTGGAAGACTGAAGTAAGGACGAAAACCCTTACCTTCAGCTGGGCAGCCTTATCTCCGGTGTTGCAAAGGGCAAAATTGGGTTTTTTGAGGTGTCTAAACACCATTTCGGAATGAGATGCAGCAATATAGAGCATCAAAAGGGTGTGGCGCAGCAGTTTTGAGGCAGAACCTAGGTTTGGGAGCCCTGGTAGGGCAGTGACTACAGTTGGAGGACAACGAGCAGGGTTGAAAGCCCTAGGAGGGCAGCGAACAGGTTTGGGAGGGTGGCGAAATTAAAATATTGTCTTATTTGACAAAAGTAAACTATGTTGGCAACTTGATTCTGATTTGTTTTGACTTAAAGAGGGGACTCGTTTTGGTCATGGGCAAGTTAGCCCTTAAGTAAGTTATAAGAAAGTTGCTTTTTGAAAATTTAGCTTTCCCTCCAAGTGGAACGCTCACCTTTTTGAAAAGTCTTTTGATGGAAAGGATATAAAAAGAGGAGGAAGAGAATCATTAAAGGCATGCTATTTTTATGAGTTGAAATCATAAGTTTGGGCATGATTTGCTTGACTTACATCCATTGAAGATGAAACCCTTCATTGGAAGACTAAAGTAAGGACGAAAACTCTCACCTTCAGCTGGGAAGCCTTATCTCAGGGGTTGCAAAGGGCAAAATTGGGTTGTTCAAGGTGTTTGAACACCATTTCAGAATGAGACGCAACAATATAGAGCATCAAATGGGTGTAGTGCAGCAGTTTTGAGGCAACACCTAGGTTTGGGAGCCCTAGTAGGGCAGTGACTACAGTTGGAGGACAACGAGCAGGTTTGAAAGCCCTCTGAGGGCAGCGAACAGGTTTGGGAGGGTGGCGACTTCCCCACTTCCTCCTCCTCCCCACCTCCCTACTCCCTCTTGGGGTTGAAAGTACATTTTGCAAGGCTTATTCATGCCTAAATTTTCTGTTAAAGGCATAGATACATTGTTGGTGATTTTTATAATATTTTCAGCTATTGAATTGATAATAAAAATCAGATTTGAATGTACTATAATTGGCTGTAATATTTTTGAATTTTGGGCAATTATTTGGTGAATAAAATATTGTATTTGTGCCCTAAATTGGCATATTCAGAATTCAGAATTGCTTAGGGTTTGAAAATAAAAATCAGAAATTTGCATTTCTTATTAGGGTTTGTTGGAAAACCCAAATTGTTCTAATTTTTCCCTAAAAGGGACATTGCATCGATGTTATAGAGTCTCCACTCTCTGCTACATTATTTGCCACTATAGTTGTTGTTGAATGCACAGATCTCGTCCATGTCTAGGTGACCATCAATCAATGACCCCAGTGACATTGCAACAACTTGAGCAACTTTAACATCTGCATATGCAGATTGGCAAAGTAGTAGAGTGAAGTGTAATTGCATTTGTTTCAAAATATATTGCCAATCTACATTAAGCCAGTTTAATACCTGACCCACAAAAGTCACAAATTCTGATGCAAACATCTCCTCGTCATTTATGAAAGGTTCAATATCATTCCCACTAGGTAAATCCTTTGCTGAAAAAAAACCCTTCAAAACTGGGAACCAATTTGGCAGCTGAATTATCAATAAAATGAATTATTGTGTGTGGCTTCTTGCTCAATACCAGTACTTTTTCGCAATCATCAATCTTATTTGAAGTATTGAAGCTCGATTGTATGTTGATGGATTTCCCTGAACATGCACTTTCTGAAACATCTATTAACAATTCTTTATCATCCTCAGTCTCACTAGAATCGTCTACCTCCACCTGTTCATGCACCTCAGAATATGACTTAATATGCTTTTAACAAACTCGTTCTATAAGATTTTATATAGTAGTCTGTAGTCCTTTTGCCCTTGTTTGTGTCATGCGATGGTCTTTCTGTTGCTTTGCAGTAACTTTTGAATGGTAGATCACACAAAGTGTTCTCATGTTTTCCAATCTGCATTCACCTCCTCTATGTACTGACATGATATGATCTACATGCCATGCATTTCCTTCAGTTGGCTCTAAAACAAGCTTGTTGAGAAATCTTTGATGTTTTGCAAAATATGGGGCAGCCTTGAGTATGTGCTCTCTCTGTTGATCAACTGTCAATTGATGAATGCACTTAACTAGTTTATGGCAATCTAGTTGGCAACTGGTACATATTCCATGCTCTATGAAAAAGAGTTCCTCCTGCAAAAACTGTTGGCTTGTCCTCATACGGACTCTTCAAAACAACTTATTTTGCAAACTAAGTCCTCTTCGGGTCTCTTTGCTTGGATTCTTAAGCAAAGATTCTGAGACAATTTGCAAAGGGGCTCTTCATCTACTTTCCAGGCCTGCATTTCACCACTCAACTTATAAATCAGGTTGCTTCCTTTTTAGCCTCTTGGAATGTAGTATTCAAGATCTTCATGTGATCATGTAAGAACTCAAAGGATATATTACTGATTTTCAGAATAATTTTGTCAGTTATTTCTCTGATTTTCTATTCTAACAAGTTTTCCAAATCTTGCACAGCTAGAATAAGCTTGGAATTTGATTCTTGTGTCTTCTGTAATTTCAAACCCAGATTTATGTTTATCTGTTTTGCATAACCTAACTCTTGTCCGAGCTCCTTTATGGCACACCTTGCATCAACTATTTCCTTTGCAGCAGTTTTATTTGCAACCTCCTGTTTTTCTTTCCCTGTTCCTAAAGCCTTCAATTGCTCAAACTCTAATTTGATGTTGTCACGTTCTATTTTAAGAGAATAAATTTTCTTTGCAAACTCTTGCCCCTGATTAATCTCCTTTGCAAGTTGTTTCTTTAGTGTTTCCGTTTCCATGGCTAGTTCTTTTTCCTTTAGGAATGCATTCTTGGGTTCTTGCTCCTTGATCTCCGTTAGGCCATTATCTATAACCTTGTCTTCAAGTGTAGAACTTGGCTCCAAAGAGTGATCTGTGAATCGTGAGCATTGATCCTCCACAACTTCGTTAGAATGCACAACGTACTCTATATGATTCCCCATGAATTTCCTTTCTATCCAAATGCATGGGAAGAAAAATTCACTAGAAATAATAATATTGATCTCATCAAAGCCTTTATCCTTTTTGTATCTTAAAAGATCTCTTGGATCCCATATGCAAAAACAATTTTGAACTTGAATCAAAAAATCTATATGCCCTATGCTGCAAGTTGTATCCTTGACCCTATCACCATTTTTAGAATGCTTTCCATGATGACAAGAATCTTGTAAAGGCATAGTATGAAGCAACAAATCTGAAATATGACCATCCTTTACATATCTTGGGCTGTAATCAAAGTGTTCACCTTCCTTTGCTGAATTAGAAATTGTTAAACTATCCTCAACACTTCCATCTTTGTGACTCAAAATTTTTGAGTTAGGATCAACATTCTCCTCAATTGCATGCTTATCAATATGGCTATCTTGAAATTCAATCATGCATGGCAATGACTCACCTTTTGAAAGATCATTGGGTGGCTCATGGATTGGCACATCTATTTCCATCTTCAGCTCTTTGCATTTAGCTAATGATGCCTTTTCCTTCTTGATTTTCTGTAGGTGTTGTTTTGCTTGAGTGGCCATCAACTTAGTTTCCGTAGCTCTCCTTAGCCATTCATCACACCTTTTCTGGGTCTTTATTACATCCTCAGTGCTTGTCTGCAATGTGGTTAGTTTCTTTTCAACTACATTCTCTAGTTCCTTTTCAAATAAGATATAATATTCTGAATTGGAATATTATACAGAAAATTGGTTTCCTTGAAAAATCCGTTTTAAAATAAATATACAACTTGTACTTCAAAATGATAATTTGTTAATTTAAATGAAGATTTATTACAGAATTGTCAAATCTCGAATAATACAATATAAGTCTCAAGGGTTTTCGTCCTTTGGTTGTGATGACAAGGGTTTCCGTCCTTGCATCCAATTTTACAAATAAGGGTATTCATCCTTAAGTGTAATAAGAAGTGTAAGCTTGTACACGATTGAATGTTTAATACATGAGTTGAATGAATGCCTTCTTCCACTTAAATGAATGAATATAAATGTCATAACCCCTCATCAAACAGTGTGTCTTTTCCAAAGGTGGCGTCCTTTCATCAAGATGAATGTTGGTTACCATTTAATTAATTAATGTTATTCATGGGGTTCTTCTTTAATAATAATGAATGTTGTTGTTTGGCGCTCCTTTTATTAGATGATTGCTTAATTAATTGCAGTGCTCTTCTTCAAAGGCTGCGATCTCTATTTCCTTGATTGCTAGTTGTCCCTCCATGTTAGTTGTGGCGCTGCTCTCCAAGGCAACGATTTTATATGGTTGATGTTTGATTACAGACTTCTTAATGATTTTCCCATTGCTGGTATGTATTGGCAATTTGTTGATTGGGAATATTACAAACCTCCCTTTCTCAAATTGCTTGTCCTCAAGCAATTGTAATTTTGGGTGTTGAAGAATTGATGCTCCTTCCCACATGGCATCTTCGAGTGGTAAATTTTTCCAACGGACCAATACTCTGTGATTCTTCTATTCCTTAACCTTTCTTCATGAGCCTCAAGGATGGCTTCGAGCATTAAAATCAACTTGCCTTCTTCGTTTAATGGTGGTAGCTCTATAGGAGTAATATGTTGGCCAAGTGCCCATTTTAGGCATGAAACATGGAAAACATCATGTATTCGGCTACAACCTGGTAATTCCAACTCATAAGCAACCTCTCCCACCTTCCTCGTGACTTTATATGGTTCGTAGAAACATGGTTTGAGTTTCTTGACTCCACTTTGCTTGATAGAGGTCTGTCTATAAGGTTGTAAACACAAATATACCATGTCCCCTACTTCAAATTTCCTTTCTGTTCTATGTTGATTTGCATATAGCTTTTGTTGATTCTGTGCTTGTTGAAAATTATTTTTGAGAGTTCTAAGGATATCTTGACTTTGTTCGATTAAGTCTTTGGCTACCAGGACTCTACTATCTGGAATGACCAAGTCCATGAAAGATTGTACATTTTCCTTGTTGACAATTCTTCCACATGTCAGATTGTCTCTTGCCATTCGAAAAGTTCACGTCTCTAGCCAAGGAAGAAAGAATACATTGGGTAGATGTAGACCAATTGAAATACTCATTTGCAAAGGCCTTGGCTACAACAGGATTTTTCCTTTGGACAAAGAAGGCTTGATTTCACATAGGTTCGGAAAAGTTCAAAGGACCGTTGCAAAATTTTGGAGGGACACTCAAGAAATCCGAATGGTATGTTATCCTTCGAAAAAAGATCTCTGCAGGAAATCCGAAGGAATGAGCTTTGCAATAAGTCCGCGGGAAATTAACCAAGAATAAAAACCAAGGAGGAGCCGGAAAATCTGAGAGAGGAGAAGTTAGGAAAACATAAAGTCCGAAAGAATAAGGACATCTACAAAAAGTCTAGGTGCCCTAAAAAAAGCCTGGGTGCCCTACAATTTTTTCGAAAAGCCACAGAGGAAGGACACAAGCCCTTACAGAGGGCACTTGGTCAGTGACAGGGCCTTTCCAACTTTCTCGAAAGCCACAGAGGAAGGATAGAATCCCTTGCGGAGGGCACTTGAATTGACGGATATCCTTCAGACAAAAGTCCGAGGGAATTCTTTCGGACTTTTTGTCCGAAGGATTAAGCCGCGGAAAAGTGAGAAAAACAAAAGTCCGCAGAAATTCAAAGGACACAAAGCCTGCGGGAAAAAGTCTGAAAAATCCAAAGGGAAATGAAGCCGAAGGAAAAGAAAGGCCCAGGAAGGATAAAGTCTCGGACTTTTTGTCCGAAGAGCGAAGTTCGAAGGCAGAGTAGGACAAACTATCCGCGAGAAGGTGGACTAACAAAAGATCCAAAGAAAAATCCAAGACCAAGGAGATATCCGAAGGGAATAGACCAAGGGGAAAGTCCGAAGGGCTTCGAAGAAACAAATCTGAGAAGACAGTTTCATAAAGTCCAAAAGAAATCTAATGGAATGGACCTTCGCAAAAAATCCGAAAAGGGGACTTGGAAAGACATAGGCACTTCAAATAGTTTTTGGAAGAATGGTCCATAAGGAAAAGCTTCGGAGACACAAAAGCCCGTGGGAAAGTGAAAAGGCATAAGCTGAGACAATTGCATGAAGAAAGACAAGTCCGCGAGAATAAACCCAAGAGCAACGCATGCACAAAAATAGAAACAGAAAATAGATAGCCAAGAAATAAATTCAACCTGAATTTATCTCTCACTCAGCAAGATAGTTCTCCATGCAAGCACTTTCGTTCGTCTCAAGCTTGTAACGTTCCAACAGTTCAACCAGAGTTCCAAATTCGAACGTCGAGTTGATTGTTCTAAATTTAGAATTGACTAATTGTTAAACGCCACATCTACTAGGAGTTTTCCATGCAAAAGAGAATAATCTCTTCGTCCAACTCAGCTTTCAAAGAACTCAAGAAGAGCCCTATTTTTTGAGGTGGGCTTGGATTTCATGCATGTGAGAGAGCAGCGCAAGATGAGCCCAACTGTTCACTTTCTCTAACGCCAAGGAGCTTCATGCAAAGACAAAGGGAAAATATATTTTATTGGAAGGCAAAGTTGGTCTTGAGTTAATCTAAGTTGATCTTCCTCTTCTATTTTTCAATGCCAATCTTTTGGCTTTTGTAATTCTCTATATTAATGGATTTTTCAGCCTTAGATTTTTTCATTCCTCTCTTGGCAACACCAGACTCTGCTATTGGTGAGTTGTGTAACCTCTTCAATCAATAGAAGGACTGTACTTTCAGATTTTAAGTGCTGGCATAGTGTATATTCATTCAACAATTTGCATATGTGGTAGATTTCTCTCCCTTCCCAAATTCTAATTCGTACTTAGTTGCTAGCTTATCATATTATGCAGGTCATGTTCAGTGTGCTTTATGTCTTTTGTTGAAGCTATAAGTGGATGTTAGGTGGTTGCAAAATGTTTTTTATCAGACCTCTCTCCGTCGTTTTCCTTCATGTTTTGGTCATTGGATCGAACCTTCTCATGAAATATTTATGCATAGTGGTCAATTAAAATCAAAGGTCTTCTTTTTCCCTTGTTTGATTCAGCGTTCAGGGTTCCAAGTAGAGTGGATCAACGTTTTGGTGTATCACCGTTATTAGGTAGGATTTTCCTTTCAAGTTTCTTTCTCCCTTTTCCATGGTAGATTCGTAGCACAAAGTAGAGATCCATTGATACATCTTACAGGAACCAGCCTTCTCTGGAGGTTCTTCTCACCATTGAGGCACCCACCCTCATAAGAAGATCCCATTGTTTCAACTGGATAGAGGATTGGCCATTTCATGCATGTCTTCGATTCAGGGTGCAGCTCCAGGTTGACAACAGTACCCATACAAAGCTTTGAAAGGTGGCATTCCAATTGACATGTGATAAGAGGCATTATAATAACATTCTCCCAAGTGCAACCATTTGATCCATGCATTTTGTTGCCTTGATATATAATTCCTTAAATACCCTTCAATCCATTTATTGATAGCTTCTATTTGACCATCCGTTTGAGGATGATAACTTGTATTTGAGGTCAGTTCAGTGCCTGCTAGGTGAAATAGTTCTTGCGAAAATGAGCTCATAAATCTGCTATCTTTGTCACTAACAATGTTCTTTGGCAGTCCATGTAATTAAAGATTTACCTAAAAAATGTTCCAACTACCAAGGGGGCATCATACTTAGTGGGAAGAGGAAAGAAATGAGCATACTTCGTCAAACAGTCAACAATTGCATAGAGGCAACTCTTCCCTTGAACCATGGGCAATCCAATAACAAAATCCATTGAAATACCTTCCCATTTTTGAGTAGGGATGGGTAGAGGTTGCAACAAGCCTACTGAAAATTCGTGCTCTATTTTGTTCTATTGGCAAGTAGGAAACTCCTGAATGTACTTAATAACTTCACTCTTAAGCCCTTTCCAAAAGAACATTTCTCTTCCCTATTTATATGTCTTAAGATAACCTGGATGCCCTGCTAAAGTGCTGTTATGAATAGCCTTTAACATTTTATGCTTAACTTTTGATTCTGGTACTAAGAAGATTCTATTTTTATACAAAATGAGACCTTCTACTACCTTATATCGTTCATCCACAGTTTTTCCCTCTAAGATTGCATTAGCGAAATCGTTTTTAACATATTCGACTATTATAAAAACCTTCCAATTAGCCGCAATTGTAGATATGGAGCACAAAGATGGTTTTTTCAATAATGCATCTACCACAACATTATTCTTTCGTTTCACATATTCGATGTTGAAATCAAAGGCTTGGACCTTGCTCACCCATTTTTGTTGTCTATCATTCAAATCTTTCTGATTTAAGAAAAATTTCAGACTGTTATGATCCATTCTCACCGCGAATTTCCCACATACCAAATATTGACAGAACTTGGCCAGTGCATGTATGATTGCCAACATTTCTTTATCATATATAGAGTACTTGTGCTCATGATCTTTCAGTTTCCTACTTTCAAACGCAATTGGACGACCTTGTTGCATTAGGACAACACTGATTCCTTCACCTAATGCGTCGCATTCCAGCACAAAGGGTAATGAAAAGTTTGGCACAGCCAACACTAGGCATGAACTCATTTCTTTTTTAAGATCTTCAAATGTTGATTTAGCAATTTTAGTCCAATGAAAAGTTCCCTTTTTGGTTAAATTAGTCAAAGGGACAGTTATTCGAGAGAACCCTTTAACAAACCTTCGATAGTAAGTGCATAACCCCAAGAATCCTCTTAATTGACATGTTTCGATTTGCCTTGGAAGTGTGACGCCCTTGCCATAGGGGAAATGATTTGCCCTAGAAGTGTGATGCACAGCCCTTGGACAATAGAAAAACCTGTTCTGTTGCTCTGCAACCCTTCTGGTAAATTATGAAAATTGTTACTCACTTTCAGCCAACACCGATCCGAAAATCTCTTGTTTATCCATGCAATTGCAACCCCTTGATAGAGTCACTTCTAAAGGTTGGCGGGTTTTTGTCATCAAAGCTGTTTGCAATAGAGGGTTTCCATCCTCAAAAGCACAAGTTGAATCAATTTTGAATCCAATCGTAAATAATGAATCATCAATCCTCCTTTTGACCCCAACTCTTCTTTTTATAATTTCACTTTTTATTCCAAAAACCCTAAAAGCGTTTTAAAACACTTTAAAGAATTATTACCTTTTTGGCCCACTAAATAAATATTACTTTTGGCTCTCTTTATAATATTAATAATAAGTGTCATTTTTATGTTATCAAATAAAAGTGACTTGGGATAACTTAATTATTATCATTAATTATTTTCATAATTAAATATTTTGAAAAGGAGACATGACAAGATGTGGGGGTATGGAAAAAGGGACACCATTTCAATTCGGCATATGAGAGTAAATGAATAAGTGTATGGCTATATTATATGTAAATATAGTCACCGTAAGATGTGGGTATGATGATGGGCACAAGGTCCTTGCCCCTATACTGGAGTCTTTGGGTGACTATACTTGGAAGTTATGTAACATCAAAGTTGGTAATTGGCTTTAATATTTGGGAATGATTGACAGTTTTCTATCATTTGGCCATTCTATTCCGTAACTCCACATTGAATTAGAAATACATAATATTCAAATGTTTCATGTAATATATGTCAGTGAGTCTCTTGATAAGTCTATTCACTTGTGGAATGTGTTTATAATTATCAAGAATCACACGTCTAAAGGTTTTTGCACTCTGTTTTTTTACTATTACAGGCAGTACTCAAATTGTTTCTTAGTAGAGTCAGAAAATTATTCTTAGCTTTTTAACATCTTTAGATAACTGTTTTATTTTGAATTTCAAAAGTTCAAATTTATAGCATCATTCTAATGTTTTGTCAGCATGGGCTACGATTGGTACTATTTTCTGTTATGAGGTAACTTTTGAACTTCTTAATTAGCTTCGTATTAGAATTATATCGTAATAGGTTGCCTACCATATATATTGTTTTCTAGTTCACGACATCCATTAGTTTGTAATGTTGCAAGATATGATTTTGATCCATCTATTCAATGCTAGAAATTTTAGATTACTTGTTTCCTTTGCACAGGCTATTCATATGGCGAACATGGTCATAGTCATGGAGAAAGGGACTGTAA
The DNA here is from genome assembly GCA_037957365.1 of Torreya grandis. Lineage (NCBI taxonomy): Eukaryota > Viridiplantae > Streptophyta > Pinopsida > Cupressales > Taxaceae > Torreya > Torreya grandis. The sequence continues at coordinate 2,125,189 of JARHVA010000074.1, read as the reverse complement.
AATGGGCTGGTTGCTCTACAGAATTTCATTTATCATTTATCCCTCAGTCACATCATGAAATGAGCAATGCATCTGTTGACACTTTCAATCCAAATGGCCAGACTTTGCAAAATAAATTAGAAACTGAAATCCAGCCTGTGTGTGAAAGACATGAAAATATGGACCTTAGTTCATCAGAAGATACTTCAGAAATTTTTGAGGAAGAGGCAAGGAAAGAAGGAAGAGTCCAATACCATGTGTACCAGTGAGTAATGCTTCTGAATGCGTGGTCTTTTTTTATTGAAAACAAAACCATATTACATTCTCTTTAAATGCCTGCGTTGGTCATCAGTTCCATTTCTCATCTTCTGAAAATGTTTTATTGCCTATTTTGAGAAGAGTATTCTAGTCCATAAGTAATTAACCAATTTTCACCTGACTTTCTTTTTCAATCCTTTCAACAGGAATTACGCAGCATTTGCAGGCTGGTTAGTTGTCATAACTATCTTGATTGCTACATTTATTATGCAGCTGTCTCGTAATGGAAATGATTTTTGGCTGTCATACTGGGTTGACAGCACATTGAAAAATCCACATGATCTACAATCCACTTCCTTCTTCCTGGTATTGATAATTCACTATGTTGTATTTAGTGTTTCGTCCCAAGCATTAGCAGAATTCAGACAAATTTCCATATTTTTTCTAATATTCCTTCTGTATAGATCTTTGAATTTAGCATTAAGGATTTTGATAGTGTCAATCTAGAAATAGACTGCAGAAATTTAGGTTTATCCATATTTGGACCTTTCTCAACAATAAAGGTCACACTAATGATATCTATTTTCTAGTAAAAATTTTATAATTCTTAGCAGAGAAAAAATTCATAGTTAATATTAGTCATTTAACACTGCTATTGATAATTTTCTTGTTCATAGGGTGTGCTAACAGCTATTGCTTCCTGCAATTCTTTCTTTACCCTGGCAAGAGCTTTCTCATTTGCTTTTGGAGGTCTACGTGCTGCTATTCATGTACACAACATCCTATTAAATAAAGTTATTAATGCACCGGTATCATTTTTCGATCGCAACCCTAGGGGTCGGATATTGAACAGGTGAGACATCTGTCAATTTTTCCAATCCACTAGCAATTGTACCTATGTTTCTTGGTTAATTTATGTGCCAGTATCTTGTGCAGATTTTCCTCTGACCAGTATATGATTGACGACTCTCTTCCTTTTATTTCTAATATTCTATTAGCAAACTTCTTCAGCCTTATTGGCATTATTGTGGTTCTCTGTTTAGTACAGGTATTTTTCTCCATCAGAGAATATAATGTACATTTAAAATGCAAGTCCTAATAGTTATCCATATCTTGATTGTCTTGTCTGGACTGAAGTAGAGCATCAACTTAATGTACTTACATGCTAGTATTGTGTTAAACAGTGGACGTTCCTCCTCCTTTTGTTTCCACTTGGGTATATCTACAGCAAATTGCAGGTGTGTTCCAGAAATAAATACTTGCCCCATTTTTCTCTATTCTTTTTGTCTTTCCCCTTTTTAGTAATTGCATCTTTGTGATCTGCACAGTCACAAACTTATTTTGTATATGTGTATCAAATTATGTTTGAACATTCTTGTTTTTGGCTGAATTATTCCATGCTGAAACTTGATCTCTGCAGAACATATTGGAGATATGACCTCAGAAACCATTTGCCTCCAGAATTTTGAATTTGATTTGGAGCATGGTCCAATGTTTACTACTTGGAATATTTGGATATACCAAAACCATTTGATATTCTACGGAGTGTATCATCCTTTTAAATCATAGTTAAATATTTATGGAACCATAAATGGTCTTCAAGCGACAGCTGTAATATAGTACATTGAGATTTAACTACATTTATAGCTGTATACATCTGATCGTTAGGCCAGCTCAGTGCTGGAAGTTGCCACCTCAGCCTTAATCACACTTGAATACCACGGCACCTCCAAATTTAAACCTGGTCTTGCTGGTGCTGGTAGATTGCTACAGACAGCTAAGCCGGGACATTTTGATGTTTACATGCAGTATTGGCCACAGGTCTAAGAACATGGCTGAGTTCAAAGCAGTTTTTTGAGTTTTGTCTCTGCCCTTTGATTTCCATAAATACTGCATTATTGAGTGCGACTCTGATATTGTTTTTTTTTTTAATAAAAAAAAAAACAAGATTATATCAAAGAAAAATCAAAGTATACATATTATAATATGCGAAGCTTGAAAGCTAAGAGTCCAAGCCTGGGCAGTAAACATAAAAGAAGGCGTATGAGCATTCATACGAATTAATCTAAATCAAGAATCTTTCTCAAATCCCCTTGCAGCTTGGATGACCACTAGAGAGGAGGCAAACCATAATAAGTGAGATTGTGGTTGTCAAGTGCCCAGTTGGCCAATTCATCTGCTACTTTATTACTTACTCTGGGAATATGGCTTAATTGGATCTCTTGACACTTATCCTGCAACCTACGAATTTTCCCTATCTCTCTAGCTATTTGCCAACTTTTGCTAGGCTCTCCCTTGGGATCAGATAACAAACCAACAATTACCTTAGAATCAGATTCAATTTGGAATTTGTTAGGAGTACCATCGGAGTCAAGGAAGGGTGCCTCTTGAGTCTTACCAACTCGTTTTGGTATTTACATAAATGAGCACGAGGAATTCCTTTGGAAATATTGTCAAGTTGATGATGGTTGTATATTACATCATGTCCTAATTGGTATAGTGTGTTGGCTCCCAAATCCACAACCCAAGATTTAGTGGACAAATTAAGAGAAAATAGAGGACGGGTCGTTGTAGTAGCAAGGCCTATTAACTTTTCTCACTAAAACTGGTCGAGAACTGAGGCAACAAACACGAGAGGTGACTTACTTTCTACTCTTTTGGCTTTTTGAAACCAAGGGGAGAGGCCGTATAGCGATCTAGAAAGCAAATGCAACGTATAATCAGCTTTGAAGAACACAAATCTAAACAATAGACTTGGCGACATTCATCATTTCACCCAATTAGCTGTCACTAGTGAAATGACCAGAAGCTACTTAGAGTTTAGACAAATATTGCAACAAACAAATTTGAAAAAGATGTTCATAACTTATAGGCCCTAGAAATTTATATGTTCACACAAATCTGAGCAAATAAGCATGAATCAAAATTTATAACAGAGAGCTCTAACAAGAGAGGGAAGGAGATCTCAAAGGGACAAAAACTTAAAACAACAGAGACCTCTACATAATTTACATCATAAAGGAATGGAGGTCTCACAAAAGACATTGCTGAAAAGATATAAAAGGGGTGATCTAGTCTACTATAATCAATGCCTTCTCTCCATTGAGCCATGGAGTCTTCTTAGAGCTTTAGTGAACAAACTTATGAAAAACCAAAACAAACATCGATTGCCCTGAATCTTTTATAAACTCAAATACATAACAAGATAACCGACATGGAGATCTCATTACCCATCAGAATATTGCATCATAGGCCACTAAAAACAAAGCAAAAACAAAAATTGGTTAAGCTTTGCACAACAATCTACACGATTGTTGTCAAACCCTGAATAACTTCAAGCAAATAAATAGATAACCCTGAGACCTTATCATTTGTCAGAAAGATTAATCACAAACCATTGGAAATACGACACTAAAATTTCACAAGGTTTTTTACAACTCCACTACTCGGTGAGATTACGCATCTGACCTCATAGCTTTGTGACCAAGTGACAATTTCAACACCTACAGACTCAACCACTTGTAGAACTTTGATCAGCTTTCTGAGAATACACTACTCTTTGAGCCATGTGAGGTTCTCACCAACAGGGACACAAAAGTTGAGATGGGCGTAGATCTAACAGATCAGAAATTTACTGCATAGCCTAAAAGATCCAGATGAAGTGGGACTTCATTTATTTATAGTCTTTCCTTTGCTTCTCAAGAATGATTTGGAAGAATTCACGTCTCGGGCAGAAGAGAGGACAAATGTCTGCATCAAGGTGAATCACATTCTTAGCCAATCCCAACTCTTCATTATGCATGCAAAAAATACTTAAGTGACTTCATGGGGCATCAAGTGACAAGTGGCAATAGATTTCGTGCTTAAAAAACACAAGGATCACTTTGAGAACCAAGTGAATGCCTTTGGTAATCATGTGTTGTAGTATGAAATCAAGAAGGTGGAGAAAGGAAAGTATCCATAGCGACACTTGGTGCAAGATCAGAATTCTACTCATGAGAACTAATCACTAGTTGCATATGAGAATGCAAGGATCACTCAAACTTCACTATGAGGTGATTTGTGACACCTAGCGGCCTTTGCAACTCGTTATGAGTTGTTATTCCACCATTAGAAGCAATAGAACCACAAACTTTAAATATTAACTGGTCATTGGAATCGTATCAATTGCCTTAGAACTTCAGATCACTACGTAGCCTTTGACGAGACCTTTCCATCGAGACCAACCGCACACAAAACATAGTTGTATAGTTTGGGTTATGAACACTGAACTAATTCACTGTGATTCTGTCTCTGCAATGTTCAATATGACTAAATGACGTGGAGATCCCTATCAAATTTGGTCCTCGTGAATTTTCATGAACAATGAAGATCCTGGCCATCCACATGGTGCCATCTCGTAACCTTAGGCTCACAAAGTTCACGATTCTACTTTGCCTTTTATTTCAACATGTCCAATCACTTCGTGACACATGGCCACCTCTTGTTGGTCACGAGGCACGGAGTTCACAGAGGCCCTTAGTGACTCTACAAATGCATGGTATTTTTTAATTTGGTTTATGTTGCCGTGGGTATGCCAGGGTTTCCCCTTTATATCAACTATGGTCACGTGGCATCTTTTGGTGGCCCCTTTACTTCACAATTGTTGCTTCATGTGACCCCTCCTGCACATATTTAGAGCGCATTTGGCCTCTTCTTGTTAGTCACACATGGCGGCTGCTTACTGGTCCATGTGGTAATCAATGGTTGGTCCTTGTGGCACTTGATGATAGGTCACGGGCTCCACAGAGCTCCCTATATTCTCAATTTGGTTGTTGTCAACTTGTATTATTATATTTTCCACTAAATGTTTTGTGGCGTCTACGGCTTGTTCACTTTGTATTTGAAGCATCTACATGCAAAAACCCTATTGAATTGTGACCTTTTGTTGTCCCTTTTGAGTGGTTCACTTGGCAACATTTTATTAGGCCAGTTGTGAGACACGTGGCAAGTTTGGATTGGACCATTGACTACTTCTTGAAGCTAAATCCCTCCATTGGATAGACCATATAGCCAAGAAAGACCATAAACAAGAATAGAAGAACTTGCCCCACTCATAAGTAAATATTTGATAATAGCTTCATTAGACCGTACATCTCCTTTGGTATATCCCAATAATAGATAAGAACATAAACTGAAACATTCTATAGCTACAAATATAGTTGATAAATCATTAGCACCACATAAAAACATTCCTCCTAGAGTAGTTGTTAATATGAATAACCAAAAATATGTTACATCCATTTTTGTACATTGAATGTATTCCACGAATAGAGGAATACATAAAGTTGAACATAGTAAAATGAGAAGTCAAAATATTTTGCTAAAATTGTTCGTTTGGAAATTACTAAAAAAACTGATCATAGGTTCTTCTCTCATCCTTTGGTTGGTCACATAATACAGACTTCACAAAATCACCTTGGCTTTGCTCTTTACTTGCCATTCCATGGCCAATAAGAATGAGACACATGGAGGATTCCAATTGGCCATGTGGTCACGGAGCTCATGGAGTCCCTTTTCACCTTTTGTTTTAACTACTAGTCCATGGCCAATAAGAATAAGACACATGGCAGATGCTGAATGGTCCACATGGTGGTTTCAATTTGTCATGGGGTTCAAATCCCCATGGGGTGCCTCGTTCACTTTGTTATTCGCTTGCCGCTCCATGGCCAATGAAACTAAGATACATGTTTCATCAGAAGAATTGTTACAAGTGGACAATTTGTCAGTGCATTGACCATGTTGAGTTACTCCTTTCACCTTGAAAGTATCTTTAGTTTTACTTTCTATATTTGTTGAATCATATCCTTGCATGATGCAGCCTTACATATCAAGAGATACCCATGTCAAGAGGCTAAATTTTGGGGCTGAGGAAGTCGCTCCTTTTATCTTCTTTGCATAGGCCCAGTGGAATCTATCCTCGGTTTGTTTCTTCTCCTTGTTGTTTGGACCTATCCCATGAGGAATGTGCAGCAGTTTCTTTTTTACCATTTCTTGGGGTCTCTCTCCCTGTGCTACCTGATGCATCTGGTTGTTATTTTGTTGTTGATTTGTTGCAAGTTGTTGTTCTTGTTCTTGTTGGGAGGGTGTACTCGAGTTAGATGGCCGTGCTCATGGAAAATACTGCAGTAAAAGAGTATGTTTTCATGGTCTATGGACTGCTCTCACTCATTCCCTTCCATTTCCTGTAGTATATTGTCTGGCAATGGCTTTCTTGCTCTATATTAACAGAGATCTGAGCATAGTTCAGGATCTCTGAGTGTTTGGTAAGATCATAAGTTGTAATATATTCTCCACTAGCACTCCCTATCTTCCAGAACAGTTATTCCTACCAGTATCCACTTAGGAGGATGGGAAGCCTGACTTAAACAAGGAAAGTGGTTGGTAGATCCTCAATTGGGTTGAAGGAAGTGACCATGGTTTCATGAAAAGACCATATTTTTACATGAACCTGGGGCCACTCCTGAAGCTTGATATTTTTCCTATTTTGAGGAGAAGATTACCATGAAATAGCCCTTTTGCATTATCAGGGTGTTAACTAGTCCACCCTCCTTCCAATTCTCTTGAACCCAAGCTCTGAGAGTCCTAGGTCCAAGGAAAGCATCCATGAACCTAAAACTAAGGGCTTTCTCTTTAAGAAGCCAGAGCCTGTGTTCCATCTAATCCAAGGTGAGTTTTACCTTAGGAGGGTTTTCCATTATTTGGTAGCAAACATTGTAGTTTTTGTAGGAGAATGAAGGTCTTATGACTGTTATGTGGTGATGGTGTTGGACAAACTTTAGCAGGTTGTCCTTACAGATATGGTTGCTCTCATTTGAGACAGTAGTTCGAAAGATTGTGCTGGACTGTTGATGGGCTGTGTCTGGGAGGCAGCCATGGACCCCTCAGAATGGAGGAGTGCATGCTTTCACTCAGCCCAAAGGTGTAGCTTCGCAGATCCGGTTTCAGTGGGGATGGATGCAATAAAGAGGGAGAGTGTTAGAACATGTGTGCATGAGAGCATTAGCAACGACATATTTTATAAATCAAAGTGACCATCAATAGTCTCCATGGAACCAAAATATAGTCACAACACTGAATCATAACTAAGCTTGATTTGACATACGCCACAAGATACTGGCTGTAACAATGGAAAAAAGCATATCAATGTCCAATTTGGTGTTTATTTTGTGTTAATTGTACTATGTTTGACATTTTGACCTGCAGGTGATATCTTTCACCATCCATGGGAGGTGATTGTAATCAATTTGACTTGCTTCTCTTATAAATGTGCCCATTTCCAATTTTCTAATTGATTGCTAGATTGCTCTACCAAATATTGTTTACGTTAAGAATAGAGATTTCAGATAAAACTGTGTAGCAGATTTTTAATCAATGTTTCAGATCACACTCTGTGATCCATCATCAGGGTCATTCTCAACATTTCTCTAACTGATTTATGTGTCAATTACTTGACTTCTAGAACATCTGTAAATCTTAGCAAGTCTTTGCAAAAATATTCATGGTGTCATCTTTAATAAGATGAAATTGAAAAATAGATGTTTTTGACAGTCACAAGTATGAATCCAAAAGTTTGCGTACCAGTTTTCTTCAACATTATCAATGGACCGCAATACCATGAACGGCCAGATCAAGAAACTTTGTAGATGAAGAAATTCTTGGGTTGGTTTCTTAGCTATGCATATTTTGTAATCATTAATTTGAATACAATATATGCAGAGTTGAATTTATGCAAAATTAACTCCAAAAGTTGCATCCATGTATATTTACCTTATGCGATTAGAAAGCACTCTAACTCTCTTTATCAACATATCATGGGAAAAATGAAAATATAATGATTTGACTCAAATTAATGGTATAACATGCTGCATGAACATTCAATTAAGGTCTAATGATTGACCATCAATACTATGCATGCTTTTTTAGGCATATTATAGAGCGACATCACGTGAACTGCGAAGATTGGATAGTGTGTCTCGCTCACCAATTTATACATCATTTACAGAAGCTATCAATGGTGCCTCAACCATTAGAGCGTTTGCAAGACAGGTAATTATCAATTTTATATCTTTTAATACTCTCGTTATATAATTTTTTTTAGAGGGCATTGCTTATAGAAATTCCCTTCATTGATAGACACAATCAAGAAAGATAATACTAGATTCCTTGAGAATAAAAAATTGAGCTTACAAAATGTAAAATCAATGGAAAATTAAATACACCCCTTTTGTGAATATTTTTTTATGAATAGTACTACACTCATTTCCATAAATACGGTGATTGGATTTCTCATGGACTAAGACTCTTCTAACCTAACTCAAAGTTACCATATTAGAAATGTCCCCCAAAGTTAGAATCGGAACATGAATGGTAAAATAGATTGACAACTTTCATGCTATATATCAATTCTATTACAATAACAGCTAACCTTGGATTTAGCAAAGACAGATATCTCAACAAAATAAGGTTAAGGGTCATGGGATCGCACTGTCATTACAAGTGCTTTGATGAATATCAAGACCAGGAACGATTACATTTCCCTTCCTCAGAGCCTGCAATGGACATGAAGATAAGAAACTGGTATATAGTTAGCCTATCATGAAGTCTACAAGTCTACACGAGTATTATGGATATGTCATTGCTAAAATGTAAGCTGTCACATATGCCTTAAGGGAAGGAAGTGATATGAAAATAAATCAAACCTTTAGCAGAGTTAAAACTCGTATGATTGGGATACATTATATAAACATCATATGGCTAGGCTGTAAGTTGTAAATATCAGTCTTGGGCTATAACCTCAGGAGCACAACCATGAACTTTTCTAACTAGCTTCAGATAAGATATAACTTATTGACATTGGCAGGAGCACTCTTAAACCTTCCATGCTTGACATAAAATTAAATATGTATAGCATAATACAAATGTACACTAATTAGAACACCCACATGCATTCATGAACACATAGCCACCAACATAATATAGATTTATTAACATATACTTTAAGCTTATTCTGCAAGGTTTTTGAGGTGCATTAAGAATCATTAAATATCAAAGTGTAAAATATTAAAGACGTATTGCAGCATAGAACTATCATAAGGATGTTTAAACATAACCTATGATGAATAACTCTGTATTTATGAAAAATAATCCTCAATGTATGTAATGTCCCCATTTCTAGATTAAAATAATTAATAATATTATTTAAGTTGTGCCTAGTCATTTATAATTGTTTGGGCAACTTAATAATAATAATATTATTAAAATAAAATAAAAAGTATTATTAAATACTTTAAAGTAAACTTAATAATATGACTAAGTGGCCTAAAATTAATGTCGACAACTTATGTTTAATTATTAAAATAAAGTAAGTTTGGAGTTTGAGTGGAAATGGTATAAAATAAGGAGAGGTCTATTTTTGGCATCTATCTATCATCTAACAATCATTTCTTTTGAAGCTAAGCATGCTTGCTTGCACATTCAGCCATTGATGACAAAAACCCTTATTAGCTTTCTAATTTATGGATGAAAACCCCCAAATTCATCTTGGTGACTTCATTCAGGGGTTGCAGTTGGGGAATAATATCACCTTGTTGGCAGCTAGGGCCAAATCGAAGGGTGGTGCAGCAGTTTGGCAGCCAGTTGAGGGTGGGCGCAGCTGTATAGAGGGTTCATTGAGGTGGACGCAGCTATAGGGCAGTGTTTGGGAGGTGGCTGCAATGCAAAAAGCTTCTGGGAGTGGGGCTATTTCATTTGAGGGGTTAAACATTGGCCTTGCTACTGTTTGAGAGTGACAATATTATTGTTTTTCACTCATACTATCAGCTGTATTTAATTCTAATTTTCAGGCTTGTATTTGGGCTAAAAATCAGATTTGGTGTTTAAGGTTTCACCCAAAATTGACAATTGAAATTTACATATTTTTATGAGGGATTGTAATTGATTTGGAATTTATTCTCATGCATAATCTGCACTTTTAGATTGCTGTAATTTTTCTAAGTGTTTCAAACAGAAATTGGAAAATGGTGTTTCATTCTTTTGGATAGCTATAAATTCCAGATTTGCATTAATTTGCCCTAAGTGGGACATTTCAGTGGTATTAGAGCTTGATTCTGGCCAACTTGTGATTTAGAAAGACGATAAAATGACGGTCAATTTTTTTGATGATGCTAGGTTTGAGAGGTTTGTCCAAGGACAAGAGAGATCTGCTAATATGATGGCCCCGCTGATCCATACTATGGAAAATCCAAATGGTGAAAGAAGTTCTTAAGGGCAAACAATAATATTCAGCTACCAAGGACCATGAATGATTCTTCATCTAGGTCATTTTGACCTACTTACCTTCCAAGAGTAGAAACCATTCCAGTGATGGAAACTCAGCGTTCCATAGTTGATGACATTGCTGCCAGCTATGCTGAGTTAAAGCCCTTCTAGTTTAGATCCAGGAAGAACTATCACTCACCAACTTCATAGAATTGAAGAAAAATTGAGTTGGAATTGGACCAAGGTCTAAACTATGAGCTACACAAGGAGACTTGTAGCATGCCTTGAGAAAGGAAGAGGAAAAGAATTTCCAAATTGTAATGGCGGAGCATGAAGAAAAATCAGTGTTGCAAGAAAAGGAGAGGGAACAACCCATGGAGGTACCTATCATACAAAAGGAAAGTGGAAAAAATTTTCCAGCCCAAGAGGAAGAGATTTATGTCCCTATGATGAAGAAAGAGATAGAAACAAAAGTGGATCCTAGTCTTCAAATGAAACCAACTCCACTGCATGTAAGTGCAGAGGATGTGATAAGGACCCAGGAAAGGTGTGATGAATGGTGGAGCAGAGCTAAGGAAGCTAAGTTGATACCCACCAAACAAAACAACACATTCAGACAAATAGTAGAAATGATTCCCCAATTATTAGGGTAGATCATGGAGAAAAATCAGTTTTGCAAGAATTTGGAAAGGAATTTTTGGTTAATGCCAAATTTTTGAGTCTTCAATATAGTAGAGTTGATAAAAATCTCTCTAAGGCATTAAAAAAGAAAAGTTTTTTGATCAGCTCTATGACAACCCAGAATATGGAAGGAATGTTGCAAATCGAGAAAGTTATGAAGTGGAGTTCCCGTAAAACTTTGTTGGGAGGCATGCACATGAAATAGGGGCTTCACGGGTCACTAATATTGGTCTCCAGCTTGCTGGTATTTTCAGATCAGATCACCATCAAATCCTTGTTGGTATTAGAGGTGTTAAGGGTATCTCAACAAATTCTAACTTGGCAAATGAAGGTGAACACTTTGGTGATAGCCTTAAGGTATGACAAGGATGATCATATTTCAGATTTATTGCTTCCTACTATGTCATTGCATGAAGCTTTGCCATAATGGGCAACATGTTAAAAATGGTGATAAGATGAACACGTTGAGTAGCAAGGGGCAAATAGATCATTTCATACAAGTTCCAAATGGTGTGAGCATAAAAGAGTGGGATCCGGATGATCATTTGAGCTACAAGGATGATCACTCTTTGGAGCCAAGTACTACACTTGAAGACAGGCTATGGAGAAAGTCACAATCGTTGGGGTAGCAAGATACTAGATGTGGGAAGGTGGTAAGCACAGTAGATGTTATTTTGTTGTTTTTCAAGATCCTATGACTCAACATAGCATGGTTTTATTGGAGTCAAGCTACATACAGATTTGCCACCCTTGGATGTATGAAGGGAAAGTCAAGGAGGATAAGAGTCTACCAAATGATTTCACCATTCTAGATTGTAGACCTGCTATTATCCACATTTCCAGCTTGCTCAACATTTTGTTGGCAGCCATACCAGTGGTTCCGAGCATAAGTTGAGCGATTTTCAATTTGTCATTGTTGTTGATCTAGTCAGAGTGTGGTTGTTTCCAACCTCTAGTTTATTGTCATTGATGTATTTTATGAAGGAATTTTAGTATGGCATCTGTTGTACCATTCTTTCATCTGTTGCTAGTGACAGTTCCAACCCCCTTTACACTTCTATGATAGCCATAAAAGGGTTTTCAGTCACTTGGTGGAAGAATTTCCAGCCTACTGTCAATGTTGAGGCATGTATAGCTAGTGCAAATTGGTTTCCAACCACTACAATTTTGATTTTGAGGAAGAAAATGCAATGCTACAGCCATGCTTGGGGCAGCATGAATGGGCCTTTGAAAGTCCATCATATGAATGGAAGATATGAGGAAAATGCAAAGAAAGTTGGGCAACATGTCTATGAGTCATGATGAAGCAATTGAAGGAGTGATGTTGGAAGATCTTGAATTCCCTACAAGGTGTGTTCTATGTGCAGGGCTATAAATGAAGGAGATAGAAAAGAAAAGGCATAAGTGTGGTTCAGTTTGGCATGCTCATAAGTATGAGAAGCGAAGTGAAGAAGTTAAACAAGATGATGGTATGGTAGTGGTAGTTGAAGAGATAGTTGATAAGGATATGACAGTAGTAGAAAACTGTCTTCAAGTCATCATGGAGACAGAGAGTGAGAAAATGATTGTACAAGGATGTCCCCGAAAAGACATGCAAGAGGAAGTCCAATTGCAGCAGCTGGGAGACATAAAGATTGTTCAAGCAAAGCCATTGTCTCCATTTGAGAAGTTGTTGATTATTGACCATAACTATCTCCAATTCTTGGTAGATCAGGTATATGAGGTTATGGAAGTTTATACGGCTTTGGAGAATGCAATATCAAGTGTAAAAAAAGAAAAGTGTAATCAGCCTAGAAGGGAGGTAGAAAGTATGGAGAACGAAGACAAGGATGAGATAGAGCAATTGATTTTGTTATCATCTCAAGCTAATGATGAAGAGTATGGGGTTGCAGTTGGTGCTGATCGAATAGAGGAGATGCTTCTCCGAGTATTAGAAGCACATGGTGAAAAATATGGAAACAATGATGAGGTGATATCCTCTCAAGGTTGGGCAGCCTCTATTTATTCATTGACATGCCCCAAAACCTACGTTCCTAGCCTTAGTATTAAATAATAAAGATTATTCTTATTTCATATGACACTAATATCATTTAATAATCAAGTACCACATAATATGGCACTAGAGTAACAACATTAAAATGCCCAAGTAGTCAATAAATCTTGACCTCTCATTATTAAATCAACCATAGCTTGAGAAATATTCCCTAGAAGGATCTGATATAAAACATTATCAATAGCTGACTCACACCTGTATCTAATGATAGGTTGCATGACATGGCCCTATTCCCGTAGCGCTCCAAAAGCCCCCAAGAAATAGGAACATGTTTTCCCTAGGGAACTTGTAATGGACATGTACACTTAAATTATCCAAAGGCATGAACAATGCCAATAGTAATAAGGCCCCCTTAAGGTAAATCCCCCATGAGGAGACTAATGGTGAGGGTCCTTCCTCCAACCGACCTCCTAAAGTTTAGGAAATACCCCTAAAATATAGCAAATAGTTGAAAACTCATGAAAATACTGGGGACAAATGAATGGAATCAATCCTCGCTAATATATACTTCTCTAGCAATCATCACTCACCCATCGATAAGTATAGAAATGGAATCGTGAGTCCCACACATGTTGACTCAATACAAAGGAAACATTACAAGCCTTCCATTCCAAGAATTGCTTGCCCATAAGCAATGCAATGCTAGATGTTCAAGTATCTCTTACCCCTCCCAAGTAGCATACTTTATGGGTAGGCTCCTCCAATGGTCCAAATATTTTGTGATTGTCTAGTTCCTCAATCTCTTATCCCATGTCTCAATAATGGCATCTGGATCCAATACAAGTTTCCCCTCATCATCTAGAGGTGGAAAATCAGCTGATGGTGCATCATGCTATCCAAGCGCCTTTTTAAGGAAAGACACATGGAAAACATTTGATTGCTTGTAGGCAATGCCAACTCATATGCCACTTCTCCAATTCTCCTTAATACTTTTTATGGTCCATAGAAGCGAGGTTTGAGCTTTTCATCCCCACTTTGTTTCATGGAAGTTTTCTTATAAGGCTGCAGGCATAGAAAAACTATATCTCCAACCTCAAATGATCTCTCAATACAATATCGGTCTGCCTAAAGTTTTTGCAAATTTTGTGCCCACAACTTGTCTGTAAGTGACCTCGGAATGTCTCTTGTATGCTCAAAATAGTCACTAGTTGTTGGTGCATTGTTGTTAGCGAACACCAAATTAGTGAAGGTAGGTGCATCATATCCATATAGTGCTTAGATGGTCTCATGCTAATGGACATAGTGGTATTATAACAATGCTCTCCAAGGTATAACCACTTAATCTACATTGTTTGCTGATCTGTGACATGGTTCCTTAAATACCCTTCGGTCCACTTAATAACTATCTCCGTTTGTCCATCCATCTGGGAGTGATAGATGGTACTAGGAGTGAGCTTGGTGCTAGTCAAATGAAATAAATGCTAAGGAATAATCTATCCCTATCACTAACAATGGTCATGGGCAAGCTAGGTAGCCGGAATACCTCTCTAAAAAACAGGTCAGCCACATGTAGTGCTTTTGAACATAGTAGGGATGGCAAAGAAATGGGTATACTTAGTTAACTGATCCACTACAACAAAAATGCAGTCCTTGCCATTGACTTTAGTAAGGCCTATGTGTTAACCATTTTGGTCCTGCTGGGCAAAATCGATCTCCTTCTTTCCCTGCTGTTCTGAGCCAGTTCAAATTTGGTTGCACAAGTTTTTCGGTAGATGATGAACTAGTTCAAAGAATGCAAGGTTTCTTACAAAGCTTCTTCGGACCATTGAACCGATGAACCATTGAACCATTCACTTAGTTGGTTCAATCGGTTGGTTCACTCAGTTGGTTCAATGTTTTGGTTCAATCAATCAGTTCAAGTGATTGGTTCAGTCAGTTTGGTTCAACGAGTTGGTTCAACGTTTGGTTCAAAGGGATGGTTCAAGAAATGGTTCAATCGGAAAGTTCAAAGGAGTCTTCCAAAAGCCCGAAGGACAAGTGCCCTTGCGGAGGGCAGTTAGGCACAAACTGGACCATTCCAACAGGCTGCGGAGGGCACTTAGGCTACAAAAGGACCTTTGTAACTTTTCCGAAAAGCAAGTTTGGAGACCAAACAACCTTGCGGAGGGCAGGTGATGAGCAAAATGGACCATTGCAAAAGTCCGAAGTGTAGCTTTGAGCTTAAAGTGCCCTTGTGGAGGGAAGGAAAGCACTTAAAGGGAAGAAAGACCAAGGCAAAGTATTCCTTCGGACTTTCTGTCCAAAGGAAATTTCCGCAAGGCAAAGATAAAAGGAAAAGCAAAGGCAGAATTTCTTCGCACAAAATGCCCGAAGGAATTCCTTCGGACATTTTGTCCGAAGAAATCCTTCGGAAGAAAATCCCGCGGCAATAAAAAGACAAGGCAAAATCTTCAAAGAAAAGTCCGAAGGAATTCCTTCGGACTTTTTGTCCGAATAAATTCGCTCGACAGAAAGCCGAAGACGGAAAGTTCAAAGGGAGAAACCCGAAGGAATTCACCCGGGGAAAAGCCCGACGGAAAAAAGGTAAGTGGAAAAAACATAAAGGAAACATATCCTTCGGACATTTTGTCCGAAGGATGTGACTACCAAAAGAAGCCCGAAGGACCCCGAAGGGTAGGTACCCTTGCAGGGGACTCTCGGCCAAAAATGAAGGGACACTTCTCCAAAGCCGAAGGGACACCTCCCCTTTGGGAAGGATCAAACAAGAAAGCCGAAGGAATTGCCAAGGAGGGTGATGGGCCCAAAGACGTCAAGATTAAGCACCATGAACTAGCCATTGGAATCCGGACGTCAGGGGACGTCCCTGAAGCCGTCAAATTCAGGGCAATAAACTAGCCGTTGGCTTTCAAATGGTGATGGGCGCGCGAACGTCAATTTTACGGCAATGAAATAGCCATTGATCTTTAAATACTTTAGCGCCAACCAGAAGGGAGCCCAAAGAGCTAAGAGAGGAAGAGACAAAACCAGCAAACGACAAAGTTGGGAAAAGACAAAAGTTAAGAATGAACTTAGCGACCTGCTGATGAAAGAGCCCAAGGAGCCAGCAAAGGACGATAAGATAGCCTCGAGAGCTCAAATTCCAGGAAAAGACAAAGCCAGGAAAGGACAAAATCATGAATATGGACAAAACAGCCCAGGTGGCAAAGGGGAGGCGAGTTATTCCTGCAGTTGAAACAGTGTCCGCCATGTGGTCATCAAGGAGCGCAAATAGTGAACGACACGACCTGTTTTCTCCACTTTGCATTCATGAGCAGACAAATCGCATGAATCTCTTTAAGAAGCTGTCTTGTTTGCAGACAAAAGGGCCGGCCTTGTCATTAAAACAATCGGGTGACTCATGCTTCTGCAGTAGCGTTTAATATGTTTTAAGCGCCAAAGTCAAGAGCGGCGATTACACAGAATGGTTCTAGCAGGCCTCTTTTAAAAGGATGATATCAGCAACGACTTCCTCTTCCCAAGTTTTTTCAATGCAGCATGGGTCATTTATTTTCCAAAGGGGCGTCTTTTGCTTTCTTTCCTCTATATATATTGTAATCTCTCATTTTGAAAAGATATCTCTTGGCTTGTAAGGCGGAGCTCTGCCCGATTTTACCTTGAATCAAGACATAGCATTTTTACCTTTATTTGAGCTTACACTTTTGCATATGTCTATGGCTTTGTTTTGTGTTAAGTCATTTTTCTTTTACGCTTTCACAGAACGATTCCAGCATGTCTAGTGTATTGTGGAGTCTTCTTTTACAGGTCTGCCAAAAGTGTCTACAACAGAGTATAGGCGCATGTGAACAGGCTGCCATAGTGTGTCTTAGAACACCTCTGGTAGTTCTTCCTCCCTGTATCTCGAGAGGACCCCTAGCTCACTGATGTAGAAGAGTTTCTCATATCAAATGAAGTGTATGCCAGCTTGTTCTTGGTGGAAAGTGTAGGTTCAAGCTAAGTAGATCAAACTTTTTGGTGTATCACCGTTTAGTTTAGGTTCTGTTTTCTGCATCCTTCTCCCTTTTCACTCGCCCCGCCCCCCTCATTGTTAGCAGTAGGAAATCCAGGACCTCAGAAATACATCAAAGGGAGATAGCCCTTATCTAGAGACTCTCCCCCTAGTTTTGCCAGGCCCACAGGCAAGAGGGGAGTTTCCTTTGTGATGCGTGGAAGGCAGGAGCTCAGCCTCCTGTCAAGGGTGCAATCCACTGCGTCAACACTATGATAAAATCCATGGATATACTTTCCCATTTCTGGCATGGGATGGGCAAGGGATGTAGTAAACTTGTTGGGGAAGTGGCTTTGTTTTATTCTGTTGGAATGTAATGCACTCTCTAACATGCCTAAGAACATCCTCCTTGAGTTCCAGGGAAACCTCTCTCTCAGCTGCCTATAAGTTTTTTAGAAGCCCGATGACTAGCTAGGTGTGTGTTGTCCCCCAAAAATATCACTCATTTTTGGGACAACATTTGAACTATTTTGGTCCTACAGACCAAAATCCTCTCCTCCCCTTTCAAAAATTGTTCTGAGCATTCAGGTTCATTTTTCAAGCTTTCCAGAAATCTATGGACTCTGCATGCTTAAATCTATGGACTCTGCAGGCTTAAATCTACGACTCGCAGATATGTTTCTACGGACTCAACATGCTTGAGATTAGCAGGTTCAACGGGTTCAAAGGCTTCTGTAGGCGGGTTCAATGAGTTAAGAGCTTCAGCAAAGGTTCAATGGGTGGTTGGTTCAACGCGTTTTGTTTGAGCGATCAAAAGACTTAGCCAAATAACGAAGAATGAACCGATTGAACCATTGAACCGTTGAACCAAAGTTGGTTCAATCAGTAGGTTCAAGGGGCTGCCCCAGGGCCGAAGGAACAAACGCCCTTGCGGAGGGCAGGCCACATTTGTTCAAGGGTCAAAGAGAAGCCAAAAGAGATAGAATTCCTTCGGATTTGGTTCAAGGCCCAAAAGGAACAATTCCCTCGGACTTTTTGTTCAATGGAAATGACCGAGGCAAAATTCCTTCGGACATTTTGTCCGAAGGAATTCACCCGAGAAGAGAGCCCGGCAGAAAAAAGACAAAGCGAAGGAATTCCTTCGGACTTTTTGTCCGAAAGAAAAGTCCGCCAAAAAAGGAAAAGCCCGTGGAAAAACGCCTGATGGAAAAAGATAGTAAGCGGATGCTGCCATGTGTCCTCGCCTGTTTTACAGCCGAACACGCCATGTGTCACTTGTTGAGATCAGCAGAAAGCGGCCATATCAAGCGGGAAAGACACGAAGGAATTGCTAAGGAGGATGACGGACTTGAATGCATTCAAAGGCCAAAACGCCAAAGGGAAGAACTGCTGATGGAAGAGCGTAAAGAGCCAACAAAGATGGGAATTCAGCCTTGAGAGCTCAAATGCCAGAAAAAGACAAAACCAGGAAGAGACAAAGCTGGAAAAGACAAAAGCAGGAAGAGACAAAACTGGAAAAGACAAAAGCATCCAAGTGGCGAAAAGAGGTGTCGACTCAAGGAGTTACTCCAGTAGGTGGTACCGTGTCTGCGAATTGATCATTAAGAGGCGCAAACAGCGCGGCCCATGATTTCTCATATGATGTTTAAGCGGCGTGCTCTTCCCAATGATGGGAACGCACATGAGACATTTGTAAAAAGGGCACCAAAGGGCCTCCTTTCTTCCTCTATATATTATAAACTCTTTTATTGTTAGAGGGAGATCTTCCCCTTACCAGAAGCAAAACTCTGCCCAAATTGAAAGGCATTACTGAGACTTTGAGCTCAGATTGTAATTCATATTTCTTTGATTGAATGAGAAAGCAAGTTACTTGTAGACTTTGTGCTGTTATAGCTTGTGTTACCTTAGGAGATTGTTCTTATGTCTGTCTTCTGAAAGCGTTCTTGTTTATTTGATTTAACAAACAGAACTAGTGGAGGTGATCAGGAAGGTGTCCTGAAGGCCCACTATGGAGAGACTTTGTGCCCCCATAAGTACCTTCAATGTGTTTGCATTTTCCTTTCCTGTGTAAAGAGCCTTGGGACGACTTTGTGCCCCCATTGTTCTTCTTGTCTTTCTCTCTCGGGTTGCCGGTCACTCAGCACCCCTGTTACTGGTTACTTGCTACCAGAAAGAGTCCTGTTGTTTGCAAGAACAAGCACTTCTGAAAGAAGAGAAGTGCCTTTTGTTGCCTCACCAAGATTTCTACTATTTAGGAAGGAATCTGGCTCTTGGCTAAAAGTTGCTTCTGAAAGAAGAGAAGCACCTTCCCCATCACCCAGTATTTCTCCTCTGTTTGTCAGCATCATCTCTGAAAGAAGAGAGATGGATGGTTTGTCCTACTCCCTGTGTCTTATTTTTTGCATATATATATATATATATATATATATATATATATATATATATAGCCTCCTGCATCTCCTGCATATCTATAGGGAACCTCCCCTTGATGAGAGGAGAGATTTGTCTCCGGCTAATGTAGTCCTGGCCGACTGATCTCCCTATGCTGTGCTGATAGGAACTATTTTGGTCACCAGTTAGCTGGCCGACAAAATATTCACCCAACAGGGTGCATCATGCAAAGTCGTCATAAATTTCTCCTTCATTTTGGACTTAGGTACAAGTAATATTATGTTCTTATACAATATAAGTTCATCCACCACAACATACTTGTCATCTTTCACATTCCCATCCAACACACTAATAGTAAAGACATTCTTGGCATATTCGCCTAGATAAAAGCCTTCTAATCAGAAGCAATAGAAGAAATGGCATAGAAAGTAGGCATACGGGAAAGAGCATCAGCAACCGCAATCTTCTTACCCTTCCTGTACTTAGTGTCAAAATTATAAGCTTGAAAGCTTGAAGGCTACTTACTGAATTTTAATTTTGTTGCTGATCATTTAAATCATGTTGGCCAAGGAAGAATTTCAAGCTTTTGTGATTTGTTCTCCCCACAAATCTATCACAAACTAAATATTGTCTGAATTTAGCCAAAGCATGCACAATTGCAAGCATTTTTCCTGTCATAAATAGAGAATGTCCTCTCCATATTTTTTAACTTTCTACTCTCAAACGCTATGGGCTACCCTTTTGCATCAACAGAACTCCGATCCCTTCACCTGAAGGATCACACTCTGCAAAAAATGGTAGGGATAAATCTAGAATGGTAAGCACAAGGCATGTGTACATCACTTGCTTGGGCTTCTCAAAAGCTCTTTGAGTTGCATCATTCCATATGAAAACTCCTTCATCATTTGAGTCAATGGTGTGGCCAATTGTGAGAATCCCCTTATGAATCTCCGATAGTAATGACATAAAAACACTCTCAAATGGGTCAATGTAGTGGGGGTTGGCCAATCTTGAATAGCCTGCATCTTCTGCTGATCTACCTTAACGCCTTGAGCACCAATGATGTGGCTCAGATATAGGGTGTGGTAGTGGGTGGAGGTGTAGTTCTTTGTGGGTATGAATTAAACCTATTGCCTTGTTGCCCTCCTTTTTAAAAAATCCCTCTTTGTTGCGTAGTAGTAGGTGCTCTAGGCTAAGACGAAAATGCTCCTAAGCATAGAAGGTTCAAGTGTCAATGCCCTCTTAATAGCATCCTATAGTGATGCGGGTGCAAAGGCCTTGACTAGACCTTTGAGGGTCTCAAATAAACCCGCAGTAAAGAGGAAAGTAATTCTCCTTTTTGGTACACGGGGTACCATGACCGCAACTCATTGAAATTCAACAACATATGACTCCACTTAAGTCTATTGCATAATTCTAGCAAGCTCCCTGAACTACTACTCTTGCTCAAAGCGGTCCAAAACCTCATTTTGAAGTCATCAAATGTTTGTACAAGGTTGTGTCCCTAAGTAATCAAACCATGGTGCCACCAATTATAGGAAACACCCTCCAAATTCAATTTAATGAACTGTATGGCATCCTCTTCCACCATAGGGTTAAGTGTAAAGTATATCTTGAACTTCTGCAACCATGCCCAAGCAGATATTTTGTCACTGCCATCTAAAGTAGGAGCATTACGTTTGTTCACTTTATGTTGCAAATATTTCTTGTTGTCATTTCAATTGCTACCTTGGGCTCTATCTCCTTAATGCATCTTCCCAAGTATTTCTAGGAAATTGACAAAACTTATCGTAGCCCTAAAGTCTTTTGATTTCCACTTACCATAAAGAGTGTGTCTAACTCCTTTGAAGTAATTGTCTCAGAATTTGATACTTCATTCATTTGTATAAACATGGGCTTAACAGGTGATACTTCATTCATTTGTATAGACATGGGCTTAACAGGTTTTAGAATGGGACCTGTTTGACTAACTGATGGTCGGCTATGTGAAGTTGAGCTTCCCTTGCTTTGAAATTTATAGTAGGTGTTGACAATTCTTCCACAGGTCAGATTGTCTCTTGCCATTCGGAAAGTTCACGTCTCTAGCCAAGGAAGAAATAATACATTGGGTAGATGTAGGCCAATTGAAATACTCATTTGCAAAGGCCTTGGCTACAATAGGATTTCCTTTGGACAAAGAAGGCTTGATTTCACATAGCTTCGGAAAAGTTCAAAGGACCGTTGCAAAATTTTGAAGGGACACTCAAGAAATCTGAAGGGTATGTTATCCTTCGGAAAAAGTTCTCTGTAGGATATCCGAAGGAATGAGCTTTGCAATAAGTCCGCGGGAAATTAGCCAAGAATAAAGAGATAACAAAAGGAAGGATATCTTCGGACAAAAGTCCGAAGGAATTCCTTCAGATTTTTTGTCTGAAGGAATACTTCGGAGAATTATCCCCCATGAGAAGACTAATGGTGAGGGGCCTACCTCCAATCGACCTCTAAAAATTTAGGAAATGGTTCAAAACTCATAAAAACCCTAGGGACAAATGAATGGAACCAGTCCTCACCAGTATATATGTCTCTCGCAATCACCCCTTGCCCATTGAGAAGTATAGAAATGGGCTTGTGTGTTCCACATGTGTCGACTCATTACAAAGGGAACATTACATTGGGTCTGCAAAGTTCAAGATGAGGTTGTTGATTGGACAAGAAATCCCAAGGACCCACACAGGTTGAGATATCAATATCAATATGGTGTTGGGTACTTGGCACATTTAGCAATATGAAAATATCTTGAGACTTACAATGAGGCACATGGCCATGGCTATGGTAGAAGAACCTCATTCTTTAAAGAAGAATGACACTTGGGACTTAGTTCCACTTTCAAAATGAAGGAAAATGGTGAAGTTCAAGTGGATTTATTGCATGGGTTGATTCACTAGTACCAAGCTAGGCTTGTAGCAATAGGTTTTTCACATGCAAAAGGTATTGATTACCATAAAATCTTTGGTCCATTTTCCAAGTTGAATTCCATCAAGATTGTAATCTCATTTGGTTGCAACAAAAGGTGGGAAGTTCATCAAATGTACGTCAAGCGTACTTTCTTGCACTAAGATCTACAAGAAGAGAACTAGACATCCCAACTTCAAAGGTTAGTTGGCAATGAGAACTCCAGTTATGTGTGCTAGTTTAAGTCATCTTTGTATGGTTTGAAATAGGCTTCTTGAGCTTGGTATGAGAATTTCATTAGGTTTCTACTCAACTTGGGTCTTACACAGAGTTACTCAGACCTAACAGTCGACACCAAGAGGGTAGAAAACTTTTTATTTTGGTCCTATATGTAGGTGACTTACTCATTATAGGGAGTGTCACAAAACTGATCCATGGTGTGAAGTCTTAGTTGATGAAGTATTTTGAAATTACTGACTTTGTAATATTCCTAATCGAAATATTATACAAAAATTCGGTTTGCTTGGAATTCCCTTGAAATAATATTTTATAAATATAAACTTGTACTTAGAATAATATATTAAATGAAAATGTAATTGTATTTATAATAAAATATTAATTCACAAGGGGTTTCGTCTTTGGGTTATAATGATGACAAGGGTTTTTGTCTTTGAAATTAGATTACACGATTAAGGGATTTCATCCTTAAAGGTGGTTGTAAAGCATGATGCTTGTACAAAGTTGCATGCTTGAATGTATATGATTGAATGCCTTATTCCATTCCCATAATGGATTATTTATACATTCAACTTCCTATTGAAAGATATGACTCTTCCAAAGGTGGCATCCCTTTATTTAGATGAATGCTAAGAACAATGAATTAATTAGTAAATGATTAATTAATGACTGAGACTGCTCTGTTAGATTGTTGGATTATGGTGCTCCATAGACCTGTGATTTTATTAATTGCTGCCATTTTGTTGATTGTTGTGATTTCTTTGACTACAACGATGGATCCTTGGCAATGGGAATACCCTTTGTTGATTGTGGCTTTCTTCTTGGAAGTATGTGATCTCCACAATTTCCCTTCTAGGCTGTAACATTGTTTTAGAACCTGCATTGCTTGTGGTAAGCCGGCGATCTGTAGTTTGGAGTGTTGAGGATATTATAGACTTGAGCTTGTTGCACTATTTCCTTGTGCTTTAGATCTCACAATTTGACAAATGCATATTCGTAAGTCAATCCAAGTTTGCTTTTTACATATTTCATTGCGTCAACATAGATGACAAGAAATGTGCCCCAACTCCTTATCAATGTTGAGTCATGCTTTCTGCCAAGTGTTCTTATCCTTATATCGATGGTACACTTTACAAAAAGCTGGTGGGAATCCTTATCTATTTTACTCATACACATCATGATCTACACTTTGTAGTTGGTCTTGTGTCATGATATAGCCAGGATCCTCATGAGAGCCATTGGCAGCCAACCAAGCAAATTCTATGGTATCTTCGCAGTACTATAGAGTATGGGATTGGGTGTCCTTCGGGCGGCACAACATCGATGGTGGGATACGCCAACAATGATTGGGTAGGGGATCTAGATGATTGCAATTCAATGTATATCTTGCAATTGACTTGCGATCATCTAGATCCCTTGCCCAATCACTATTGGTGTATCACACCATCGATGTTGTACCGCCATAAGGACACCCAATCCATATATATATATATATATATATATTATCTTGGGGCGAGTCTTGTGACTTAGTCTAGCAAGAAACAATCTACTATTTCTCTGTCTACTACAGAGGTCAAGTATTGTGGAGTTGTTGCCACCTCAGAGTTTGGATTTCCGCAAGTCCAACCTAGTATGCTTTGGTGCGATAATCAGAGTGCTATCCACATTGCTTGCAACCCAATAGAGCACCAATGACCAAAGTATATTGAGATACATATGCATTTTTTCCTTTAAATGATACATGATAAGGTCGTTGACCATGAGTACTTCTAGACAGAGGCATGGGTTGTTAACATCGTCACAAATCCCCTAGTTGAGAGTAGATTTGTTTAGCTCGTCGGAATTGAAGGAAGGTGTCATCAAGAGGGGATAGTTATATGATTTATATATCCTTCCCTTTATCAAAATACATTTTAAGGGGAGATATTACTATAAATTATGACCTAAACACTTTTGTATGGTCTAAGACATGGATGGAATAACTGGTGAGTAACTGTTGGTTGGTCAGTTTCTCATCGAAAATTCCATCAAGTGAATACTCGCCGCTCGAAAGCACCGGAAAGTCTAAAAAATATGCAAAAAATAAATCGGCGAGTAACTATCGGTTACTTGTTTCTGTGGCACACAGAATCCACACGGAAAACCCAATAGAACCACAGGAAAATCGTGGGATGGCCTCAAATTCTGAAAAATGCGAAAAATACGTAGAATTTTGTCTTATAAAATGCAACACACCTCTCATTTCATTCACACAAGATTTGGAGCATTCAAGAGCAGATTGGAAGGATAATTGAGCAAAATGATTTCCAGGTTAGTGCATTTGTTTTTTGTTTTTTTTTTAAATTTTCAAGCATGTAAAGGAATTGTAATTTAATTAAAAACACGTTTGATAAATATTTTTAATTTTAGTGCCAAATTTGATGCATTCCATTTTAATTTCATGCATTTCGTTAAATTTTAGTGTCTAGTATTTACAATTTATGCCTATTTTTAAAAAAAAATTGATTAAAAATGTTATTTTTTAACCGTTGGCATTATGGTTAGTTTCCATTTATCATTATAGTTTATTTATTGTTATTTTTAACCATTATAGATTATAGTTTTCAATTTGTTCGTTAAAATTTTTAATTATAAATATATTTTAGTTTCCATTTAATGGTTTATCATTATAATTTATTTATGATATTGTAATTAATAATTTATATTAGATATTCTTATTTTTTAATTTTTTTAATGTTGTTTTCAACATGTTTGTGCTCTACAGGTTATTTGTTAACAAACAATGGCATCCAATAGTACATTGGGCTCAGATTCAGTAGTGGTAGTCAATCGCCTTTTCTTAATGCTTGCATCGGTATTTGAAATTATGCCACACGGGTTGGAATGTTCCAGATAATCTCAATTTGCAATTTTTGCTCGAAAAAGATGTCAGGGGGTATCAATCACATGAAGTATCATCTTTCATGCATTCCTTGCCTCAACGTCATGTCTTGTCTTAATGTCACTGAAGAGACAAAGCGAGAGATGATGGTAAAGCTTGCATCACTAGATGGAAAAAAACTAGAGAAGACAAGGATGCAAGTAGACCTAATAGCAACCATTGGTGCCACATTGGCAGAGGAAGAAGCGACAGTGATGATAAAAATTGTGGGCTCTAGTCGTGGTCCACATAAGCGCCATGGCACATCTACACCGGCTTTGACTCAATTACACTCATTTTTTGTGCCTAAAAACACACTTGGGGCACAACCTTACTGCAAGCTATAGGATGGAACAAACAGGCACAGGAGGAAGCAGATAAAACTTGCACAAATTTTTGGTACTTCAACAACCTTCCTTTCAATCTAGCGAGGAGCTCGTACTGGGAATGTTTAGTTACAATATTGACAATTGTAGAGAAAAGGTACAAGGCACCATCTCCAAAAAATTTGAGTGGAAAGTTGCTCAATAATGCAGTTGAAGATGCAAAGGTAATTGTCGAAGATCAGAAGAGATTGTGGCATAAGTTTGGATACACCATTCTTTCTAATAGATGGATGGATGAAAAGAACCGCATCCTCATCAACTTTTTGGCATCTTCAAATGGTGAGCTAGTTTTTTTTAAGTCTAATAATACATCAAGTAAAATAAAAAATATAGAAACTTTGAATTTGATGCTAGAAGAGGTTGTTTTAGAGATGGACATTGATAATGTTCTTCATATTATCACAGACAATGCAACATGTGTGGCGGCTAGGAGACTTCTTAGGGAGAGACATTCATCTCTCTTTTGGACACCTTGTGCAGCCCATTGTATTGACCGTCTTTTGGAAGACATAGGCAAACTTGATTGGGTGCGACTAGTTATAGAAGCTAGAGAAATAACAAAATATATCTACAATCATCTTTGGGTTCTTAGCTTGATGAGAGAGCACACCAAGGAAAAAGAGCTTGTTCGAGTAGGGGTCACCAGGTTTGCAATAAACTTTCTTACATTACAAAGTATTTGCAGTTTGTTGACTCTTTTGAAGCAAATGTTTGTCTCAAGCATGGATGGATTCATCCTATTTCAAAAAAGCTGATGAAATGAAGGTTGCGAAGACAGTTTTCAATGAGGCCTTTGAAACAAGAGCTATAGAGATCATCAAGGTAACTTGAAATTGCATTTTAAATTTCAAGTTGTTTCCCTTGTTTTCAATTTTTTAAACTCAAAGTATTTATTTTATAATTTATCTATAAGTTTGTAACACTAACTTTAATTTGTTTGTAACTTTGTAGCTGTTTGAGCTTTTGGTGAGGGTTTTGCGATTGATGGATGGAAAGCAAAATCGAATGGGTTATATTTATGAGGCCATGGATAGAGCCGAAGAGGTTGTTCAAAATTATTATAGAGGGGATCGAGCCAGATTTGATCCCATTTGGGAGTTGATTGATCGGAGGTGGAGTAGTCAACTCAACCAACCCATCCATGCAGCAGAGTACTACCTTAACTCCAATTTTTTCTACTCTAATTGCTTCACAGATGCTAGTGAAGAAGTTATGGAGGGACTCTCAACATGCAGTGAGAGTATGACACCCGATGTTTAAGTGAGGGACCTCATTATTGCAGAGTTGTAGAACTACAAGCAGGCAAGAGAAAGGCTCTTTTTTAAAGCAGTAGCTATCTGAGGGAGAGCCACGCAGTCACCACGTAATACAAAATGAAGTTTTTAATTGTACCTTACCAATTATATATTTATAATTATTAATTTTTTACAAACGTTTTGAATATCTTGTTTGCAAGGTCATGGTGGGAAGATTGGGGTAGAAATACCCTAAATCTTCAAAGGCTAGCCGTTCGAATTTTATCTTAGCCTTGTAGCACTTCTGAATGTGAGTGCAATTGGAGTTTGTTTGACTCCATTCACACAAAAAAGTGCAACAAGTTAAGCCAACAATGCTTCAATGACTTGGTTTTTGTGCAATACAACTTTCGACTTCATACAAAAAAATTGGAGAACGCATCAAATAAACTATTGATCTAGATGAAATCGATCCCTACATTGATTGGATTGGATAGGAGGAGCTCCCCATGTTTACAGAGGAGATTGTTGATTTCGAGAGGCAAGCTATGGAAGGTGCAATTGAAACAAAAGGGGAGAGATTGGATTGGAGGACATCCTTGAAGATAAGGCAGAGGCAGAGATGGAGTAACAGGGGCAAGTGCAGCCTTCTAGACAGAGCGAGGCAGGGCAGTCGAGTGGGAGACTAGAGTTTCTCAATCTCCCTTAGTTTTCTAAAGAGTAGGGAAGAGAAAATTATAGATTATTGTAATTTGTACTTGTAGTCTTGTAGATTCTTGCATAATATTATAAGTCTATAAGTATCATTGTATTTTGTGACTTTGTTGTATTCGCATGATTATGCGATTTTGTACTTTGTATTCAAATATAATAGAAAACACTTTCTCTATGTTTTACAGACTCATTTTGTCTATTTTGCTTCTATAATTTCTATAAATTTTTTTTTGTGATAAATTCAAATATTTTTTACCTTTGTCGGTTATTTGACTGAGCAAGTCGAATAACCGTTGGTTATCCATTTTGGCCCCTTGGCAAGTATTTTCCCCAACTAGTTATGCGAACTATGGTCTAAGATCCATTTGTATTTTCTAATTAATTGTATTTATTATAGATAAACACATAAATATGTGCACACATTATCCATAATTTATTATAAATAAGAATCTTATTTTAAGATGTAATCCTTAAATTAGGTTTTGTCTAATTTGATTGATCCACTAAAGATAGAGTTTTTGTCTACACCCCACCTTCTTAACTATACAAGAACAAGAGTGTGGGTGAATAATGATGAGAAAAGTGAGTTACACTGTAATCAATGTAGTATTTTGCCAAAGTTAATCAAAAGCAGTAGACCTTTCTACCAGGTTACATATGTCTTATTCTTTATCACGTTGAATTTATTTTAGCATTGCATGCAATTGTGGGTGTGTAATGTCCATAATCGGACATTTTTAAACAATTCTGGATTTACTGGAAAACCCTAAGGCAACAATAATAAGATCTAAATTTTATTGCAACAAACCCTTGTGAAAAATTCTATTATTTATGACAACAAACCCTAGAAACAAAATACCCAAATGGTTTGGAAATCACTGATAAACCCTCTGAATATTTATATTTGATTTCAAAGGTCAAATATACAAGATGAAATCAAATACAACTCAAAACAGATTTTATTTATTTATTTTCCACATCTAAACCATAGAGAAATACTCGAAGGCTGATTACAACAGTTCCACCACAAATGATGCTTTAAATGGGATGTTGGGGCCAAAAGATGATCATGCAAATTGGAACCACGAAGATCTACCCACTAAAATGGAGCCAACAATGAAATGTGTTTCCAAAGGGTGATGTTAGCACTTAATCAGGGCCTAAATGGGCTCCAAACGCTATAACTGATGATGCCCTAGCTGTAATTGCAATTCTTGACTGAAAATCAGGTCTGAAACGTGCCCCAGGTGAACTGAAAACTGAATATCCCTAGTTGAAGCACAACTACAACCCCTGGACGGAGTTACCTTGGGAGATGAGATGAGAGGGTTTTCGTCCTCAAATCCATCTGCAAAGGAGGGTTTTCGCCGTTTATTGTTGTAGCTGAAGCGTTTGATCAAACATACATGAGAGAGTAATATGAATTTTCAAGATGATCTCCAAATGAAACCCCAAAGCTGCCTTTTATTATTTTCCTTTTGCCTTTTCCAAGTGGGGCACTACAGTTTGGCCCTTTTCTTTATTTTAAATAAAGTAACGCTTATATTTCTATTTTAGCATTGACTTTATTTTACATTAAAAATCACCTTCTTAATTAAATAATAATAAAATGTAAGTTGCCTTTAATACAATGTAAAGTTTCTTTTTCGCTAACTTAGTCATAATATTGTTTTAAGTATTTAAAAATAATTTTAATTTTATTAATAATAAAATTATTAAATTGCCCAAAAGATTAGAAATGACCGGGCTCAACTTAAATAATATTATTAATTATTTTAAACTAGAAAAGTGGACATGATAGGGTGATTGTCTTAAGGTTGATTATCCTAAATCATGAGATAGTTCCACAATTTTACATACGTCACAAGTTGCATCCTGTTACAAGTATCATTTGCCACTCTTTGAATGAGCATTTGCATAAAAAAGTGAGGTCATAGATATGGACACAAATGCAATTTTTTAAGATAACATCCGGATACTGTACTCTTGAGTTAGCTGGTATTATAAGTTCATATATTGAATTGTTTTCTATTTGTCTGAAGACAGATATGCCAAGGTTCAATCATGACAATATTAATTTGTGTGCAGCCATTTTTTGCCTCTACAAATCATAAACACGTCATGTTGAATCAACAGACTTCTTATTCGGAACTTGCAGCAAGTCTTTGGCTGTCTATACGCCTCCAGGTCTGATATAATAACTTCATTTCATTGACCAATGCACATATGCTGAAAATTCTATCATATGTTTATCCAATGGGTTGAATGTAACATAAAATGTTTTGCTTCAGTATCTTACACTGAAGAGTCAAACAAGAATTGTGCATTAAACATAACTAAAGAGCTTTTGGGGAAGTTATGCTCTCATATATGTGAATGAGTAATCGAACTGTTCTATATTGGAAAACTAATATTGGTCATGTGCCTGACCTCAGTTGTTGGCAGCGTTTGTCATTTCTTTTATTAGCATCATGGCTGTTCTTGGTCATTACCAAAGACTGCCTTTTAATTCTGGCACAGCTGGCCTGGTATGGTTTGTGTCTTATCAAGTATTCAGATTCTTGTGATAATGGTTGTTTTTCTCACGTTCATAATTTTACAATTCAGGACAATACTTGCTACGTACCAAGTGATTTGTGCAGTATGTATTCCTAGTTTATTGTTGTGAGTTAGGGTGAAACTGCAGGTGGGATTAGCTCTCTCATATGCAATACCAATTATTTCATTGTTGAATGGTCTCCTGACAAGTTTTACAGAAACTGAAAAGGAAATGATTTCAGTAGAGAGAGTACAGCAGGTACAAAGTTGCAAACTTTTTCTTTCCTTTCTTTTTTAAGTCTACAACATGCTTAATTTGTGAGTTTTTAAAATAAGATCTTTCCTTTTTTTCAGTACATGGAAGTTGTTCCTGAAGAAATGGAGGGAAATTTATGTGTTGATCCAAATTGGCCAAAGGAAGGACATGTTGAATTTAACAAGGTTACCTTGAGATATATGCCATTTTTACCACCAGCTCTGCAAGCAGTATCATTCAGTATTCATGCAGGCGAGCAGGTTTCTCAATTTTGAGACTTTTACAATGCACCATGTCATTGTCATCAGAAACTGTATTTTGAGGCAAAATGAAAACTTCAAAGAGTGATTACATTTTTACTTATATTTCAGTAGATGATTCACCCTTTGATTTTTTTGATATATGACAGGTTGGAATAGCTGGAAGAACAGGTGCTGGAAAGTCAAGTATTCTCAATGCCTTATTTCGCCTCACCCCACTCTCTGATGGGAAAATACTTATTGATAACCTGGACATTGCAAATGTTGCTCTCAAAGAACTCCGGTCGAGACTGACTATTGTCCCTCAAACTCCATTCTTATTTGAAGGAACATTAAGGTGGTTCCCTATTGGGAAGATGCAAGTGAATTTTATTAAGAAAATGTTTATTTGTATTTTTGATGATGCCTTAACTCTAAATCATTTTGTATTTATTTTTTCTAAATGGCTCAAAGTTTCGTGAAAGATCATTCTTATTTGAATTGTGATACAAACCACAATCTATGCCTATGTTTCAAGATATTGTGTTGTTCAAGCGAAAAACAAAACATGGACTTGATTCTACCTGCATGAAATGAACATTTTAGGTTTCCTGTTTTGTAGGGAAAATTTGGATCCCTTCAGTAACAGTCCCGATTCAACTATTTGGGAAATCCTTCAAAAGTGCCATATTAAGGAGGCAGTGATATTAAATGGTGGCCTTGATAGCCATGTAACAGAGGAAGGGGAATGTTTCTCAACTGGGCAGTGTCAACTACTATGTCTAGCACGTGCATTGCTGAAGTCTTGCAAGGTATGCATAAAATGGTCACTATTTCCCATTGTTTTCTCCATATTCAAAACAGTTGTGGTTAAGCAATGCTATAATTGTAGATAAGTTAATGGAAAATAATATTAGTTTACCTCAAAATTGGGCACTGAGTTATATGGAAAACAACATGATTAAGGATTATCATGCCAATATGTTTAGAGAACCAAATTAGCTAGAAGTTTAGGATACGACTAAGCAAACTTATAAACATTGTAATGATCCCTGGATATAAAAAATGATTATGAGTGTAAGAGCCAAAAAGTCAGATATGCAAAAACCTGACCCCATCAAATAAAGCAGGCATAGCGCCCTCAATTACTTGTCCGCTCTTTAGTATCATTCAATTCAGTCATGAATTCTGGCCGTTTGTCTTGATGAGCTCTCCATTCTCTCAAATAATACTTATCACAACTACAAAAATGGAAATCAAGTATCAAATTGGCATTTCTATTTTAAAATTGGCCATTCAAAATGGCTCATGACAGAATGGACTAGGTCAAATTAATCATACAAGGGTCAAGAAGCTCTAGACAAAATTAACAAAATATTATGGCCTGCATTTGAAGATTGTATAAATGGTGAAGTAGGCTGATCTAGAGCTCTTCAGACCAGATAATTGAGCACATTTGGATTAAAAAAATGGTATGTAAAGGCATGAGAAACTATCCGAACACATTTATTATATATTTCTCAGCATTTTAGAACATAAATTACAGCATGCAGTTGCAGCTATAAGTCAGAAACAACATGGGTTTCAGTACCTTGAGGCCGAATGCTAGCTCATATGCTCAAGTATCACTGTGTTAAAGTGATGAATCATGTTGTAGTGCTCGCAGAGCTTGGACCTTGTACCTGTCAAATGGGATAGCTCCTATCAAAGAACATAGTGTGATATATTCCAAATGGATATTGAATTCCATTTTACCTCAAGTTGCTCCTCAAAAGATTGTAGATATTTGGAAATGTCCGCAAGCTCCTGCCAGACTGAAGGCTGCCATATGCTCACGTCCTTGTGTTGTTGTTGTCCTACTTGGCTCCTCCAATGCAAAGACAGTTTTGGGAAACCAAATTCTTGGGTCCTAAAGGCTCCTCCCATGATTTGGCGAGTTGTTCCTTCCCATATCTGATAGAAATCAGATGGTGGATGGGCTGGAGATAATTATAACAGCCACAAACCACTTGGGTTATCATCCAATTAGGTACACAGGTGGCTGCCATGAAGATCTTCTTCAGCTGAACCCTTCCTCCAACTTCTTCCATCAAGATTTCTCCCTTATTTTGTGCAAGCTCGCAACTACCCTTAGCTGATAACAACCATCCTATATCAGTTATGTTCATAACTAGCAACATGAAAAAGGTACAACAAGTACCCAACTAAAACTTCCTTGCAATAATCAACTTCTTGGGCAATGTAAAGGCTGAGAACAACCATGCAATGACTGAAAATATCCTATGAGCAGCCACAAACTGAAAAAAACTCCTTCCCTTGATTGAAGCCACTTGTAAACCCACCTGTATGAGGATTAATGAAGTAATGTGGTGGCTGGTAATGGTGATGACAGCAACACTAAAAATTAGACTCATTGTTGTCCCAAAGGTTTTCCCTCTACCCTTTGTGTAATGTCCCCTTCTTGGGTTTAGCGTTGTCTAGAGACCCTTAGCCTATTATGTGGTTTCCCATCAGCTAAGGGGATGAAGGAAAAGGGGAAACATAGTCCTTTTCTTTTCTAAGTTGCCAAAAGTAGCTTCATGTTGGCAACTTTTCTATTTTGAAAGTAAATGAGTCACTTTTTAAATTTATTATTTTAACCCTTGGAGCATACCACTTTTGGAGTTGGATTTGAGGGAAAAGGTATAAAAGGAGATGGCGAGGTTTGTTTCTGGGTATGATCACCTACCATTTTATTTTTATGAGTTGGGCACGTTTGCTTCTACTTTCAGCCAATGAGGACGAAAACCCTCTTCGATAATCTGATATTGGGGACGAAAACCCAAAGTATTCAACTAGTGGCTTCATTCAGGAGTCAAATTGGAGCGAAAGATTGTTTAGAACAAAGCACAAAGGTCTAAATTAGTGTGGGGCAGCAGCTAGGGCAACTTTTAAGGTGGGTGCAGCAGCTGGGAGACATTTTAGACACTGGCGACCTGCTTGAGAGGGTTTCAGCAGGGTTACGTCACCCCTATTAGGGTTGGCATCACCCTAGGAGGGTTATTGTGAAGGTTATGCAGCTTCTGGTTCAATCGGTTGGTCATTTATTGTTTAAATTTGCATTGATATTTTCAGTTGTGAATTATTTAATTTTTAAGGTTGGAAAATTATTATAAAATTCAGATTTGGGGTTTAAGAGCTCTACCATTGATAGAGATTGAAGCACCTTATTTTTTTGAGGGTTCCTATATGCTTCATATTGTTGTATTATATCTTGTGAATGACTGAATTTGCAATTTCTTGTTAGGGTTTCAATAATATATTCAGAATTGTGTGAGGGTTTTCTACAAATTCTAGAATTGTTTAATTTGGCCCTCAAAGGGATATAATAGTGGTATCAGAGCCATTTTCTTGCCAACGTGTGAACCATGGGATCACTACATAAGGATATTGTGGCCAATTTTAATTTATACAAAACTCTTCCAACAGAGATTCGAGAAGAAATATATTTTACAAACTTTATGGAGTTGGAGACACGGAATGGACAAGCGTACTATGAAGTGTGGTCATATAAAGGGAAGAGTCAAGATCTGAAGCTCAAAACCCTACTGAGGAGCAAAAAGAAGTCCACATGTGAGTTGAAGGTAAAGATCCTTCAGTAGTAGAAGATTTTTTATTAACTTCTAATGATTGCATATGTCAACAAGATATTGATGAAGTCAAGGCAAAAGGGCTTTGCTTGTTGGATGTGACGAGTTCAAGGTGAAGGTGAACACTTTGGTGACAGCCTAAGGTATGACAAGGATGATCATACTTCAGATTTGTTGCTGCATAATATGCCAATACAAGATTCATGTCATCATGGACAACACTCTAAAAATGATGATAGGGTCAATTATACAACTTGCAGCATAGGGCATATAGATTCTTTGATTCAAGTTCAAAATTGTTTTAGCATATGGGGTTCGGGTGATCTTTTGAGATTGAAGAAGATCATGCCAAAGATAGCTAGTTGAAATTAAAAGGGATGATATATAAACCAAAAAAGTTACTGCTGTGTTGGGACAGAAAGAGGCATGATGTGAATTGATTATTAGCAAAAACAAACTGCAAGAGAAGACACTCAAGGTGAGTAGCATTGTTGCAAATGAAATCATTGGTTTCTATAATAGGTGTATGTTAAAAATTGTTAGCAATTTTATTATTGTGTGATTAAGACCATAGCCAACAAAGAAAACCATCATGCGTCGGCATATCCACCTTTTTAGGTTGCTTACCAGAAGCATGCAATGGGTTATATGGATCCTCTAGACTAAACAGTTCCATACCATTTTTATGAGCAAAGATGAAACTCTGAGTTCTTTTCAGCTATTCAGATCTTGTGTGAAACTAAAACATAGGTACGAAGTTGGATTCATCTCCCTAAGATATGGCCCCAACTATGTCTTAAACCACTAAGGGAGGATCTCATACATCATCACTGTCCTTCATCTAGCCAATCAATTGTTGTTTCCACTTCTCACTGCGCAATCTCTCACTCGTGGACACCGCCTAGTTCCCCTGACCAAATCCCTCCTCTTGGATGCGCTTATGTCACACAAGATTTCTTAGGGTTGTCTCTCTCCCCGTAGACATGGTTAACTCATATTTGCAACGTTGCGCCCATCTCTCATGTCCTGTTGGTCTGGGATCTAGCTCCTCCATCTCGTTACTCTTCATATCTAGCCCAGATTCACCCTTTGCTATCCCCAACTCCCTACCCTGGCTGGGCCTCTTTGTGTGGGTAGGAGACTATTCCCTTCTGAGCCTCTCCACCTTGTCAACCAACAACATCTTGATCCACAGCACGAGCTTCTTCATAAACTTTCTTCGAGATGGGGTGAAGAAATGAGTTAGCGCCTCATCCACAGATGTATAAGTGGTAACCACATCTCAAAAATTTAGCTCTCCACTACTCCTTTCACAAATTTTTCCACAACACAATTCCACACAATATCTCACTTTCTCAACAACTCAATATTCTTAGGAGTCTATTCTACCTCTTGATTGTGCATAGAAAATTGCCTCTTTTTCCAAGTTGAGATCCACTCAAATAGATGTGTAGGCAACTTAGTGAAAACCACTTCATACAAACAATCATACAAAGATTGATCCCTCCAATCTTCTAGTTCAAAATAAGCAGGCGCCTCCTACTACACAAACTCCAATGTCTTGAGATTTATCCATGAATCCGTCTCATCCTATTAACCCTCCTGAACATTCTACAATTGCAAAGCTCATTGAGGATCTCATAGCAAAACCAAAATGTTAGCTATTTTGTCATTGTATGATTAAGACCATAGCCAATAGATAAAACCATCATGCACCAACATACCATAGACATGTCACTCACCTGAGGCACACAATGGATTATGTGGACCCTCTACACTAAATGGTTTCAAACTAGTTCTATGAACAAAGATGAAATCAACATAATACATCATCCATAACTGAGCATTAAGAGAATATGACATCAACCACCACAACAATGTGCATTGGAATAGAGTTGTATTATATCACCAAGCATAAGGAATACAATAGATATTATATGGATGTTGTCTATTGGTTTTGTATTATAGTTACAAGTGTATGGCATGATGATACACCTTTATAGAGAATTTGTGTATATAAATAATAGTTTGATATAAACATCTAAAAAAAATCAATTGTTGTTTAGAAAAATAAATGTATAGGGTTTGCTATTTAATTTTAGATGTAGAGGCTTTGGATGGGCCCCTTGATCTTTTGAGGGCTTGGGAAATTAAAATATAATTGTTTTTTGGGTGCTGACAAACTACCTTGAGAATTTGGAGACAAATGAAAAAATTCAGGGTGACTCTAGGCATACTCGAACCCTTTTCTCAGTTGTTTTTCCTGGACACAATATAGAGGTTATGAGACCTATTTCCCAATTTCACCATATTCACTCAATAAATATGGATAGAGTTGTGAAGTATAACAATCACTTGTTGTAATTAGTGTTATGTTCAATGTTGATGGGCAATGGATTCTAACTAGTTTGTCTAGTCTTGTACATGGCTCTTGGTCTATGCTAGGACACCCACCAAAATTGAAGCCTTTATTGTGCATATGATAGACTATTCAAGAGTGACCACCAATGGGACTTCTAGTGTTGAGGTTTGTACAATTGAATTATGGATACTATATGTGTCAACGTGATGTGATGCATGTAAATGTTTTAGATATGTTATGGTAAATTGCCTATGTTACCATTAATAACATTGCCAAATTTTGGACCAAGCAAAGAGTATTTTTCATATGGTTGCCATGTTTGATGGTTGTTGGTAGGCATGTTGAGCATAGAATAGGAGTTATGATGAGTTTATGCATTCCAAACTAGAATTTTACCACCTCTTAAGCATGGTGAATGAAAGATTTTTATTTTTTTTTGGTCTTTGGGAATCTGTGGAAAAGCTTGTGGGAATGGACTAGATGCCTGAGGAAGAGCAGCTTGCAGCAAGTAGAGAGTATGAGCATGGGAGGAGTGGCTCACAAGATGACAATGTTGGTCTTTTTTGTGGGGGAGGGGGGCGAGTGGGAGGTTAGTTTTTTGTAGGATAGAGGAGAGAGAATGCTGGACTGTTAATGATAATAGCGAGAGACTAGATCATGATTCATGAGGCAGCTTGTAGAAAATTTGTGAACATGGGTCTGCAGATAAAAGAGAAATGTTGGCAAGATAACATTTCAAAAGTTATTTTTTCACAATGAATGTATAAAGTACCATGATAAAAGTAGGGGCGGTTGGAACATGCGAGAATGCAGAAGATCAAACTAGGATAATAGTGTAATAGACAAGTGATCAAGAAGATAACATATATTCAAAAGGAAGAGACACTAGAAGCTTTCTATTTTTCAATTAGATGATAAACAATACTTGCACCTCATCAGCAAATAAAAGTTACGCACAAGCACCATCTAATGAAGCATGTAAACCATAAAATGAATTTGTGCCTTGAAGCAATAGATAAAGAAAAGCGGAAACAATTTCCATTGATGGAGAGAGAAATGAAAATTAAGGGAGAATCAACACATTAGTTCGACAAGAAAGATGGAAGGATACAAAGGAACATGAATTCAATTTGAAAATTGTGTTCAACAATCTACAAGATCATGTTTTTGGAGGACTTCATAGGATTGGTACTGTGAGAAAGCTTGTTGTTGGATGTGGAATTTTACTTTAACATGGATAGAGCCCACTGCAATAGATAAACATAAAGTTTTCAA
This sequence comes from Torreya grandis, assembly GCA_037957365.1. Taxonomy (NCBI): domain Eukaryota; kingdom Viridiplantae; phylum Streptophyta; class Pinopsida; order Cupressales; family Taxaceae; genus Torreya; species Torreya grandis. The sequence goes on along the minus strand of JARHVA010000074.1, from coordinate 2,086,881 downwards.
AATTGCTTTTAACTAGACAAGTGAAGATTGCTAATAATGACTAGCAAGTTTACTTCATGAGGTTGAGAATACAATCCAATTTGGATGAGATAAAAACTCTTGAAAGCTAGTATTGAAAAATCATTTTTCACCTTGATAAGATGATGATTGAGGCAATGATGTACGAATTAGTGTCAAAGAAAATCTCTTTTAAAATAGTTGAATTGGAGTGGAATGGAGTGGTGGCCCCACTCTAGTTGTGCCTCAAAGTCATTAGCAAAAGTATTGTACCATTTTAAGAGAAAACAAGGAAAATGGAGGGATGTTGTGGTCCCTATTTAATGAAATTGCACATATGATCATAATATTGAAACAAGATAAAATTAGAGGGGGTTCACAAAAGGTTCGAAGTCTAAACAAGATGATAGTAGATGAATACCACTAAAATTTGTTCATTTAAACATATTTTAGAAAAACAATGAAGTTTAGATTAAAATCTGATAGAAAAGCTTTATGAAATTTTTTAAGTCTAGTAATAGTGAGGAACATGTTTAACAATGGGGGGAAAGGATCTAATATGAATACATCCAATTATGGAGATACGAGATGCTCAACTAGGGCATCCAATTAAATAGATACATGATGCCCTAGAAGGGGAAAACAAGACATCTAATCAAGTCATTTTAGAGGTTTTGATTAAGACATTCATATGAAGAAAATGAAATGTCTGTATGGAAAAATGGAATACTCCCAAGTCCCAGTGACAATGCCCTAATATGAGGGTGGTAGTGACCCAACTTTGGAGCTAGTACAAAGAATAAGAAGAAGTCTAGGATGTCTTGCAAATGAACATTCTTGGAGGGGAATAGATATCAAGGTGAAGGCTGAGTTAAGCTAGGATCAATAAATCTAGTAGATTATGCATTTGGAAATAATTTAAGATGCCTAAAGGAAGAGGAAGATGCACTCCCTAAAGCATCCAACTAGGGCAGATTATGATGTCCACACATGAAATCATATGGAGGAGGGTCTAGATGCCCATCTAGGACTTCCTACTGATGAGATGCAAGATGCTCTATTAGGGCTGATTGTCACATTTGGAAAATTTTATGTATCATTCCATTCCAAGTAATTGTCCAATATCTCCCCTATGTAACACGATGGAATTATTTAGCCACTATGTTCACAAACGAAAAACGGTTAATGCACTAGAAATTTTGAAAAATATTCAAGTCCCTAAAAGGGTCTCAATGACAATACAAACATAATTTGCCTGTGTTAGTAACATTAGGATAAACCCCTAAAGGTCTTGTGCAAGGAAAAATCATCACCAAAAAAAATTTAAAAATGCAAAATACTTTGATGTTCATAGCCATAAAGACATCTGCAATTTGGGAATCCAACCAAACTGTCTCCCTAGATAGCCAAAACATTTTAAACAAATAAATACTAAGCAACTAAATGCATAGAAACATCTCAATACAGAGCTTGGTCCATTATACTCAAGGACTTTACTACAAGCAACATCTTTGTAGTATCCCTTGACAATTCTTGCTGGTTTGGAGTTTCATGTCTAATTATGCTTGTTTGGAATGATGTCAATTGTGATTGAAATGCTTGCAAATGATTACTAAGATGTCTAAGCAAAGAACTAAAATGCAATTCTTTTGTCTTTTGAAATGCATATATATGAACTCTACATGGAAAATGTGCACCTACAGCCAATGGACATTTCATCAAACAATTGACATACAAGCTATATGATGATAATAAATGGACATTATAATGAATATGAAGTATGCAACTTATAACTCCATTGAATGAATGCAATTCCAAGTACATATCAATGTAATTATGCCAAGACTCTTGGCTTACAAAGTGAATCTACTTCAATGCCCAAATCTGATTACAATGATCACCTACAGCTGCAACTTGATGCAATCCTATGCAATTATGGATGACTGAAATTATAATGCTTAAATGACTGGATTTACAATACTAAATATGTTGATTAAATGCCAATGAACTAAGATGTAATGTCTGATGTAAACCTGGAAATAATGGATGCCTGGACAAAATGATTCGATCCTCCTTGTGTTCAATGAAATTGCTTCCAACAAAGCAATGCTTAGCCTCCTTATCCAACAACAATGCTTCTAGAATTTATTATACCTTCTTACTTGAAATCGCCCCTTCCAGACAAGCTGCCCCTGTTCCTTGAAATCAAACCCTTGACTAAATCTGTTGATGCCACAAAACTCCTAAATGCCTATGAAATCATCTCAATCCTTCAAATAATTATGAGCTGCAATCCTATGAAGAATTCAATGCCAAATGAATGAGATATGTGCAAAATCGTGGCTCCTTCAAGCTAGGATAGATGACTGTAAATTGTCTGATATAAAATCTGATTGTGCAAGATATCAGTTCCACCTCCTAATGCAAATCGATGAAGGCTTAAGCTCTCCAAATGATCATTAAATCAAACCTCTAATCAACATAGCAAAATTTGACCTTTGGCCACAAAATTTAGCTCCAATGAAAGGACTGTAATATCCTCTTCAATCTGCAACCCTTAAGTAGATACTTTCACTACCTCAGTTATGCGAATCAATGGGAATGAACATTCCCAATGACCAAGTCAAGTATCAAATATTCTGGATGATTAGAAGCTTGGCTTATCCTTTTTTTATACTTTTTTCCTAAGTGGAAGTGGAACCTTCAAGAAGTGTTGACGCAGTGGATTGCACTCTGGACAGGAGGCCGAGCTCCTGCCTTCCACACGCAACAATGGAAACTTCCCTCTCCCCTGTGGGACCGGCGAAGCTGGGGGGAGAGTCTCTAGATAAGGGCTAGCTCCCTCTAATGTATCTTTTAGGTCCTAGATTTCCTACTGCTAACAAATAAATGGAAAAAGGGGGGGATGAAAAGGGAGAAAGATGCTGAAAACAGAACCTAAACCTAAACTAAAAGGTGATACACCAAATAGTTGATCCACTCAGCGCGAACATACACTTTTCATCAAGAAGAAGCTGGCATACACTTCATCTGATGTGGGAAACTCTTCTGTATTAGTGAGTCAGGGGTCCATAGAGATATAAGGAGGAAGAACTATCAAAGGTGTTCCGAGACACAATTTGGCAGCCTATTCACATGCGCCTATATTCCTGCTGTAGACACTTCTGGCAGACCTGCAGAAGAAGAACTTCACAATGCACTAGACATACTGGAATCGTTCTGTGAAAAGCATAAAAGAAAATGACTTAACACAAAAAGAAAACATAGACATATGCGTGAGTGCAAGTCCAGAGGGAGGTAAAAATTGCTAAGTCTTGATTCAAGGTTAAATCTGGCAGAGTTCTGCCTTACAAGCCTGAGAGATTTTGGGGCAGAGCTTTTTCTTACGAGCTAAGAGAATCTCGATCCTCTCAAAATGAGAAGTTTACAATATATAGAAAGAGGAGAAAAAGTAAAGGCGCCGCTTTGAAAAAGACTTTGGCGCTCTTGGACAAGTTGGCCCATGTGCGTTGAGAGCATTGGGAAGAGGAAGTCACTGTTGCTGATGTCATTCTTCTAGAAGAGGCCTGCTGGAACCATGCTGTGTAATCGCCGGTCTTGACTTTGGCGTTCAAACATTAATGTGAAAGCACGGGACGTGCCTCTTTTCTGCAAACAAGACTGCTCTTTCCAGATATCATGCAGTTTGTCTGCTCATAAATGCAAAATGGAGAAAGCAAGCTGCGCCGCTTACTGTTTGCACCATTTGATGACCACCTGGCAATAACTCGCCTCCCCTTTGCCACCTAGACTGTTTGTCTGTTTCTGCACTTTGTCTTCTTCCTAGGTTTGTCTTTTTCTGGCTCCTTCGGCCCTCGGGGCTATCTTCTTGGAGGGTCGTTGAGTTCCTTGGGCTCTTCTTGTTCATTTTCAAAAACAACGGCTATTTCACCGCCTTAAACTTGACGGCCGTGGGCCCGTCACTATTTGAAAATCAACGGCTAGTTCGCCGTGCTTGATTTTGACGTCTTCGGGCCTGTCACCCCTTGGACTTTCTTCGGCCTTTTCCTTTCCTTCGGCTTCTCACTCGGCCACTTTCTTCGTGGATTTTCTCACGGCTTCTTGTTGCTTCCCTTTCTGTCGAGCTTCTTGTTTTGAACCTTCTCGAAGGGAAGGTGACCCTTCAGCTTTTGGAGAAGTGTCCTTCATTTTGGCCGAGAGTCCCCCGCAAGGGCACCTGCCCTTCGGGGTTCTTCGGCGGCTTTTTTCCTTCGGCTAATTTCTCGCGGACACTTTCCCGCGGACATTTTCCCTGCGGACATTCTCCATGGCTAACTTTCCTACGGACGAAAAGTCCACAAGAATTGTCTCGACCACTTTGCCTTTGGCCTTTGGGATTTCTCTTTCGGGCTTTTCTGCCGCAGCTTCTTCGAATTTCTTCGGACATTTTGTTCGAAGGAATTCCTTAGGACAAAATGTTCGAAAGAAATCACTTCTTGCCTTAGTCTTTTTCCACGCCTTTCGAATTCCTTCGGACTTTTTGTCCAAAGGAATTCCTTAGGACAAAAAGTCCAAAGGATTTCTTCCTTTGCTTCTTCGATTGCCTTTGAAAAAAATGCCCTTCAGGAAAATTGGAAATGACCCTTCCGAAACTTACTTTTTTGGCTTTTCTCTATGGCCTCTTTGCAAATGTTTTTTGCCCTCCGCAAGGGCTCTTGAGTCCAGAACTGCCCTCCGCAAGGGCACTTGGAATGGTCCATTTTGCGCCTAAGTGTCGGGAACTCGTCTCTACCTGCAGAGTCCATAGAAAACTTCTTCGCAGAGTTCGTAGAAAACATGCCTGCAGAGTCCGTAGAAATGGGCCTGTTGAAAGATCCCAAATGAGCTCTGCCCTAAATTACTAATTTTTAAAACTTGAATTCTGCCCTAATTTTTGCACTTCAATTTTCTGCTCAAAACCCTAGGTTCTGATTTGACTTTTCTGCACCTTTGATTCCAATTGCTGCCCTAGAATTATGAATATATCTTTCTAAACCCTAGATCTGAAATCTGATTTTCTGTTCTGAATTTATAAATGATTTTGGCAGTGAATAAATGTATGTTAAATGCACAAATAAACATGCCGATTATATGCCCTTATGGAAATAACATCAACTCTGAATTCAAACACATAATATGACCATCGAACACAGACAAATGACATATAATTATGTTTTGAATACAAATGATTGCTGCTATGAAAAATATTATCCAGAATTGCAATTACATCAAGTTTATGGATTCAAACATACCCGAACACAGTCCAAATCCCTGCTGTTACAAATCAGTCCAAAGATAATATATATTTGCTCCAAAATTCTGATCAAACTCTGCTCCAAAACTGCTATGCAATTTCTGCTCCAAACTCACAATTCTCCAATGAAGTGCAATTGTGAACTCTGTATGAATTCACCTCCGAGATGCGATTGGGTTTTCGTCCAATCCACCTTCTTTCCTCTAAGGGTTTTCGTCCTAGGAAAAGTGTTGCAAACAAGTTGCAGATCCACAATGGGAAAATAAAGAAAGATGCTGACTGAATTAATTCCAAAAGACTTTCTCAACCTTCTTTTATACTTTTTCTTTTTCCAAACTCCCCAGAAGCTTCTTTTTTAACTCCAAAAATGACCTTTTCATTAAAATAATGATATTTTGACACACAAGGTCCCTGTTTAATGCATCCATGAATTAAAGCATCTCAACCTGGTTCCAATGAGCTATAATACTAAGGGCCTTCTTAAATATTTTAATAAATTATTAGCAACTTTAGTAATTTAATTAAAATATAACCATTAATACACTCATTTTTGCAGAACTGTCGGAAAGTATCGGAATCAAAATCTGACTACACTGGAGTGATAACAATGATGAATAATGAAAATCGAACCCAACCAGGTGGCTTGCTATAAATAGACGCTCTCTCCAAGAATCTTGGAGAACGCACCAAAAGCTGAAAATCACTTCGAAAAGTGGCATAAGAGTCCTCTAGACCATTTGAGCTCTTCACCAACATCAAACATCCTTTCAGACAAGGCTAACGGTCACTGAGAAAGCTGAAGCCAACTACAATACTGAAGCGACCCAAAATGGGGACATTACACCTGCAAAGTCCATAGAAATGCCAGACTTGTGCAAAATCAAAAAATGAACTAGCTCAGAACAGCAGGGAGAGAAGGGGACCGATTTTTGGCCTGTTGGACCAAAAATGGTCAACAAGAAGCTTTTAGAGAATAATATTAAAATATTATTTTACTTTAGTGACTTTTTTTATGATATAATATTTTATTCAAGTCACTTTATTAAATTAATTAAATATAAGGTAATTTTTTTAATATTTATTTATTGTGATAATCTTACAAATAATTAATTTAATTCCTCTTTTAATTTAATTAAAATAATCAATTAGTCATCCTTATGAGAAATCATTATTTTGGACAACTTAATCAATTAATTTAATTTAATTACTCCACCTCAAAATTGGGGACATTACAATCTTGAGAAACTTGAGTTCACTTCAACCAAAATCTTGAGATACTCAAGTTTGTTTTAGGCAACACCTTGGTAGACTCGAGGATTTCATGATAAAGCAATGTCCTGAGAAACCTGAAGGCTTCATTGACATACTTATGCTTCAAAATATTTGAAAAATTCTCTTATAACAATACCTAGAGAGAGTTAAAGATTCACTAAGGCAATGCCTTTGGGATACTCAAGGGCTCCACTATATCCTCAATTTCCGAGCAAAGCTTATCCTTGATGGGTCTCATCACCATTTGGCATTGATCATTTTCAGTTCAGAGCTAAGCCCAGACTGATTTCATCATTCTTGAACGGACAGTTGTATGCATGCCAGCAAAACCACATATTTTTATCATCACTTTGACAATTTGCAGTCAAAAGCTTTTAATTTAGTAAGTACAATTCTTATGTAGCTCTTATGACAATCAATGAGTTTAAAATTAGGTAATTGTTATATACTCTAGGCAAAAATACATTTATGATATTCATAATACTATAAAAAAGGTTCAAAGAGTAGTTGTGATGCATGAGTCAACATAACCCACTGATATGTCATATAATTAGTCAAAGAACATAATTATCAATTTCTCTCAGGAATCTAATGGAATCTTTTTATCTATAGCCTTGGTTAGTTCCAAAATGGCCTCGTGATCCTTTAGGTTTTGTTTCATTCTGGCTATGCAGGTCTGAAATCCTACCTAATGGCCCTCACTTTTGTCACACACACTGTTCTGCCCATGTGGACCAACGTTGATATTGGCAAGTTTCTTCTATGTGCAAATGGGTTCCATTCTTGTGCAATTGGTTTCTTCACTTATAACGGAGGTTTTTCTTTGCACTTCTATTGGGAGTTCCCACTTAGTTTATAGGATCTAATTTGATATAAAAATGGTACAAATATTTTCAACCAATGCTTCTAACTATTCTTGATTTTTTTTCAGTGCCTTGTTAGGATGTGATTGATCTATATGGGGTCCAAATTTGAGTTTGCAAGGTCTGCATCTTACTGCTAACTGTGAACTCTTATTATGTGCCAAAGGCATCTTTCCACAATAAAATTTTGCAAGAACTATATCCAATAAGCTAGTTTAGACTTAATGCAAGGGAGGCATGACTTCTGCAACATAGGTGGTTACCTTTGCTTTTATCATCTTCATGGTTTTAAAAGTTCGACAACTCTCACCATGATCCCTTTATCCATCAAGGTCTCATATACATTAATTAACATGAGTAACTGGCCAAACTATGTCGATCTCGACTACAAAATTGATTCCTCCCCCAACCACAAAAGATTTTTAAATGGAGGGTCACCCCTTGCTCTCAAATGATCGATACTCTAATTGTGGATTTACTCCATAGTCTTCTCAATGTCTACCCTCCATTAGTTTGATAGAATTTCTTTCCCTTCGAGACCAAGGCTTATGCCAAGATCCTTCCCACTTCAAGCAATTATGGCTTTATGAAATATCCCCTTTAAGATATCTCCTTAAAACTCAAAAAAATTACTAAAAAAATCTTTAAAACTGAAAACTGATTTTTCAGAACAGCAAGGTACAAAATTCTAAAATAAATAATATTTCTCAAAATATTCAGTTTTGACAATACCCAGATGCTTCAAATGATGTAGAAAAATAAGTAGAATATTAAACAACTGAAAAATAATTTTTATGGCGAAAAGTTGAATTTATTTCCTTATTTTCATGACTGCAAATGGGAAAAATTACAGTTAACCATAAACTACGAAATACAAAGAGAAATTACCAAGAATAAATCCCTAGGGCATCAAGGTGATGGCAGCAAGCTCCAGCTCTGAAATCTTTGAAAAATATTCATTGAAACCCCTCCTAAAATCTTCCTGAATCTCCCAAATGAGTCACCGCACTTATGGGAGATGCCCAACAACTCCAAATCAGAAAATGGATGAGCCCGAATGATGAAGCATTGTCTTTTTCCTCCAAATCTGAAATCTCTAACGTATCATTTGACTGTACTCTAAATCTGAACCAAACGAATCGCAAGCTAGGGTTATGGGTTTGAAACCCTCACCAAAGAATGCTTTTCCAGCTAGGAGTGGATCTCTCACCACCAAAGCTAAGGATCCTACATAATCTGACCTCCACAAGCAAAAAGACTGAAAATAACAGCAATTGAAAATAATTGAGTGTATGAATGCCCTCAAAAATGACCACAAGAGGATATATATAATCATCCTCCAAAAAATGTTATAAACTCCACCGTTGGATTGATCCAAATCCAATACCCACCATAAAGAAGCCTTTAATATCTCAAAAGAGGCAAAAGAAACTCTAATGCCCCCTTTTGGGAAATTGCCATGTGCATAAATATAACTTAAGTGACTTTATTGTGCACATGCTAGAAAAACACTTAAGTTGTCCCAACAAAAGAATAAAACATAAAGTACCACATTTTCACCCATCACTTAAGTCAATAACGAATTATAACATAAAGTGAAGTGGTAATGAAAATCCATATCCAATAACCCCTAACATCTTTAGCCTCTTGGATATGACCAAGGCTAAGACTGAATTAAGCCTCGTAGGCCTCCTGCATAGGAATGGGGACATTACAGTCCTTCCTTCCTGAAATTTTCTTACCCACAAGCAAATGCAAACCAAGATGCTATAATATCTGCTCTCCCTCCCAAGTAGTATCCTCAAGTGGCAAATCCTTCTACTGCACTAGATATTCTGTAATCACCCTGTTCTTGAGCTTTCTTTGCCTCACCTCAATGATAGTCTCTAGTTCTAAAACAAGCTTTCCCTCCTTGTTCAAAGGTGGCAAGTTTGTAGAAGGTACAATATGTTGTCCAAGTGCCCTTTTGAGGCATGCAACATGAAAGACATTGTGGATCTTGCTATGTTTCAAAAGTTCTAACTCATATGCAACTGCCTTGACCCTCCGAACTATCCTGTATGGCCCATAGAATTGTAGTTTCAACTTCTCAGCACCACTCTTCTTAAGTGAGGATTGCTTCTAGCGCTGCAAACATAGAAAGACCAAATCTCCTACCTCAAAACACCTATCAACCCTGTGTCTGTCTGCTTAAATCTTCTATTGATTCTATGCTTTTTGTAGATTCTCCTTGAGGGCCTTCAAAATATCCCGATTCTCCTGTAACCAATCACAAGCTTTGGGAGCTCAGGTATTTGACAGTACCAGGTCCACAAATGATGAAACATCATATCCATACAATGCACGAAAAGGAGCCATGCCAATACTCATCGGATAGGTAGTATTATAACAATACTCACCCAAGTGTAGCCATCTAATCCATGCCTACTAATGTCCTGCTACATAGTTACAAAAGTAGCCCTCTATCCACTTATTGACTATTTATGTCTGCCTATTTGTCTATGGATATAGCGAGTATTAGGAGTCAGCTCAATACCTACAAGTCGGAAAATCTCCTGCCAAAATGTGCTCATGAAATGGATATCTCAATCACTAACGATGTTTTTAGGCAAGCCATGAAGCCTAAAGACACTTGTGAAGAATGTTTGTGCTACTTTCATTGTCGTATGCTCAGAAGGCATAGAAAAGAAATGGGCATACTTGGTCAACCAATCGACCACTACATAGATGCAATCCTGCCCATGTATCGAGGGAAGGCCTCTAATAAAGTCCATAGATATGCTCTCCCATTTCTACTTAGGGATAGGAAGAGGTTGTAGAAGTCTTGCTGAAAAAGTTGCTCCGCCATAGTTTGCTGACAAACCAAACACTCCCCAATATGGCTAAGGACATCATCCTTTAACCCTTTCCATGCGAACCTCTCTCTTATGTATTTGTAGGTCTTAAAATACCCAAGATGTCCCGCTAAAGGTGTATCGTGCACTGCTTGAAGGATCTTCTCCTTCATCTTGGACTGTGGTACAAGGAAAATCCTATCCTTGTAGTATATGAGATCATCCAAGACTTTGTATTTGTCATCCTGGATAATTCCATCTATGATCTCACATGCAAACTAACTCTTGGAATACTCAACAAGTATGTGAGCCTTCCAATCAGTTGAAATCTCCGACATAGAACTAATCATAGAATCAAGCTAAGGTCTCCTAGATAAAGCATCAACTACCACATTATTCTTACATTTTGTGTACTCTATGTCAAAGTCATAAGTCTGTACCGTGTTCACCCATCTCTCCTAGCAGTCATTGAGATTCTTCTACCCCAAGAAAAACTTCAAACTATTGTGATCTATACGAACCACGAATCTACTGTTCACAAGATATTCCCTGAATTTGACCAATGCATGCATAGTGGCCAGCATCACCTTGTCATAAATTGAGTACCCCCTCTCCATAGGACTCAACTTTCGACTCTTATAGGCAATGGGATGCCTATTCTGCATAAGTATTGTTCCAATGCCTTCCCCTGATGCATCACACTCGAGTACAAATCGTTGAGTGAAGTCTGGTAGTGCAAGAACTGGACATGAACTCATCACCTCCTTAAGGTGATCAAAGACCTATTGTGTTGAATCTGACCAAGCAAAAGCTCCCTTCTTGGTCAAGTCCATCAATGGAGCAGCCAAGCGAGAGAAGCCCTTCACAACCCTCCTGTAGTAAGTACATAGAGCTAAGAACCCTCTCAAGTGTGTCAAAGTCCTTGGTGGTGGCCAATCCAAGATCACCTGAATCTTTGCCTTGTCAACCTTGACTGCACCTCCTTCAATCACATAAACCTTGACTGCACCTCCTCCAATCACATAGTTTTGTCATGCCAAATTCACACTTAGAAGCCTTTGCGTATAGCGAATTAGCCTCCAAAATACCCAAAATCTCATCAAGATGTCTCATGTGATCATCCCATGCCCTGCTATAGACTAAGATGTCATTGAATAATACCAACACGAACTTCCGTAGGTGGCGGTTGAACACATGGTTCATACAGGACTAAAACATAGTGGGTGCATTTGACAAACCAAATGGCATCACAAGAAACTCAAAGTGACCGTAGTGGCATCTGAAAGTTGTCTTCTGCACATCCCCCTCTCTGACCTTGATTTGATGGTATCCTGATCGCAGATCTATTTTGGAAAAATAGTTTGCACCATGTAGCTCATCCATCATCTCATCAATACAAGGCACATGATACTTATTCTTAGGGGTTTTCTTATTCAAGGCACGGTAATCTATACACATACGCATGGTATCATCATTCTTCTTCACCAAAACAACTGAAGAAGCAAAGGGACTAAAATTGGGTTTGATATGTCCCATATCTAGGAGCTCATGTATGGTCCTCTCAATCTCATCCTTCAACCATTTGGGGTGATGGTAAGGATTGGTGACCACAGGATTGCTATCCTCAAGCTCGATCAAATGCTCAAACCCTCTATTAGGAGGTTGGAGGTATATCGTTGAAAATTGCACTGTGCTTGTCCAGTAGGACCTGGACATCAACATGATACTCTGGCCTATCATCATCTAAACTCTTGGTCGAAACCAAGCACTAAACTGCCCAATCCAAATCATTGTGTCTGAATGTCCTCTCCATCTGTTTGGCTATGACCACTGTGGGTGCTTCTAAAGATAATCCTCTCAAGACCACATTCCTGCCCTCAGACTTAAACTTCAGCGCCATCGTCTAGAAGTTAGTTTGAAACTCACCAAGTGAGTGAAGCCACTGCACTCCAAGCACTATGTTGGTCTCTCCAATACCAATAATATAGAAATCATCAGTAACTGTGTAGTTACTCATAGTGATGCTCAACTGTGGAACCCTCTGTGTACATCTCATGGACTCACCATTGGCTACCACCATGTTGAAACCCTCAAAATCTTTTGGCTGCAAGCCTCGTCTCTCTACCAAAGCAGCGTCAATGAAATTGTGGGTGACCTCACTATTAATAAGCACCACCACGCGTTGTCCCTGCATGACCCCTCGAACCCTGAATGCCTTGTACCTGGGGGTACTAGACAATGTAGCTATGGTCTCGGTAGGAAAAGTCTCCTTTGCAGTCTCAAAATCAGCACTATCCAATGCATCATCATCATCAAGCTCATGAGGTTCTAATACCTCATCTCCCTCATCATCACTGTCCTCATAGACCTCAATATATTGGGCCTTGCTCTTCCCAAAACAATTGTGTCCACGGTCCATGGTTGACGGCAATCGAAACATAGTTTTTGTCGCCTCGACTCCTGCTTAAGCTCTAGTGAAATAAATGGCTTCCTAGCCGAGTCCCGTCTCATATCATCCTGCGTAGGTGGAAGCACTCTCTGTTGAACTCTAGGTGGAAATCTAGATTTTGGAGTAGACAACTCCAAATCTCGAGCTCTCCTAATGGCCTCATGTAATGGAGGCTCAAATGCCTTCACGAATCCAGCCAAAGTATCTGTCAATCTTGCTATGAATAATGAAGTCAACTTCATCTCTAAAATATCAAGAGCCATCATTGAAAATCTACAATGTAGACATCCAAGAAGCCTGTTTGTCTCAAGTGAGTCAACTCCTTGAAAAATCTATCTGGATCTCTCCTGTCAAATCTATCCTTTAACCTCTATGTGAACTCTGTATATGTGGTAAAGTGCATGTGCCCTTGTGTCGCTAGTCCATGATGCCACCAATCATGTACATCTCCCTCAAGATGTAGAATTGCAAACTTAATTGCATCCTCCTCACACATGGGGTTCAAATCAAAATAAGTCTTTAGCTTCTATACCCATGATCATACAGTACACTTCTTAGAGCCATCAAAGTGCGAAATAGAAATCTGCCCCAAACGCCTTTGTAATTCAGGTACCGGCATGTGATGATCTCTCTTGGGCTTGCTTCCAATCTTCATCCTGCAATAATATGGAAATGACAAATTTTCTCTAAAACCCTTGCTCAAAGATTGGCATTTTGTCCAACAAGGCTCCTCATCAAGTGTATCTGTTAGCTGCCCCGTAAGTGATGCTTCAGAATCTTTCAAGAAAGAGGGCTCATGAAGACTTAAAGGCTTATTAAAAGAATGGGGGGATTGCTGCCTTGAATTGTTGTTCTCACCCTTTTCCCTATTATCCCTAGATTTGACACGATTCATCTTCTGTGTGAGTTGGCTCAAAGAGAGATTGGTTTTCTCCTGTTGTTTCACCATGTCAATGAACATTTTATTCATAAACTCCTCATTCAGCTCTTCCTTATATGCCATGTTTTGACCTTCCTTTCGAGGTGTATTCCTCTTGGAATATACCTTCATTCACTAACCAACAAGCTACAAGAAAGGTGGCTCTGATACCACTAGAATATCCCTTTTAGGATATCTTCTTAAAACTCAGAAAATTTACTAAAAAAACCCTCAAAACTGAAAACTGATTTTTCATAACAAGGTACAAAATTCTAAAATAATTAATATTTCTCAAAATATTCACTTTTGACAATACCCAGACGTTTCAAATGATGCAGAAAAATAATTAGAATATTAAACAACTGAAAAATAATTTTTATGGCCAAAAGCTGAATTTATTTCTTATTTTTATGACGGCAAAGGGGAAAATTACAGTGAACCGTAAACTCCGAAATAGAAAGAAATTGCGCAGAATAAATCCCTAGGGCATCAAGGTGATCGCAGTAAGCTTCAGTGCCAAAATCTTCAGAAAATAACCATTGAAACCCCTCCTAAAATCCTCTTGAATCTCCTAAATGAGTCGCCCCACTTATGAGAGACACCCAGCAACTCCAAATCAGAAAATAGATGAGCTTGAATGATGAATGGTTGTCCCTCTCCTCCAGATTTGAAATCTCTAATGTATCCTTTGATCGTACTCCAAATCTAAACCAAACAAACCACAAGATAGGGATATGGGTTTGAAACGCTCATCGGATAATGTTCTTCTAGCTAGGAGTGGGTCTCTCACCATTGAAGTTAGGGATTTTCTAGAATCTGACCTCCACAAGCAAAAACACTGAAAATAGCAGTAGTTGAAAATGATTGAGTGTATGAATGCCCTAAAAATAACCACAAGGGGATATATATAATCCTCCAAAAAATGTTATAATCTCCATCATTGGATTGATCCAAATCCAACGCCCACCATAAAGAAGCCTTTAATATCTCAAAAGAGGCAAAAGAAACCCTAATGCCCCCTTTTAGGAAATTGCTATGTACATAAATATAACTTAAGTGACTTTATTGTGTACATCCTAGAAAAAACACTTAAGTTGTTCCAACGAAAGAATATAACTTAAATTACCACCTTTTCACCCATCACTTAAGTCAATGACGAATTATAACATAAAGCGGAGGTGGTAATGAAAATCCATACCCAATAACCCCGAACATCTCTAGTCTCTTGGATATGACCAAGGCGAAGACTAAATTAAGCCTCCTAGGCCTCCTGCATAGGATTGGGGGCATTACATTTTATGTTTTTGGGAGATTGATCTGCCTAATGTGTTTTTGGATAAATGGTGTTAGCTATCCATCCCAAACCCTGTTATATAGGTGTGGGCTTAATGCATCATGCAGCAACTAGGTACACACCTACCCAATGCCTAATCCCAATGTCCTACAACATTGGTAAGCCTTACCCAAACATGGCGTGACATTCTACGAACATGGCCCACATCACAGAAGGGGTCCTATTACACCATTACAATACATAGCAACCATGTTCATACAAATCTACATGATTGGCCTATGGTGCAAACAAAATTTGTCAAACCAAGCAAAACAAGAGATGGTATTGCAACTTGGCATGTACTCCACATTCGTGGAAGGTACTCCCATACATGTTCATTTGTTGGAATTTAAAATGTTTTGGGTTGTTTGCTACTAATTTTGTTGTTGTTACAAGAAAGAATAAGCTTTAAGAGCACTCATCAAGAGTAGCTTTTCAAAATATGCAAACTCTCCACTAGAAGCCATCCACATGGAAAGTTTCAAGGGAAGATGACCAACTTGGGCAAGCACAAAAAGGATATAACAGAAAAGCAAGGTAAATTAGTTTGAATTTTTTTCCTTAGGCGCTGTCATATAGCATGAGGTACTCACACATGAATAAGATACAGTTTTGAGAAGAAAATCTCATCCAAGTAAGATACCACTATAAACAAGAGAGGCATAAGGCCAAGAAACCAAAGAAGTGCAAGAGCAAATCCATGTTTTAGGGAAGCAAGGACACCACTTGGACAAGGAGACTTCTAGGAGCATGAAGTTGAGCACAAGCACTCAAGCAAAGCCACTTTCAAGAAGAAGTTTGGCACGACACTCCAAAAAGCACTCTTACAATAAGAGTACTTGTAGCAAACTTATACTACAAGAGAGCATTCAGACTCACTTTCATAGAGAATTGAGAAAGAAAGGTATCCCATTGAGAAGGTGGAACGGTATTAACTCATCTTCTTATGAGCTTTTGTGCACCAAAAGCCTCCATATTAGGGAGGTGTGATCAGTAATTGATCAGTTAAATAGAGTAACGCCATTAATAACTCAAGTCATAAATATATTTTTTAAACTACGCATCCATTTGAATGATCAACCTTTGGGATTCTCTAGCAAGGGATTTCATTGCTGTTATTTCAAATGCTATTTTCTGGTGGCCTCTCTCTAGATGCTCTCCTAGGCTTTATCTTTTGATTCTTTAATAATGATGAGTTGACAAGGTCAATCGCTTACACTATCTTATACTTCATACTGGAAAGTTGGAAACATTGTGGATCTATAGTCAACAATCATTAGCATTTTTTAAACCAATAAACACCTGTTGGATAATAGGATTCTGTTTCCACTTGTATGAGATCCTTTAAATTATTTTATGAAATATATGTTCTTTTCTTAATTAACTAAATGCAAATAATGCAAAACCAATAATTCTAAATTTTGGGAGATTAAAGTGTTAGAACTGACCAGCTGAAGTATGTCTGGGATTCATAAATAAATCTTATTGAAAAGCATGTGCAATGATTTGTCAAACATAATTGTAGTGAGCCAAATGTTAAATATTCTTTTCAATATCTTGAAACATTTTTTTTTTTCAAAAGATTAAACTAGTTGAATATTAACTATCTGATTTATTTTTTACCTCCATATATGCAGGTGCTGTGCTTAGATGAATGCACTGCAAATGTAGACCCACAAACTACATTGATAATCAAGGATACCGTGGCTACAGAATGTAAGGGTATGACAGTGATAACAATAGCACACCGTATTACTACCATTTCCAACATGGATCGTGTGCTTATCTTTGACCAAGGGAATATTGTAAGTTGGATTTGAATTCTCTCTAATCGTAAATTTCTTATCTATGGAGAGTGGATTGCTAATAGTTCATGAGTAGGATTTCACAAACATTAGACATGACTAGAGTTACTTCTAAATCCTTTATCTTCGGCACATAGATAATTTCAAACTCACCTTATTCACTGTACAACATAATTTTTGAAATTTGCACCTTAGGAATAATCATTTTCAAATTGCAAGCAAGATGTGAAATACTGTTTAGGTTGTCTCCTAAAACACATGTTTAGTGAGGTTGATTTTCTTATTCTTTCTTTTGTATTTTTTCTACTCATTTATTCTTGTCTTTTATTGACGTTGGAGATCCAAACTAACTATTCAAAATATTTTCTGATCAAAGCTATAGAATGCAAATCAATCTTGTGCTAGAGAGGCCCCTTATCAAGAGGAACTACCAACAGAGCCAAGAGAAAGGAGATGATGGAGACAAAATCACTAGCTTGAATAAGAGACAACGCTGCAAAAATGGCTAGCATCCTTGCCAATCACTACGAAAAATCCAATTCAGCGTCTGATAATGGTTGCGATGTGTCCATTTTCTGCTACTTCCGATTTTAACAAGAACTTCAAAATCGAATGTGATGCTTCAAGACAAGTAATTTTTGTCATAATAATGAAGGACAATGGCCCTGTTTCTTTTAAGAGTTGCAAATCGGGAGGCATAGATTAGATCTTTTCTAGATATAAAATAATAAAAAGGAAATGTTAGCGATTCTAGATGCACTTGACTAGTGGCATCACTATCTACTTGGAAGACACTTCATAATTAAGACAACTTATAAAAGTATAAAGTATTTTATCACAAAAAGCAAGAACGGAAGCCCAACACAAGTGGGTATCTAAGGTACAAGGACTCTTATTTTGAAAAACATTACAAGACATGGAGGGATATATTGTAGCTGATGCACTTTCAACAAGGGACAAAGATGTGTCATTGTCTTAAGTAACACCTACATGGATAAATGAACCCTATGAAGAATAGAAAAACATCATGAGACACAACAAATAATGAAAAAATAGACAATGGAGAAATGGATTCCGAACACTTTGATTGGAGAGCCAATACCATATGGCATACTTAAGCCCAAAAATCAAAACAAGGAAAAAGATTCTTGAAGAGGCACACTTTGGCCCTATGGTTAAACATTTGGGCATGTTAGAATGCTATTGTTGTCAACCTGGAGCTACACCCTGAATCGAAGACGTGCATGAAATGGCCAGTCCTCTATCTGGCTGAAACAATGGGATCTTCTCACGAGGGTGGGTGCCTCAACCGTGAGAAGAACCTCCAGAGAAGGTTGGTTCCTATAAGATATATTAATGAGGATCTCTACTCTATGCTGCGGACTACCATGGAAAAGGGAGAATGAAACTTTAAGGGGAAATCCTACCTAATAAAGGTGATACACCAGAAGATTGATCCACTCAACTTGGGACCTTGAACACTGAACAAACAAGGGAAAAGGAAGACCTTTGATTTCAATCAACCACTTATGCATAAATATTTCATGAAGAGGTTCGATCCAATGACCAAAACATGAGGGAAAATGATGGAGAGAGGTCTGATACAAGACACTTTGCAACCACCTAACATCCACTTACAGCTTCAGCAAAAGACATAAAGAACACTTAACATGACCTGCATAAGGATAATCTAGCAACTAGGTATGAATCAAAATTTGGGAAGGGAGAGAAATCTACCACTTATGCAAATTGCTGAATGAATATACACTATGCCAATACTTGAAATCTGAAAGTACAATCCTTCTATTAATTGAAAAGGTTACACAACTCACCAATGGCAGAGTCTGGTCTAGCCAAGAGAGGGATGGATGATTTTTAATCAAGGCTGAAAGCCATTTTATAGAGAATTACAAAAGCTAAAGATTGGCATTGAAAAATTTGGAGAGAAGGATTAACTTAGATTAACTCAAGGTTGACTTGGCCTTTCAATAAAATATGTTTTCTCTTTGTCTTTGCATGAAGCTTCTTGTGCTTGAGGAAGTGATCTTGTTTTTTTTCTGAATTGTCCACCTTTCTTTGCATGGAAATTTACGCCAATGTCAATTTTAGAACTCTACGTGAGCTGCTTGATGCCGAGTTGGAATGTTTGAAAGCTGAGTTAACCGTCTGATAAGCTGAGTTGGAAGAAGAGATCATTCTCCTTTGCATGGGAAACTCCTGGTAGATGTGGCGTTTAACAATTAGTCAACTCTAAATCTCGAACAGTCAACTCGACGTTCGAATTTAGAACTCCGGTTGATACTGAGTTGGACCTTTGGATGAGTTGATCCGGAGATGAGCAGGACTTCGACAACCAGTCAACGAAAGCTTTGACTGGTCGATCGAAAATAGCCCCTGCTTGCATGTATTTTATCTTATTCTAGTCTACCTGTTCATGTCTATTTCTGGCGGGATTCTATATTTGGATGTATTTGGTCTATATTTCCTCTGTTTGCCCTTTTTTTCAACTTCCCGTCACTTAATCTGAGGTCAACTTCCCGTGGTTTAATTCTTTCGGAATTCTAGTTTTACCTTCGTTTCAATGGTTACTT
Source organism: Torreya grandis (assembly GCA_037957365.1). Lineage (NCBI taxonomy): Eukaryota > Viridiplantae > Streptophyta > Pinopsida > Cupressales > Taxaceae > Torreya > Torreya grandis. The sequence goes on along the minus strand of JARHVA010000074.1, from coordinate 2,067,546 downwards.
CCCACGGTCAAAATTTGATGTCTTGCGAGACGTCACCCTTTGGCATTTTCTCGGGCTTATTTTCTGTCAGGCCCCTTAGTATTCTTATTTCTTTCTGAATTCTTGTTGACTTTACCTTTGATTTCCTTCGGCTTTATGCTTGGCAATTTTGCCAAATCTATTCCTGCGGACTTTTGTTTTGCCCTATGGCTTCATCTCTCTCGGCTTTATCTTCCGAAGAATTCCTTCGGACAAAAAGTCCGAAGGAATTCCTTAGGACTTTTTTTCGAAGGAATACTTTTGTCATTTCCTTTGGCTCGGGCTTTTATTCTGCGTGTTTTATCTTTCTTGGCTTACTCCAAATTTCTTTGGACTTTTTGTCCGAAGGAATTCCTTCTGACAAAAAGCCCGAAGGAATTAATCCTTCGGCTTTGCCTTTGTTGACCTGTTTCTTCAGACTTTGCTATTTTTGTAATTTTCCGAATTTCTTTGGACTTTTTGTTCTAAGGAATTCCTTTAGACAAAAAGCCCGAAGGTTTCCTTTGTTATTTGCCTTTACCTTTACCTTCGAAATGCCCTTCGGGAAAGTCATAGTGGTCTTGTCATCGACCAAGTGCCCTCCGCAAGGGCTTCTGTCCCTTCATCTACGCCTTTGTTGGAAAAATTGTAGGGCAGTCGGGTTTTTTGCAAAGGTCTCATATTTGTTCCCGTACCTTTCCGAAGGGTAGGTGCCCTTCGGGATTGTTGAAAATGACCCTTCTGAAGGGTATCCTACCCTTCGGGTTTCTTGAAAATGACCCTTCCGAAGGGCCTTGGCTTTTCCTTGCTTCTTTGGGTGGACTTTTGGATTCTCCGAAGTATTACTTCAGACAAAAAGTCCGAAGGAATTACTTTCTTTGTCTTATAGGCTTTTTCCTTTGTTATTTCCTTCGGACTTTTGGATTAGCACTTCTCCGAAGTTATGTCCTTAGCAGAAGCCTTCTTTGAGGAACCTTTCCTTCGGACAAAAGTCGTCTGAAGGAATTCCTGTTTGCAGCAAAGGCCTTCACAAAAGAAAAACAATGTATTCTTTCTTTCCTTGGACGGAGATGTGAATTTTCTGAATGGCAAGAGACAATCTATTCTGTGGAAGAATTGTCAACAGCTACCAACATATCAAAGTGTTCTATTGGAAGGGGTTTGATCGACAATCCGGTGGACAACACACTAAATTATAGAAAATAAGTGTGCTATGAAAGCAAAATGAAAAAACTGAAAAAAAGGCAATGGACCCAACAAGACAAAGATGATATGCAATGTAAATGAAAGCTTTATAGCAAATAAGAGTAATTTACAAGAAGGTAGGAATATCTACTGAGAGATCTAGAGCTACAACTCTTTGATTTAAACATTGGGATGACAACTCCTTTATAGCTATTTTTAGCAAGAAAAAAAGGTCTAAAAATAAAATGTGAATTGATTCGCTTGGGAATTTGACAAGTCATGTGAAAGTGTTCCCCTAGGAAGTTGAGGGGATCTATCATGACATGAAACTCATCAAAACACAATTTTAGTTTTCAGTTTTTTGTAGTTTTTTACTTTTTTGTATTTCGCGATTTTGTGGCTGTCCACAACATATTTGGGGGGTCATAATTTTCTAATAAAAATATATGCCAATGGAAACTATTTTTTAGGTTGTAGAGCATGACATAAGCTTGTTGTTGTTGCATTTCAAATACCAACAAAAAATGGAACTGGAAATATAAAGTAGAATAAATGTGTCATGTCCTTTTCTCAAATAAGAAAAGAATAATTTAATAATAATGTCCAAATCATTTCCCCAACATCACTTTATAATTATAACTTAAAAGGGAACACTTAAGTCATTATTATTAATTGAATGGGGCCAAAAGTGTGTATTAATTATAAGCCCAAGTGGAAATTATAAAATTAAAAGTAATTATTAAATACTTTTGAAGAAAAAGTGGAAAAAATAATATTTAATTAAAAAGTAATTCTAATTACTTTAGGATTAGGGTGAAATTGGGAAAATGAGTTTTATAAAAGGACAAAGGGGCAATCATTATTCATTATGATTGATTATTCACTTTTACCAATTTTCGACAGAATTACAGAATTCTCACTTCTGTTTGAGGATGAAAACACTTCACTCAACAGAGGTAATTCTGTACAGGGATTAAAATTGAGCTATTCAACAGGTTAGTTACAGATTATGTAATATTCTTAATCGGAATAATATACAATAATTTAGATTCTTCGTAATTCTCTTTAAAATAATATTTTATAAATATAAACTTTGCACTTGAGTTAATAATTTTAAATAATAAAATGAAATTGTAATCAGAGTTTCAGATTTCAAATCATAGAATATAAATTCTCAAGGGGGTTCATCCTCGTTAGTGAGATGACAAGGGTTTCCGTCCTTGAAATCTGGTTATGCAGTTAAGGGGTTTCGTCCTTCAAAGCAATAGTAAAGTTGATGCTTGTGCATGGTTATAAAGTTGAATGCATAATTGAATAATTCTCCCCTCCCACCAATGGTTGAATATAAATACCTTCATAGCCTTCCACCAAAAGATACGTCTCCTCCAAAGGTGGCGACCATTTGTCTAATGAATGCAAGTTCCCAGTTAATTAATTAATATTGGTGATATAAGTGGCCTTCCTTAATAAGTAAAGATTTGTTATTTTAGCGCTCCTCTTATTAGTGATTTCTTAATTAATTGTGGCGCTTCAATTCCCATGCTGCAATTTCATTTGCTGATTGTATATCTCTTCCCATGGTATGATTTCATTTGCTGACTGTATATAAGTGATCTGTCTGCACATTAGTGATTTGATGTTGGTGTGCTTTCTTGGTTAGTGGAAATTTGATCATTAAGGGCTAAATACTCTTTGGCGATTTAATTAAGGATATTTATAGCGATTTAATTGAGGTTGAGTTTGGGGATATTACAGATCACGTGTTGGCCAAGAGCCATAGAATAATTACAATGTCTGGTGTGCTAGGGTTTGAGTAGAATTCAAGGTTTCAGCATATTTGGGGATCCCTTACATCAGCATACTGCCTGGAGGGACCAAATCACTGCAGTCAGGACCAAAGCGTCCTACATGGGACCATTCTCCTTGTTGTTCGTACAATCCAACATGTTGGCATCACCCCAAATCAGTATTCACAAAAATTCCAATGCCAAAACCTACCATATAGGCCAGTCTTGGGCACTGCTGGGTGAAAACCGTGGTCTCCCTTTGATTGGCGTCAGACTTCAACAGCTCTGTACAGCAAGATTCAGTGGGCCATACCCAAGTAAGAGTTGTTTGTATCCTCAAGAGTCAAGTCGTGAGGTTGAACGAAGACACAACAGGCCATCGAGCATAGGTGCAGCAATTAGCGACTGCAATCAGGAGGGAAAAGGCGATCCAGGGCCCTAGCCAGGCTGTCATAGCAGTCAAGGGCAGAAATAAATCAGGATTGGGTGCAGGCTTGCTTCCATTGGCTGTTATAACCAGGTTCATGTAGAATTCTTAACAGTTGAGTAGTCTAGGTTTTTATCTCGCAATTAGTAACCTCACAATTGATTTTCCAGAATATTTATATGAACTTCATAGTCTGAAATTAAGGGTGAACTACAGGTTATCAGAATTTTATTACTGCGCGAAGTATTGTGGTTTGTGATTGATTTGACAGGGCTTTAAGAATAAATAAAAAGTTTCAGAATTTCAATATTACAATTTGTTTACCTATATTTTGTATGCTTTCATGCCAATTCAATAAGGGTTTACATAAAATCCAAGATTGTTCATAGTTATCTAGAAAGGGTTATTTCAAAATGATGTAACGGGAAAAATGGGACACTAGCTCACCCAATAGTGGATTGCACTTGCAAATTCTTCTATAACAGAGGAGCTCTCACACAATCGTGCCTCTTTATTTGCATTAGAAGTTGAAATGGTAAAATGATATATTCTTTGGGTTTTTCCACCCTATATATCAAACCCACAAAAAACCCCACTTAACTCATGACTTAACCCTCCAATTACTCTAAACATCCAAACTATAGCATAACTTGATAATAATGTTAAGACTAAAAGGGACAACATCTTATAACATATGTTGCACCTAGGTACACAACATGCCTTCCCCCTTAATGAGCTTTTTGTCCTCAAAGTTAAAAAACCCCACTTAACTCATGACTTAACCCTCCAATTACTCTAAACATCCAAACTATAGCATAACTTGATAATAATGTTAAGACTAAAAGGGACAACATCTTATAACATATGTTGTGCCTAGGTACACAACATGCCTTCCCCCTTAATGAGCTTTTTGTCCTCAAAGTTAGTAAAAACTATGAAGTTAAGCATGCTCAACCTAAAATAGTACTAGAATGGGTAACATCACAAGTGCAAAATTCTGCATTGTGGGTTTTAAAACAAAGGATGCATAAGAGATGGACCCTGTTGTCAACCTGGAGTTGCACCTTGAATCGAAGACGTGCTAAAATGTCCAATCCTCTCTCCGGTTGAAACAATGGGATCTTCTCACGAGAGTGGGCACCTCAATGGTGAGAAGAACCTCCAGAGAGGGCTGGTTCTTGTAAGATGTATCAATGGATTTCTACTCTGTGCTGCAAATCTACCATGGAAAAGGGATTAAGAAACTTGAAAGGGAAATCCTACCTAATGACGGTGATACACCAAAATGTTGATCCACTCTACTTGGAACCTTGAACACTGAATTAAACAAGGGAAAAAGAAGACCTTTGATTTCAATTGATCACTATGCATAAATATTTCATGAGAAGGTTCGATCCAATGACCAAAACATGAGGGAAAACGATGGAGAGAGGTCTGATACAAGACACTTTGCGGCCACCGAACATCCACTTACAGCTTCAGCAAAAGACATAAAACACTGAACATGACCTAAATAATATGATGAGCTAGCAACTAGGTACGAATCAGAATTTAGGAAGGGAGAGAAATCTACCACATGCAAATTGTTGAATGAATATACACTATGTTAGCACTTGAAATCTGAAAGTACAATCCTTCTATTGATTGAAGAGGTTACACAACTCACCAATGGCAGAGTCTGATCTTACCAAGAGAGGGATATAATTCAAGGCTGAAAAGCCAACTTATATAGAAAATTACAACAGCCAAGAGTTGGCGTTGGAAAAATAGGAGTGGCTAAATCTGTCCAACTCATCGTTTACAAAAAGTCTATTTGTCTTGCATGAAGCTCTTTGGCGTTAGAGGAAATGGACGGTGGGTTTGTTGAAAGTCAAACTCTTATCATGCATAATGCTACGCCCACCTCCAAATATGGACTTCCTCTTGAGCCGTTTGATTGTTTGAAAGCACAAGATAAACAAGAGCATGCATGAAATCCATGCCATACTAAAATTAGAACTCAAATTGAAACGTTGGAAGCTGAGTTGGAACGTTTGAAAGCACGAGTTTGACCTAGAGATGAGCTTGACTTCAACAACCAGTCAACTGAAGCTTTGACCAGTCAACCAAAAATAGCCTTCGCTTGCATGTATTTTCTCTTATTTTGGTCTGGCCTGTTCGTGGCTTGTCTATTTTTGGTGGGATTCTATTTTCTGATAATCTTATCTATATTTGGTCTATTATCTTGTTTCAACCCCTTAGCCTAATTCTTTTGGATATTCTTTTGTTAGCTACGGATTTCCTTTGGTCTCGGATTTTTTGCGGATTTTTTGGAAGCTGCGGACTTTTGTCTTGCATCCCCTTTTGTCTCTATTTCTTTCCGATTTCCTGTTATGATCATTCTTTCCTTCGAGTTTTCTACTTTCAAATTCCCGCGGGCTTTGTTTTGGTCCATTTCCTTTGGACTTATATAGTCTTGCCCTTCATACTTTTTGTTGGCTGCATTTTTGTTGGCCTCTCCTTAGCTTTTATTATTTCCTTGTTGGCTGCGGGTTTGTGTTTGCAAATTCTCCAAAGTATTCCTTTGGACAAAAAGTCCAAAGGAATTCCTTCGGACAAAGACTTTTTGTCTGAAGGATATCTTCCCTCCTTTTCTTTCTTTGCCTTGTTTCTCATTTCTTCGGTTTTTTTGCAATTTGTAAATTCCCTCGGATTTCTACCTACCAATTTTCTCGAATTTATTTCTTCTATATGCCTCAGGGTTTCTGGTTTTCAAATTCCTACGGGCTTTATATTTACTCTCATTTCCTTCGGACTTTATTTTATCTCCCTTGAATTCTTTCGGAATTCTTCCATTCTGCAGGTTTTCTCTTTCTCCCGAATTTCTTTGGACTTTTTGTCCGAAGGAATTCGTCTCCTTTGGCTATCTTTTCGCCCTTCGAAACTTTTGCAAGGTCCTGCCACTGACCAAGTGCCCTCCACAAGGGCTTTTGTCTGTCCTCTATGGCCTTCGGAACCTTTTGAAGGGTCCTGCCACCGACCAAGTGCCCTCTGCGAAAATTGGAAAGGTCCACTTTATCGACCAAGTGCCCTTCGCAAGCTTTTTGGAAGAATTGAAGGGCATCCAGGTTTTTTGAAGGGCACTTGGTCTTTTTGTAGGGCACCCAGGCTTTTTGTAGGTCACCCAGGGTTTTTGTAGGGAACTCGGGCTTTTTGTAAGTCACCTAGGCTTTTTGTAAGGCACCCGGACTTTTTGTAACCGTCCTTATTCCTTCAAACTCTTGTCTTGTCTTCTCAACTGTGCTCTTCCTCTTTTCTTTCGGACAAAAACCCGAAGAAAAAGCCTTGAAAAATCTCTGATACCAATGGGGACTAGCCGTCACACCAAAAGTCCCGGGATGATTTGGGTCCTCTTCCAGACCCATATGGCCAGTCACTTCGGGCCGTCGAGGCAACACCCTCTAGGATCGCGATGCCGTTGGCTCTTACCAGCTAGCCAGGAACCTGTCCCGACTGTCGAAGGAACGTCCGACAGGGCCTAGCACGGATCACCACAGACCAATGCGCCCAGAAGGTCTCGACCTCGAGACCTCGGCTCTGATACCAATGGGGACTGGCCGTCACACCAAAAGTCCCAGGATGATTTGGGTCCTCTTCCAGACCCATATGGCCAGTCACTTCGGACCGTCGAGGCAACACCCTCTGGGATTGCGATGCTGTTGGCTCTTACCAGCTGGCCAGGAACCTGTCCCGACCGCCGGAGGAACATCCGGCAGGGCCCAGCACGGATCACCACAGACCACCGTGCCCAGAAGGTCTTGACCTCGAGACCTCGGCTCTGATACCAATGGGGACTGGCCGTCACACCAAAAGTCCCGGGATGATTTGGGTCCTCTTCTAGACCCATATGGCTAGTCACTTCAGACCGTCGAGGCAACACCCTCTAGGATCGCGATGCCATTGGCTCTTACCGGCTGGCCAGGAACCCGTCCCGACCGTCGGAGGAACGTCCGGCAGGGCCCAGCACGGATCACCACAGACCACCGTGCCCAAAAGGTCCCAACCTCGAGACCTCGGCTCTGATACCACTGGGGACTGGCCATCACACCAAAAGTCCCGGGATGATTTGGGTCCTCTTCCAGACCCATATGGCCAGTCACTTCGGACCATCGAGGCAACACCCTCTGGGATCGTGATGCCGTTGGCTCTTACCGGCTGGCCAGGAACCCGTCCCGACTGCCGGAGGAACGTCCGGCAGGGCCCAGCACGGATCACCACAGACCACCGCGCCCAGAAGGTCTCGACCTCGAGACCTCGGCTCTGATACCAATGGGGACTGGCCGTCACACCAAAAGTCTTGGGATGATTTGGTTCCTCTTCCAGACCCATATGGCCAATCACTTCGGACCGTTGAGGCAACACCCTCTGGGATCGCAATGCGGTTGGCTCTTATCGGCTGGCCAGGAACCCATCCCGATCACCAGAGGAACGTTCGGCAGGGCCTAGCACGGATCACCACAGACCACCGCGCCTAGAAGGTCTCGACCTCGAGACCTCGGCTCTGATACCAATGGGGACTGGCCGTCACACCAAAAGTCCCAAGATGATTTGGGTCCTCTTCCAGACCCATATGGCCAGTCGCTTCGGACCGTCGAGGCAACACCCTCTGGGATCGTGATGTCGTTGGCTCTTACCGGCTGGCCAGGAACCCGTCCCGACTGCCGGAGGAACGTCCGGCAGGGCCCAGCACGGATCACCACATTTTTTTGGACTTTTTGTCAATCCTTTGAGAGTTCTTTCTGTCAGACAAAATGTCCAAAGAAATAGTCCTCTTATATCCGAAAATTCCTTGGGAAGACAAAACAAATGAACTTACAGCGTGAATATCTTGGTTGTATTTGCACGTTTGGCTGTAATCAAGCAAGCTCCTTGGAAACCTCTGCATGACTAAACTTCATTTGAGGACCCCAAAACTGATTCATAAGACCAACTTGGCACCATAGCAAAGTTCCGAAGTGTAGGGGTGACAATTTTGCCCTATGGGGGCAAAAATGTCAACAGAACCCAAGACCATTACATCCTAAAAGGAAGCTCTAGCCAGCACACACTATAATACTACTTAACCAAATAAATGAATGAAAATGAGAGATTGTTTTCATATTCTTCTAGCTCCCCTTACATTTTTAGGCATGTTTTGCAACAATGTGGATAGTTTTTATGCTTGCCTTGAAAACCCTCTTTCCAATAGAAATAGAGGCCATCTTTTTTTATGTTTTTTTTCTCTTTTTTTTCCCCAGCAATGTAGCAAGTTTGGATGCTTTGCTACAAAATCCTGTCTCCAAGGTTACATCCTCTACTAGTAGCCCCTTCCACTTTCCTGTGAACATTCTCACAACCCGATTCCACAGCTTTCTTACCTCTTCATGACAGTTCACTCCAGCTCCAATATCCACTTCCCTTCTTCATCTATGGTAGGAAGTTATATTTGTGGCACAATATACACTTATATCTTCTTCTTCAAACATGACACATGGAAAACATCATGCAATCTTGCCTTTTTTGGTATGTCTAGTGCATATGCAAATCCACCCCCCTTCACTCTCACCTAGTATGGGACACAATATTTTTGGTTGCAACTTCTGCTTTCTTGCATGCTTCAACATGGCATGTATATATGGTAGTAACCGAACCAATACCATGTCCCTTATTTCAAATGGCCTCTTTGTCTTGTATGTTAAATTTTAATTCATGGTGTGCAGATCTACACATACAAGGAACAAAACTTTAACTAAACACCTCTCAAAACAATGTACTATTAGACTTAGAAATTTGCCGTAAAATTCACTAGTGTAGACACTACATTTAAGATAGTGGACTATGCAAACTAAATCTGCATAAAAACAATGTTGTAAATCAAATAGATTCATCACTCAAACACACATCAACTTTGTATATTACTTAGAAAGAAAGAATTACAAAATATTGCACATAATTGTAATGTCCCTTTTTGGCGCTTAGCCAATTTCCAAGTCATCCAGAGGCTAATTGGTTAGTAAGGGAGAACTCCAACATTCTTGGAGGAGCTTTGGGTCAGTCTTGTAGAGCATTTGCTCATGATTTTGAGCTCAAATGGTTTGATGGATCCCTTTGATGCTTTTGGAATTGATTTCCAACCCTTCAGGGGCTCTCCAAACTTCTTGGAGGAGCAAGGTATTTTTAGAAAGTCACCCAATTTCCTCCAATCATTGTCATAAGTCTTCAATATCACTTTGGTATGATCAGAATTGCAAAATTATATCATTTGGGTGCTTTCCGTAACTTGGGTATATTATCGAGCTATTTAATTAATATTTCACTTAAATTGTCTAATGTTGGAAATATTAAACGGGACAACTTAGTGTAATAGCTCATTTTAAAGGTGTTGAAAAAATATTTCATGTGGACACCTTGAAAAAAGGACTTTATTCGTGAGAAAATATTATTATTCCTCAAAAGAGTGAAAAGTGCTCCATAAAGTTAATTATTTATTTTATAAAAGGAGTTTTAGAGCAAATAAGGAAAAAGTAATACTTTATTGTTTCAAAAAATTATAAAGGGACGTTGAGGGCTCATTGTGGTTGTTGATGAGTTGATTTTGCTTATGCATTTTGGAGAGAGCTTGTGCTTTCGGTTCAGCAAACCCTACGACGAAAACCCTTGGGTTCTTAATTGATTGGATGAAAACCTATTTCAATCAACCTCGGTGGATTCATACAGAATTCACAAGTGCACTTGGTTCAGATTTGAAGGATTTGGGGTAGAAAGATTTATCATTCTACAAGTTTTGTTGGCAGGAGGGTTTATTGACAAGTTTGTAAGCATTTGTAAACAAATATAAATTTGTAGTTTGAATGATATTTTTGGTTTCTTGGTTTGGAGATTGTTGGAGGTTAGGGTTACACCCTAAATGCAAGTGCTTGATATACATATTTCTTCATTTGCTTGAGACATCCCTATTGGGAAATCCATAACTGAGTCGTAGCCTTCATAGTATGCAACCGTAGCCTCTTGGAGTGCATATATCAAGATATATCAAATATAGCTGCTGCCATTTCTGCAGTATGAGCCGCCACTTCACACAAGGAATCACAACTAATATTGGGGTCTATACCTCGGTTTGATGATTATGGTACTCTGGGTATGAGGCGCCAGCCATATGCTCAATCAATAATGTATTTGATGCAAGGAAATAATATGGTATGTATAAGTTTCATTGAGCTTTTCTGTAATATGTAATATCTGATATAAAACAAGTTGGAGGTTTTCATAATCAGATTTCTCCATCATATTTCTTCCATGCAAACTATTTGTCATATTGCCTATGAGTTCATTATATTTGTAAATGCTTGTATAAGTGATTTATGATACCAAACTACATACAAACTGTTTTGAATCAATACATTGAACCTATCACTGAGAATGGCAAGAATGCGAAGTGTTTGACGAAATGTATGCACTATAAAAATCAAAATTTTTGTGAAATTTTTAGATAGAATCTTGGTGGGGTTCTTACACTGACTAAATGAAGCACTCACCCACCCTACTTTGCTTTTATAGATAAAGAAGGGTACTGTTACAGTTTATTTAGATAATCTAATAATAACAACCCTATTTCAAAAACTTGTACTCGGAGATTATTCGACAGCCCAAAATAATTTTCAATTCTCTATTGGTGACTTCAACTTGTCCATTGGCTTGTGGATGATATGGAGAGGACTTCCTGTGCTGAGTTTGATATGCTTTCATGAAGTGCTTTATCATGTTTGACATGAATTGAGGTACTTGATCTAAGACTACCTCTCTTGGAGCACCAAATCTTTGCATAATTCTGAAATACAGAAAATCTGCTACAGCTTCTTCTCGAGCATGGGTTAAAACTACTTTTGCCCATTTGGTGACATAGTCTGTGCAAACAAGCAGATACTCCTTTCCTCTGGAAAGGGGATCCATAGGTCCTACAAAGTCAATTCCCCATTTCTCAAATGGTTCCAAAACCAATTGAAGGTGGAGGGGCATCTCAGCTGAAAGAGTGGGTTGCTTTGTTCTTTGGCATGTATCACATTGTCTAACATACTTTTTGACTTGTCTATGAAGAGAAGGCCAGTAATAGTCTACTCCTAGGATTTTGTATATGGTTCTCGTGGTCGAGTAATGTCCTCTTGGTTCATCATGATAAGCTCTAATGATGTCAGATGCTTCATTGTTTGTCACACACCTGAGAAACACATGATCAAGTCCAAGTTTAAATAGCATTCCATTAATCCATTTAAAAGAACTTTTGTTGATTAAACATTTTCTTTCCTTTTGTGAAAAATGTGGAGGAAACTTCCCTGTAGCAAGGTAGTTAGCTAATCAGCAAACCATGGAGATTCTACTGAAATGGCAAACAGTTCATTTGGAAAATCATTTTCCACTGATTTTTTTCCCTTGAAGTGCTGATTCTAGACAAGAAATCAACAACCACATTAAATTTCTCAGGGTTATCTATGATAGTAATATCAAATTCCTGTAGGAGCAACAACCATCAGATAATCCTTCCACTATCAGTTTGTTGGTAAGGTATCTAATGGCCGAGTGGTCTGTATAGATAAATACCTTGTAGCCTGTTATATAATATCTGAATTTGTTTATTGCATAGACTCCAGTGAGGAATTGATTTTCAGTTGCGGTGTAATTTCTTTTAGCAGGAGTCATGTTTTTGTTGATGTAGTAGATAGCATACATATGATCATTCTCATCCTTCTGTCCTAGGACTACATCCATTGTTGTGTTGGAGGCATCTATGTATATGTCGAAGGGTTGTGTCTAGTCTGATCCTCTCAACACTGGAGCAGCATTAAATTTAACTTTGATTGTTATATAATGTCTGAACTTGTTTACTGCATAGACTCCAGCAAGGAATTCATTTTCAGTTGTAGTGTAATTTCTTTCAGTAGGAGTCATGTTTTTGTTGATGTAGTAGATAGCATACATATGATCATTCTCATCCTTTTGTCCCAGGACTACATCCATTGTTGTGTTGGAAGCATCTATGTATATGTAGAAGGGTTGTGTCCAGTCTGGTCCTCTCAACACTGGAGCAGCACTAAATTTAACTTTGATTGTTTCAAAAGCTTGTTGGCAATCATCACTCCATACAAACTCACTGCCCTTTGTAAGCAGGGCAAACATTGGAGCAGCTATTTTGCTGAAGTTGTCTATGAAGCGTCTATAATAACCAGCGTGGCTCAAAAAAAACTTGACTTCTGTTTGTGTGTGTGGAATGGGGAGGTTGGAGATTATCTCAATTTTCTTTAGGTCTACCTGAATACCTTCTGCAGAAACATGGTGTCCTAACACTATTCCTTGATCAATCATTAATAGGGATTTTTCATGGCTTAGTGATAATTGATGTTCCTCACATCTTGTCAAAACTCTTTCCAAATTGATAAGAGCTTCCTCATAGGTTTCTCCATGGACAGTGAAATCATCCATGTAGACCTCTACACAATCATTTGAGGTCATAAAATATTGCTAAAACTGCTCTTTGAAAGGTTGCAAGAGCATTGCAAAGTCCAAATGGGAGCACTCAGTAGGCAAAGGTTCTCCAGGGGCAGGGGAATGTGGTTTTGCCCTGATCCTCAGCTGCAACTGTGATTTGGTTATATCCACTAAATCCATCTAAAAAGAGAAATATTTCTTCCTTGCCAAGTTGTCAAGAACTTGATCAATGAAAGGCAAAAGAAAATAATCTCTTAAAGTGATCTGGTTCAATTCTCTATAGTCCACATACACACGCCACTTCCCATTTTTTCGGTACAATCACTAGTGGTGAAATCCATTGGTTGTCTAAGATGGGGTAGATGAATCCCACGTCCAGCAACTTTTGAATTTTTGTTTTCACTATCGTTCAATGTTGGATTTATTCTTTTTTGTGGCTGTCTTACTGGTTTTACTAATTCTGTGTGGATGTGATGTGTACAAACACGTGGTTGAATTCCTTTCATGTCAGTATAATCCCAAGCAAAAGCCTTAGTGTGTCATTCTAGAACTTCAAAGAGTTGAACCTCCTCATTATTTGTCAACCAACTATTGATGTTCAAAACTTTTAGAGGTAATTCCATGAGAGGTTTTGTGTTTGGATATTTGGATTCAACTTGTTTATATTCACTCATCAGGGAATTTAAAGGACAAGAATGAAGGAGTAATATATGGAATGTGGCTACATTTTCGACAAACCCATCTCCAGGAGCAATAGCTCGTGCTAATGGGCAATTAAATGCACTCAAGAACTGTTGTGTTTCTACACAATCCCATACACTTGTTTGGATCAACCTATGGTTATATGATGAAGAAGCATCAAAAGGATTGAAAGAATATGCCACTGGTAAGTCTACACAGTCCGTAGATTCTGGACTGGCAAATATTTCTGTTGAATGGTCATGTTTTGGGATTATTTCTTCATTCAATTCTTCTAAATGCTCTTTAATTGTAATTGTGGCCAAAGATGAAAAGTCATTCCTTATGTTGTCTAGCGTGTCTACCCAAAGTTTTTCTATGTGATTCATTGATGGTTTTGTAGGAGCGTACAACAAAATGCTTTTGGATTTTAAACCATTGAAAATGGTCATGTCTCCTGATCTGCAATCAATCAATGTTGTTATAGAAGCTAGCCATGGTCTTCCTAGGATTAGAGGATATCCTAAATTCTTTGTTTTGGTTTGCAGCACCATAAAGTCAAATGGATACTCCCAAGATTTGACAAGTACTGCAACATTTTGTATAGTTCCTTCTGGTTTGGTTACAGACTAATCTGCCATTTGAAGAATGGTAGATGTAGGCTGTATTTCTTTGACGAACAGTGTTTGAAGAGTATCAGTTGTCATAACATTAATTGTTGCCCCTAAATCCACTAGAACATTAGGAATTTCCTTTCCTCCTATTGTGACTGTTATGACTGGAATACCTGGGTTTGCATACTTGGGTATTAATAATTTTTTTGCTAACAGGAAGCTACCTTACCATCAATGTGTATTGTTTTTGGGTATTGTTTCTTTCTTCCCGGTGTTTTTGTTCAGGACGGGATATACTGAGAGGGGGGGTGAATCAGTATATCATATATCTTATAAAACTTTTCCTTAACCAAATTCCACTTAATCAAACATTCATGATATGCAATAAAACTCAAACAATAAACACCACACAAGATAGAGAGAGACCCCAGATATAACGTGGAAACCCAATGTGGAAAAAACCATGGAGAACAATCTCAAGTATATGAATGAGCACCAACCCAAACAATATTCGCAAGCACCAACTTGCAAGAGCACCAACCCCTTTGCTGAGCACCAACCCACAAGAGCACCAACCCCTTTGCCGAGCAGCAACCCAGCAACCATTCGTGAGCACCAACCCACATGAGCACCAACCCAGCAACAATTCGTGAGCACCAACCCACAGGAGCACCAACCCCTTTTGTGTATACCACACACCTATCTCTCAATGTTGCTATCTCAACAAATGATAGTTCAATACATCTCTTTCCTCTCTCTCACCTTTGTTCTTCTAAGCTAAATATAACAAATACAAATCATATTCATCTCTCACAATTGCTCTTCTAAGCTAGATATTACAATATCAAATCAACCTCTCTCACACATATTACAAATGGCTTCTCAAGCCTTTATTTATAGCTTTCCAAATGACCTTTGGCCTTCCCCCTTTGTGACCCTTCAATCCTCATGGAAAATGGCGCCAAACTTGTATGACCCTTCATATTCTTGCCTTTGAAAAGTCATGTGGTGACCCTTCATGACCAAAAACGTCCTTCCCACTTTTGTCCTTATCTTGGTGACTTTTCGTATTCCTCAAAGTGTCCCTTCATGAGAAATTGCGCTCTTCTTCTTTTGTCTTCACTTGGTGACTCTTGGAATTCTTCAAGATGACTCTTCATGGGAAAATGCGTTCCATTCTTCTTTTGTCTTTACCCCGTGGCTCTTTGACTTCTCCATGGGCCCTTCTTTTGTCTCATATGCAACCAAAAATATATTCGTTAATATTAAATAAATATTAACTCACATTAGCCAAGATAAATCTATTACAAACAACATTAAATGCAATGGGGCCTTTATCACCAATAATGCTAGACCTTTGACATCAATGACAATATTTCCAACAGTTTTGACACATAAGTTTTTGATGATTTTGTTCAATTTAGGTATGCCCCTAATAGCTTGTAATAGGGGTACCTCAATGTTGATCTTTTGCAGTTCATGGATCAAGTCTGATAATTGTTTGATTTCAACCTCTTTCAATCTTTCACGAAAAGGGACTGCTAGCGTAGTGGTGTTTTCCTTGGATTTTTCGGAATTTTTATTGGTTTTCGTTTCCTTGTTATTTGACTGAGACAATTTTGACAGCCCTTGTTTGTTCATTATTCAATTTTTTTTTTGGGCGCAGCGCTTCATGGGACCATTTGTCATATAACATGGTTGTTTGAACTCCTTTTGGTATATACTTTGTAATACAATATTTATTTTTGCAATTTTGAAGTTAACATTCATTTGGGTATTCTTAGTCTCAGTTGGAATCATTTCATTGTATGCTGCAAACTGTTTGGAAAATTACCCATATGTATTCATTGAATATTGAATAGCAAATGTGAGTGTTTCTTATAATCTCCACACAAGCTGTTCTACATTGTCTATAACCAGAATTTTAGATCGATGAACATAATGACAAATATTTGACTATATATCTACACAAGAAAAATCAAAAAAATTTGGGTGAATTTTAGTTGAAATCCGGGCAAGGGATTTTACAGTGGTATCAAAGCTATGATCTTGCCAGCTTGGAGGGTTGCATGTCAGTTGTTTCTCATTGCATGTTAGCGATCAGCACTTGCATGTTGATTTTGAGCATTGTATGTTAACATTTTGGTCTTCATTTATCATTTGAATCCTGGAAGATAGAAAGACGATAGATTCTTTGCTTGAATCTCTTAAAGTAATTTTTTTTCCAAGTTATAACTTAATACATTGTAATTTTTTCTTTGTTCCAAGTTATAACTTAAAAGTAACTTTTTGGACAACTTAATGAATTATTATAACATTATTTCCCCTTTTTAATCCCTCCTTGGTCCACGCAAAATAAAATAGGCTTCAGGTTGTAAAGACCCTTGCCCAAAATAGCGAAATTTCCATGATTTTTTCCCAGTTTGACTATGCAAGCATTTGTCAAACAGTTGGCTTGCTTGCTGATCTGATTTGCTTTAAGTGAATTTTTAAATGGTTATTGCATGCATTAAACTCCACATATGAACAGCTCCATGGAGTGATAGTTCAGTTATATATTCATTTATTGTATCAAAAGGAAATATAAAATTCACCAAAGTAATAAATTATGTTCATTTGCTATTTATCTCCAAACTAGTACACATAATTAACACAAACAAACCTTCAAATTACAGTTCAAAATATTTAATTGCCAATAGACATAGTTCCTGGGAATATGGCTGCACCTTATGAATAGCCACGATCAGCAAAATGATGACACGGTTGAGCAGAAGATAGCAATTAAGAATATCAGCCTACCAACTTCAAGAAGCCATGCCCAACAAACCCATGTTCTCCTTCATAGCAGTCCACGACATGCAGAATGAATGGCGCTGGAATTTTATAAAGGCTCACGCCCTCCTATAGCCTCCACGATCCTTGATCATTATCCATAGCTCATAGAAAATAATAGGACAGAATGATGGTTGTGTTTGTAATTCAGATGGCCACGTGTTCCATAAATCCAAATGCCTAGGTTAGATTGTAAGCGAATGCAATTACTCAGCGATATGATTGATCCTCAACAATTCCTCCAATTCTCAATCTATAACACTCAAATCTGAAATAAGTTTGGTATAAACGACCAGCCAAGAAATCCTCTTCAATATATTAGCAAATATATTCAACCTGAAATGCCCAAACAAGTTGATCAAATTTTGCAGGGTAAGGTGGAATCGTTTTACCACCGAAACCCCATAACTTCAAGCCGAATGCTCTCAGCTATACTATAAAAATATAAATTCCAATGATGAAAAAGAATTTCCAAAATGTCATTTTTATTGGAAGCCTCACGTCCAAAACTTCCAAAAATATCTTTCCCTCTCAAATATTAAATATTCGAATTTGACTTTAGCAGGGAAACATAATAAGTGACTTTTTAAAATATTAAAACTCCACTTTAGTCACTTTAAATAATATTAATTAATTAATATTATTCGTAATATTTGCTTGGAAAGAATAATATTAAATAATAAATAATTAATTCCCTTATTTTATTTAATGACTTATGAGAATTAAATAAGTCATTAAATCATCCGCCCTGTCAATTGGAAGGGGACATTACAGTCCTCCCTTCTCGGAATTGCTTGTCCACAAGCAATTTCAGATCAAGATGCTGAAGGATCTGCTCATTCTCCCACATGGCATCTTCCTCGGGTATATCCTTCCATCTAACCAGATATTCCTTGATTGTTCTACCTCTCAACTTCCTCTCATGAACATCCAAAATCTCATCCGAAACCAAGATTAACTTGCCTTCTTCATCAAGAGGTGGAAGCTCTGTTGAAATTGCAACCTGCTGTCCAAATGCTTCTTGAGGCTCGAAACGTGAAATACGTTATGAATCCTACTGCACTCTAGTAGCTCTAGCTCATAAGCCACCTCACCCACTCTCCTAATGATCTTGTACAGGCCATAGATAAGATAAGATAATGATCTATTAATGTCCAACAAGTGACCACAAAAGTAGGGCAATGGGACTGCAAAGCCTGTAGAAGGCAAATACAAAGCACAAAAGCCAAAACACTTATGAGAAGAAAAAAAAAAGTAAAGAAAAGAAAGGTGAACACAAGAGGAGAGAATAGAACCAGTACAACTAGTGAATGCCGACCAGAAGAAGAGGAAAGAGGAGGGGGAACATCACAGGATGGACCCAACACTCCTAGCACTCAAGCCATAGAACCGCGGTCTCAACTTCTCAGCACCACTCCTCTTCAAAGAGGATTGTATGTATGGTTGAAGGCGAAGATAGACTGAATCTCCAACCTCAAAAGAACGCTATGTCCGATGTCTGTCTGCATAAACCTTTTGTTGGTTCCGAGTGTGTTGCAGATTATTCTTAAGTGACTTATGGATATCCTGATTCCTCTGAATTCAATCCTTGGCCTTGGGTGCCTGACTATCCCCAAATGCCACATCCATAAATGAATAAGCCTCGTAATCATACAATGCTCTAAAAGGTGACATCTCAATGGACATATGATAGGTGGTATTATGGCAATACTCTCCCAAATGTAACCATCTAATCCAAGCCCTTTGTTGCCTTGCATCATAGTTGCATAGATAACCCTCAACCCACTTATTCACTATCTCTGTCTGCCCATCTATCTGAGGGTGATCGCTGGTGCTCGGAGTCAATTTTATACCTGACAATCTAAATAACTCCTACAAGAACACACTAAGGAAATGGCTATCCCTGTCGCTAACAATATTCTTCGATAACTCATGTAACCTGAATACCTCTCTAAAGAATAAGTTTGCCAATTGAGGTGCTTTGTACTCTGAAGAGATAGGCACGAAGTGTGCAAATTTGGTTAACCAATCAACCACTACGAAAATGCAATCCTCAAAAGACCAGTGATGAAGTTCATTGATATGTTATCCCACTTCTGCTCTTGAATGGGCAAGGGCTGCAATAAGCCAGCAGGGACAGTGTGCTCCGACTTGTTTTGTTGACAAGTGGTGTGTTCAACACAACTGTCTACTGAGAGGGGGGGTGAATCAGTAGATGATCTAAAACTGGTTATTCCAAACTTTTAAAGGAAATACAAATTCATATGCTAGTAAGGAATAGATGCAAAAATGACACACACATAAAAACACATGGCACCGGATTTTTACGTGGAAACTCAAATGGAAAAACCACGGTGAGAAATAGCTGCTAGAAACTACTGTTCTAATCCAGCCTCACACAAAATTGCCTTACTGGCAAACCTCACTGGTTACATTCAAGGACACCAATCCTTAAGAGACACCAATCCCCTAGCTGAGCACCAACTCAGTTTAACCTTACCGGTTACAAGATTTAAGGGCACCAATCCTAAGGAGACTCTAATCCCCTAATATGAGCACCAACTTAGTTTGTCTAATGGCACCAACCGATCAAAACTATGGAGCTACAACTCCAACATACAAAAAGGATTCACAAATGAATTCAGTTCAGCTTCTTTGTTACAAGTCTCATCTGTAACTGCTCAATCTCTGTGTGTTCTTTCTCTTCCTACTTGCTCAGTGTCTGTCTACATATACCTTTACACTCTATATCTACATACATTTGGTTATGCTTTGTTCAGCCACACTTCATCCCCTTTCTTCTTCTCTGCGTGTTACTCTGTCTTCATATGTCTTTTTCTTGACAACCCTTTTCCTTTTGGAAAACACAATAGCAGTTCCCACGCAATGATGTGTTAAGAGTAATGTTTATACACTAAACTTTTAGGGTTTTTGACTCATCAATTGCATCCAAATTCTGTATGCACTTAATTGATTTTGATTCTGCATCCTTCTTTAATGTGTATTTGACTTTTGCACTTTCTCATGTCTTGGTTCTTGCATCTTTGACAACTGTGGGATTCAGGTCTTTTCTGTGCCGATTCTTGGATCAACCATTTTAGTATTGATTGGGACAATCAATCTTGAGCCGCGTGCAATCACCTGTCGATTTTGTTTGTTTCTCCATTTGTCCATTGGAACTTATTAAATGCTTGCCTTTGATCTTTTTCTTCGTGCCAACTCTAGCTGTTGAGCCCCTTTTATGTTTTCCACTATATCTTCTACAGTAGGATCACTTTCGCTCCTTTAGCCTTTTCTATTATGCTTGACCTTTGCTTTTGTCTTTGGAACTATTTGCAAATGATCTATTTTATTTTCCTGACTTAACTCTTCAAGCTCATTCTCTTCGTGCTCTTTCTCTTGTGCTCATCTTCTTTGGGCTCTTTCTTGGGATCATCTTCTCGAGCTATTCTCTTCGGGTTTGTCTCTTTGGGCTCCTTTTCGGGCTCATTTTATTCGTGCTCCCCCTTCCCGACTAATTCTTTTGGGCTCATCTTATTTGGGCTTACTTCCTCGTCCAACTTATTTTCCGAAGTTTTTCTTCTCGGTCTCTTTGTCCGACTTTCCCCTTCAAACTTTTTGTCCAAGTCTCTTCGGACAATTTTTCCGAAGTAATCTTTTCGGGACAATTTTCCCAAATGGTTTCTTCGGGACAATTTCTTCGATGAAATTGTCCTTCGGCTTCTTTCTTCGAAGGTCTACCACCCTTAGGCTTTTCTCCCATGGTCCACTTGCCCTTCGGGATTTGTGAAAAGTACCCTTCGGACTTTTCTTCGACGGTCCACATACCCTTCGGAATTTTTACAAATGTGCACTTGCCCTTTGAGCTCTTCAAATGACCCTTCGGCTTTTCTTCGAAGGTCCACATACCCTTCAGAATTTCTGCAAAGTGCCCTTCGGCCTTCTTCAAAGGGTTCACATACCCTTCAGGTTTTTGCAACACGCCCTTTGGCTTTTTGCAACATGCCCTTCGACATTTCTGGAAAGACCTTTCAGCATCTTTGAAGGGGTTCACATTCCCTTCGGCTTTGTGCAAAGTGCCCTTTGGCCTTTTGTAGAGTGCCCTTCGGGTTTTTTGGAAGTGTCCACATACCCTTCGGATTTTTTTGAATGTATCCTTTGGATTTTTGTTTCAGGACACTTTTCTAAAAAGGACTCTGACAATGTTTTCGAAAGAATTGTCTTTGCCACTTTTTCTAAAAGAATCCCTCCGAAGGAATTCTTCAAAGACTATTTCGGGTTTTCCATCCTTCTCGACTTATCCCGATTGCCTCTTCTAGACCCTTTCAGGTTTTTGACATTACTTGACATATCAATTTGAGAGAAGCAGTCCCTCTTCAAAATCCCGATTACTTCATCTAGACCCTTTCGGATTTTTACCTTTACTTTGCTTACCAACATAAAGAAATAACCTGCTTGCAAGTCCCCGATTACCTCATCGCTGTGCCCTTTCGAGTTTTCCACAAAGCTTAGCTTATAAACACGAAAGAAGTAAAGTGCTTTTGAAACCTTGATCAACTCTTCACTAGACCCATTCAAGTTTCTCCCATAGCTTAACTTATGAATTTGGAAGAAGTTAAGTCATTCCAAAACTCCGATTTGCATTGCTTAGACCCATTCGGGTTTTCTTGGCAGCTTGACTTATCAAAATGAAATAAGTTGTTCTACAAACCTGATTCGCACTACAAGACCAATTCGGGTTTTCGAGATTGCTTTACTTATTTTATAAGTAGAAGCACTTCATAAATCTGATTTGCACTGCAAGATTGTTCAACTTATCCTTTGGCATTGATGCAGAATAACACTTGCTTCCTTTGACATCAATGACAATATATCATATCTCAATGACTATTTCCAACAATCTCCCCCTTTGTCATTGATGGCAAAACATCATCAAAATGTCTTAACTCTTCTTATCTTCATTCTGCTTGCTCCTCCTTTCATGCTGCTTCTTTCTCCCCCTTTGACATTAATGACGAAGAGTCCTTGCCGTAACATTCATTGTTAGCTTGGCTGTTATAATCCTTGGACTTGGCTGGTTAGAGCACTGTGAGAGAAACTCCCCCTTGGGTAGTGGCACATTTGCCTAATCTTTCCTTGGACACTCAAATCTGATTCCGCTGGCTCCATTATTTCTCAAGAGATCATGTTTATAGCATTGGTCTGAAAGACCAATCAATTAGTCGACATATCTCTCTAAATAGTCCACTCTCACTGTACCAACTATCTCACCTGTGTCTCCTCCTTTGTTATTCACATAACAACGGGACTACAGCTATTGCACTCAACTGCTTTTTCTCGTAATCCAAGAGTTAGTAATTACTTCTTCAGCACTCCCCCTAGATTCATGCCTTGATCTAGCTGTTTCTTTACAGACATTTACCAATTGTTGGCCCACCGGTTGCCGTTGCACCAAAAGATCAACCTTTTAGTGCTGGAACAGTTCATGAGAACCTCCCCCTTAACCAATCACACATTTGCTGGCATGCTACAGACTTACCCAGAGCTGATTTCTCTAGATTCAAGCTACGAACTCCTTCAGAGCAAATTTCTATAGACTCCCCCTTGCTCTACTATCTTACTAATAATCATTGCAAGACTACTCAACATAGGATCATTTACACATCAATATAGCATTAGTCTGAAAAGACCAATTAGTAATCTTCATATCTCTATATCGGTTGATGTTATGATATTGGAGCAACTATGCTTGCTTCCCACTTGGAGGTCTCCATATTCTGACTCTGGAACTTTGCATAGCAATATCAACTGGGAGCACTCATTCATGCCTTCAGCACCTTCTGAAGAGCATCACTTTCTTCTTTACGTAAAGGGGTCTCTTAAGAAGCATAGATAGAGACACCTTATTTCACAATGCTTTAGAGCAGTGTGAAACCAGGTGTTACACATAACTCCTCACATTCCTTTTCCTTTTTCTTTTTCTTCTTGTTCTTACTTTTGAGAGAAGTGACATGTTCATCCATCAAGCTGTTCTCTTTTTCTTCTAGGATTGGAATACATGGAGACAATGTAGATCCATGATGTATCTGTTCGTCTGATGAATCTTTCTTGCAGTTGGAAGTTTCATCACTAGGCCCAGAAGATTGGCTCTTTATTCCCGTTACTTGCTCTACTACTGCTGGCTGTTCACGTGAATCTGTGCATGCCCTTGACCTATCTTCTGTCAATTTATTGGGCTTCTCTTTGAGCTTTGTCTTCTCCTTCTCATCAATGGCAGATGTTGTGATCTCTTGACCTTTTCCAGCCTTTGTTGCACTCTCCACCACATCAACTAGACTGATGTGATCTGCAGACTTATCAAGCTTTACGCTCGCCACCTTTGGTCTCCGTAAATTGATTTGCCTTCCTTTTTGAGCTTTAGGCACCTGGATAAGATTGTTCGGACTTGTAAACCTTTGCTTGTAGACCCTGACCATGTGTCCCTTATCATGGCAGTTGAAGCACTCACCCTTGCTTACATTCTTGGTCTCCTTGTGTGTTATGTTGGGTCTCTTTTTCTCCTTCTTGGTGGCTTGTGAACCTTTGTTCATATTAGGAGGCATACCTTTTTACACTTTTGATCTCATAAAGCTTGCTCTACAATGTTTAGCTATATGACCAAAATTATTGCACCAATAACACACTATAGTTGTATCTAACAAGGATGCAACTGAATTTTTGCTTATAAAGCTATTTCTCCTTGTAGGTACAACTCTACATTTGCTAGCCTTATGACCAAACTGATTACAGCTATAGCAATAACCATAAAAAGATGAAGAGTACCTGGTCATAGCATTGGGCTGCCTTGTTGATCTTCTTCTCTTTGTGTGATTGACTGCATCATTTACATTTGTCCTCTGCATACTCTTCGAAGTTGCATAGATAGATTCTTGGTTCTTCTTTGCCTCAAGCTTCTTTTCTTCTCTAGCCTTTTTCTTCCTATCAGCATTGCTTGTATTTGATTATGCTCCATTGCAAGCTGTCCCTTTCTTGGATCCTAATCCTTTTGCTTTGAAGTTGACATACAACTTAGCAAATGCATTTGTCATGAGACTCTTTCCTTCCTCATAGCCAAGACCAGATCTTTCTTTGGAGGGCTTTTGTGAGTTGATCAACGCATCAATAATTTCTAAACTTCCTTTTAGTTTCAGACCTTTGTCAATTTGCTCTTTAGCCTTCTCAAGCTCCTTTCTCAGGGCAACTATTTCTGCCTCTAGCTTCATACATTCAACATATTTGAGGTGTAGTTCAATCTTGACTACATCTTCTGTTCTTTTGAGCTTTTCAATTTGAGTCTTTAAACTCACCACCATCTAATCAGATTCTTCAAGACTCTTGGATAGATTTTCAATTTCCTTTTGTCCAATCTTCTTTTGTTCTGAGTTTTCCTTCCCAAAACTATTAATTTCATTTA
Source organism: Torreya grandis (assembly GCA_037957365.1). Lineage (NCBI taxonomy): Eukaryota > Viridiplantae > Streptophyta > Pinopsida > Cupressales > Taxaceae > Torreya > Torreya grandis. The sequence goes on along the minus strand of JARHVA010000074.1, from coordinate 2,043,075 downwards.
GGGCGCATATGAGTTCTCCTTCCCAATCCACTTCTCCTTCCTCTTCTTCATCCCAATTTTCATCCTCATCTTGATTTGAATCTTTTGAGGTTGATTCTATTGTCATGAACAGAGATTCATTTCCACTTGCTACGAAGGCACAGTCATTGTCATCATCCGAACTCTCACTATATTCCATTGAATCGCTATCTTCCTTTATGTATAAACCTTTCTTGTTCTTGGAGAAGTTCCTTCTTTGGAAATGGCAAGGTTTCAATCTTGTATCATCCTCTTCTTGTTCAGAATCACCCTGTTTCTTATAGTGACATTTGGCAGCAAATTGTCCTATTCTACCACAATTAAAACACTTTAAGGGTAATTTACCTTTGTATTTACCAGATCCTCTTTTCAGTCTTCTGACAAAGTTGGTGACTTCTTCATCTGTGTTCTCAGAGTTCGATGTAGATGCTTCTTCTTGCTTTGTCTGTTTGGCAACTTTGAAAGCAGCTTCTCTTTTGGAAGAGTCTACATTGCCCATTCTCATCTCATAGGCAGTAAGCGTTCCATGCAACTCATCAACAGTGAGTTTGTCCAAATCTATTGCTTCCTCAATTGCAGAGATTTTTGAATCATATCTCTTTGGCAATGATCTCAATACTTTCTTGACTATGGTCGATTCTTCCATTTCTTCACCAAGGCCTCTGATGGCATTCACTATTTCATCTACCTTGAGGAGGTAGTCGGCAATCTTTTCTTCTTCAATCGTTTTAAGACTCTCAAACTGCCCCTTGTGGGTTTGTAGCTTTGCTTGCTTCACTTTGTCGTCTCCATTATAAATGCTCTTCAACTTGCCCCAGATGTCTTGTGCATTTTTGCAATGCATGACCTTGACAAACTCTGAATTTGAAAGTCCACACAGAATGGCATTCTTTGCTTTGGCATTACTTTCATATGCCTTCTTGGTTGCCTGATCAGTAGGAGGTACAACTAGAGGTGTATATCCATTGACTACTGACATCCATACATCAAATCCTAATGAGGACAGATATGCTTCCATTCGTATGCTCCAAAAAACATAGTTGGTTCCATCACATAGGGGTGCTTTGTGTGATGAGGATCCTTCATGACTAGCCATTGTGTTCACTATCCAAGATCTCCCTAAGTCAATTAGACTTCTCCTAAAGAACCTTAGGCTCTGATACCAATTGTTGAACACAACTGTCTACTGAGGAGGGGGTGAATCAGTAGATGCTCTAAAACTGGTTATTCCAAACTTTTAAAGAAAATACAAATTTATATGCAAGTAAGGAATAGATGCAGAAATCACACACACATACAAAAACACATGACACCAGATTTTTACGTGGAAACCCAAAGAGAGAAACCACGGTGAGAAACAGCTGCTAAAAACTACTATTCTAATCCAACCTCACACAAAACTATCTTACTGGCAAACTTCACTGGTTACATTCAAGGACACCAATCCTTAGGAGACATCAATCCCCTAGTTGAGCACCAACTGAGTTTAACTGGTAATGACTAGCCATTGTGTTTACTATCCAAGATCTTCCTGAGTCGATTAGACTTAAGTGTTGACCATTTTGGCCCTGCAAGCCAAAATTGGTCTCCTTCCCCTGCTGTTCTGAGCTAGTTCAAATTTGGTTTGCACAAGTCCTTCAGCAAAAGGAGGAGCCAGTTCAGTGGTTCGACGTCGGGGTTCAACGGCATGGTCTTTCCAAGAACTTTGAACTTGAACTTTGAACCACGGTTGGTTCAATCGGGTGGTTCAGTTGATTTGGTTCAAAGTAGTTGTTTCAAGCAATTGGTTCAAGTCAAAAGGTTCAAAGGGGGTCTTCCAAAGCCCGAAGTACAAGTGCCCTTGTGGAGAGAAGGGAACCCTTGCGGAGGAATCAAAAGGGCGAGTTTTCCTTCGAAATGCTAAGGCAAAAGATAAGACAAGGTTGAATTTCTTTGGGCAAAATGTCCGAAGGAATTCCTTCGGACATTTTGTCCGAAGAAATTCACAAGGTAAAGAACAAGGAATTCTTTCAGAAAAGTTCCCGCGACAAAGTGAACGAAGCGAATTCTTTCAGACAAAAAGTCCGAAGGAATTCACCCGATGAAAAAGCCCGATAGAAAGGAGCAAGCAGGAAAGCCAGAGGAAAGATTTCCTTCGCACAAAATGTCCGAAGGAATTCCTTCAGACATTTTGTCCTGTTGGTTGAATATTTTGTCGATCAGCGTACTGATAAACAAAATAGGTCTGATCAGTCAAAGTAGGAAGATTAGTCGTCCAAATGTGTAGTTTTACCACATCAAAAGGGGACTGATCTCTCCTCTCATCAAGGGGAGGTTCCCTGTAGGTATAGCACACAAAGTTTGACGCCATATGGAGTGGTCCATACGTCATCACTCAGTGCAAGCAGCACAATGCGTTCCAACTCTCTAGGTTGGATGGTGAAGAATTGTATATCCCAGTTAATGGGATACATCTTAAGCATTATCATTGAGCCTTCTCCCATCATGTATATATTTTCCTTGTTTTTTTTCCTGTTTTTCCTAAGTGCTTTTGCACATGTTAGTAGTTTTCTTAATCTTGTGTGTTTCGTTTCCTTTTGGGGTAAAACCTTCGTGATTGACTCTTGGATATCTCAAGCTGTTGCTAACTTTTTCAAAACTGCATCTTGACTCCGTGCCCAATGGATTCTAAGGCTACTGGTTTCTAAGCATAGCAAGCATGCTTCCCCTAGGAATCACCATTTTGTTGACCATTTTGGCCTTGCAGGCCAAAATCGGTCTCCTTCCCCTGTTGTTCTGAGCCAGTTCAAATTTGGTTTGCACAAGTCCTTCGGCAAAAGGAGGAGCCAGTTCAGTGGTTCGACGTCGGGGTTCAATGGCATGATCTTTCCAAGAACTTTGAACTTGAACTTTGAACCACGGTTGGTTCAATCGGGTGGTTCAGTCGGTTTGGTTCAAAGTAGTTGTTTCAAGCAATTGGTTCAAGTCGGAAGGTTCAAAGGGGGCCTTCCAAAGCCCGAAGGACAAGTGCCCTTGCGGAGGGCAGTCAAGCATAAACTGGACCATTCTAGCAGGTTGCGGAGGGCAGTTCCGGACCCAAAAGTGCCCTTGCGGAGTGCAGGGAACCCTTGCGGAGGAATCAAAAGGGCGAGTTTTCCTTCGAAAATGCTAAGGCAAAAGATAAGACAAGGTTGAATTTCTTCGGGCAAAATGTCCGAAGGAATTCCTTCGGACATTTTGTCCGAAGAAATTCACAAGGTAAAGAACAAGGAATTCTTTCGAAAAAGTTCCCGCGGCAAAGTGAACAAAGCAAATTCTTTCGGACAAAAAGTCCGAAGGAATTCCTTCGGACATTTTGTCCGAAGGAATTCACCCGATGGAAAAGCCCAACAGAAAGCAGCAAGCAGGAAAGCCAAAGGAAAGATTTCCTTCGGACAAAGGATCTGAAGACCAAGGCCGCCCGAAGGACCCCGAAGGGCAGGTGCCCTTGCGGGGGACTCTCAGCAACTGCAAAAAGGGACCTTTCTCAAGGCCCGAAGGGACACTTTCCCTTCGGGAGGTTTCAAGGACAAAAACCCGACCAAAAGGAAAAGGCCGAAGGAAAGGGAAAGCCGAAGGAATTCAAAGGGGTGACGGGCCCGCAGACGTCAAATTGGGCATCATGAACTAGCCGTTGGAATCCGGACGTCAGATGACGTCTCCGAAGATGTCAAATTCAGGTCAATAGAATAGCCATTGGCTTTCAAATGGCGACGGGCGTGCGAACGCCAACTTTACGGCAATGAAATAGCCATTGATCTTTAAATGCTTGAGCGCAAACCCGAAGGAATTCAAAGGCCTTAAGGCCAAAAGGAAGAGACCGCCGAGAAGGGAGCCCAAAGAGCCAAAGATTGATAGAAGATAGCCCCGAGGGCTCAGATTGCCGGAAAGAGCCAAAGAAAGGAAAAGACAAAACCAAAAAAAGACAAAACTGGGAAAGGACAAAAGTCAAGAATGAACTCAGTGATCCTCCAAGAAAGGAGCCCAAAAGAGCCAAGTGCAGAAACAGACAAAACAGTCCAAGTGGAAAAAGGTGTCGGCACAAGGAGTTATTCCAGCAGTTGACACAATCTCTGCCAAGTGGGCATCAAGGAGCACAAACAGTGAACGGCGCGCTTGTTTTTTTCACTTTGCATTGATGAGCAGACAATTTGAGTGAATGTCTTGAAGGAGCGATCTTGTTTACAGACAAACGGCGCGGCCCATGATTTCACATATGGCGTTTAATATATTATAAATGCCTAAAGTCAAAACTGGAGCCGACACAACATTCTCTATCAAGCGGCTTCCTCTTCCCAATGCTCTCAACGCACATGGGCCACTTGTAAAGGGCGCCAAAGTCTTTTCCAAAAAGGGGTGCCTTTGCTTCCTCTTTCTCTATATATATTGTAATCTTTCATTTTGAGAAGCATCTCTCATATTGTAAGGCGAAGCTCTGCCAATTTTCACCTGGAATCAATAGAATATGCATTTTTTACCTCTATTTTGGTTGGATATATCTCTGAGTGTGTCTGAGTGTTAACCTTGTGTTCAGTCACTTCTTTCCTGATGCTTTCACAAGCTTGATACCAACACACCTGGTATAGACAAAGCGCCATCCCTGCAGGTAACAAGAAGAGTTGTATCTGGAGCACAGAGGCAAAAGAAGGTTACCAGACAGTGTGCTTGTTCCTACAGTGCCTATGGTGAGTTCATTTTCTGTGTGTTTCCATTAAAGCCTCCCTGTTAAGCTCCCTTCAGTCTGGACCTTTCATCAAATAAAGTGTATGTATGTGTTCTTATGGTTCAAAGTGTGAGTATGAGTAGATCGAACTTGTTTGGTGCATCACCAACTTAGGTTAGGTTCTATTTTTCAGTAATCCTTCTCTCTTTTCAACCCCCCATTATATTTATGTATTAGCAATATTACTAGAATAACTCAGAGATGCATTAGAGGGAGCTACCCCTTATCTAGAGACTCTCCCCTCAGTTTTGCCAGACCCACAGGCAAGAGAGGAGTTTCCATTGTGCCGCGTGGAAAAGAGAAGCTCAGCCTTCTCTCAAGGGTGCAATCCACAGCGTCAACACTAAGGAACCTTAGGCTCTAATACCAATTGTTGAACACAACTATCTACTGAGAGGGGGGGTGAATCAGTAGATGCTCTAAAACTGATTATTCCAAACTTTTAAAAGAAATACAAATTCATATGCAAGTAAGGAACAGATGTAGAAATCACACACACAAAAACACATGGCACCGGATTTTTATGTGGAAACCCAAAGAGAAAAAAACCACGGTGAAAAACAGCTGCTAGAAACTACTGTTCTAATCCAGCCTCACACAAAACTACCTTACTGGCAAACCTCACTGGTTACATTCAAGGACACCAGTCCTTAGGAGACACCAATCGCCTAGCTGAGCACCAACTCAATTTAACCTTACCGATTACAAGATTTAAGGGTACCAACCCTAAGGAGACTCTAATCCCCTAATTTGAGCACCAACTCAGTTTGTTTGATGGCACCAACCGATCAGAACTATGGAGCTACAACCCCAACATACAAAAAGGATTCACAAATGAATCCAATTCAACTTTGTTACAAGTCTCATCTATAACTGCTCACTCACTGCTCAATCTCTGTGTGTTCTTTCTCTTCCTGCTTGCTCAGTGTCTGTCTGCATATACCTTTACACTTTGTATCTGCATACATTTGGTTATGCTTTGTTCAGCACACTTCATCCCCTTTCTTCTTCTTTGTGTTTTACCCTTTCTTCATATGTCTTTTTCTTGACAGCGCTTTTCCTCTCTGGAAAACGCAATCGCAGCTCTCACGCAATGATGTGTTAAGAGTCATGTTTATACACTGAACTTTTAGGGTTTTTGACTCATCAATTGCATTCGCATTCTGTATGCACTTAACCGGTTCTAATTCTGCATCCTTCTTTAATGCGTATTTGACTTTTGCACTTTCCCGTGTCTTGGTTCTTGCATCTTTGACAACTACGAGATTCGGGTCTTTTCTGCACCGATTTTTGGATCAACCAGTTTAGTATTGATTGGGACAATCAATCTTGAGCCCTGTGCAATCCCCTGTCGATTTTGTTTGTTTTTCCATTTGCCCGTTGGAACTTATTAAATGCTTGCCTTTGATATTTTTCTTTGTGCCAACTCTAGCTGTTGAGCCCCTTTTATGTTTTCCACTATATCTTCTACAGTAGGATCGCTTTTGCTCCTTTAGCCTTTTCTATTATGCTTGACCTTTGCTTTTGTCTTTGGAACTATTTGCAAATGATCTATTCTATTTTCCTGACTTAACTCTTCAGGCTCATTCTCTTCGTGCTCTTTCTCTTGGGCTCATCTTCTTCGGGCTCTTGCTCAGGCTATTCTCTTTGGGCTCATTTCTTCGGGCTCGTCTCTTCGGGCTCCTTTTCGGGCTCATTTTATTCGTGCCTCCCCTTCCCGACTTATTCTTTTGGGCTCATCTTATTCGGGCTTATTTCCTCCAACTTCTTTTTTGAAATTTTTCATCTCAGGCGCTTTGTTCGACTTTCCCCTTCGGAGTTTTTGTCCAAGTCATTTCTTTGGACATTTTGTTTGAATCTCTTTGGACAATTTTTTCGAAATAATCTTTTCGGGACAATTTTCTCAAAGTGTTTCTTCGAGACAATTTCTCTGACGAAATTGTCCTTCGGCTTCTTTCTTTGAAGGTCCACCTACGCTTCGGCATTTCTCCCACGGTCCACTTGCCCTTCGAGATTTGTGAAAAGTACCCTTCGGACTTTTCTTCGACGGTCCACATACCCTTCGAAATTTTTACAAATGTGCACTTGCCCTTTGAGCTCTTCAAATGACCCTTTGGCTTTTCTTCGAAGGTCCACATACCCTTCGTAATTTCCGCAAAGTGTCCTTTGGCCTTTTTCAAAGGGTTCACATACCCTTCAGGTTTTTGCAACATGCCCTTCGACATTTCTGGAAAGACCTTTCAAGGTCTTTGAAGGGGTTCACATACCCTTCGGCTTTTTGCAAAGTGCCCTTTGGGTTTTCTGGAAGGGTCCACACACCCTTCGGATTTTTTTGAATGTACCCTTCAGATTTTTTTGAATGTGCCCTTCGGATTTTTGTTTCAGGACACTTTTCTGAAAAGGACTTTGACAATTTTTCTGAAAGAATTGTCTTTGCCACTTTTTCTGAAAGAATCCCTCCGAAGGAATTCTTAAAAGAATATTTCGGGTTTTCCATCCTTCTCGACTTATCTCAATTGCCTCTTCTAGACCCTTTCAGGTTTTTGACATTACTTGACTTATCAATTTGAGAGAAGCAGTCCCTCTTCAAAATCCTGATTACTTCGTCTAGACCCTTTCGGGTTTTTACCTTTGTTTACCAACATAAAGAAGTAATGTGCTTGCAAATCCCCGATTACCTCTTCGCTGGACCCTTTCGGGTTTTCCACAAAGCTTAGCTTATAAACATGAAAGAAGTAAAGTGCTTTTGAAACCGCGATCAACTCTTCTTCTAGACCCATTCAGGTTTCCCCCATAGCTTAACTTATGAATTCGGAAGAAGTTAAGTCATTTTGAAACTCTGATTTGCATTGCGTAGACCCATTCGGGTTTTCTTGGCAGCTTGACTTATCAAAATGAAATAAGTAAAGTTGTTTTGGAAACCTGATTTGCACTACAAGACCAATTCAGGTTTTCAGGATTGTTTTACTTATTTTATAAGTAGAAGCACTTCATAAATCCGACTTGCACTGCAAGTCTATTCAACTTAACCTTTGGTATTAATGCAGAATAACACTTGCTTCCTTTGACATCAATGACAATATTTCAGACCTCAATGACTATTTCCAACATGGTGCACTCCCTAACATGGTGTCGAACATCATCTTTGAGGCCTCTCCATGGGAACCTCTCTCTAGTTTGACTATAAGTCTTATAGAACCCTGGATGTCCTGCCAAGGGAGTGTCATGCACAGCTCTTAGGATTTGCTCCTTCAACTTAGATTCTAGAACTAGAAATATCCTATCCTTGTAGTAGATGATATCATCCACTACCGTATGCCTCTCATCCTGAATTTATCCATCCATCAACTCACAAGCAAAAGCATTCTTGGAGTACTCAACTATAAGATGAGCTTTACAATCCGCTGAAATCTCGGATAAGGAACATATGGCAGGTTTCTTGGATAGAGCATCAACAACTATATTCTTCTTTCCCTTCACATAATATTGAAGTCATACGCTTGAATTTTGCTGACCCATTTCTGTTGGCGTTCATTCAAGTCCTTTTGATCCAGGAAGTACCTCAAACTGTTATGATCAGTTATAACTACAAACTGTCCACCAACCAAATACTACCTGAACTTCGCCAATGCATGCATGATGGCAAGCATTTCCTTGTCGTATATAGAATACAACCTTTCAGCATCTTGGAGTTTCCTGCCCTCATAGGCAATGGGATGCCTATTTTGCATCAACATTGCACCAATCCCCTCTCCTAATGCGTCACATTCCAACACAAAGGGCTGGGTGAAATCTAGCAATGCAAGAACTGGGGAAGTACTAATGGCCTCCTTAAGTTTATCAAAGGCTCGTTGAGCCTTGCTGGTCCATCTAAATGCACCCTTCTTGGTGAGATCTGTGAGAGGTGTCCCAAGTTGTGAAAACCCCTTGACAAACCTCCTGTAATAGCTACATAGGTCAAAGAACCCTTGCAACTCCGTGAGTGTCCTCGGTGGTGGCCAATCTAAAATCGCTTGGATCTTTCCCTGATACACTTGAACTCCTTGTGCACTAATGATGTGACCCAAGTACAATATCTCCTTCATCCCGAACTCACATTTGGAGGCCTTGGCATACAATGATTGTGCCTCCATAATTCCCAGCACCTCATCAAGATGCTTCAAGTGGTCCTTCCATGTTTTGTTGTATAACAATATATCATCGAAAAATACAAGGAACGTCCACAACTGTTTATTAAAGATGTGATTCATGCAAGATTGAAATGTTGCAGGGGCGTTGGTCAAACCAAATGGCATGACCAAGAACTTGTAGTGCCCATAGTGGCACCTGAAAGCTGTTTTATGGATGTCTTGGTCCCGCACTCTGATCTAGTGGTATCCTAATTTGAGATCTATCTTCAAGAAGAAGACAACCCCATGTAACTCCTCTAACAATTCGTCAATCGTGGGAATTGGATACCTATTTTTGATTGTCTTCTTGTTCAAAGCATGGTAATCAATACAAATTCTGAGAGTTCCATCCTTCTTAACCAACACCATAGACGAGGCAAAAGGACTCGAACTCAGCCTGATATGTCCCATATCCAACAACTCCTTGATAGCTTTCTCAATCTCATCCTTAAATTTCTTGGGATGCTGGTAGGGGGTAGTAATGATGGGCTTGGCCCCCTCAAGCTCAATGGTATGCTTAAATCATATATCAGGTGGCCTCCCTAGAGGAATATCACTAAAGACTACACTGTGACTGTGCAAAACCTCCTGCAAATCATCCTGGTAGTGCTTAGGACTGCTATCCATAGACTTGGAGGAAATCAGGAATTGTGCTGCCCAAGTAACATCACCATGTCTAAAAATGCTCTCCATTCGTTTGGTTGAAACCACCTTAGAAGCTCCATCAGGCATTCCCCTAAATACCACTTTCCTGCCATCTACCTTGAACTAGAATTCCATAGTCTAGAAGTTTTGTGAATACTTCCCAAGTGAGTGTAGCCATTGAATACCCATATTGGCATTGGTGTCCCCTAAGTCTACCACATAAAAATCATCAATAACCATATAGTTACCAATCGTGATGCTCATCTGAGGGACCTTATGCATACAGGAAATATAATACCCATCTGCAACCATGACATTAAACTCATGCTCAACTGTCTGCAAACCTTTCCTGGTAACCATAGCAGAGTCTATAAAGTTGTTGGTACCCGACTATCGGTCAGAACTGTGACCCTCCGCCCCTGTAATACTCCATTAACTCTTAAAGAGTTGAATTTCTCCACTATTGATCAGATTTCTCCTCTTCCTCACCATCGGATATGATCTCTATATAATGTACCTTTCCCTTACCAAGACACGTGTCCTGGTTCCCAAGGCTCTCAGTAGCTGAAACAAAATTCTTTTCTTCGCAACTCCTATTGAGTCTCATCATCCGTTCTGTTTTTCTTAGGCCACTCTTTCTGAAATGGTTTCTTGTTGTCCTTTTGAGATGTAGATCCCTTCAACTGAAATTTATTCTTCAGATTGGCAGAATCCATGCCCCTAGCTTTCTTGATTGCCTCTTGAAGTGAGCTAGGATTGAATGCCTTAATCCAACCCCTTAGACGATCCGTCAAGCCATCCATAAACGAAACCAGCAGTCTTCTCTCAGATATATCAGTAACCAATATGGAGAGTCTTTGGAAATCAACTATGTATCAATTGATCCCCGTTGCCTCAACTAAGCCAACTCCTTGAAATGGAGTTCAGGGTCCTTGTTATCAAACCTCTCAATTAATCTCTCGGTGAACTCCACGTAAGATGTGGTCTGATCATGGCCCATGGTGACCATACCATGATGCCACCACTCATGAGCAATGCCATCAAGATGGATGGCAGCATATTTGATTGCTTCCTCCTCTAGCATTGGATTCAACTGGAAGTATGTATCAACCTTTTGCACCCAAGCACGTACTGAAGTCTTCCCTGAGCCTTCAAAGAAGGGCAAACTCAATCTACCAACCTTCCTCCTAAGATCATTGTGGTGTTTTGTATTACCCCTATTGGGCATATGTCTCATCTTGAGGTCCATATAGTCACGGAGGGAGATATCGTGTTGGAAACCTGGACTAGCATTAACCCAGTCCTGTCTGAGTTGTTCCTGCAACTCTATTAATGGAGGTTCATTGCCTTTTGTAGGCTCTACTCTGGGTGGAAATACAGGCATTAAAGGCCTTGAACTAGTAGGTGCAATATGCCGATTTGGCGTCCTGTTATTGACCGAGTTATCCCCTTGGCCATTATTGTGATTTCGGTTATTACCATTGTTATTGTTATTGAGCATGGTTTGTGTCATTAACTCCATCAACTGAGTCATACGCTGATTTGTTGCCCTTTGCTCTGTCAACAATGCATTAAGGTCTTTCCCTCTTTGGTCTTCCCCTTTGTCATCCATCTCTTCCACTCTGTGCACCACCTCCTATAGAGTAATCAGTACCACTGCCTGAAACAGTGTCCCCTTCCGGACCCTGAGTGGGCTGCCACCATTTCTTAATCCCTCTAATATAGTACCTTCTTTCTCTGTTACTCATGAAAAGCACACACTAACAGGAATACCAGCTCGATACCACTGGAAAGACCCTTGCCAAAAATAGCAAAATTTCCACGATTTTTTCCCATTTTGACTACGCAAACATTTTGTCAAACAGTTGGCTTGCTTGCTGATTTGAGTTGCTTTCAGTGAATATTTAGATGGTTATTGCATGCTTTAAACTCCACATATGAACAGCTCCACAAATTGAAATAGTTCAGTTATATATTCATTTATTGCATCAAAAGGAAATATAAAATTCACCACAGTAATAAATTCTGTTCATTTCCTATTTATCTTCAAACTGGTACACAAAATTAACACATAAACAGACCTTCAAATTAGAGTTCAGAATATTTAATTGCCAATCAACACAGTTCATGGGAATATGGCTGCACCTTATGAATAGCCACGATCAGCAGAATGATGACACAGTTGAGCAGAAGATGGCGATTAAGAATAACAACGTACCACCTTCAAGAAGCCACGCTCAACAAACCCACATTCCCCTGCATAGCAGTCCATGACAGGTAGAATGAATAGTGCTGGAATTTTATAAAAGCTCACGCCCTCCTATGGCCTCCACGATCCTTGATCATTATCCATAGCTCATAGAAAATAATAGGACAGAATGATGACTGTGTTGGTAATTCAGATGGCCACGTGTTCCATAAATCCAAATGCCCAGGTCAGATTGTAAGCCAATGTAATTACTCAGCAATATGATCGATCCTCAACAATTCCTCCAATTCTCAATCTATAACACTCAAATCTGAAATAAGTTTGGTATAAACGACCAGCCAAGAAATCCTCTTCAATATATTAGCGAATACGTTCAACCTGAAATGCCCAAACAGGTTTGATCAAATTTCGCAGGCTAGGGTGGAATCGTTTCACGACCGAAACCCCATAACCTCAAGCCGAACGCTCTCAGCAAAACTATAAAAATATAAATTACAATGATGAAAAAGAATTTCCAAAATGTCCTTTTTATTGGAAGCCTCCAATCCAAAACTTCCAAAAATATCTTTCCCTCTCGAGTATTAAATATTCGAATTTGGCTTTAGAAGGGAAACATAATAAGTGACTTTTTTAAAATATTAAAACTCCACTTTAGTCACTTTAAATAATATTAATTAATTAATATTATTCGTAATATTTACCTGGGAAGAATAATATTAAATAATCAATAATTAATTCCCTTATTTTATTTAATGACTTACGGGAATTAAATAAGTCATTAAATCATCCGGCCTATCAATTGGAACTGGACATTATAGTCCTCCCTTCCTAGAATTGCTTGCCTACAAACAATTTCAAATCAAGACGCTGAAGGATTTGCTCGTTCTCCCACGTGGCATCTTCCCTAGGTAGATCATTCCATCTAACCAGATATTCCTTGATTGTTCGGCCTCTCAACTTCCTCTCGCGAACATCCAAAATCTCATCTGAAACCAAGATCAACTTGCCCTTTCATCAAGAGGTGGAAGCTCTACTGACACTGTAACCTGCTGTCCAAGGGCCTTCTTGAGGCACGAAACGTGAAATACATGATGAATCCTGTTGCACTCCGGTACCTCCAGTTCATAAACCACCTAACCCACTCTCCTAATGATCGTGTATGAGCCATAGAACCATGGTCTCAACTTCTCAGCGCCACTCCTCTTCCAAATAGGACTATCTGTATGGTTGAAGGCAAAGATAGACCAAATCTCCAACCTCAAAAGTACACTCTGTCCAGTGTCTGTCCGCATAAAACTTCTACTGGTTTTGAGCGTGTTGCAGATTATCCTTCAGTGACTTAAGGATATCCTGCTTCCCTTGAATCCAATCCTTGGCCTTGGGTACCTGACTATCCCCAAATGACACATCCATAAATGAATAAGCCTCATAACCGTACAACGCTTTGAAAGGTGACATCCCAATGGAATGATAGGTGGTATTATAGTAATACTCTCCCAAATGTAACCATCTAACCCAGGCCCTCTATTGCACTGCAACATAGTTGTGCAGATAACCCTCAACCCACTTATTCACTATCTCTATCTACGCGTATGTTTGAGGGTGATAGCTGGTGCTTGAAGTCAATTCTGTACTTGAAAATCTAAATAACTCCTGCCAGAATGCACTGAGGAAATGTCTATCCCTGTCACTTAACAGTATTCTTCAGTAACCCATGTACCCTGAATACCTCTCTGAAGAATAAGTCTACCACTTGACTTGCTCTGTACTCTAAAGAGATAGCCATGAAGTGTGCAAATTTGGTTAAAATGAAATCTCTACCCTGTACCTTCGAAAGATCAGTGATGAAGTCCATCTATATGTTGTCCCACTTCTGCTCTAGAATGGACAAGGGTTGCAATAGGCCAACAGGGAAAGTGTGTTCCAACTTGTTTTGCTGACAAGTGGTACACTCCCTAACATGGTGCAGAACATCATCTTTGAGGCCCCTCCAGGAGAACCTCTCTCTAGTCTGCGCGTAGATCTTATAGAACCCTGGATGTCCTGCCAAGGGAGTGTCATGCACAACTCTCAAGATTTGCTCCTTCAACTTAGATTCTAGAACTGGAAATATCATGTCCTTGTAGTAGATGATATCATCCACTACCTTATACCTATCATCTTGGATTTTGCCATCCATCAACTCACAAGCAAAAGCATTCTTGGAGTACTCAACTATAAAATGAGCTTTCCAATCTGTTGAAATTTCAGACAAGGAACATATGGCAAGTTTCCTGGATAGAGCATCAACAACTATATTCTTCTTTCCCTTCACATACTCAATATCAAAGTCATACGCTTGAATTTTGCTGACCCATTTTTGTTGGCCTTCATTCAAGTCCTACTCCAGGTAGTACCTCAAACTATTATGATCAGTTCTAACTACAAACCATCCACCAACCAAATACTGCCTAAACTTCACCAATGCATGCATGATGGCGAGCATTTCCTTGTCATATATAGAATACAACCTTTCAGCATCTCGGAGCTTCCTGCTCTCATAGGCAATGGGATGCCTATTTTGCATCAACACTGCACCAATCCCCTCTCCTGATGCGTCACATTCCAACACAAAGGGCTGGGGGAAATCTGACAATGCAAGAACTGGGTAAGTACTCATGGCCTCCTTAAGTTTATCAAAGGCTTGTTGAGCATCGCTAGTCCATCTAGATGCACCCTTCCTGGTGTGATCTGTGAGAGGTGTCCCAAGCTGCGAAAAACCCTTGACGAACCTCTTGTAATAGTTGCATATGTAGAAACCCCTGTTTCCCCTGATTTCTGAAACTGTGTTTTTGGACTGTTTTTGTGTATTTTGATTATTTTGGTGTTTTTGCATAAGGGAAGAATGCGATTTTGCAAGAAATCTATATAAATTCTAATAAATGAAACTTGAAGCAGTAAACCCTTTTTCACTGGCTAAGCTATATTCTTATTATTCTTTTTCAGATGATTACAATATAAAATCTCTGGTATGCAACAAGATAATATAAAATTATTGTTTCCTAGCTGAAAATGGCCTGAATCCGGTACAGCTGCAATAAATAACCCTTTCTCCCTCTATTTGACGATCCAGAATGATGCTAGGTATATAGGCGCCCCAGTTGGTAGTGGCAGACTAGTTTAAGAGAAGGCGCTTTGACCCAAGAAGAAAGTACGCCCCTTTTTGGTGAAGGTACGGCCTGGTACAAAATTGTACGGCTGTTACAGCAGCAGCAATAAATGAAGTACAGCCTCGGGAATAAATGCTAGACCTTAATAAAAGAGGTGCCAATATTGAAGATCTCTTTCTGGACAAATTCTAAAACCAAAATCCTGAAGATATAACCCTCTGTGAAGCTCTGTGATAACCTCTGTATAAAGTTCTCTCTTTCTGGCAATAGATCAACTGGTATTTCACATCTTCTGAATTGCACACACTGAAGATTGCATGTTCTCCAATGCAAATAGAAAACTTGAACCCTTGGCTCTGTCTTCAGAAGTAAAATCCTTAGCAAAGTCGACTTCCATGAATGATGGCTCGATTTCCAATGAAAAACCCCTTATATTCTTCCAAGCTCGATTTTCCCATAATTAGCTTTCATTAAAAATTCGATCTTCTTCTTTTGGTTCCTTTCTCAATAGTTTAGAATCATATTTTAATTACAAAATGTAATTAAAAACAGCCCCCTTCATAGTGATCGCCCCCTTGAGTCAAAACACTTAAGCTATAATATTAAAATATTATAACTTTATAATATAGCTCCAAAAGATTAATATTTAATTAAATCAATTAAATATTAATATCTCCCTCAAAACATATCCGAATCTCGAACCGTCTGAAGTTGGCGAACAAGGGAGTGATTCCACACATGACCAGACCCTACTGCTAAAAATAGCAGGGGTGCTCCGTTGAGTGCCAAAAACTGCTAAAAATAGCAACTCAGGCAAACGGTGTCCGAAAGAGCCCGAACGAAAGCCAACTGGAAAAATTCTAACAATCAAAGCCAAGCCAAAACCTTCGCAAGACCCTCTATCCATCTTATTAGTCTACAAGGGTTGCATAATAGGCTAATCATCAGTTCTGAAAGATGTCAACTGGAAGGGGACATGACAGTCCGCCCTTCTTGAAATTGCTTGTCCTCAAGCAATCTCAACTCCGGATGCTGCAGTATATCCTCGCTCTCCCATGTAGCATCCTCCATTGCCAAATCTCTCCATTTTACCAAATATTCCCTGATAGTCCTACGCAACTGTCTCTCTCTGTACTTCAGGATAGACTCAAGTAATAAAATCAACTTTTCCTCATCATCTAAGGGAGGTAGAACTGCAGAAGGTACAACACGGTGTCTCAACGTCTTCTTGAGACGTAACACATGAAAAACATTGTGTACCCTGCTCTCTGCCGGAAGCTCTAGCTCATAAGCCACCTCTCCAACACACCTCAGGATCCTGAAAGGACCGTAATATTGTGGCTTAAGCTTTTCTGCCCCACTCTTCCTAAGAGTAGACTGATGGTAAGGCTGCAACATAAGATAAACCATGTCACCCCCATCAAAAGACCTCTCTGTCCTCTTCTGATCTGCATACTGTTTTTGCTGATTCTGGGCCTTGGCAATATTTTCCTTGAGAGCCCTCATAGTATCCTGACTCTCCTGCAACAAGTCTCCAGCACTCGGCACTCTACTGTCACTCAATAGCAAATCCAGAAAACTCGACGCCTCATACCCGTATAACGCCATAAAAGGGGACATCTGAATGGTCATATGGAAGGTCGTGTTGTAGCAATATTCACACAAATGAATCCACTTGACCCATGCCTTTTGCTGCCTTGCAATATAGTACCTGAGGTAACCTTCCACCCATTTATTCACTATCTCCATCTGCCCATCGGTCTGCGGGTGGTAACTGGTGCTCGGTGTAAGCTCGGTCCCACAGAGTCTGAACACCTCTTGCCAGAAGTGACTCAAGAACCGACTATCCCTGTCGCTCACTATGCTCCGTGGCAACCCATGTAGTCTGAATACCTCTCGGAAGAAGACCTCTGCTACCTGTGTAGCTGTGTAAGTGGTGGTAATCAGAAAGAAGTGGGCATACTTCGTTAACCGATCCATGACTACATATATGCAATCTCGTCCTTGGGCTTTAGGCAAGCCCGTAATGAAATCCATCGACAGGCATTCCCACTTCCTGTCAGGAATCAGAAGTGGCTGCAATAATCCTGCCGAGTACGTGTTCTCCTGCTTGTTTTGCTGACAAACAGGGCACTCACGCACATATTGAAGAACATATGCCTTAAGTCCTTTCCATGTGAATCTCTCCTGAATCAGTCTATAGGTTTTGAAATACCCGGGATGTCCTGCAGTAGGTACATCATGAAAGGCTCTCATGATAATGTTCTTCACCTCTGATCCTGGGATCAAATAAACTCTGTTCTTGTAAATGATCAAGTCATTCACAAGCATATATCTGGTATCAATCGTCGATCCCTCAACAATGCTGGATGCCCATGTATCCTTGGCATATTTTGCCACAATCATATGCCTCCAATCCTCTGTAATGTGAACCATAGAACTCAAATAAGGCCTACGTGAGAGAGCATCGGCGACTACATTCTGGGTGCCTTTGATGAAAGAAATATCAAAGTCATAGGCCTGCAATTTGCTCACCCACTTCTGCTGACGATCATTGAGATCTTGCTGCCCCAAGAAATGTCTCAAACTATTGTGGTCAGTTTTGATGCAAAATTTGCTGCCAACAAGATATTGCCTAAATTTTGCCAAGGCATGCATTATAGCGAGCATCTCCTTATTGTAAATGTTGTAGAGCCTCTCTGGCCCTCTGAGTTTATGGCTCTCGTACACAATAGGGTGCTTGTCCTGCATAAGCACCACTCCAATGCCCTCACCTGAAGCATAGCACTGAAGCTCAAAAGGCTTCGAAAAATCCGGCAGTGCCAACACTGGGCATGTAGTCATCAACCCCTTAAACCTCACAAAACACTCATGTGCCTCAGGAGTCCAACAAAATGCACCCTTTTTCAACAAATCTGTCATAGGGGCTACATGGCATGAATAACCATTCACGAATCTGCGATAAAACCCACACAAACCTAGAAATCCCCGCAGCTGTGTGAGGTTCGCCGGAGTAGGCCAGTCTATAATAGTGTGGATCTTCTCAGGATCCATCCGCACTCCCTCAGCATTGATAATATGACCTAAGTATATCAATTCGGTCATCCCCAAATTACATTTGGACTCCTTGGCATACAAGGACTCCCTCTCCAAAATACTGAGCACGGTCTCCAGGTGAGCCAAATGCTCCTGCCAAGTCCTGCTATATATAAGAATGTCATCAAAGAAAACAAGTACAAATCTCCTCAGCAGTGAATGGAAGGCTCTGTTCATGGTGGACTGAAATGTCGCTGGCGCATTAGTGAGCCCAAATGGCATCACCACAAACTCAAAGTGTCCACAATGACAACGGAAGGCAGTCTTCTCAATGTCCTGTTCACGAACCCTGATCTGATGGTATCCTGACCTTAAGTCTATCTTCGTGAAATAGCATGCACCATGGAGCTCTTCAATACGTGGTATTGGGTATCTGTTTTTAATAGTCCTCTTATTCAAGATTTTGTAGTCTATGCACATGTGTAGGGTGCCATCCTTCTTCTTCACCAGAACAACTAAAGAAGCGAAGGGTGATTTGCTAGGTCGAATGTGACCCATAGCAAGTAACTCCTTGATCGTTTTCTCGATTTCATTTTTCAACCGCTTACGATGCCGATAAGGAGTAATCATAACGGGCTTAGCGCCCTCCTCAAGCTCAATAATGTGCTCAATGCCCCTGTCGGGAGGTCTCCCTGGTGGAATATCACGGAATACCTTGTCATGCTTGACTCTCAACTGCTGAATGTCAGGATGATACTCAGTCTTCTGCTGTCCCTCCTGTATAGGTACCAATGTGCACTCGGCAACCCACTCTACCATATCGTGTCGTATGAGCCTCTCCATCTGATGAAAAGAAATAGTTCTGACGTTGTTGTCCCGTATTGCCTTCAGAATATGTCTTCCCAGCCACATCAAAACGAATCTCCATGTCCTTGAGACGAAGAGTGACTTCCTCAAGGGAATGAAGCCACTTCATGCCCAAGACTAAATCGATATCTCCCATGTTCACCACGTAATAATCAGCCTTGAACTCATAGTTGTTCAAGCACAAGGGAAGATCTCTAATCATCCGTTCACACCTAAGAGTGTAACCGTCGGCCACCTTAACTCGAATGCCTTCGAACTCCTCGGTAATGAGTCCACGCTTCTCCACAAATCTAGCATTGATAAAATTATGTGTGGCTCTTGTGTCAAGAAGGGTGATGACCCTCTGTCTTGCCAAAACTCCACGGAGTTTGAATGAACCCTCCTGCTGAATGCTAGATAGGCGTGCCTCATGAATCTGAAGATCTGACTCAGCCTCTACCTTAGGCTCTGAAGCCTCTGGCTCTGACTCTTCATAACTCTCCTACTGTTCGGAATTTTCTGATTCCGAATCCTCATAAAAAGCCTACATCACTCGATTTGCCTTGCCCTTAGGCCTCAAGGGACAATCGTGATTGGCATCATAGGGACCTTTGCAGTAGAAGCAAAGCTTCTTCCTGCATAGATCATTAAGAGCCTCATGATCCAAAGGTGGTGCTGCTGATTTGCCCTTTGAACTATTCTTGAAATCTGATTTACTTTTGTTAAAATCTGATTTCTCTCTGTTTTTGTTGAAGCCCTTATTGTCCCTGTATGAAGAAGTACCTCTGGAGTTGAATTTACTGGATGGAGCCGCCAACTCCATACTACGTGCCTTCTTCATAGCTTCCTGTAACGAAGGAGGATCAAAGCCTTTGATCCAACCTCTCAATGGTTCCGTCAATCCCTCCATGAAGAGCACTACAAGTCACATCTCTGAAATATCAGGAACCATAACTGATAACTTCTGGAAGTCACCAATGTAAGACTCTAGACTGCCACTCTGGCGCAACTGAGCCAACTCCCTGAAATAGGATTCTGGATCTTTCTTGTCAAATCGTTCCACCAGCCTATCAACAAACTCCTGATAAGATGTGATCTGATCATGCTGGAGTGTCACCATCCCGTGGTGCCACCAATCGTAAGCTACCCCCTCAAGATGCAATGTCACATATTTGATAGCATCCCTCTCAGCCATCGGACGCAATGTGAGAAATGTGTCTAACTTACTAATCCAGGCCTGCGCTGTGACCTTGCCACTACCATCGAACATCGCTAGTGTGAACATGTTCGTAGCATGCTTCAGATCATTATTCTGATGTCTAGGTCTCCAATCCTGTCGACCTCTATTATGTTCTCTCCTCTGTGTGATGAATCGGTCAAAAGTAATCCTCTCTCTAACCTCAGGTAATAATAACTCCCACTCCTCACCTGCCATAACCTCATCGGCCCCCTGCCTCACAAAAGTAGGCCTAGTAGCCCTGTCTGCTGTCCGAGAAGCAGTCCTAAGTGCTCTTCGTGATCCTGCATCACTCCTGTCATCGTCACGATGTGGTGACGGTCTCCTCGGAGTACCCAATCTCTGAAGTGCTTCTGTCAATTGATGTAATACTTCGTTAGACTGCCTTTGCCCGGCTCGTAGATCTCTAAGAGCAAGTAAAACCTTTGCATCATCCTGATCCCTAGGGTTATGAGGAATACCTGCCCTGTCAGTCCTGTCAGCCATGTTTTCCGGCTGCCTGCTCAAACCCTGTTGCCTGTCAACCAAGGCCCTCCTGTGAGTACAATACCTGGGTGTCCCAAACTCTTGTGGCTGCATAAGATTGCTAAACCCTCAGGATGGCAGGATTTAGCTCTGATACCACTGTAGAAACCCATGTTTCCCCTGATTTTTGAAACTGTGTGTTTTTGGACTGTTTTTGTGTATTTTGATTTTTTTGGTGTTTTTGCATGAAGGGAAGAATGCGATTTTGCAAGAAATCTATATAAATTCTAATAAATTAAACTTGAAGCAGTAAACCCTTTTTAACTAGCTAAGCTATATTCTTATTATTCTTTTTCAGATGATTACAATATAAAATCTCTGGTATGCAACAAGATAATATAAAATTATTGTTTCAAAAACCTGATTTGCTGCTAGCTGAAAATGACCTGAATCCGGTACAGCTGCAATAAATAACCCTTTCTCCCTCCGTCTGACGATCCAGAATGATGCTAGGTATATAGGCACCCCAGTTGGTAGTGGTAGACTAGTCTAAGAGAAGGCGCTTTGACCCAATAAGAAAGTACGCCCCTTTTTGGTGAAGGTACGGCCTGGTACAGAATTGTACGGCTGCTACATCAGCAGCAATAAATGAAGTACAGCCTCGGGAATAAATGCTAGACCTTAATAAAAGAGGCGCCAATATTGAAGATCTCTTTCCGGACAAATTCTAAAACCAAAATCCTGAAGATATAACCCTCTGTGAAGCTCTGTGATGACCTCTGTATAAAGTTATCTCTCTTTCTGGCAATAGATCAACTGGTATTTCATAGCTTCTGAATTGCACACACTGAAAATTTCACATTCTCCAATGCAAATAGAAAACCTAAACCCTTGGCTCTGTCTTCAGAAGTAAAATCCTTAGCAAAGTCGACTTCCATGAATGATGGCTCGATTTCCAATGAAAAAACCCTTATATTCTTCCAAGCTCGATTTTCCCATAATTAGCTTTCATTAAAAATTCGATCTTCTTCTTTTGGTTCCTTTCTCAATAGTTTAGAATCATATTTTAATTACAAAATGTAATTAAAAACGGCCCCCTTCATAGTGATTGCCCCCTTGAGTCAAAACACTTAAGTTATAATATTAAAATATTATAACTTTATAATATAGCTCCAAAAGATTAATATTTAATTAAATCAATTAAATATTAATATCTGCCTCAAAACATATCCGAATCTCGAACCGTCTGAAGCTGGCGAACAAGGGAGTGATTCCGCATATGACCAGACCCTACTGTTAAAAATAGCAGGGGTGCTCCGCTGAGTGCCAAAAACTGCTAAAAATAGCAACTCAGGCAAACGGTGTCCGAAAGAGCCCAAACGAAAGCCAACTGAAAAAATTCTGACAATCGAAGCCAAGCCAAAACTCCTGCAAGACCCTCTATCCATCCTATTAGCCTACGAGGGTCGCATAATAGGCTAATCATCAGTTCTGAGAGATGTCAACTGGAAGGGGACTTGACAGCATAGGCCAAAGAACCCTCGAAACTCCGTGAGTGTCCTCGGTGGTGGCCAATCTAAAATTGCTTGGATCTTTTCCTGATGCACCTGAACTCCTTGTGCACTGATGATGTGACCAAGTACAATATCTCCTTCTTCCCGAACTCACATTTGGAGGCCTTGGCATACAATGATTGTGCCTCCATAATTCCCAGCACCTCATCAAGATGCTTCAGGTGGTCCTTCCATGTTTTGTTGTATAATAATATATCATCGAAAAATACAAGGAACTTCCACAACTGTTTATTAAAGATGTGATTCATGCAAGATTGAAGTGTTGCTGGAGCATTGGTCAAACCGAATGGCATGACCAAGAACTCGTAGTGCCCATAGTGGCACTTGAAAGCCATCTTATGGATGTCTTGGTCCTGCACTCTGATCTAGTGGTACCCTGATTTGAGATCTATCTTCAAGAAGAAGACAACCCCATGTAATTCCTCTAACAATTCGTCAATCGTGGGAATTGGATACCTGTTTTTGATTGTCTTCTTGTTCAAAGCATGGTAATCAATACAAATTCTGAGAGTTCCATCCTTCTTAACCAACACTATAGACGAGGCAAAAGGACTCGAACTCGGCCTGATATGTCCCATATCCAACAACTCCTTGATAGCTTTCTCAATCTCATCCTTAAATTTCTTGGGATGCTGGTAGGGGGTAGTAATGACGGGCTTGGCCCCCTCCTCAAGCTCAATGGGATGCTCAAATCCTATATCAGGTGGCCTCCCTGGAGAAATATCACTGAAGACTACACTGTGACTATGCAAAACCTCCTGCAAATCATTTTGGTAGTGCTTAGGACTGCTATCCATAGACTTGGAGGAAATCAAGCATTGTGCTGCCCAAGTAACATCACCATGTTTGAAAATGCTCTCCATTCATTTCACTGAAACCACCCTAGAAGCTCCATCAGACATTCCCCTGAATACCACTTTCCTGCCATCTACCTTGAACAAGAATTCCATAGTCTGGAAGTTTTGTGAATACTTTCCAAGTGAATGTAGCCACTGAATACCCAAAATGGCATTGGTGTCCCCTAAGTCTACCACATATAAATCATCAGTAACTATATAGTTACCAATCGTGATGCTCATCTGAGGGATCTTCTGCATACAGGAAATATAATTCCCATTTGCAACCATGACATTAAACTCCTCATGCTCAATTGTCTGTAAACCTTTCTTGGTAACCATAGAAGAGTCTATAAAGTTGTGGGTACCCCACTATCGATCAGAACTATGATCCTCTGCCCTTGTATTACTCCATGAACTCTAAAAGAATTGAATTTTGGTGTACCAGACATAGTAGCAAGAGTACCTCCCTTCACTCCCTTAGGTGGTGTCTCATTGGATCCCCCTTGCTCCTCATCTGATTCACTATGTTCGCTGCCCTGGTTATGATCTTATGATCAGATTTCTCCTCTTCCTCACTATCGAATACGATCTCTATATAATGTACCTTGCCCTTACCAAGAAACCTGTGTCCTGGTTTCCAATGCTCTCAGTAGCTGAAACACAATTCCTTTCTACACAATTCTTGTTGAGTCTCATCATCCATTCAGTTTTTTTTGGGCCACTCTTTCTGAAATGGTTTCTTGTTGTCCTTCTGAGATGTAGATCCCTTCGACTGAAATTTATTCTTCAAATTGGCAGAATCCATGTCCCTAGCTTTCTTGATTGCCTCTTGAAGTGAGCTAGGGTTGAATGCCTTAATCCAAACCCTTAGAGGATCCGTCAAGCCATCCATAAATAAAACCAGAAGTCTTCTCTCAGATTTATCAATAACCAATATAGAGAGTCTCTGGAAATCAACAATGTAATTATCAACCGATCCCCATTGCTTCAACTGAGCCAACTCCTTGAAATGGAGTTCAGGGTCCTTGTTATCAAACCTCTCAATTAATCTCTCGGTGAACTCCACATAAGATGTGATCTGATCATGGACCATGGGGACCATATCATGATGCCATCACTTGTGAGCAATGTCATCAAGATGTATGGCAACATATTTGATTGCTTACTCCTTTGGCATCAGATTCAACTAGAAGTATGTATCAACGTTCTGCACCCAAGCACGTGCTGAAGTCTTGCCTGAGCCTTCAAAGAAGGGCAAACTCAATTTACCAACCTTCCTCCTAAGATCATTGGGGTGTTCTCTATTACCCCTGTTGGGCATATGTCTCATCCTGAGGTACATATAGCCACTGAGGGAGATATCGTGCTAGAAACCTGGACCGGCATCAACCCAGTCCTGTCTGAGTTGTTCTTGCAACTCTATCAATGTAGGTTCATTGCCTTCTTGAGGCTCTACTCTGGGTGGAAATACAAGCATTAAAGGCCTTGAACTAGTAGGTGCAACACGCCAATTTGGCGCCCTGTTATTGACCGAGTTATCCCCTTGGCCACTATTGCCATTCTGGTTATTACCATTGTTATTGTTATTGAGCATGGTTTGTGTCATTAACTCCATCAACTGAGTCATACGCTGATTTGTTACCCTTTGCTCTGCCAAAAATGCATTAAGGTCTTCCCCTCTATGGTCTTCCCCTCTATCATCCATCTCTGCCACTCTATGTGCACCACCACCTGTAGAGGCATCAGTACCACTACCTGAAACAGTTTCCCCTTTCAGACCCTGAGTGGGCTGCCACTATTTCTTAATCCCTCTAATATTGTACCTTCTTTTCTCTGTCGCTCATGAAAACCACAGGCTAGCAGGAATACCAGCTCTGATACCACTATAAAGACCCTTGCCCAGAATAGCAAAATTTCCACAACTTTTTCCCAGTTTGACTATGCAAGCATTTTGTCAAACAGTTGGCTTGCTTGCTGATTTGAGTTGCTTTCAGTGAATATTTAGATGGTTATTGCATGCATTAAACTCCACATATGAACAACTACATGGATTGAAATAGTTCAGTTATATATTCATTTATTGCATCAAAAGGAAATATAAAATTCACCATAGTAATAAATTATGTTCATTTGCTATTTATCTTCAAACTGGTACACATAATTAATACATAAACAGACCTTCAAATTACAGTCCAGAATATTTAATTGCTAATAGACATAGTTCCTGGGAATATGGTTGCACCTTATGAATAGCCATGATCTACAAAATGATGACACGGTTGAGTAGAAGATAGCGATTAAGAATAACAGCCTACCACCTTCAAGAAGCCACGCCCAACAAACCCACGTTCTCCTTCACAGCAGTCCACGACAGGTAGAATGAATGGCGCTGGAATTTTATAAAGGCTCACGCCCTCCTATAGCCTCCACAATCCTTTATCATTATCCATAGCTCATAGAAAATAATAGGATGGAATGATGGCTATGTTGGTAATTCATATGGCCACAGATTCCATAAATCCAAACGCCGAGGTCAGATTGTAAGCCAATGTAATTATTCAGCAATATGATCGATCCTCAACAATTCCTTCAATTCTCAATCTGTAACACTCAAATCTGAAATGAGTTTGGTATAAACGATCAACCAAGAAATCCTCTTCAATATATTAGCGAATACATTCAACCTGAAATGCCCAAACAAGTTTGATCAAATTTCGCAGGCTAGGGTGGAATCGTTTCACCACCGAAACCCCAAAACCTCAAGCCGAATTCTCTCAGCAATACTATAAAAGTATAAATTCCAATGATGAAAAAAAATTTCCAAAATGTCATTTTTATTGGAAGCCTCCCATCCAAAACTTCCAAAAATATCTTTCCCTCTCAAATATTAAATATTCAAATTTGACTTTAAGAGGGAAACATAATAAGTGAGTTTTTTGAAATATTAAAACTCCACTTTAGTCACTTTAAATAATATTATTCATAATATTTGCTTGGGAAGAATGATATTAAATAATCAACAATTAATTCCCTTATTTTATTTAATGACTTACGGGAATTAAATAAGTCACTAAATCATCCCCCTGTCAATTGGAAAGGCACATTACACGGGTCCTTCAATTTAATTAATTCAGTAAAGGGGGCATTACACACAATGCTGAAAACAATGTGAAAGTGAACTAATATGAATGAAAGAGATGAAATCTCAGAACACAAGAAACAAGCAAATAAAGGAGATGCTATAGAATTATAAATGTTGTCAAAGTTGTCAAACAAGAGTGTAAACTCTATACCAATGCAAGATCTAAATGAGATGCAATGAGATTGCAACTATGCAAGCAAAGATGAGAAAACACACAATGAAGAAAATTGAGAAACCAAGGATGAAACAAGAAATAAACTCTAATGGAGGACGACCAAAGAGAAAATTGGTTCTTGGCAAGTACAAATGTAAAGACAGTCAAGAACATAAAATTAGCAATATTGAAGGGAGAAAAGATGATTTAGTCTTACCAGTGCTCATTTTGTCATGACTTTCTATTTCTTGGGAAATTTACATCACAATTTTGTCTGTGATCATGTGATATATTTTATACAAGGAACCACAAAGCAATCACGTGCAAATCACAAGGCTTTAATGTCCTTGAGCATCTATGTATTCTCTGTATTTCCACCCAAGAGCTATCGAGCTCCACAGCATTTCGTGGTTTGCATGCAACATCTAGACAACCTTAGAAACTCATATGTAAATCAAAATATGGTGCACAATTATGGCTTTGTGTGAAATTCCAAAAAACGGCTACAGGGCTCCATGACACCTCACAGTTTGCAAGCAACATCTTGATAGCATTCCAAGATCATTTGTCAAAATAGAACACAGTGCACTATTACAGTTTTCACAGAAATTGCAAAATACGCCATAGGGCTCTGCAGCATCTCACATTATGCATGCCACATCTTGACAACCTTACAAGACCATCTATCAAAATAGAACATGGCACGCTATTACAGTTTTCTGCAAAGTTCGTTAAACATTGAAACAGCACATGGCTACTTTACAGCAGGATGTGTCCAGCCCAATGCTAGATCTAGGGCTCACAGTCTAGCAACAACTTGTTAGGGTTTCTTACCCCTGTCAGAGATGACTCATAACCTATGGAAGCCAAAAAGTCACAAGAGGAAGAGAAAATGCCTCACAAATGGAAGCTGAAGAGTTGGTACTTCAATAACAGTTCTTGGGGCAATGCCTTGAGAAGAAAATGTGTTTCATTGGAGAAGAGTTTCAACTTTAATGAGGTTTGACTAAGTTAGGGTTAGACTCAGCGAGGAGTTTGGCTCTGCTAGTTAGAGGAGTTGGCTAAGGAACAAGATTTATTCAACAGCTAGAGGTTTTTGGAGATAAGAGTTATTCTCCTCGCAGTCAGAAAACTGCAAGCAGAGACTTGCTAAAGAGTGTGCAATTCTAAGTAGAGTTGTAGGAGTGAACCACATCCATTAGTGCACTGATATTGTAACACTGCATGTTTAGCATGTTGTAGGTGTGTTTTTTGTATTCTCCTTATTGAAAGCAATAAAGATAAGTATTTTGTTTTTCATTTTGTGAATAGACTGTGTGTATGTGTCCATTTGTGAGTGTTGAAATCTTAGGCTGCATGGTCTAAGGTCGTCCTTCATTGGACCCCCTAACCATGACTGCATCAGATGAGGATGTTGAAGGGTATGAGGCTATTGCTATGGGTGAGCCAATGTCCAAACCTTTCAAATGCTTGATGAGAAATATGAACAGTAACTGGCTTGCAGCTGATTATGCAAGCTAAAACACAGAGCAAATAGAGCAAATAAAGGTAATTCTAATCTATATATAACACTAATCTAATTACTAACTGCAAACTGAAAATCGAAAAGCCCTGCCCTATCAATCACTCTATGAAATTAAGATGGGCCTTGAAACATGTTTTCATAAAGTGACCTCTTGAAGGGCAATGTTGAAATATCCCTGATGGATCCCTTCTGTAGATCTGCTGTAATTTTGTAATCTGAAATGGTGTTTTCCTGTTTCTGAATGTTTTCTTTCCGTAATAGACGGAAAGTTGCAGAAGGGTTTGTTTGTTTTTCTTTTGTTTTTGTGTTTTGAGGAACTTTGCAATAAATAAATAATTGAAATGCAATAACACAAATAACTTATGAAATTAAAACCCAAGTACAGCGAGATCCAATTTCAAAAGGGCAGAATTTAAGATATTGAATCAAATAAGGAACCAATGATGAATTCTCAATAATTCTGGTAAATTACAATGACAAACAGCCAACCTGAATTGCTGAAGGTAATCTAATCCAGAAGAAGAATGGCGGCCAGCTAAAAGAATCCTTTGTTGATGCGCTGCTGTGATAAGAAATGACTGTCAAGTACAGCCGTACTGTTTACACAAGCTGCCAAGTTCAGCCGTACAAAAGAAACCCTCACAATTTGAAATCGCTCCTTAATATCTGCTGAATTCTGTCAAACTTCCAGCGCCTCTCAAAGAAACACTGATTAATCTCCCAACGAATCTGAATGAGTAAAGTCCACTGTATGGGGGCTACGTCCCAAACAGGGCAGCAATTGGGGTTTGGCATCCCAATGTAGAAAGCTCCTCCTAAGCCCAAGTGCACTTCTCCAAAATATAATATGTCAAATGATAATCCAACAATGAATCTTCCATCTCCTTATAACCCTTCTCAAATGCAAAGCGAACCCTAAGTGTCTCCAAGTGGCGTTGGGAAGTGAAGGTGTTATAATTTCTTATTTTAAAGTGGTCATGTTACTAGAAAATGACCTTTTTCCTCATAGACAGAAATCCGTTCACTGAATTGCCCTGAGACCAAAGAGAAAGATTTAGAGAATTTCGAGACCTTTCCAACGAGCTATCATACCATAGGGTGCGCATCCAGATGAGGCCAAAAACCCCTTATTACTCCAAAATGGCTAACCACTTAGCGTTATTTAATAAAAAGACGGAAACTTAGGAAATATTAAAAATATAACCCAAGTAGCCACAAAATGTCCAACTGACATCACGAACCAACAAATCATCCTGTCACCTGTCTGTGACTGAAGTCGGAAATCAAGGATCCACTGGCAGTCTCATCCCTAAAATCTAGGGATGCTCCTAAAATCTAGGAAACAAGCCCTATCCCTTTGAAACTGAACCCAAAGAGTAATCTCATGGAGTCCCAACCCTGGGCATGATCATACAATAACCCTCATAAATGCAGGAACTGCCTCCTAAAAACAAGGAAAGTCTCCCAACTAATCAATAACTACCAGAACACCAAGTCCCCAACACTGAATAACCAAAATTGAGTCCCAATGACTCTCCCCTACTGTGTGCACCTCTGAGAGAACTATCACCAAACTGGTAGTTCCTCCTAAAAAATAGGAGATGCACTCTAAGTCTCCAAAACGTTTGCCGAGGTCTCCAAATGCCTCCTAGACCACTCCTAGTCAATCCCTACAAATTAGGAATCCCTCCTAAATTGTAGGAAACTGTTGTCTACTGCTCCAAACGTCCTGGGAGGCTCATGCATGACTCTCAAAGCCCCTGGGTTGGTTCCTTCTACGCTCTGCTGGCCTATGGGAACCAGATAATAGACCAACCATGCTAGAAATGTTGTCACTAAGGAAGGGCAGAAATTGGGGACATGACAGTTCTCCCTTCCCAAAGATTGCTTGTCCTCAAGCAATGTCAATCCAACTCCACAATCATCAGGCAAGTCCATACCATAACCAAGAATGATCCCAGGGTCCCAAGCCATCCTGGAATGTTTGTAGTACCATCTTCTAGAAACACTGTCCTACACTGCACCCAAACAAGTAACCTCCTGAAAACCCCCTGAAGGAAGAGCAATCAAATACTGTACCAACTCTGTCAACTCCTCAATGAACTACTCTCCGAAAGAACCAAACTGGAACACTAAAGGTGAAGACTCTAGTAAGCTAACATTGGCTTCCACATCCTCAACTATTGAACTGCAAACCCAAGTGATTCCAAGATTCCAAATCAGCCTCAAAAGGGAACCACCATGCAGATACTGTATCCCTCTAAATAGACACGCAAATCCATACTGCCAATGCCTCTCATCAAGATCCATAATTGCAATCCTAGAACTTGTTACCATCTGGTGTGACTGAACAAATATCGTGCTCAACCATCGCATGTATGCCTCAACATCTCCCCACCAAACAACTAACTGTTCCATTCTGACAAATATGCCCAAACACTGCAAACCATGAAGCAACTCACTAGGACCCTGAAGCACCAATGTATCAATGAGACCAAGGCCCGGATCCCAAACCAAAATACCAGACGTGTTGAATGAGATGAATACGTATCTCAACCGCACTCCATGAAACATACATACAATGAAGCAGACCAACAAGAAGGCGTGAAAGTGAACTCCCATAAACCAGTATTCCAACCCACATGACCACCTAGCAATGTTGCTATAATTCTGACCAGCAACTCGAATGATATCATAGATGTCATCATACCAATGCCAAACAAAAAATGTCCAAAAGAAACACTCCTCAATGCCCTCATACTGAATCATGGATGTAGTCAATGCCAAGTCAAGTAGTAAATGATTCCAGCTTGGACAGCCACTAGTCCATAAGGAGTCAAAGACTATGGAGTCACCAATCAACAAGGATACCACTGCCATATCAATGGATGTAGATGACAAACTCGAAGATGAAGTATGTATGCCATCATGAGAAAAACCAAAGCATGTATCATTTGTACCCAAAATTCTAGGATTATCAATTCCTGAATCCCATATCAATCTGAGAAATGTTGCTCTACCCAACCACTGCGCTACTCTGATATAAAAATATGTATAGCAAAAGTGAAGCAACCCAACATGAATCCACTGAAGAAATGCCCAACACATGTTGATACCAAAATCCCAAATCTTTGCACTGACACATCCCTCCAGCATGTTGATACTCATTATGTTGCTGTTGTGACCCTGTACCTCATCTAACCAACTAAGAACTTCACTCCAAATGAAGCCACAATTACTACCAACAACCAATGCTGTGAGGAATTCACAAATGAGCCAATCATCGGCAAGGAAAGTTTGTTGAATACTTTTCAAAATCCTCCAAACAGCTGCTGCAACTTTACCTATATTTCCACAAATTAGTGTGCCTTCATTAAAGGTTGTTAAGTAAATGTTTTGTTTAACCATGCAACCAACGAAGTCCCTTATATTCTGATCTTGAAAGCCATATGTAATATTTAAAAAGTCTAAATCTTCAATCAAAAGGTACATCACTGCCCTATCATATGAAAGAGGTGATAAATCCATTGATGAATGTCTCAACAAAGACAGGCTCTTTGTGGCTGGTCCACTAGATATGCAACTTAATATATCATCAACTCTTGGAAGGGAAGGATCAACTTCACACTTGAACATCCCAACTTGAATGTAACCAACCCAAGGTTCAAAGTTTGGCTCATGAGATGAAAGAGAATTGCTGTTCAAAGTCAAAAAATCAGAAGTATGTTCATACCTTTCCACAATGTTTTTGCGGTCTTCTCTTGCCTCTCCGTCCAAGGTAGGTGACTCCTCTAAAGGTGCTGGTCCATGGGGTGTGTTCAAACGAATATAACATGTCCCATTAACTGCCTTAGCTGCCAAAAATCTGATCCATACCTCTATCTCCATAACTGATATGTTTTCCATTACTAACAAACTCCACGGTGTAGTATGCCAAACAAACCAAACATTATCAAAATGCAATATCTTCTTAGTAAGCAGCCTCTTAGTCTCCCTAATCATCTCTTTAAGACAATATGCTTCATATGATCTTAACAATTGTCCTTCCATTGTAGATGATGTATGACTAACCAAATCAAAATCAATAATGTTCCATTCCACACAAATGAAAATAACACTTGTGGCTGGTCCATCAAGTGTGTAACCAATATCATCATTGTTTGGAGCCTTTAAGGGGCTCTTTAAAAGAGGAACGTCATAAACTTCATGATGCAAACTAGACCGAACTGAATTTTCTGGATCATAACTCTTTTCCTCTTCACACAACTCAACATGCTCTTCTTGTGGACTTACCTCAAGAAGCTCTTCCTTTATATGCTCAACATCCTCACTTTCTTCCCTTGGAAGAAGTAATGATCTAATGTATGACTCTCTTTGTCTTCTTGCAATATCAAGCTGATTGCATATTTTCTTGACCTCTTGTAAGTGTTGTCTTGCTTGGGCAGCAAGCATCTTGGCCTTCTTAGCTCTATGTGACCATCCATTGCATGTCTCTTGAGCCTTTTTCACATCTTCCAAGGTGGGGTAAACAAAATCAGAACCTTTGTGGTTTGAATCCACAATATAGATCTCATGTGCAACACACTTAACCGGAGTACCACCATAGGAAGACTCAACAACCTCATTACCTTCATATGAAATGGATGATACCACATGACTAGAACTGCTGTTGCAAAAATTAGAATAGGTACCAGACCTTGGAGACATGCTTTCAACATCCCTAATGGGCTGATCCATGATTGTAATTTCTTCCATTTTGTGATCAACTTGATGAATCAATGGTGTGCTATGTGTCTCTTTCTGTTCTAGAGTTATTTCTTCTTTAGGATTCCCACATGATGACTGATTTTTGTTTTTCCTAGGCTGCAACTCAAATGATAACACATCTTCATGCCTTTCTTCTGCATACCCTGCAAGTGACTGATCTATTATGGTGTTTTTATCATGAACATAGATAGGTTGACACAAATCTTCTTTCTCACATGAAAACATATCATCAATTATGGCATGGTATTCCTTTTTTGCAAGCTCAACCTTATGACAAATTTTTGGATGCATGTCAATGTAATCTTTGAAAGGAAAGTTCTCCCTAACATATTGAGGAAGAGTATTATACTCCTCAAGTATGCTAATTACTTCCGTTTTCCTGTCTAGTGGCAATGGATCCTTTCTAGAAGAAGATGATGATCCACTAGCATGTCCAAATTTCCTTGACATATAATCATTGAACAGTTGCAATTGAAGCTTGAATTTTTGTGGTGACTGTTCACATTCTTTCCACAGGGTTATATCTCTTAACCATTTTGCCATAATGAACTACCACGATAACCAACTGAAACTAATATGAAAGAGCAAAAATCGACCCTATACTGCTAAAAACTAACATGCAACGCGAAATTCCAACAAGCTGGCAGAATCAAGGCTCTGATGCCACTGAAATATACCTGATGGATCCCTTCTGTAGATCTGCTGTAATTTTGTAATCTGAAATGGTGTTTTCTTGTTTCTGAATGTTTTCTTTCCGTAATAGACGGAAAGTTGCAAAAGGGCTTGTTTGTTTTTCTTTTGTTTTTGTGTTTTGAGGAACTTTGCAATAAATAAATAATTGAAATGCAATAACACAAATAACTTATGAAATTAAATCCCAAGTACAGCCAGATCCAATTTCAAAAGGGCAGAATTTAAGATATTGAATCAAATAAGGAACCAATGATGAATTCTCAATAATTCTAGTAAATTACAATGACAAACAGCCAACCTGAATTGCTGAAGGTAATCTAATCCAGAAGAAGAATGGCGGCCAGCTAAAAGAATCATTTGTTGATGCGCTGTTGTGATAAGAAATGACTGTCAAGTATAGCCGTACTGTTTACACAAGCTGCCAGGTTCAGCCGTACAAAAGAAACCCTCACAATCTAAAATCGCTCCTTAATATTTGTTGAATTCTGTCAAACTTCCAGCGCCTCTCAAAGAAACACTGATTAATCTCCCAACGAATTTGAATGAGTAAAGTCCACTGTATGGGGGCTACGTCCCAAACAGGGCAGCAATTGGGGTTTGGCATCCCAATGCAGAAAGCTCCTCCTGAGCCCAAGCGCACTTCTCCAGAATATAATATGTCAAATGATAATCCAACAATGAATCTTCCATCTCCTTATAACCCTTCTCAAATGCAAAGCAAACCCTAAGTGTCTCCAGGTGGCATTGGGAAGTGAAGGTGTTATAATTTCTTATTTTAAAGTGGTCATGTTACTAGAAAATGACCTTTTTCCTCATAGACATAAATCCGTTCACTGAATTGCCCTGAGACCAAAGAGAAAGATTTAGAGAATTTCGAGACCTTTCCAACGAGCTATCATACCATAGGGTGCACATCCAGATGAGGCCAAAAACCCCTTATTACTCCAAAATGGCTAACCACTTAGCCTTATTTAATAAAAAGACAGAAACTTAGGAAATATTAAAAATATAACCCAAGTAGCCACAAAATGTCCAACTGACATCACGAACCAACAAATCATCCTGTCACCTGTCTGTGACTGAAGTCGGAAATCAAGGATCCACTGGCAATCTCATCCCTAAAATCTAGGGATACTCCTAAAATCTAGGAAACAAGCCCTATCCCTCTGAAACTGAACCCAAAGAGTAATCTCATGGAGTCCCAACCCTGGGCATGATCATACCTCCTAAAAAGTAGGAATAACCCCCATAAATGTAGGAACTGCCTCCTAAAAACAAGGAAAGTCTCCCAACTAATCAATAACTGCCAGAACACCAAGTCCCCAACACTGAATAACCAAAATTGAGTCCCAATGACTCTCCCCTACTGTGTGCACCTCTGAGAGAACTATCACCGAACTGGTAGTTCCTCCTAAACAATAGGAATGCCTCCTAAAAAATAGGAGATGCACTCTAAGTCTCCAAAACGTTTGCCGAGGTCTCCAAATGCCTCCTAGACCACTCTTAGTCAATCCCTACAAATTAGGAATCCCTCCTAAATTGTAGGAAACTGTTGTATACTGCTCCAAACTACCTGGGAGGCTCATGCATGACTCTCAAAGCCCCTAGGTTGGTTCCCTCTACGCTCTGCTGGCCTATGGGAACCAGATAATAGACCAACCCTGCTAGAAATGTTGTCACTAAGGAAGGGCAGAAATTGGGGACATGACAAATGTCATGTATCCGTCACAGCAAATCAAAAATACTGATGATCTACACTCAAGACCTGCTCCTAAACTAAGCAAGAATGACTAATTAACTATCAAGAAAGAATGGAAACAACAAAATAGGGTTGTATGTCACAAGAAATTCAAACTGCGGGTTGCTTCTCGCACTTTTTTGATCCGTCTTGACCTTTAACCTTTGCATATGTACAGGGTTCGAATAATTTGGTTCTTGATGGGTGAATTTCAGGATATTCAAGAGGTGAAACAACCTTCTAGAAGTGTTTAAGACCCTTCATTTCCTCTTCTTGGCATTTCATTTTATTTTTGGACGAATAATGACAAGACCCCCTGTTTGCAAGGTGAGATTGTAGGTGTCACAAGCATAACGGCTACACAGTTGTGAAAGTGACAAGGGCTGTCGCACAAATGGCACTAGCAGTCTTGCCTCCCTCCAAAGAAAAATAAAAGGGACAACAAGGCGACAAAGGCGAGATGGACCAACAAAGGAAAGATGCACTCAATGTCACTTAGGCAAGCCCAAAGGCAGGAGTAAGAGAACATGATGTAAAATGAGAGAGATCAATCAACCCAAGTAGACATAATGCAGGAGGCAACAAAACGCATTGAGTAGAATGGAGATCGATTAGTCATCGGTGGACATGAATGTTGCAACGCAAAGGTAAAACATTTTGGATGCATACAAGCACCTTGCTAGACTAATTGAAGCTCAGATTTGTAGCACTGCTGTAATCAATGCTTCCAAAATAGCAGTGTTTGGTTTTTCCAGGACTATTGTTAGGTTTCTTGTTTTGGAATATTCCATTCCATTATAAACTTATGCACTTGGGATATGTGCAAGGAAAACATGAATCCCATTGACCATTGGCTATTATTAATAAAACTTTGATGGGGCTGTTAGAGATAATCCAAGGCAATGGAATAGGGGGGATTATCAGTGATGTTGAAGAAGAGTCATTGATCAATTTATCTTTTGAAGAACTTGCTTTTCACAAAACAATGCACATGGCAGTTGGCAATGGAGTTAATAGGATTCACATTGAAAGGGACTCTAGTATTATCATCAATCTCATTGTTTGAGTTCAAAAACTTTGGGCTACCCCAACCACAAGATGGATCCAAGGTGCCAATATTTATTAGAAAATGTCTAATATAGTAACCCAGGTTGTTATGACACTCAATGAAAATGTAAGATTTCCGACTCCAACTGGAAAGAAGAAACCACAATTGTGTGGTTGATCTTCTAGCTAAAAATACAGCGTGTCAAAGTCTGCGTAGGCCACTCCAAATATTCAAGGGCACTCTTAGACTCCTAATCCACATTTAGACATTGGTGGCCTTAGATCCAACTATCCCTGAACTAATTAACCATGGTCAAAAATCATAGAGCATTGTAATGGTCATGATTTAGCTTTGTAATGTCCCCACTTTAGCAGTTGTTCAGCTATGTGACTGTTAGCCTAGTTCTACGCGGTCCCATAGGCTAACAAAGGGTTCAGTGGGATCCTGAGATGTTTTGGCCTAGTCATTTCCAGTTTGGGCAAGAATGGAGTTGATTTACATGGTTTCAGGCAAACTTACTATTTTTAGTAAGTCAACAGGGCATGGAAAATCTCAGAATTAGTGATTGTATTTGATGCTCCTCGATGAGAGCTTTTCGACGAGCTATCATTCGTGTTATTTTGAGTTGGATTAATATTTTATTTTAATGCCTGAAGTTTATTTAAGTAACATTTAAATTAAATGTTAAAATATTAAAGTGTTACTTTAATGTTATTTTGTTGGGTTACATGTTTGAGAAGGGGATGCCCAAGGGAGACATAAGGTGTTATTTTATATTATTATATTTTAAAAACACTTTATCCCACATTGCTTGTGAAAAGTGGGTCGACCCTATGAGGAGGAAATAAAAGGAGAGCCTGTGGCCATTGTGAAGAGGTGGGGGGGATGAGAAGAAGAATTGATGCACTTGCAGTTTGCAGTTTGTATTGGGCATTTGGGGACGTCTTCCTCATTTGTATCACTCTAGACATCAATCCTTGGGATTGGTCTTTGGAGTCTACATTTCAGCTTCATTATTATTGCAGTTGTGGGGGTTTTTGCTGGCCGCGTTACTGTAGCAGCCGCGACACTGTAGAAGCGGCACTATTCATGGGTACTATTCATAAGAATTGAAAACAATTGATGAACTTTGATGTCAATAATGATGGAATAATTAATGAGTTCAAAACTCTGTCATGTAATTGATTTGCAATTCTGAAAATACATCTTCAGCAGTAGTTCAATTTTCAGTTTGCAGATTATTGTAGTTTCTTTCTTGTCCATGTGTGATTTCAAAGCTATGCAAAAAACACAAAAAAATAAAAATAAAAATAAATCAAGCAAACAAACAAATGATCATTTCTGAAGTCATAAGGGATTTAAAACATTAAACGAAGAAATAAGGAGTTGGATGACATTTGTTTGACAAAATTCCTATCAGCAATTGGTTTTATTTTTGGGGGCATTCAGGGGTGTCCATTACAGTGGTATCAGAGCTTGTTTTCCTGCCATCCTGTGAGTTTTCAGGCATCCGGCACATCAGTATTACTTGAGGAGAAACAGGGCAAACCAAAACTTACATAATCCCCTAGAGATTGAAGAGGAGGGTGACCCTTTTTCAGCACCAGCCATGGGTGACAGAGATGGGGAAAGTGGAGAGGAGCTATTCCATCTATGACCGAGAGATGTTGGCCATTATCCATGCATTGGCCAAATCTAGATCTTACTTGGTCAAAGGGAGATTTGTGATCAAGACTGATCACAATAGTATCAAGTACTTCATGAGCCAACGTGATCTCAATGATAGACAGCAGAAGTGGATCACCAAATTGCAGGCTTACGACTTTGACATTGAGTTTGTCAAAGGGAAGAAGAATGTGGTGGCGGATGCGTTATCCAAGAGGCCTCATATTTGTGCTCTAGTTGAGATTACAGGAGATTGGAGGGATAAGATTGCAGCAGAATAGGCAAGAGACACTTGGGCTTTCGGGTCGATTGCAGGCACCATACAGGATGACCGTTATGTGGTGATGGATGGACTGATCAGATTTCAGGATAGGATCTATTTGGTTCCTTCATCACATTTTAGGGAGGTGGTATTGAGGGCATTTCATGATGCGCCTACAGCTGGGCACCCAGGAGTCTTCAAGACTTACAGGCAAATCCGTGAGAGATTCACATGGAGGGGACTCAAGGATGATGTTCAGAGGCATGTCAGAGAGTGCAGTTTGCCAGCAGAATAAGGGAGAGCACACATATCCTGCAAGTTTGTTATAGCCTTTGCCCATTCCAGATAGCAAATGGGAAAGTATTTCCATGGACTTCATCACTGGGTTACCACGAGTACAAGGGAGAGATTGCATCTATGTGGTGATTGACCGGTTGATGAAGTTTGCTCACTTCTTTGCTATTCCGTCCACTTACACAGCAGCACAGGTGGTAGATCTTTTCTTCAGAGAGATATTCAGGTTACATGGGCTACCTAGATTCATTGTCAGTGACCGGGATAGTAAATTTATGAGCATTTTTTGGCAGTTGTTTACGTTGTGCGGCACAGATCTTACACCCAGCACTAGTTATCATCTGCAGACAGATGGGCAGACGGAGATTGTAAATAAATGGGTGGAGGGATATTTGAGGAATTATGTGACTACACAGCAGAGGGCTTGGGTCAGATGGTTGCATATGGGAGAGTACTGTTATAACACCACCTATCATATGTCCATTAGGATGACTCCTTTCATGGCACTATATGGTTATGAAGCACCTAGCTTCATAGATTTGGTTTTGGGGGACATCAGAGTGCCCAAAGCCAAAGACTTATTGCAGGATAGTCAGGATATCCTGAGAGCGCTCAGGGAGAATATACAACAGGCCCAGAATCAGCAAAAATTGTATGCTGATCAGCATCGGATAGAGCGCAGCTTTGAAGTAGGGGATATGGTTTACTTGAGGCTACAGCCATACAAACAGTCATCACTTAAGAAAAGCACAACAAAGAAGCTGAAGCCTAGATTTTATGGTCCCTACAGAGTGATTCGCAGAGTGGGCGAGGTTGCTTATGAGATTGAGCTTCCAGAGGGCAGTTGAGTGCATAATGTGTTTCATGTGTCGAGGCTTAAGAAAGCCATTGGTCAGAGAGTTGTGCCTTCTGCAGAATTGCCACCCTTGGATGAGGAGGGGAAGCTTATATTGGTTCCTGAGGCTATTCTGGACACCAGGGAGAGGACTCTTCGGAACAGGGTAGTTAAGGAGTATTTAGTCAGATGGAGAGACTTGCCAGAGGACGCTACTTGGGAGAGTGAGCAGGTGTTACAGTAGGCAGGACTGAGATTGCTTGAGGATAAGCAATTTCAAGGGGGGCGGACTATAATGTCCCCACTTTAGCAGTTGTTCAGTTGTGTGACTGTTAGCCTAGTTCTGTGTGGTCCCATAGGCTAACAAAGGGTTCAGTGGGATCCTGAGATGTTTTGGCCTGGTCATTTCCAGTTTGGGCCAGAACGGAGTTGATTTACATGGTTTCAAGCAAACTTACTATTTTTAGTAAGTCAACAGGGCATGGAAAATCTCATAATTAGTGATTGGATTTGATGCTCCTCAATGAGAGCTTTTCGACGAGCTATCATTCGTGTTATTCTGAGTTGGATTACTATTTTATTTTAATGCCTGAAGTTTATTTAAGTAACATTTAAATTAAATGTTAAAATATTAAAGTGTTACTTTAATGTTATTTTGTTGGGTTACATGTTTGAGAAGGGGATGCCCAAAGGAGACATAAGGTGTTATTTTATATTATTATATTTTAAAAACACTTTATCCCACATTGCTTGTGAAAAGTGGGTCGACCCTATGAGGAGGAAATAAAAGGAGAACCTGTGGCCATTGTGAAGAGGCAGGGGGGATGAGAAGAAGAATTGATGCACTTGCAGTTTGAAATTTGTATTGGGCATTTGGGGACATCTTCCTCATTTGTATCACTCTAGACATCAATCTTTGGGATTGGTCGTTGGAGTCTACATTTCAGCTTCATTATTATTGCAGTTGTGGGGGTTTTTGCTAGCCGTGTTACTGTAGCAACCGCAACACTGTAGCAACCGCGTTATTGTAGAAGCTGTGACACTGTAGCAGTGGCACTATTCATGGGTACTATTCATAAAGATTGAAAACAATTGCTGAACTTTGATGTTAATAATAATGAAATGATTAGTGAGTTCAAAAATCTGCCGTGTAATTGATTTGTAATTCTGAAAATACATCTTCAGCAGTAGTTCAATTTTCAGTTTGCAGATTATTGTAGTTTCTTTCTTGTACATGTGTGATTTCAAAGCTATGCAAAAAACAAAAAAAAAAAAAAAAAAAAAAAAAAAAAAAACAAGCAAACAAACAAATGATCATTTCCAGAGTCATAAGGGATTTAAAACATTAGATGAAGAAATAAGGAGTTGGATGCCATCTATTTGACAAAATTCCTATCAGCAATTGGTTTTATTTTTGGGGGCATTCAGGGGTGTCCATTACATGCTTGGCCCAATGTCCACCTCAAATATGGATACAAGACTACTTTCCACAAAGCCAATGTCAATGTCTTATGGTGGTCTCCCCTGCTCCATGCCACCTCGTATCCCCACTTGATAATATTTAACATGTAGCCATCCCTTTTTCTAACATGTAATCCCTTTCTTTTTCGTCCTTCACCTATTTTTACTTTTAAATCCCTCTTTGCTCAACGTCACCTTTTATACTCACCTACCTATGATAACTCCTGGTATTACCTTCATCCTAATGTCCTCCTTTCCTTGTCTCCCACTCACCCCCACCTAAACACCTTTTCCACATGTACATATTCCCTTGATGAAAATCAGAATCCTCGCCTCAACTTACATCCTAGTTTTTTGAACTCTCTATACATCCCCATATACTATACTAAATATCTTCTATCCCCTAAAGTCATGGTTAAGTTTCCTCATTTTTTTGGCTAGACTTAGACAAATTTGACATACTAACATAGAACTCAGCATACCCCTTATTAGTCTCACTTTTTTCCATTGAGGCTCACCCTAGACAAGCTAACTTTATTCTTCACCCACCTGCCCCACAAGGACACCTTGCCCCTTTGTAACTAATGGCCAAATAATTCAATCCCATATAAAACCCATTAAGCGCCAAGCTTTATAAAATAATTAGCTCTCTACCATTTTCCATTCTCTTGCTATCCACAAAAAATATCTTCATGAGTGCAAGATTTTGTGGGTTATCGATGGTACGATGGATGCTACAACGAGCAACCACTAGTTTAATTATGTTTCCTACAACAGACATGTTGCCTCTGCCATTGCTCCTGTAGAACAATTGACATCCAAGGACAATTTGTAAGTAATTGATATCTACCAATGGGGATTTACATATTTCGTTTAAGGTTGATTGGGTGTCGGTTGATGGTGAAGAGGGGATTCTTTTCATACTATATCCAGATGGCAGCATTTATAGGAGATTGTATTCTCAAAAGACATTCAACATTCAGCCACTTGGTGTCTAATGCCCCTATCCTCTAATGTCAAATCCTCTTAATGGCATGGTAAGGGCAACAAAATTGGTGATACCCAGCATTCAATCTAAATCTAACTTAGAGATTTGCAATCTCTACAAGTCATTGATCAGATCTAAAATACAAACTTTATTGAAGTGCCTTTGCACTGACCACAAGAAACAGCCCCAAGCCGTAGCCCAAGGATTCATGCCAAGCCTATAAAGAGGACCATGAGCTATTACAAATGTAGTTGTTTGGTCGACGATATCAAGCTTTTGAAGGTACACAAAAAATGCAAAAGTGTAGCAAGATGCATCCTTATAATGCTCGTGCTCAGCTTAGGGCTGCTATGGTTGGACAAGGTGAAGCCAGTGAGCAACAACATATTAGAATAGATGATGAGGAGCAAATTGTGTTGTCTCGGGTACACACTTTTTTTGTGCTTTACATCCCCATCTTGCACCAGGTCGTTTTCAGGTGCATTTGATCACTCAAAATCCTTTGAATTCTCTTCTTGTGGTCTCTTCACCTGATAGGGCTAGTCTTCGCCCTCCCCCTGCCCAAAACAGCCTTCCAAGGCTTTTTTCCCTTGCTGACTTCCCTGTGCCCAAATTTCAGTAGCCCCACCACGCTCTTCCCACCACCACAAGAACCAACAATCCTCCGCTCTGTCCTCAATCTTAACCAACTCTTCCTCCCACTGGTTATCATTTTAGGGTCAAAGGAAAATAGAAATTAGTGGAATAGGGTTCCTCCAATTTAGCATTAGCGAAATCAAGACAATGATTTTATTAGGGGCCCTCTTGGTTCTAACTAGATGCAAGATAAGATTAAAATTCTAGTGGCTTTAATCAAGCATATCAATAACATGAAGGAATATTGGGGAGCATGGCATTAAGTCACCTTAGCTTGAGCATCGTATAGCTCATATTCTCAACTATACCCAAAACCAAGACAAATGCATTCAGAATGAGCACTACCAGCAGCATCAAATTGAGACTATCAAGAAAATTATCTTGTATGACCCCATAAAGAAAATATTGGTTGAGTAATGAGTTCATGCAAGAAGGTATGGATTCCTCATCCTACAGCCAAAAGACATGACACCCAAGCGGAAAGCTTTGGTGCTACACAGACACGCGCCTCTGGTTGGAATGCCCCACTTTATAGGCCCAAAGCTAGCCATTTTTCTTCCTCCTAGCCTCATGCTGAACCAATGGAAGAGGAGGGTCAACCGTAAACCAAACATACCCAAGACCATAGCAGTGGTTCTAAGTGAAACTTTGCAGTTATTGCTGATTTTGTACTCCAATGTCATACTCATTTGTTCAGAGAATTGCACTTGTATAGTACGAGCTTTTGAACTATGGTTGTGATTATGTATTTCTTTCATGTTTGTGTCTATTTTAGTCATGGTTACCAAGTACAAAAATCTAGATCTGTTTGGGAGGGCAAAAAAAATTGGAACTGTCGAAAAAGTTAAGAAAAATTCAGTCCAGTGTGTATGTATGAGCATAGTTTTATAAATATGAAATTTTGACAAATAAAATGTAAACATTAATAACATTATATAAAATGTTAATATTACATAATATTTATGGTTGTTGGGCATTTTTCGCCAATTTTTTTTTAAATATCAAAAATTTAAAAAAAAACAGGGCCGACCTAGACCAAACTTATCTGCGCTGACCAAAAAATCTGGATCCCGCTGGATTTGGTATATATGATTTTAGTCAATCTTAGTTGTAATGT
The DNA here is from genome assembly GCA_037957365.1 of Torreya grandis. Lineage (NCBI taxonomy): Eukaryota > Viridiplantae > Streptophyta > Pinopsida > Cupressales > Taxaceae > Torreya > Torreya grandis. Next base: position 1,999,822 of record JARHVA010000074.1, on the reverse strand, counting down.
CCCTTTTTAGTCCTTTCCAACATTCTTGGAAGATCCCAAGAATCTTGGAGTGATTCATTGTTATCAGAGAGAGATTTTGACAATGACAGTTAGTTCAAGAGATCCAAATACGTCTAATGGTACTTTCTGGATGCAATTTTGACCTTCTGGGAACTCTCCACATTTATTGCAAAAGCTTACTATTTTTGAAAAGTATTAATTTTCATTAAATTGGATCTCCAATAAGCTTTTGAGTTTGTTGGTGCCTTTAGAATTCATTATTGGGCTATTTTTGTATTCTCTGCAACTTGGGCGGATGTGAGGAAAATGACCAAAATATTAAATAATTAATATATAAGTTGTCAAGGGGTTAATTAAAAGACAAGTTATATTAATTATTTATAAAGGTGAACATTAAGTGTCTTAAGGGTTCAGAAGTAATTTATAAAATAAATTTATATGGAGATTAAGTGTTATTATAAAATGACTTATGTTGGAGCCCAAAAAGCAAAATATTATAGTCACTTTATTGTGGAAAAGTTTATTTCAAGAGTTGTTTTTAAATATAACTTCCGTAAAGTTCCTAGGGTGTTATAAAAGGAGGTTGTGGGGCCTCATTTCAATTATTCTTGTTTTGATATTTTCCTTGAAGTCTCTTGGAGAGATGAAACCTTTGGTTCTTTGAAACCCTAGAACGAAAACCCTTGGGAATATTGATTTCGTGGACAAAAACCCACCTAGCCAATTCTTAGTGGATACATTCAGGATTAACAGGTGTGCAGATTTGTTGTAGATTGAAATATTGGTTGTGTGGATGAAAACCAATTCAACCAACCTGGGTGGATTCATTCAATGTTCGTAGGTGCATGTATTGAAACAAGTTTCAAAGTTTGTGCTGAATAGTATTCTTTTCATTGTTGGAGTTGAAGCTTGGAAGGAGATCGTAGCACTTAAAGGGGATTCAGTGTTAGAAGTTAAGCAAGTTTGGAGTGTTTCAAAGAAGTATCACAGCTGCTGAAAAATCGTGGGTCTTCACTATGGTTTTTGGTGCTTTCTATGGAATTTAGTATTGTAGATTGTCTTGTTGTTACAAGTAGGATCTCCTTGGGACCGTCGCAACCCTTGTTTGTCCATTATTTAGTTTTTTTTGGGTGTAGCCCTTTATGGGACAATTTGTCATATAACATGGGTGTTTGAACTCCTTTTGGTATGTAATTTGTAATACAATATTTGTTTTTGCAATTCTGAAGTTAACATTCATTTGGGTATTCTTAGTCTCGGTTGGAATCATTTCATTGTATGCTGCAAACTGTTTGGCAAATTACCCATATGTATTCATTGAATATTGAATAGTAAATGTGAGTGTTTATTATAATCTCCACGCAAGCTATTCTACATTGTCTATAACCAGAATTTCAGATTGATGAGCATAATGACAAATATTTGACAGAGTATCTGTAGAAGACATCAAATATTTTGTGAATTTGAATTGAAATCCGAGCAAGGGATTTTACAATGGTATCAGAGCTATGATACTGTCAACCTGGAGAGTTGCATGTCAATTTTTCTTGTTGCATGTTGATTTTGAGCCTTGCATGTCAGTTTTTCCATGTTAGTGATCAACACTTACATGTTGATTTTGAGCCTTGCATGTTAGTGATCAGCACTTACATGTTGATTTTGAGCCTTGCATGTCAATTTTTCCTATTGCATGTTAGTGATTAGCACTTGCATGTTGATTTTGAGCCTTGCATGTTAGTATTTTGGTCTTCATTTATCATTTGAATCATGGAAGATAGAAAGACAATAGATTCTTTGGTTGAAGCTCTTAGACAAAGTCAAGTTAAATTGGAAAGAACTTTTCAAAAGGTGTTTGGAATAGATTTAACTCAGAACAAGGGTCCCTTAGATTCTAGAAGATCATCAGACTGTAATCAGTTACACACCAAAACCTTTTCAATCTAGATCCTTACAGAAAGAAAAGGATGTGGGGAATAGGCTTTACACAGCAGGAAAGAATCTTTAGTTTCTACATCAGTCAAAGGATTCCTTACTCAACTTGTAATGTCCCTTACTAATGGGCACACTAAATACACTGGTTCTATACTAAGGAATTTTGTTAAACACTTTACGGAATATCAGAAATTGCATTGCATAAGAAATTTGTCAAAAATATCACTGAATACAGCGTTGTAATTTCGTCAAACAGTTGTCAATCAGTCTATACTGCTGTAATGAGATTAATTCACTCAGCCGATATATTTATTCAAGAAAATATAGATCCCTTTTTTACAATAAATTTCAACTTTCAGATTTCAACAATATAGACAGAATAATATCTTCTCTAAAACTGAGTATCAATCTTGGCGCATAAAATAATCTTTATTATAGATATGCAAGTGTATAGATATGCAATTTTTAACTTTTAATAAGACAATGCAAATTGTCCGACATAATCTTCAAAATACTCGCTAGCAAAAAGCATGCTAAAGACAGCACCTGGATCCAACATTGATTCTATCGATACACTTGTCTTTCCATAACTGTCATAAGCCTCGCGTTTTTTTTTGAGGATCACTTAGAACTTGACACACCTCTCCAAGCATCTGGAATTTATGTGTTGCTTTGCGAATCATTAGGATTCTTACCTGGGTGCACTTGCCTTGCTTCCATATCGCGTCACAACAAAAGGACGCCCATTTGCTCTTTATCCGGCGAAGATGAGGACTGCGGTTCCATTCCCGCGCTCTCTGTATTATTTCCTCGTTGGCAGAAGAATATTTACAATTCACAGTGCCGTCAGGGTTTCTGCATCTAGGGCGCTCTCAGTCAGAATAATCTTTTGGAGTCTCCTCCCACGATGGACCACGTTCTGCCCTTTTTTTTAAAAAAAGACTTGACCCTGTTGAACACAACACAGCAAGCAGTAAATTCGTTGCTTCTTTGTTTGACACCGACCTGTCCAGGACACTGTTCGCACGCCGTCCGTACGGTTCTGCTGGTACAAGCCGTACCTGTATGGATTGTTAAAATATATATAAAATTTGGTAAACCCTCCGAATGGAATACTGATGCAGTCGCCTTACCAAAGGGGGTTTCCAAAAACTGTTCGATCCTTGATTGAACCAAAATATTGGATAAAGCTCAACATGGAATCGCTGAAGACCATTTCCAATGTGCAACCCTTCGGATGATCTTTCACACCCTCAGTTATGCAAATTGCTTGAGAGGTATCGTTCTCAAGGATTAATTTGACGATTTGCAGACTCTTCAGTCTTACAAACGCTTAAGGAGATTCAATGATCAAAAATAAACTCTGGATGGCAAATACTAGACCCATAGGGTCTATTTATGCACTTTTCGAAACTTCCATGAGTTTCCGTAATACATCATACAAAACTTGTTATACTTTTTAAATAAAAGTAATTTAAAATAAAAGTGCATTTTAAAATTAAAATATAACAATTTGGCCTCCAAAATATAAATAAACTATCTCCCGGATCGTCGTGAGCCGTCGAATTGCCAACAAGACCCTCTCACCACCTTTATCTGCCTACGAGAGTCAGGAATAGGCAAAATCCTCGTAGAATGTCACGCTAAACAATGTCAGCCAGAATGGGGACATGACAGTCCGCCCTTCCTGAAATTGCTTGTCCCCAAGCAATCGTTGAACAACAAACCAATCAATCCACCTGGATCCCAAATGTAATCATGATCTATACTGCTGTCAATCAACACAAGCTCCTGCATTATCCTTTGAAAAATAATCAAAAGAAATCCATAATCAAACTGGTAAATTCTATTCAACCAAGCTCCAAACCCAGCACTGCCATAGTCAGAAACCCATGAGAAACAAACTCTCAAAATCTCAGAATCCAAGTAGAGTGGACATCCCAAGCTACTAATACTGTAAATACCATCAATGCATCCCACTGGGTTATGCAGAATGTACAATCCAAATCTGCAACAATGGTGAACACTCTCGAATGAAATTGTCCCAAGTATGGAGAATCCACACATTGTACAACTCCTGCAGTCAATGCAACTCTATAGATCATCGGCCACTGTCTTATAACTATAACTCCCATGTACCACTGATGGCGAATAGTCATCATATGATAGATAAAAAGAACTAGAACTCAAATCAAATCTAATGGCCGTCAACTTCTCAATGCATGGATCAAATGCAAACTGATGGACATACCTTGTAGTATTATGTTGATACAAAAAATCGACCTTAGTCAACAGCTCACCATGCATAGGTGGTACAACCAACTGTGACTGAAGTCACTCTAACTCCATGGTTACCTTAGTCAAATGAAACTGTGACTCCTCAAAAGTCAACTGTGTACTCTCAAGAATCCCAGAAGTCACTTCGAGCTGCTGAGTAAGCCTACTCACCTCATCTTCCTTGGCCAATAATGCATCGTATGCTATGCTGCCCCACTCCATAAGATAATCTCTGTCGGCTACCAACTGCATATAATCCTGTCTCAAAATCTGGATAGCCTCCCATAAAGAGTGGATCTCTGTCAAGGAAAAATAACTGCCTCCTTGCTCATTGTTAGTAGGAGAACCCCATCCATAAACTGCTAACAACTGATGAGCAGCATTGAAATGCTCACAAGCTATAGCAATGTCTCGCTCACTAGCTCTCAGCGGATTAGACATATGATGGCGCTGACTAGATTGTCTCCTACAATCCTCCTCTAAGGCAAGAGTATCAAAAATTGTAGCATCGTTGTCCAATTCCTCCGTACCGAAAGAAACTGCCAAGGAAACTAAGTCCTCAAAACTGTCCACTGCATCCGCTGCGATACGATCCTGGGACTGATCTGCAATCACTGATAATTGGGATGTGCCCGAATCATCATAAGCCCACTGTATCCTGAGTGGACGACTAGAAATGTACACAACTCCCAATACCGGTGTATAGAAACTAATACAATCATCGGACAAGCCAATGATACAAAAAAGGGCAACACTATGCAATATGCTAATCAAATCTATGATAGCACCCAGACAATCACTGTTGCCAATGAGTGATAAAGGTTTCTAGTCATCTGAGTCCTAAACACCAATATAACAATCTCGAGTCCATATCCATAAACTAGAATCAGCTGGTAACCCAAGCAAACTCCTCCCCTGAATAATATGGCTAATACCAACTAACTCCCCAAACCTATCAGATAATGTCCCTGAATCTAGGATGTGAAAGCAAGATGAACTTACATCATTAGCGACCATATATGATCCACCTGCTGTAGAAAGTTGAGTGCAAGATGAAACTAATCTTGTCTCCATGCCATGCTCACCCACATGTCTCTCCTCGTCTTGGAACGCCAATGGAGTATTCACCAAGGAATTTCGAGTATCCTCCAACTCATGAGAAAGCTGGTCAACCTCTTCTTCCTTCTTCATTAATGCTTCTAAATAGATTCCTGCAAGATTAAGGAGATGATCGCGATCTGAAAGTAGGTGTATGTAATTTACCTTCATTGCCTCCATGCCTTCCTTGATCTGTTGTAAGTCATCACAAGATGATCCTGCTGTGACTTCTTTTTGTCTCTCCTGCAGTTGAATCATCCAAATGTGATTCCCAATCAACCCATACATTCTATCATGATGGGATAAGGCCGCGACAATATCCTTTTCACTCGTCTTCAGTTGGCTTGCCAAACCAAGGGAATAACTACTAGCCTCTATCTCATGTGAAGAAGCATCCAACTGTGCTTGATACTCATTTTTTGCAAAATTCTAAATGCTCACTTTCTGATCAACTGTACTGGAATCAATATCTGTGTTAACCATGCAATCCAATGTTCCTGTGATATCACTTTCTGATGCCATTAGCTCAATCTGCATGACATCTTTAACCGCTTCCACCTGTGAGGATAAATCATTACCTGAAGATGTGTTAATGTCTTCCTGTATAGGATCAGCATTTTTGTCAAACTCATTCAAGTTTTTGCCTGTCATAAGGAAAGTACTACGATCCTTAGGCCTATCAATTAAACTCTTTAACCAAGTACATGCCATAGGTGACAAATTCCTTTCTTTTGTCCAGACATACCATAAATCTTCTACCAAAGATTTAGAAATTTCATCCTCCTCCTCAAACAAGATTGTGAACATGATAGAGTGCATTGATGCTAATACATTGCTTGAATGAAACTCATCTATAATATTCCAAAATGTATTAAACATTTTGCGAATGTCATCAATACAACCTAATGACAGCATAATGTTTTCAAATCACACCTTGCAAATACTTCAAGTAATCTTGCCCTCTTTGTGAAATGAGGGTCCCTAATGTCATCCAATTTTTCGAAGCTTTTTACCATGGCATGAAGTACCTTTCTCATAATCTGATCATGATAAGACTTAAAGCCAGCTAGTATCTTCAGGATTTCACTAATGCAAGAGAGAGTTGTAAGTCTTACCACCTCATCAGGATGTTTCAATAATCGGGCCTTCACCAATGAACCAAATGCTGGAGATAATGTTGTTTGCATATCATTAGAATTTGACTGATCAACCTTACCTAAATAAGTTTCCATCTCCTCCAAAGTTCTTAGAAGGTCCTCTGTTCGCTGAAATGGACGTTCTAATTTCTCCTTTGCATTGTGCATTCTTTCTTCCAAATCCTTGTCTCCTGTTGTTGCCATATTGAATTCAATCTGAAATGACCCAATCAGGCTGGCAGGAAACCGCTCTGATACCACTGTAATGTCCCTTACTAATGGGCACACTAAATACACTGGTTCTATACTAAGGAATTTTGTTAAACACTTTACGGAATATCAGAAATTGCATTGCATAAGAAATTTGTCAAAAATATCACTGAATACAGCTTTGTAATTTCGTCAAACAGTTGTCAATCAGTCTATACTGCTGTAATGAGATTAATTCACTCAGCCGATATATTTATTCAAGAAAATATAGATCCTTTTTTTACAATAAATTTCAACTTTCAGTTTTCAACAATATAGACAGAATAATATCTTCTCTAAAACTGAGTATCAATCTTGGCACATAAAATAATCTTTATTATAGATATGCAAGTGTATAGATATGCAATTTTTAACTTTTAATAAGACAATGCAAATTGTCTGACATAATCTTCAAAATACTCGCTAGCAAAAAGCATGCTAAAGACAGCGCCTGGATCCAACATTGATTCTGTCGATACACCTATCTTTCCATAACTGTCATAGGCCTCGTATTTTTTTTTGAGGATCACTTAGAACTTGACACGCCTCTCCAAGCATCTGGAATTTATGTGTTGCTTTGCGAATCATTAGGATTCTTACCTGGGTGCACTTGCCTTGCTTCCATATCGTGTCACAACAAAAGGACGCCCATTTGCTCTTTATCCGGCGAAGATGAGGACTGCGGTTCCATTCCCGCGCTCTCTGTATTATTTCCTCATTGGTAGAAGAATATTTACAATTCACAGTGCTGTCAGGGTTTCTGCATCTAGGGCACTCTCAGTCAGAATAATCTTTTGGAGTCTCCTCCCATGATGGACCACGTTCTGCCCTTTTTTTTAAAAAAAAGACTTGACCCTGTCGAACACAACACAGCAAGCAGTAAATTGGCTGCTTCTTTGTTTGACACCGACCTATCCAGGAGACTGTTCGCACGCCGTCCGTACGGTTCTGCTAGTACAAGTTGTACCTGTACGGACTGTTAAAATATATATAAAATTTGGTAAACCCTCCGAATGGAATACTGATGCAGTCGCCTTACCAAAGGGGGTTTCCAAAAACTGTTCGATCCTTGATTGAACCAAAATACTGGATAAAGCTCAACATGAAATGGCTGAAGACCATTTCCAATGTGCAACCCTTTGGATGATCTTTCACACCCTCAGTTATGCAAATCGCTTGAGAGGTATCGTTCTTAAGGATTAATTTGACGATTTGCAGACTCTGCAGTCTTACAAACGCTCAAGGAGATTCAATGATCAAAAATAAACTCTGGGTGCCAAATACTAGACCCATAGGGTCTATTTATGCACTTTTCGGAACTTCCATGAGTTTTCGTAATATATCATACAAAACTTGTTATACTTTTTAAATAAAAGTAATTTAAAATAAAAGTGCATTTTAAAATTAAAATATAACAATTTGGCCTCCAAAATAAAAATAAACTATCTCCCGGATCATCGTGAGCCGTCGAATCGCCAACAAGACCCTCTCACCACCTTTATCTGCCTACGAGAGTTAGGAATAGGCAAAATCCTCGTAGAATGTCACGCTAAACGATGTCAGCCAAAATGGGGACATGACACAACTTAAAGGAAGTGGAGATTTGTTTGTCTATGATAGACCAATTAGATTCTAAGAAATTGCTATGGGCAAAGAAGCCATCAATGACTTATTTGGTTAAACCCAAGCTTATGAGACACTTAGATGAAGAGGTGAAACTTGTAGTCACTAATTGCCTTAGTGAAATTACCAAAATAACAGCTCCAAAGCAACCTTCTTGCAGCAATATTATGGAGGTTTTCTTGTTGATTGTTAAAAAATTTCATGGATTGGCTGATATTGGAAGCCCATCTTTTGCCAAGAGGGTAACAATACTAGAAACTTCTGCAAAAATCAGATTTTGTAACATCATGTTAGGTATTGGTTGTGAAGAGATTATTTTTTAAATGTTTCAAATATTGTGGACTATTAAATGAGGCTCATACAGAGAATGTCAAAACTTTCATGCAAATTATTATGTCTCTAATTTTGGATGTGGATGATGATATCTCTAAGCTATTGTTAGCTAACGTATTGGTTGTTTGGAGGAATGAACAAGATGTTTCACCTTTGGCACATGAGTTGTCAAAGAGATTGATTAAACAACGTATGAGAAAATTGAAAAGTCATTTGATGGAAGAACTGATTTCTTGTGGTCTACAAATTACAAGTGTTCCTAAAATGAGTAAAAATCAATTGAGAGAACAAAGTTTTTTCACATGCCATGAAGTTTGGACACCTAGTCACACATGTGAGAACAACAAAGAAGAAACTGAGATCGTAGAGCTTGAGGAAGAAGAATCACGAGATACATCTACAAAGGAGGAAGAGTGCATGAGTCTTCATGAGACCGCTGAGATCGAAGGATATGCTGATTTAGAATTTACAAAATCAGCAACTATGGATAAGACTTATGGAGATGAAGAACACTTGCAGCATTCCTGTGAAGAAGTCTCTCAGAATGATTCATTGGGAAGGTATGTGTTAGAAGAGGCTGCTGATTTTTTCATTGAATCCAAGACTAGTTCATCTTCTTTGCATGGCTCAAAATTTTATCAAGGCAAATCAGAAAATTTGTTGTGAGGTGGTCCAAGTCACTTTGATGATTTTGATCAAAGACCTTAAGCATTGCAAGATTTGAAGGCTCAATTTGTGGTTACAAAGGAGAAGGCAGAGCAAGTGTTAACAAGGGTTGATAGTACTCATAAATTCATTAAAGACCTCATTTGGAAAGCCCGAATTGAGGAGAGGCAAGGAGTTGAAGGAATTGATGAACTCCATAAGGATGAAATATTGTGTAATGACTCTAGCATTCCTCATACTAAGGAGATTCAGTATGTTGATAGTGATTGGAAAGTACATCAAGAGTGTGAACTCTCAGAATTTGAGGAACAATTTTCACATGGTGTAGTTTTTAGCCAGGAGATAGATGCTATAACAGATGATGCATGCGTTTTTCAGTGTGAAACAATTCTTGGATCAGCAACTAATGATGAGCATTCATAAATTGAAGAAGGTGAGCATGAGATCTATGAAGACACCATTGAAAGGTATGAAGAAAATGTTGATTCTATGATTACAAACAATAGTCCATTGTCTCTACATAATGATAAGGTGATAGATAAGTTCCATATGGATGACATTGGTAAGAGGCATTATCTTATTGATATTCAAAATTTGTAGCTAAGCATGAGATAGAGTTTGTGGACCCAAGCTACATACAAGGTATGACATTCCTTAATGGATTTGCTATTCCTTGCTTCATGAAGACATCACTACTTGTTATCACAATGGAAGGACACAAGGTATGTAAGGATTTTGTTATCATGTATCTAGCGAGAATGTTGAGTTTGCATTGGCTACATCTTATTGAAGAGCTGATTATGGAAACCAAGAGATTGCCTTTAGGGAAGATACTTCATTTTGATAATGTGTGGTTTGTCATAAACATTACTCTCTTGAGATGGTTATCAAATGAGACATTGATGGGTTCCAACCTTGAACCTGTTGTTCTTCATTCATTATTAGCCAATGAACGAGAATTTTATATCTTAAGATTGCTGAATTGGCAGAATTTCAACAGTTTGCAATGAGTTGTGGGAGAATTTTCAGACTTGGTTCACTGTTTTTCAGCTTACACATTGATTTTTAGTGGCTGTTCTTTAACGTTGATCATTAAATTTCCAGACCTTGCATTGATGAGTGCAACTGATTGCATGGATTTATGTGCACAGGACTGTCATTATAGCACTTGGAGATTTGAGTATCGATGGGGTACTATCAGTTTATGACAGCGGAAGCATTCCCAAGGTAATTATAAATCCGATTTTCAATCTTGACACTGCTATCATCATTTGTACCAGCAGCTTTGAGAGGGTATGTGTGATTAGTGTTGGTGAATTGATGAGAGATGTTCCTCTTTTCATTTTGAATATGTACAGGGATATGAAAATATGGGATCCGGGAATACACATGTTGATAGGATTGCTTCATGGTATAACAAAGTGGCAGCTTGTGATTGTATCAGAGTGGAGTAGCAAAAACGTGGTGAAGAATCCTTCAAGTTTATTTGAGATCCTGATATTGGCATACATGTTCAAATTGCTTGAGGACAACCAATCTTTGAGTCGGGAGGTCCTATAATGTCCCTTTTCAGTCCTTTCCAACATTCTTGGAAGATCCCAAGAATCTTTAAGTGATCCATTTGTTATCAGATAGGGATTCTAAAAGTGGCAATTAGTTCAAGAGATCAAAATATGTCTAATGGTACTTTTCGGATGCAGTTTCGACCTTCTGTGAGCTCTCCACATTTCTTGGAGTAGCTTACTATTTTTGGAAAGTATTAATTTTCATTAAATTGGATCTCCAATAAGCTTCTGAGTTTGTTGGCGCCTTCAAAATTCACTATCAGGGTACTTTTCTATTTCTCCGCAACTTTGGGCATATGTGAGGAAAATAATCAAAATATTAAATAATTAATATTTAAGTTGTCAAGGGGTTAATTAAAACATAACTTATATTAATTATTTATAAAGGTGAACATTAAGTGTCTTATGGGTTCTGAAGTAATTTATAAAATAAGTCACTTATAGGGATATTAAGTGTTATTATAAAATGACTTATGTTGGAGCCCAAAAAGCAAAATATTATAGTCACTTTATTAAGTGTGGAAAAGTTTATTTAAAATGTAATTTTTAAATATAACTTCTAAAAAGTTCCTAGGGTGTTTTAAAAGGAGGTTGTGGGGGCTCATATTAGTTATTCTTGTTTTGATATTTTCTTGAAATCTCTTGGAGAGTTGGAACCTTTGGTTCTTCGAAACCCTAGGACGAAAACCCTTGGGATATTGGTTTCTTGGACAAAAACACACCTAGCCAATCCTTGGTGGATTCATTCAGGATTCATAGGTGTGTGGATTTGTTGCAGATTGAAAGATTTGTTGTGTGGAAGAAAACCCATTCAACCAACCTGGGTGAATTCATTCAGAGTTCGTAGGTGCATATATTGAAATAGGTTTCGAAGTTTGTGCTGAACAGTATTCTTTTAATTGCTGGAGTTGAATCTTAGAAGGAGATCGTAGCATTTGAAGGGGATTCAGTGTTAGAAGTTAATCGATTTTGGAGGGTTTCAAAGAAGTATCACAGCTACTGAAAAATCGTGGGTCTTCACTATGGTTTCTGGCGCTTTCTTGGGAGTTTAATATTGCAGATTGACTTGTTGTTACAAGTAGTATTTCCTTGGAACAGCCACAACTTTTGTCCATTATTCAATTTTTTTTTGGGCGCAGCTCTTCATGGAACGATTTGTCATATAACATGGGTGTTTGAACTCCTTTTGACATGTACTTTGTAATACAATATTTATTTTTGCAATTTTGAAGTTAACATCCTTTTGAGTATTCATAGTCTCAAGTGGAATCATTTCATTGTATGCTGCAAACTGTTTGGCAAATTACCCATGTGTATCCATTGAATATTGAATAGCAAATGTGAGTGTTTCTTATAATCTCCACGCAAGATGTTCTACATTGTCTATAACCAGAATTTCAGATTGATGAGCATAATGACAACTATTTGACAGAATATCTACACAAGAAAAAACAAATATTTTGTGAATTTGAGTTGAAATCCGGGCAAGGGATTTTATATTAGTTTAGACTAGGAGGTCTCAACTTGTATTTGTAAATATTACTAAGTGTATTGGTGCTTTTAGGTGTACTAGGGATAATTTTGAGTGGTTAAACACTAGAATGTAATAAATATCCTATCTTTTGAAGATTTCAATCCCATTTTGGTATTATTGAAGGGACTGTAAAAAATGCAATTATCCTCTTTTTAATAATATACAAATTACAAAGAGTAGCTCTCAATGGAGCATGATGACCATTGTGGACTCATTTCAAGATAAACACCCTTCCTATTTTCTACTCTACATGTTTTAAACTTCTAATACCTCCTATCTTCCATCACACCCTCAGATTACTGCTCTGAATCTAGATGCTCTTTCAAGACAAATTAAAGGTATATAAACACAATGTACTGCTCAACGTATCGCTTTGATTTTTCCTGAAGCATGGGAAGTGGAAAGGTCTGTAGGTTGCCTAACTATGATATTTAGTACTTGCCAAACAGCTGTAGCGTGGAGAATAAAAGCAATGCTGAAATAAGAATAACAACACACAAGATAATAGGAATAATTGTATTCATACAAAGCAATGTACATCAAGCCATTTGGAACACCTAGGAGAATACACAATGAAATCTCCTAGAACATGTCCGAAACTTGGCCATGGTGTTATGGCGAGGTGGATAGACTCCAACTCAGGACAGATCTGAATATATAGAATAACCCCTTGTTGAAGGCAAGCAACCGATTTAGACCCCATCTAGGTTGGTTCAATTGGCATCCAGTTGCATTATGACAAATTTGACAAATCAAATTCATACTTTTCCCTAGGAAAAATTCAGCATGTGCCAAATTTGTTAAATTCTAGCAAGACATTTTTGGTAGGTGCTGAGTTTGTTCAATACTGCTTAGAACAGTTGTCTTTGCTGCCCATCGACTTTTTGAGGATTCAGACATTCCCCAAAGCCTCTGACCCCATCAAACTTTTGAGTTTGTTGTCTTCATTTTCCTCTTCGTGTTTTGTCAATTTTGTTGGTTTGGTAAACTTAGTGTGAATTCATTGTTTGAGTCTTTTAGAAGGGATGTATATCCATCTTTGTGTGTTTGGCTGATCCATTTCAGATCATACCCCCTCAATTTGGGAGGCTTTTGATCCCCAAAAGCTCATTCAATAGACGGGTAAAATTCTCCCACCTACTTGGAATACTATTTACTTTTTTTTGTTAGTTGCCCTTTCAATACAACCTGCCAATGTTCCTGCTCCTCCTTGTGGCTCTTGCCTCCTTCTAAAGTACTATCTTTCAACTCTTCTCGAGCATCAAGTGGAAATTCCTCCATTGAAGGTAATATATGTCTTACTTCTTCCCCATCTAGCGTAGAGAGCTCAAAGAAACATATATTCTCAGCATTTATAACTAAATACATTTCATATAGGACAGGGGGTTGAATTTTAAAGCATTATTACAAATGTATGATCTCAAATGGCCTATACCTCAATGAATTAATATTCTTTGTTGGACTTGGAGTCTTTGATCTAGCACAACCATAACTTATCGCCAACTTGGAAACGATGCTTACCCCTATAATGGTCATGGCAAGTTTTGTACTTGGGATTCCTTGAGTAACTCCTGAAATTCAAGATGAATTTGTTTGATCTTGATCCATAGGGATCAAGAGAATCAATCCTCATCATCATCCAACCAAAATAAATCTGGTTTCAGTCAGCAACAGGACTTTAAACATGGTATTACTTGCATGATCACAAAACGGCTGCTTTATGCAGACTGGTGGTTGCAAAAGCAGTGATTTCAAAACCACTGGTCTTCATTAACTGGTGGTTTCATCCGCATTGACTTTACAGTCCAGGTAAAGACAGATAACTGATGTCTCTTCAGTTTCCTGATGTTGGGAATCCTTTAATGCACAAAAGGACACTCCTGAGCAGTATAAGTAAGAGACTTGAATGTAGATGAAGGCAAAGATGAGTGTGTGAGTGACAGAGTTGGTGTTATTTGTTTGTAGGAGAACGAGAAAGGAGTAGAGAGGAGCTGAGTGAGCAATATAATATGACGCTTGTTGTGTTTGTTCTTTTGATCTCTTTGTAATCCATCTTTGGCTATAAGAAGAATTGGGAAGCTGGGCAATTGCCACTTCCAACTAGTTTTTTGATGTGATGACATGTCAAGTGACAAGGCAGGTGATGTAAGATGATGCAGGAAGGTCATGTGGATTCTTTTAATGTGAAGACAAATCAAAAAAAATGTCTTTACATGAGAATGACGAATTTTTCTTAAGTGGAGACTTTTGATTCCCACTCCATCTTAGTGGAGGTAGGTGAAATTATTCCCACTCCATCTTAGTGGAGGTGGGTGAAATTATGCTTGTTTTTGTAAGTTTCCTTCATGAAATTCCTATATAAGGATGTATTCTTGCTTGTTTTAGACAGGCTTGAAGTGTGAGAGAAGTTATAAGCTTTGAGTGAAAGCTTGGGTAGTCTCCTTGGTGTTAAGACCAAGTTAGAATTTTGGGTTGGGAGAAAGCTTGATAAGCTTGTTAATGGCATACAATGTTGGCATAGCTTTTGTGTTGTAATGTTGTGAGAATTAATGAGTATTGTTGTAGAGATTATATGCTGAAAACCTTGAGAGTTTCCTTTGTAATAAATGTGAATTATTTTATTGAGAATTTTGTGTCAAGATTCAAGAGAAAATTTTCTGAATTTGAGAGAGATGTCTTGAGTGAATTATTGAGAAAGAGTTGTGGGAAGATCCACATCAATTTTTCTCCACCTCGGGATTTCAGAGCAAAATCTTTATGTCT
The DNA here is from genome assembly GCA_037957365.1 of Torreya grandis. Classification (NCBI taxonomy): domain Eukaryota; kingdom Viridiplantae; phylum Streptophyta; class Pinopsida; order Cupressales; family Taxaceae; genus Torreya; species Torreya grandis. The sequence goes on along the minus strand of JARHVA010000074.1, from coordinate 1,984,646 downwards.
ATTGTTGTTTATGGTTTATGCTTTTTGTTCATAGTTGATTTCATTTCTATTGCAATCCTACAAATTCTGTTTTATGTTTCCAACAGCACACTACACTAATTTGAAGTTTATAAAGCATTCCAAATTTCCAAACTGTCATATTTAATGTATTTCAGAGTAGGACAGCATGTTGTGATTCTCTCAATTTTATCAAGCAGCTGAACTTAGGAGTTTATGGATCAATATTCTCAGTGAATCTTTCAGCCCTTGTGATTTTGACTTTTTTAATCTTGTCATTCACTCTTGGATGTCCCAAAATGTCATCAAAAGTACTAAGAGATTAAAATTCAAAACATGCTTCAAAGGGAGATTTGTCTATGGATGTATGCACTTCTATATTGTATGAATGATTGATGTGTGTCCAGATTTCACCCCATTTTCTTGGATGCCTTCTATTGTATCCCCTTAAAAGTTAAACCAATGTTCTATCGACTGCTTAAATTTGCCTATCTATGTGGATGGAAAGAAGTAGACCTCTTCAACTTATTTCCGCAATATGGTCCAAAATCTGGCCAAAAACCAAACCTTGAAACTATCTGAAATAATGGATTTACGCAACCTAAAATGCGATTGAGCATTAGTAAAAATTAAATCAATCTGGTGTCCTTTTAAGGTTGGCTTGAAAAGAATGAGCATGCACTTCTTGCTAAAAGGGTCGACTACCACAGAAAGATAATCATGCCCCTTCTGTGCGATAGGCAAGCCTCCTACAAAATCCATAGAAATGCTTTCTCATAGCCTTGCGAGAACCGGTAATGACATGTTCAAACCTAATTTTCAATTAATTGGCTTGATAGTGTTACAAAACACAATCTTGTAATAAATTTTGAAACATCTTGCATCTTGGGCCAACAGACACATCTTTGCAAACTTTCCATTGTTTTAGCTACTCCCAAGTGTCTAGCTACTTTGAAAGTACGTGTTCCTCAAAAGCTAAATTCTTGCCTCCTTAGTACAAAAAATAACCTAACTTGTAGAGCATCCCATCCATGAGATGGGATTCTTCTTTACCTTCAAAATCAACACCATGGTGCCCCTTGCAACTGCTGAGATACTTCCCCCAAATCAGCACCCTTGGTGTATTCCTCTCCACACACACTACATGAGTGAATAGTTTAAGCTAAAAATTAGTACCCAAAGTTGTGATTCTTTTCTTTCACTTGATCTCCAGGTGGAATTTGTTGTAAAAGGCCCATACATTTGAAGTGTCTTTCTTGTTGCAAGAACGATAACTATGAAAGAAGTTCCTCAAACATCGCCCACTTTGAAATTAATAAATAGGGTTAACCATGGGAAATGTAGACACCACATTTCTATTTTAATATTGGCATATTTTGTATCATATTTTCTGCATCTCAAAATCCTTTTTTTGCCCTCTCCTTCCCTTTAGTTTCTTGTTTGGCTTTTTACAAATTTGGACAAAAATTATGTCACGATCTACTTCTTAAGATGCTCATAAAATTGCTTCCCTTTAGTTTTTTGGTTTCCTCTTTACAAACTTGGACAAAATTATGTGGTGGTCTATTTCTTAAGATGTTGATACTATTGTCAATATTTCAAAGAAAAGTGACTTCCTTATCAAAAGTCAATTAATACTCAACGTACAGTGTGGTGCAGAAAATAGATGGATGAGACAAAGGTTACTTCTTGTTAGTGAGTGCAGTCCTGCACTTGGGACCTTCCTCTGACATGTTTTCCCTACACCGAGTGGGTACATAAAATGAATTTACATTTCTAATATACGAGGTTTGTGTTTAAATTTTTGTGTTTGTATCTGTTTTACAGGTAGAAGATGGAAACCCACAAGCACTTCTACAAGATGATAACTCCAGATTTTACAGCTTTGCAAAAGCTGCTTTTCAATGATGAGAGTTTAGGCTCTGTTTATTGTTTTCCTATGTTGTGTCAAAATGTCTTTCAAATTTGGGATGAAATTAAACTGTAAATGCTGCCTGAAATCCCAATTATGTTTGTAACTAACTTAAGAAAACAGACACATCTTGAGACTTAAGACTAAACTAATGCACACTTGTCCTTTTTCTCGGGATATTTATAATTATATTACATATAGAGATGGAAAAAACCTTAAATATTTGTTACTGTTCATTTCTATAATATGAGTGGGAATCATTTATGATGTCAAATTTTAATATGGTGAAATTGAGGGTTAAATTTTTGCATGAGAAGACTCTTAGAAGAGGCAAAATCTTAGTAATTGGAGATGAATTCATAAATAGATAGGATAATATAACGATAGTGGAAAAAAAAAACCAAGAGTGAACAACACTATATAAATATATGGAGGAAATTATTCGGAGGAGATGGGAAATGATTATTTATTCGGTGTGTAGAGAATGCAATGGAGTTGTCCACAATATATTTTCTCTATTTCTCTCATGTTCCTCCGACATTTGGTATTCTATGTTAGTTATTTTGAAGGTTCTTTACAGATGCCATTGATACTACTATTATCTAACTCATCAGGGGTGATTTTAAGGGTGGGCCTCTATTTATTTTCACAAAAATAAAGGAAAAAATCTTTGTTGTGGGTATAGAATCAAAGGCAAATCCTTATAAAATTTTAAGTTTAAATTTATTATTAGCCATCTTGTTTTTTAAGCTCACATTATTGGAAAATAATTTTGTCTATTCAAAAACTTCATAATTTATTCAAAAAATGTTTTTTCTAATGTTATGGACTCTGGAAGCTTTAAATTTTAAATAATTTTGATGAGTTAAATTAGAATTAATACAATGTTTTTCGCTTTTCAACTTCCTCTCATTAAAATTTTATTGTCATGCCAAATTTTTCCTTTGAATTTCAAATGTAAGACTTGATCTTCTTAACATTATTGAGTAGATTGTAATCTTCTATATTCCAATATTTAAGTCAATCCTTAGTGTTTCTATGTACTTCCATTTTGTAGTGGCTGCTACTAATATTAGGAGTGATAATGAGTCAATTGTTATTCGAATTGAGCAGATTGTGTCTATATTACAGGGATTTTACAATGGACTTAGACTCCACAAATGTACATCCAACTTCAATCAAGAGAATATGGTATGAATAATTACATTTTTTTTTAAGCTTGTACGTATCAAATGCTTTGAAATTGCTCAATTATGTTCCAAGTTGCACAAGAGATGTTGCAAGTATAGACCTCACAATCGTAAAAAATAATTGGGTTAAGGAAAAAATTCTTATCCCGTTCCTAGAGATCAACATTTATGCATGGTTTTTCCAAACCACGGTAATATTTTCAAACACCAATGATTCTCTTTTCGACAAGGTGGTTCTAGTTTAAATGGCAATTGAAATCGATGCTTCAGTATTTGTAACTTTGGACTAATTCTAGGGTATTGTTATTATACAATATTAGAGGGTAAGATCTCTTTTTGGATTTGATTATCATTGCCTTGATTAATTCTTATAAAATAGGAGGAGAAATTTTAATTGCTTGAGGAGATTGGTGAGTGTTTTGGAAAGAATAACTATCATTAGCCTAAAGGAGATGACGACAATGAGCCCAACCATACTAATACCAATACATCCCTCTAAACATTCTTCAGCATTTTTAATATAAATTACAAAAATGATGGGAGAGAGGGGGAACCCTTGTATAACCCCAATAGTGCAATTGATATCCATTGACTATTCATTGTTACATTTCATCTTTGCAATAGCCTTTTAATAGAGCCTAATTACAGTATTGTGAACTCAATAGGCATGTCAATTTTTTTAAATATTTTCCATGGGTTGGTTTTTGAAATGATGTCATTTTTTTTCGGTTAAATTAGCAAAGGAATTTCTTTTTGTCTCTACCATCCTCAACAAGGGTGACAACGTGCTCAATAGTGATGTTAGTTCATAAAACTAGATTTCCCTTTAGCACTTTTATTATTGTCCTTAATTTAGTGACTAATTTTTCTTCCAAGGATAAAACCATATAATTTTGTGAAAATTTGGCTAGCCATGATAATTGATTGAGTCGTTATGGTTTCCAAACTTGAAATTGGGAGCATTTAAATTTTTGGTTCATTTTTTTGGGAAAAAATTGTTTAATTATGTGGTTGAAAAAAATGGGTATGAAGGACTCTAATTCCAACATTAACTTGGGACAACTAGATAAAAGCAATGTTTTATTTTTGAAAAGTTATGATTTTCTGGAAAAAAATTGCACAGTATAAATGGTAATTTTTGAATGCCTTCAAAGCATTTTTTGAAGGTTAGAGAACCTTGCTACTAAGCGTTAATTAAGTGAATCTATTTTTGATAAGCCAAGCTTTCAAGAAAGGAATTATAATTAAAAAAATGGGGAATACCTAGAAATGTTGAACCCGGTTATGTGGCTCAACTTGAATGGCTATTATAGACAATTCGTTTTCTAGTAGATCTCTTGTGCTTAAGAGTTATCTTATTTGCATACCTATGAATGTAGAAATGATGTTATTAGTTTTGTTTAAAATTAGTTAAATCTCTTATTTACATGCCTATGCATGTTGAGTGACTATTTTTAAATTTAACTTTAAAACAAATTACTATTATTGATTTTGTTTAGTTATAAGCATTGGAAATGTGTTTTAGATTTTTTATAATTTACATTCTATTAAACTATTGCCTATGATTCACTAAAAATAGCTAGTTGAATTTCTTCACTAATAATTATCAACAATATAGAACCAGAAATTTGATAGGTATGTGATGGGATTTGGGATTGGAATAAGCAAAGTTGATTTATGTGTATTTTAAATAAGAAGATGAAAATTTTATTATCATAGTATTGTATGTGGATGGTATGTTAATTCGTAATAATAAGGAAATGATCAGTTAATTTAAATCTCAATTGGATATGAAATATCTTTGTGCTACAAATTATATTTTGGGCATTGAAATTAAAAGGAATCAAGGAAACAAGAAATTGTGGTTAAATCAAAGGAAGTATGTTGAAATTATAAAAGTTGAAGATGTAGGAAAGTAAGCCTATCAATATTCATTTTTCTATTCATCAAAAGCTATATGTTAAACAATGTCTTAAAATAGAAGAAGAAATTGAGGACATATCTATGGTCTCGTATGTTAGTGTTGTTGGTAGTTTGATGTATACAACGGATTGTACCAGCGCTGACATCACTCATGTAGATGGAGTAGTGAATAGATTTATGTTGAATCCAAGAAAGGAACATTGAACTATAGTGAAAAGGATTTTCAAGTATTTGCGTGAGTCATCTGACTATGTAATTTGTTATTAGGGTAATCATGGTAAAATCAAAACTTAGACTCTACATTGTTTGTAGATTTAGATTGGGCTGGAGATCATGATTGACGATGATCTACCAATGGGTATGTGTTCAAATTATTTGGCGGAGTTGTAAATTGGATGAGCAAATCGTAGGCTAGTGTTGCGATATGCACTACAAAGACTAAGTATTTGGCAACTACATAAGCAAGGAAGGAAGCAGTTTGGCTTCAAAGATTAATTTCCACTATTTGGTTTGTTCAAAAAGTTGTAAGGATTTGTTGTGACTCTCAAAGTGCAATTTTTCTAACAAAGAACACTGAGTATCACTCTAGAATGAAATTTATTGATGTGCAATACCATTTTATAAAGAAAATGGTGGAGAAAAAGAAGACCCTATTCGAGAAGGTGGACATAGGTGAAAATGTTGTTGATTTGCTGACAAAGGTTGTGAATTCTAAGAAAAAAATTAGGGTAAAAATCAATGGACATAACTACCCTTCTATGCTGAAAGTATAGTCGTGTGGACCCGTTTGGAAAATATTCAACAAGTGGGAGATTGTTGGAAATGCGTTATATATTTTTCATGATACTTGTTGGAAATGCATTGTAAATTTTCCATGATTTACACTCTATTTTTAGACTATACGTGTGTGGCGGGTTTTAGTCCATATTTTATATAACCCATGGTTTTGGTACCCATGGTATTGTAATATTGTTTTGGTAGTTACATATTGATGTGCATATCTATAGTCACACATATAGTGGGAGAAAAACATAAATGAGAAGTACTTTATTGTATGGCAAGACGGTTAAGTTAATGCAATGGCAAAGAAAGTTATTGTGCTGGATTTTTTTTCAAAAAGGGTTTCCCAAGGGAAACTTGTCTACTGTGTAATTTTATGTGTATTTCATTTTTATTATTTTGTTAGCTTAAAGATTCTATTAGAATTATTTCACTCATTTTAATTTATTAGATCAAGTATTATCTTTATTTTGTATTAGAACTAAGTCTTAACTTTGTGTGGAGAGTTGGGGTTTCTATAATCTATGATAAATTATTGTTTGAGTGGGAGCTCTGCACGTAAAAAACAATTAGAGTAAAGAAGAATGACATAAAGCACAAGTACAAAGATTGAAAAATTCAATGGTTAATATTTTGAATTGTGGAAGTTTAAGATGAAAGATCTTTTTGTGGACATAGATCAATGGGTTGATGTATTAGGAATGCAGCCCATGGGTGTAAAGGTAGAAATATTTAAAAAATATTGATAGGAAGGCAAAGAGTTCAATCAAAATGTGGCTGTCAAATTCAGTTTTGATGAATGTCTCGATGGAGAAAAATTTTAAAGATCTATGAGAGAAGTTTGGAACTTTATATCACACACATTATTTAGTGAATAAATTGTTTCTCTAAAATAAATTATATTCATTGAATGAATGATGATGACTCTATAGTTGAACATCTGAATGCTTTCAATACTGTGGTAAGCTAGTTACTTTCTGTTGAAATTAAAATGGATGAAAAAGAAAAGTGTATTACTTTGTTTTGTTCTTTGTCCGACTCTGGTAATAATTTAATTATGGAAATAAATACTACTACATTGACATTAAAAATTGAGGACATAGTAGAAGCCTCATTATCAAAATAAATGAGGCAAATAATTGTTAAGGATTGTCAAACAAAGAATGTCTTGTTTGTTAAAGGTTGTTCCCAAGAAAGAACTAAATAAATTTGGGACAATCAAAGACTAGAGATAAATCTAAGACTACATAAAAATATGAGGAAATATTGAAACTATGGTAAAATAGGGCATTTCAAGAAAGATTGCAAATATAAAAAAATGAAAATGATAAGTCATCTGACAATTCCCAGTCTATAGAAACAAATCCCTATGGTGAAAGCTTATATGATTTCTTCTTTGCAACTTCAAGTTTGCATTCAACAAAGTGTATCGTTATTGCATATGATACGTGTGAAGGTATATAAGTTATGAAACCCTAAAATGAAGACTATTTATAGTCATAATATTATCATTAGAGAGATAAAATGGATCCCAAAATAGAAAGGATAGCTAAAGGATGACCTTGAACAAATTCAGCTTGAAAAAGAAGAGGGGAACAAGTGTCTTAATTTGAAACAATGATAAAAGAGGAACCAAAGTGTGAGTTGCAAGAGGAAAATTCAAATGATGCTAAGGAGAAACTAAAAGATGGAGAACCAAAAACTTCAGTTTTGAGAAGATCAGATCAGATGAGAAGATCACCCAATAGGTATAGTCCTCTAGATTTATGTTTTGTATTTCTTTTATCGATTTTGTCTATTATTGATGAAGACCCCAAGACTGTAATGAAGGTTTTTTCCTCAAAAGAAAATAAGTCTTGGAAGAAGGCAATGGAGGAAGATAGATAAAAATCAGACATGAGACTTGGGAAAAACTACCATCTAAAAAAAAATTTGTTAGCTGCAAATGGATATTTAAGAAGTACAATGCAGATAGAAAAATGGAGAAGTATAATCCTGTGTGGTAGCAAAGGCATTCTTTCAAGTGAAGGGAATAGATTTTGATGACATTTTTTTCCATATTTCTTCTAGTTGTTACTTTCAATCTAGAAATAGAATTGATATATGGAAAGACAATTTTTATACATGGTGAGCTCAAGGAGAAAATCTACATGATGTAGCCCAAAATATTTAAGAAAAAGGGAAATGAAGATTTGGTGTGTAGGTTGAAAAGTATCTATATGGCTTGAAGCAATCACCAAAAATATGGAACTAAAAATTTGATAGTGTGTTGGGACTTGGGTTTGTAAGAAGCAAACTTGATCTATGTGTTTATTTTAAACAAGAAGGTGAAAAAATTATTATCATAATATTGTATATAGATGGCATGTTGATAATTGGTAATAATAAGAAAATGATCAACCAAGTTAAATCTCAATTATCATCTCAATTTGATATGAAATATGTTGGCATCACAAAATATATTTTAGGCATGGAAATCAAAAGGGTTAGGTAAATAATAAACTATGGTTAAATTAAAGGAAAGATGCAGGAAATTTAACCTATCACTACTCCCTTTCTTGTTAGTCAAAATTTATTTTTTGAATAGTGTCCTAAAACAAAGAAGAAATTGAGGACATCTCTAGTCGCGAATGCTAATGTTGTTTGATGTATGCAATGTTTTGTACCATACCTAACATTGCTCATGCAGTGGGAGTAGTCAGCGTATTTATATCGAATGTAAGAAATGAACATTATATTAAGGTGAAGAGGAACTTTAGGTATTTGTGTGAGATGTATGACTATGTAATGTATTATCATGGTAATCCTGATAAAAACTAAACATTGAATCTATATGATTTTATAGATTCATACTAGGTTGGAGATCTTGATTTTTGAAAATCTATCGATGGGTCTGTGTTCAACTTGTTTGGTGGAGTTTGAAGTTGGATGAGTGAACAACATGGTAGTGTTGCAATATCCACCACAGAAATTGAGTTCATGGTAGCTACTTAGGCAAACAAGGAAGTGGTTTGGCTTTGAAAGTTAATTTTCACTATTGGGTTTGTTCAAAAGACTAAGGATATATTGTGACTCTCAAAGTGAAAGTTGTCTTGCAAAGAACCTTGAGTATCGCTCTAGAATGAAACACATCAATGTGCAATACCATTTTGTAAGCAAAATGATGGAGGAAAAGAAAATATTGTTGGAGAAGGTGGACATAGGGGAGAACCTTATTGATTCATTAACAAAGGTTGTGAGTATTAAGAATTTTTCTTAGTGCAAAAAATACATGGGCATAATTATCTTTACTGGTTGAAGGTATGGTTGTGTGCCCTCCTATGGAAATTATTAAACAAGATGGAGATTGTTGGAAATTTGTTGTATATTTTTCATGATTTACACTATATATATATATATATATATATATATATATATATATATATATATATATATATATATATGGTTTTAGCCCATGTTTTTTATTTTCCATTGCTTTGGTACCCATGATATGATAATACCTCTTTGATGATTAACTATTGATGTGCATATATACTTGCACATACAATAGGGAAAAACATAATTGAGAAGAACTTTATTTTATTACAAGATAATTAAGGTAATATAATAGCAAATGAGGTTATTGTGTTGGGTTTTTTGTCAAAAAGGTTTCCCAAGTGAAATCTTGTGTACTATGTATTCCTACGGGTATTTTATTTATGTTATTTTGTTAGCTTAAAGATTTTTTTAATATTGCTTCTCTCATTTTAGTTTATTACATTGAGTATTTTGTTCATTTGGTCTCAGAGTTATGTCTTGATTTTGAGTTAAGAGTTAGAGTTTATTTAACATGTAATAAAGTATTGTTTGAGTGGGAGCTCAACATGTGAGAATTTTTTAAGTAAAAGAGAATGATGAGAAGCACAAGGATATATATTGAAAAATTCAATGGTCAACATTTTTAATTTTGGAAGCTCAAGATGGATTATCTTCTTATGGACAAAGATCAGTGGATTGTTGTATCAAGAATGCCACTTGCGGGTGTGAAGGTAGAAAATATAGAAAATAATAAGAATACAACGATTTCAATCAGATTGTGTCTATCAAATTTAGTTCTTTTAAATGTCTTAATGGAGAAAACATCTAAATATCTACAAGAGATGTTGGGGACCGTGTATCAGACAATTTCAAGTGAACAAATTATTTCTCTGAAAGAAGTTGTATTCATTGAAAAAGAATAATAATGACTTTATAGCTAAACATCGAAATGCTTTCAATATTTTAGTAAGTTGATTAATTTTTTTAAAAATTAAAATGGATGAAAAATAAAAATGTATTACTTCACTTTGTTCTTTTCCCAACTCTTAAGATAATTTAGTTATGTCAATAAGTATTACTACATCGACATTAAAACTTGAGGACATAGTGGGAGTTGAGGACATGGTCTTAGGAGAAATATTTCCAAACAAGGTGATATATAGCTTGACGCCGATGGAGAATAAATAGGTGCAAAGGCAAGTGTGTGATTTTTTGAGCAGGGGGTTGATTAAGGAAAGCTTTATGTAGTACCTACAGTGTTGGTGCCAAATAAAGGAGAGTAGTGCATGTGCACAAACTCAAGAACTATTAATAAGATAATAATAAATTATACGTTTACATTTTTGTGCATGGATGACTTAATGGATTTCCTAAGATGAATGTAGCATTTTTTTTAAGAAAGACTTGAAGAGTGGTTATTACTAGATTAGAATCAAAGAAGGAGATGAATGGAAAATGGCATTTAAGATGAAGGGTTGTAAGGATGCTTAGTTATGTCATTTGGGATGACAAATACATCAATCACATCCATGAGGCTTATGAACTAAGTATTAAAGCCATTTCTATGCAAGTGTGTCATGTATACATGGACAACATTCTAGTTTTCAGCATAACAAAGTAAGAGCACTTAGCTCATCTATGGAATGTGTTTCAGTGATTATGCGAAAAGAAGTTGTTGATAAATGTGAAGTTCAGATTTATGAAAAAGTATCTTGTATAGTTAGATTTTATAATATCGAGCAAATTTTTCATGAATTAGTGAGTTTTTTAAGGAAGTTCATCATAAATTACAATGAGACATACACAATGATCACAAAAGTATTAAGAGGAGATAAAAATGATTTTGTTTCATAAATAGAACTTAAGTGCAATTTTCAAGATTTGAAGAGGAAGGTGACTAAGCAACTAGTGTTGGCAATGCCAAATTTTAGCAAATTATTTCAAGTGGATTGTAACACTAGTGGCACCATAATTACTTAATTTTTTAGCCAATAAGGTATGCCAATAACTTACTTTAGTGAGAATTTGAATGACGTGAAGAGGAAATATTGGGTCTAAGACCAAGATTTTTATACTATTATCTAAGTGCTCAAGAATTTGAGGCATTATTTGTTGTCAAAGGATTTTATGTTGTACACATACATACCATTATTTGTTACATTTTATTAACAAAGAAAGGAAGTTGAATTAGCAACACATGAAGCGGGTCTAATTATTACAAAGTTATTTATTTGTGTTGAAGCACATAAGTGTAAAATCAAATAAGGTTGTGAATGTTGAGTAGGAGAGTTATCATGCTTATTGATATGTGAATAGAGGTCCTTGGATTTTATAACGTGAAGGAGCTATATGCAAAATATGGAGATTTTTACGATGCTTGGATAACATGTGCATAACCAAAAAGTGTGGATAAGACATCATGATTGGATTACTTTGTACAAGAAGAAATATATTTCAAAGGAGTGCAATTGTGCATACTAAGGGGGTCAATGTGCAAGAATCGAACAAAGGAGAAGCACAATGGAGGTTTAGCAAGGAATTTTAGGAGTGATAAGACATTGGATTAGTTGGTAGAAGGGTACTATGGGTTGAGGATGGGCATAAATGTGAGTGAAAATGTGTAAGAGTGCAGAATTTTCTAGTTAGCAAAGGGAAAGAGTCAAAACACAAGGTTATAACAACCACTACCTATTTCAAAGAAACCATGTGATGATATTAATATATATTTTATACTAGGATTGCTAAGAACCTAGATGGGGAGTTATTCTATCTTTATAGTGGTAGATAGATTTTTTTAAATGGCACATTTCATTGCCTATAAAAATACAAACGGTGCAACGAGTATTGCCAATATTTTCTTCAGATGGGGTGAGGTTGCATGTTTTTCTATGCAACATAGTGTCAGAAAAATATACCAAGATTTTGTGCCATTTTTGGCACACATTGTGGAATAAGTTGGGAGCAAAGATGAATTTTAGTTTAACATATCATCTATAGTTTGAAAGACAAACTGAAGTTGTGAACATATTTCTTAGGAACTTATTGATATGTTTGGTTGGAGACAAGCCTAAAAAATGGGACATGTGTTGGATTAATATTTTAATGATCCAATGCTATTTTTAATATTCTTAGTTAGTTTCTTTGTTATGTTAAATAAGAGCTGGTTCACAAGTTAGTTTTATCACTCTAGAGTGCACCCTGCTTGAAGATGTGTAAAACACACCTTCTCTCTAGATGATACAATTGAAATTTCTCATAGTGCGGATGACTCTGTACTAAGAAGAACCTCTAGAGAGGGTTGGTTCCCTTAAGATTTATCTATAAAATATGATTATTTTCTTGTTCTTAGATGAAAAAGGTTAGGAGAAATTAAAAGGGAAATCAAAAGGGAAAACTTATTTTAACAGGGTGATGCACCTGAATGTTGTGATATTCACTGGGCATTATTAATCAAAATGAAAATGGAGTTCTTTATTACCCTTGCATAAATATTTTAGATGAAGGAATCTACCTATTTAAATGACCTGCAAGGGAAGAAAGGTGAAATGAGATGGGAAGTAATAGGTGGGGAAGGGACCTGCCCAAAGGGAATGTAATCCCACTTAATACTAGTATGCAATCACATACACAATATATAGAATCCACATCCAAAACCCAAAAAATATATAACTCAAAATCAATTTCCTCTATCCATCTTCCAGGAATCTATTATTGAATATCAATATTTTTCAAATGACTTCCAAAAGGTCATTTTATAGAAAACTATACAAAATGCCAAGAGATTGGCGTTGAAAAAATATGAGAAGATCAAGTGGATGTGAACTCAAGTCAATTTTGAGTTTAAATTAATTACAACCTTCTTGAAATATTTCCTTTCTTTATCTTTTTAATCAACCTTCCTTTTTGGCATTGAAACAAGAAATGGGAGGAGATAAGGGTTAGTCTTGGTTGACTCAACTCAAGATTAACTCTTTTTTACAATAATTTATTCATTAAATCCTTAATTCCATAAAAATTACATGATGAACTCCAAATCTTGGCACTGAAAATAATGGTCAGCCCAAGTTTGATATAAATAAATACCCTTTCCAAAAATACTAGGCCATATTTACAAGGAGAACTCCACTTGAGTTTCTTGCAAGTTGAGTTGTAACAAGAAAAGATTTCCCTTTGCATGGAAATCAAGAAACAAGCTTTGACAAGTCAACCTTAACTAACTCCACTTGCATGCTTCTCTTTTTTGAAGTGGGACTTATCTTGATTTATTTTCAAAATTAATAAAATATTTTTCAAGAATCTTTTAATTTTCTTGTTTTTGCAAGAATTTTATTTTTGGCGTTGAAAACTTTCTTTGGATGAAATAGCATTTTAAAATTATTAAAATACATGGATATTAATAATAATATCAAATATGTCATGTGGGAGCTAATTTGGGGCTATTTGGCATAACAAATGACCTTTTTATAATTTGAATTTTTAGACCTAAGATAAAATCATCTTTTTGAACATATTCAAAGCTCTTTGAGACAATTTAATGACCTTTGAAACCATTTTTTATGCTTTTAAAATTTTTGACCATATATGACCATTTTGACCAGCTTTAAAGGCTAATTGACCATTTTGGGAAAGTTTATGATGGTAAGGTAGTAATTTGGCCTTGACAAGAAAAAAATACTAACATTTTGACAACTTTCTAGGGTTGACCAGCCTGTTGATCAAAAGAATTCAGAAATATTGGCTATGAAAAAATTGGATATACACTGAATATTAGAAGATCTTTTGTGGACAAAGACACAAACAAGACAACAAACATGTGCACATGTGCAATTAGAGGAAATGACAACAACAACATGGAAAGGAAAAAATAACTATTGAAAGCATATGCAGATATGCACTTATAAGATTGAGCACAAATAGTCTATTATGTAAAAACTAACCTCCAACTTGATGGCCCTCTTGGATCAAATAGAAAGCTATTTGATGCACTTTGGAACTTTGAAATGTATTTGCTTCCTTTTTATAGCTCTCTTCTATAAATGGGAGCACTTATATATTCATATGTTCTAGATGATGCAACTAGGCCTCCAACTTCCATTCTTAGGTGTATGGATTGAAGATATGGATCTAAGATCCAATCATCTTCCTCCCATATTCTTCTTTGTTGCATCAAAATTACTATCTTTGCCTCATTCATAGGCTGATCATAGTTTGACACATTCTCATTCAATAATTGTATTGGCAATTCGGTTAGTATACCTGGATTGATGTCTTCATTAGGCTCTGTTTGAGGTAGTGTCTTGTTGAGATCTTCAACCTATTGGTATGGATTTTAACATGGCTGCAATATTTCATTAATTTATTTTTGATGAATAGCTACAATAGTACTCTTTACAATACATTCATCAGTCTCTACTTGGGGTGGAGATGGACTATTAAACTTTGTACAAAAACTCTTTAAGTCATCTCAAAAAGGCTCTTCATCATGATCAATAGAAAAGACATGAAATTAATTAGTATTCTTACCATTTGAAACATGTTGATCACATATTTATACCTTTTAGATGAAGCCATATAGAGGTTATTGATCTACTACACTTGCTTCATCTTCATCTTCTGTAGAGAATGGCATCTCACCTATCCACTCAAGCTCTAGCTCATATTGTTTTGGGATCTCTAGAATAGCATTGCTTTTTTGAAGCTCCAAAACATTGGTGGAATCCTTAGACGAATCATCAACCTATTATTCTATATCATTATCAAAATCTTTCATCTTAAGCTCTTCAATTTCATTCAAAAAATCATGGTATAATTGTTGCCAATGATCATCTTCTTCTTGATCACTCAAGTAACCATTATTTTCTATCGCTTTGGTTGTATCTTATTCATTTGCCTCACAAAGGAGAGGTTCTTACTCTAAGAGTGACATGGTAGATCCCTAAAAGTTTTCAATAAGATGCGAAAGGTCTACATAAGTAACCATAGATACCTAATTTTGCTCATGAGGATGCTCTTCTTAGATCACCTTCACCTCATCTCTTTGCACTTTTTATTGAATGACTTTCCATGAAGGAAAGGATTTAGTCTTCTGAGGAGGAAATAATGAAGGTTGAATGATATTTTTCTTGAATTCAACATCTTGAATGATGTTTGATTGTTCCTTTTTCTTGCTTGACTCCATGATTTGGTTCTAAGATGGGAAAGATAAAGGCTTTTTTTTACCTTTTGATTCCAGTTGTCCTCCTCTTTCCATATCTTCAGCTCCAACTCTCTGATCTACTTGTCAATATTCCCCTAGAATATCTTCTCTTTAAAGTGGTCAGTGGTCTTAATAGTAAGCTGTGCCATAACAATCTCCTCCTTTCTTTGATAGTTCTCTTAGATAGATCTCCAATAAGGGAAGGTTTGAGAAACATATGAAGAACTTGGAAAACTCAAAGGGGCTCTTAGAATGGCCTTTTGAGGAGGAATGGATGGCATATAAGAAGGTTTTGGTTGAACATGTTGTCCCTTAAGGCCTTTTAGTTTTTTATTAATACTTTAAATGTAAACCACCTACATCCATCATCTCACTAGTGAGATTGCCCCAATTTGCTCTCTCAATAGGTGCCCATTGCTCTTTTATTTATTGCAATGACTCTCTTAGATGATGAATTTGGTGAGTATGAATATCTTGGCCATAATATCGCTATGAATATAACTCTAGTGGATGCTTTTCAAGGCTCACTAAAGTTTGTTTAAGTACTGGTATGGATTGGGTAGCTGAAAAATGACCATGATTAGGTTGGTAAGGGGCAATACTATGATAGATTGGTTGTTTATATGGAGGGTCAGGGTAGTAATCATGTATATATGCTTGATATAGATCCTCATACTCATGGTGACGATCATATTGTGGTTTTTCATACTAATCATAGTGAGGATAATATGGATCCATATTGAAACAAGCCATTTGAGACCATTAGTAATCCAAATACTAAAAATAATTAATATTCAAATGATACTTGATATTCATAACCAGCTTTGAGTGCCTAAAAGTTGCATTGATCTTATAGATGATTCCAAAGGCTAATACATAGAATGAATGTCCCACTGAACATGCCAAAAAATGTTGTCAACCTTGAGTTGCACCATGATTGAAGATGTGCAAAAGCAGCAAACCCTCACTCCAGTTAAAATAATGGGATCTTCTCAAAGGGTGGGTGCCTCTGTGTCGGGAAAAACCTCCAGAGAGGGCTAGTTCCCTTAAAATTTATCTGTTAAATCTGATTATTTTCTTGTTCTCAGATGAAAAGGGGTAGGGAAAATTAAAGGTGAAATCAAAAGGGAAAAATTATTTTAATGGGGTGATGCACCTGAATGTTGTGATATTCACTAGACACTATTAATCAAAATGAAAATGGAGTTCTATATTCCCCTTGCATAAACATTTCAGATGAAGGGCTATGCCTCTTCAAATGACCTGTAAGGGAAGAGAGGTGAAATGAGACTGGAAGTAATAGGTGGGGAAGGGACCTGCCCAAAGGGGATGTAATCCGACTTAGTATTAGTACGCAATCAAATACACACTATATAGAATCCACATCCAAAACCCAAAAAATATATAACTCAATATCATTTTCCTTGAATATCAATATCCTTTCTCAAATGACTTCCAAAAGGTCATTTTATAGAAAACTATACAAAAGGCCAAGAGATTGGCATTGAAAAAATATGAGAAGATCAAGTGGATGCGAACTCAAGTCAATTTTGAGTTTAAATTAATTACAACCTTATTGAAATATTTTATTTCTTTATCTTTTTCAAGAAACCTTCTTTTTTGGTGTTGAAACAAGAAATGAGAGGAGATAAGGGTTAGTCTTGGTTGACTCAACTCAAGACTAACTCCTTTTTACAATAATTCATTCATTAAATCCTTAATTTCACAAAAATTGCATGATGAGCTCCAAATATTGGCATTGGAAATAATGGTGGGCCCAAGTTTGATATAACCCTTTTCCAAAAATACTATGCCATATTTCCAAGGAGAACTCCATTTGAGTTTCTTGCAAGTTGAGTTGTAAAAAGAAAAGATTCCCCTTTGCATGGAAATAAAAAAATAAGCTTTGACAAGTCAACCTTAACTAACTCCACTTGCATGCATCTCCTTCTTGATGTGGGACTCATCTTGATTTCTTTTTTCCTTTTCAAAATTAATACAATATTTTTCAAAAATCTTTTAATTTTCTTATTTTTGCAAGAATTCCATTTTTGGTGTTGAAAACTTTTTTTGGATGAAATAACATTTTAAAATTATTAAAATACATGTATATTAATAATAATATCAAATATGTCATATGAGAGCTAATTTGGGGCTATTTGGCATATCAAATGACCTTTTTATAATTTAAATTTTTAGACTTAGGATTAAATCACCTTTTGAACATATTTAAAGCTCTTTAAGACAATTTAATGACCTTTGAAACTATTTTTTTGTGATTTTGACATTTTTGACCATCTATGATCATTTTGACCAGATTTAAAGGCTGATTGACCATTTTGGGAAAGTTTCAAATGGTAGGGTAGTAATTTGGCCTTGAAAAGCAAAAATTACTAACATTTTGACAACTTTCTAGGGTTAATTAGCCTGTCAGTAAAAAAAATTAGAATCTCTAGAAAAACCTAGACAAAACTGTAATGGAAAACCATAGACACAAACATAACTGAAACAAACAAGGCTAAAACATGTGAAAAATCACTTAGAGGAAAGGACAAAACAACTTGGAAAGGAAAAACAAGGCTAAAACATGTGCAGGATGCACTTAGAGGAAAACAACAACTGAAAGAAAAACTAATATGCAAATTTGACTTGGTACTTTCCTCTCCCTCTTGGATCAAAAGGGACATTTCTTAGGTCTCTTCCATGATGAGAAACCTCATGATGCCATACAAGTGGTTTGTTGAATTTGAAACTTGGTGAATCATCCTTTTTGCTTGTTATTATGCTTGGAGAAACTCTAAATGTATCAGCATCAAATAAGTTCCCAATATATACATACTCATTGTGATCTTCAAGACATATCCCTTAATTAGTTTTCATTCTTGAAAGGCTAATTTGGATCATGTTCTTCTAGGCATGGCTCTTGGTTGTTCTCAAAGTGCTTTGTCTCATCAAGGAGCTTGGCAAACTGATCTTTAGCTTCATCATGACTTTCTTGAGGAAGGGTGGCTGGTATGATGTTGGAGTTGAGACAAGAGTCTTCTAATTCCTTCCAAAAATCATCACTTTTTTGATCAAACACAAGAGTCTTTGGCTGCCCAAAACAATGTTCTTAAAACTCATTCAACTCATAATCCATGGATTGATCACAATATTCCTCAAGACAAAAAGGAAGTTCATCAAAGAAAGTGAGAGGGATCTCATCATGCTTGTATTCTTCATCATCCAACATGTTAAAATTATCTATCTCATCCTAAAAGACATGGTACAATTGCTGCCAAGCATCTTCATGAGTTGGTTCACCTTTAAGGATTTAAACAGCTACAAGTTATTCAAGAATTGTCTCTTCTTTTTCTTCACGATGAGTAACAAACTCATTGATCTTCACAAGGTTTTGAGATGGCCATGATGAGGAGTTATCCAACTTGGGATTTTAATGCTAGATTGAGAATTTTTAGGTACAGCTTGCATAAACATAGGAGGAGCTAATTGAAAATGCACATACTGATTTTTATGAGGTATAGGTTGCTCTTGGAGTAAGGAGGGCTTCCAATTTGGAATATTAGAATGAATGGGATCAATAGATTATTCTTCCAGCCTCATTTGAGCTTGGACTACCATTTGTAAGAGATTTAGAACACAAGAGGGTTGGATTTGCATGGGAAGAAGCTGATTGGAGATGGGAGAGGGGTACACAAGGTTGGTTGCATTGAGCAGCTTGATTCTTCCAACTCACTAGTCTTTCCTCCATACGTTTGATGTCTTGGGATTTCTTGGTTAAACATTCTTCTTTGTATCTCAGCTATTCTTGGTGAACAAAGGACTGATATTGAAGCTCCTCTTGATACCTATTGAACTCATCCAACCTATCACACTCTTCCATTTGCTTCTCAAATTCCAAACTTATCTCCCTAATACTCTTAAAATGACTAGGAGAAAAAAAATTAGGAGAACTACTTGAGTTGATTCCATGAACAACATTGGCTTGATGAAACTGATAGAGGGGCTTATTAAAATAATATTGATCAAATGAATACTGATACATACCAAAACTTTCTGATTTCTTTTTGTTTGTGCACTTGGACTACTTAACCATATTTTCATGATGATGGATATATTCTACTGCAAAATCTTCTTCATATTCAAACTTCTTTAGATATGCAAAGGATTTCTTTGTGGTCCCACTGGGTGTGCCAAAAATTGTTGTCAACCTATAGTTACACCCTGATTGAAGATGTGCAAAAGAAGCAAACCCTCACTCCAATTGAAACAATGGGATGTTCTCAGAGGGTGGGTGCCTCTGTGTTGAGAAGAACCTCTAGAGAGGGCTAGTTCCCTTAAGATTTATCTATTAAATCTAATTATTTTATTGTTCTTAGATCAAAAGGGGCAAGGGAAATGAGAAGGGAAAACTTATTTTAATAGGGTGATGCACCTAAATGTTGTGATATTCAATGGGCATTGTTAATCAAAATGAAAATGGAGTTATATATTACCCTTGCATAAATATTTTAGATGAAGGGCTCTGCCTCTTTAAATGACCTACAAGGGAAGAAAGGTGAAATGAGATGGGAAGTAATAGGTGGGGAAAGGACCTACCCAAAGGGGTTGTTATCCCACTTAGTATTGGGTATGCAATCAAATACACACTATATAGAATCCACATCCAAAACCCATAAAATATATAGATCAGAATCAATTTCCTCTGTCTAGCTTCCAAGAATCTATTATTGAATATCAATATCCTTTTTCAAATGACTTCCAAAAGGTCATTTTATAGAAAACTATAAAAAAGGCCAAGAGATTGGCGTTGAAAGAATATGAGAAGATCAAGTGGATGTGAACTCAAGTCAATTTTGAGTTTAAATTAATTACAACCTTCTTGAAACATTTCCTTTCTTTATCTTTTTCAAGAAACCTTTCTTTTTGGCATTGAAACAAGAAATGGGAGGTGATAAGGGTTAGTCTTGGTTGACTCAACTCAAGACTAACTCCTTTTTACAATAATTTATTCATTAAATCTTTAATTCCACAAAAATTGCATGATGACCTCCAAATCTTGGCATTGAAAATAATGGTGATCCCAAGTTTGATATAAATAAATACCCTTTCCAAAAATACTATGCCATATTTCCAAGGATAACTCCACTTGAGTTTCTTGCAAGTTGAGTTTTTTGCTTGCTACTATGCTTGGAGAAGCTCTAAATAAATCAGCATCATAATAGTTACCAATGTACACATACTCACTATGATCTTCAAGTCATATCCCTTACTGGTTTTCATTCTTGAAACGTTGATTTGGCTCATGTTCTTCTAGGCATGGCACTTGGTTGTTCTCAAACTACTCTATCTCACCAAGGAGCTGACAAATTGATCTTTAGCTTCATCATCACTTTCTTGAGGAAGGTTAGTTGGTATGATATTTGAGTTGAGAGAATAGTCTTCTAATTCATCTAAAAAGTCATCATTTTCTTGCTCAAACATAGGAGTCTCTGGTTGCCCAACAACATGTTCTTGAAACTCATTCAACTCATAATCTATGGATTGATCACAATCTTCCTCAAGACAAAAAGGAAGTTCATTAAATAAAGTGAGAGGGAGCTCATCATGCTTGCATTCTTCATCATCCAACATTTTAAACTTGTCTATCTCTTTTTGAAAGACATGGTATAATTGTTGCCAAGTATCTTCATGAGTAGGTTCACATTTGAGGATTTCAATCGCTGTAAGTTCTTCAAGAATTGTCTCTTCCTTTTCTTCATGATGAGTAACAAACTCATCGATCTTCACAAGGTTTTGAACTAACCCATGATGAGGAGTTCTCCAACTTGGGATTTTTATGCTAGATTGAGAATTTTTAGGTACAAATTGCATAAACATAGGAAGGGTTGATAGAGAATATACATACTAATTTTTAGGAGGTATAGGCTACTCTTGGAGTAAGGAGGGATTCCAATTTGGAATAATGGAATGAATGGGCTCACTAGAGGATTCTTTTAGCCTCCTTCGAGCTTGGACTATCATTTTAAAAAGATTTAGAACAAAAGAGGGTTGGATTTGCATGGGAAGAAGCTGATTGGAGATGGGAGAGGGGTACACAAGGTTGGTTGCATTGAGTAGCTTGATTCTTCCAACTCACTAGTCTTTCCTCCATACGTTTGATGTCTTGGGATTTCTTGGTTAAACATTCTTATTTGTATCTTAGCTATTTTTGGTAAACAAAGGATTGATATTTAATCTCCTCTTGATACCTATTGAACTCATCCAACCTATCACACTCTTCCATTTGCTTCTCAAATTCCAAACTTATCTCCCTAATACTCTTAAATTGACTAGGAGAAAAAAAATTAGGATAACTACTTGAGTTGATTCCATGAACAACATTGGCTTGATGAAACTGATAGAGGTGATCATTAGAATAATATTTATCAAATGAATAATGATACATACTGTTGTCCCCAAAAAATGACTTCTCATTTTTTGGGCCAACATATGGACCATTTTGGCCCTGCAAAACCAAAATTGTCCCTTTTGTTTTGAGCTTTCAAATTCCTCATTTTTCAATATTTTTTTAGTAAAGAGATTAGCAGGTTCACAGGTTCAAAGGCTTCTACAGGTGAGTCCAATCAGAAGAACCAATTTCCAATACTCAGTCATCTTCAGGATTGGTTCAACGCCTTGGTTCAATCAAAAAGTGTCTGTCGGTGAACATCAGAACAAGAATTGAACCATTGAACCATTTAGGTTTAGCGGTTCAACGGGTTCAACTTTCAATCAGTTCAACACACCGGGTTTAAAGGTTCAAAGACTACCTCAGTTAAGGAAAGAAGCGCACGCAAAAGAAAGACTCAAGCAGATGCTGCCAAATGTCATTGGCTGAGCCCATTATACTTTGTTTCAGAGGAGTGGCAAAGGATGCCATGTGTCCCTTAAGGAGATCGGTGGAGGCCATCAAGTGTCATCATCCACAAGAACCTAATTGATTCCCAAATGTTTCTATGGTGTTACAAAAATCCCAAGAGTGGAAAGCGCCAAGTGTCAATGGTGGAACATTTCAGTATGAAGCATCAGAAGATGCCACATGTCTCTGATAAGATTCATCAAAAAAAAATGCGTGTCACTTGTTTGATGCGGTGGAACTCACCACGTGTCAAAGGATGGGGCCCCCTCAAATGCAAAGACATAGAATCAAAGGGAAGAAACTTCCTTCAGACAAATTGTTCGAAGGAATTCCTTCAGACATTTTGTCCAAAGGAAATAAAGGGACCAATAGCCCTCTGAAGGAATTAAAGCCCAGAGGCCACCTAAAATATCCTGAAGGGTAGATACCGATGTAGGGGGACACTTGACACACATGAAACAAACCTTTCTCAAGACTCTGAAAGGCATGTTCCCTCTAGAAAAGGTCAAAGCATCAAAGTGCAGTGGAAGCTGCCAAGTGTCGCATGCCGAGACACAGTTTCAAATGAAGCTT
The DNA here is from genome assembly GCA_037957365.1 of Torreya grandis. Taxonomy (NCBI): domain Eukaryota; kingdom Viridiplantae; phylum Streptophyta; class Pinopsida; order Cupressales; family Taxaceae; genus Torreya; species Torreya grandis. The sequence goes on along the minus strand of JARHVA010000074.1, from coordinate 1,961,877 downwards.
CAAAAAGCAGAACTCACCACATGTCCCATCCCAGTGTAGTGAAAGCTACCACGTGTCCTCACTTGCATTACAATAGAACGACAGGTCTGTGAATGTCAAATTTAGAGCAACTAACTAGCCATTAGCCTTCAATCGAGGAAAGACCCATGAACACCAAATTGGCTACATTTAAGTGTCTATCAATTCTAGCAGACTCAAGGCGCACACCCAAATGCATTCAAAGAGCCTAAAGCCAGACCCAAGAAGAGAAAAAGACAAAGAGGTAAACTCAGTGGGAGTTATCTCCAGTAAGTGAAATAGTTCATCAGGTAAATTTTTGGGGCCTACAAACATTGAAAGCATCGTCTGCTTGTCCTCTTCGAGATAAAGGCATAATAGACAATTACATGGCTAGCAGGTGATGGAATGAGTGATTTGGGCTAAGGAGTAGACAAAGGAGATGAACCAACACACCATAGTTAAAGTAGCCACCCTGCTCCAACGTGACAAAACTAAGAATACATTCAAGGCATTAATGCACTGAATGGGTCACTCCATGGAAAAAAGTGCCAAGCCTCTCTCTACCTCTATATAACATAATCTTTCATATCATTGAAGAGAGACTTTTCATTTTTTACAAGAGTGAAAATCTGCCCATTTTAAAAGAAGACTGAGACTTTGAGCTCAGATTGTAATTTCAATTCATTTTATCTGAATGAGAAAGCAAGTTGTTTGCAGACTTTGTGTTGTTTTGGCTTGCGCTACCTTAGGAAATTGTTCTTATGTCTGTTTCCTAGAAGCATTCTTATCTATTTAATTGGACAAGTAGAATTAGTGAAGGTAAAAAGGGAGGTGTCCTGAAGATAACTATGAGAAGACTTTGTGCTTTCATAATTATTTTCATCGTGTGTTTTTCTTTTCTTTCTGTGTTGAGGATTCTGGGATGACTTTGTGCCCCCATTATCCTTTGTGATATACGCTTTAGGTAGTTGAGGTGGAAACTTTGTGTTTTATTTCATCTTGCTGGTTACTGCACTCTTTGTCACCAGTTACTTTCATTACCTGAAAGAAACTCCTGCTATTTCATGCATGAACACTTTTGAAAGAAGAGAAGTGCCTTCAATGTTTCCACCAGGATTTTCTCCTTTATCTATGAGCATCATCTTTGAAAGAAAAGAGATGGATGGTTTATTCTGCCCCTATGTGTTATTTTGTGCTTATTTATATTATATATAGCTACTACGTATCTATACGGAACCTCCCCTTGATGAGATGAGAGATTTGTCCCTTGTTGATGTAGTAAACCTACACAACTGGCTGACCAATCTTCCTGTTGTGGTTGATTAGACCTATTTTGTTTATCAGTATGCTAATCGACAAAATATTCACCCAACACATACCAAAAAAATTTGATTTCTTTTTGTTTGTGCACTTGGACTACTTAACTGGCTTTTCATGATGATAGATATCTTCTGCTACAAAAAATTCTTCAGAAATGTAAAAGATTTCTTTGTGGTCCCACCAGGAATGCCAAAAATTATTGTCAACCTCGAGTTACACCATGACTGAAGGTGTGCAAAAGCAACAAACCCTCACTCCAGTTGAAACAATGGATCTTCTCATAGGGTGGGTGCCTCTATGTTGAGAAGAACCTCCAGAGAGGGTTGGTTCCCTTAATATTTATCTATTAAATATGGTTATTTTCTTATTCTTGAATGAAAAGGGATAGGGGAAATTAAAGATAAAACCAGAAGGAAAAACTTATTTTAATGGGGTGATGCACCTGAATGTTGTGATATTCACTGGGCACTATTAATCAAAATGAAAATGGAGTTCTATATTACCCTTGTATAAACATTTCAAATGAAGGGCTATGCCTCTTCAAATGACCTACAAGGGAAGAGAGGTGAAATGAGATAGGAAGTAATAGGTGGGGAAGGGACCTGCCCAAAGGGGATGTAATCCCACTTAGTACTAGCACGCAATCAAATACACACTATATAAAATCCACATCTAAAACTCAAAAAATATATTACTCAGAATCAATTCCTCTATCCAGCTTCTAGGAATCTATTATTGAATATCAATATCCTTTTTCAAATGACTTCCAAAAGGTCATTTTATAGAAAACTATACAAAATTCCAAGAGATTGGTGTTGTAAGAATATGAGAAGATCAAGTGGATGTGAACTCAAGTCAATTTTGATTTTAAATTAATTACAACCTTCTTAAAATATTTCCTTTATTTTTTTCAAGAAAACTTCTTTATTGGCATTGAAACAAGAAATAGGTTTCAAATGACTTCCAAAAGGTCATTTTATAGAAAACTATACAAAAGTCCAAGAGATTGGTGTTGAAAGAATATGAGAAGATCAAGTGGATATGAACTCAAGTCAATTTTGAGTTTAAATTAATTACAACCTTCTTCATAATCCTAATGAACCAATCAACAAAAGATAATGAGGACCTACCCTTTTGAATCTAATGACGTGATCTACAACTCACATTCAGAGCATGTAAAGTGGCCCAAACAAGATTAGACTGTAGTAAAGAGCATGCTGAGTTTTTAATGTAATAATCAAATTATTCAAGCTTAGAAAAGACATGTAGCTACCTTCAAGCATGGCTCTCTCAGTTCTAAAAAAGCAACTCAAATGCATGAAGGGCTTGAAGAGTTTAATGTTGGATGGCTGTTCAAGGAGAGCTTAACATAGAATTTCATGCATGCACTCTTGTCTATCTTGTTAATCAAAGCCTTTTCAAACACTTCCAACTTAGCTTCAAGTGGAGTTTTCTCTTTGAAGATTGGTATAGCATCATGCATGAAGAGAATTGAATTACCAAAGATCCACGCACGTTTGAAGAATTTAATCTTTATTATAAATAAGGATTATGAAATGGGCTCACCATCATTTTCAATGCCAAAGAGTTTTTCATGCAAGGCATAAGACAAAAGATATTATTTGAAAGCTTGGTTATCTTGGCATAACTGAAGTTAGACTTGGGGTGATGTGGGAATTGATCTCTTCTTCTATTTTTAGTGTCAATCTCTTGGCTTTTGTATGCTTTTTCTATATAAGTTGGCTTTTTCAGTGAATTTAAAGATCCCTCTTTTGGCAAGACCAAATTCTATCAAAATTTGAGTTTTGTAACCTTTTTTAGATAAATAGAAGGACTAATTTCAAATTCCAGTGTGTTGGTATAGTGTATTTAAGTCTATGATTTGCATATGTGATAGAATTTTCTTCCTTATCAAGTCTTGAGTCTTACCTAGCAGTATAGTTGATCAGATTATGCAGGTCATGTTCTATTTTTGATGTCTTTTGGCTGAGTTCATAGTGGATATAAGTGGTTGGTTAGTGCCTTGAATTAGGCCTATTTCATCATTTCCCTCAATCTTTGATCATCAGATAAAAACCTTTTCATGAAATACTGATGCATAGGAGTCAATTGGAGTTGAAAGTTTAATCTTTTTCTTGCCTAATCAATGTTTTTTGAAGCTCAAATTGAGTGGATGAACCAAAATATAGGTGTACCACCATCATTAGATAGGATTTACTTTTAATTTTATTTCTTACCTTTTTCTTGGCAGTTTGTAGCATAGATTAGAGATCCTAATTGATACAACAAAGGGAGATAGCCCTTAGAATCTAGAGATTCAATTCACCGATTAGGTCACTCACAGGCTATGATTGTTTCCATGTTTCAGTAGACTGTGAAGGCCTGAAACTACCTTCACAAGGGTGTAAGTCTGATTGGCAAATTTTTTTGGCATGCCTGATGGGACATCAAAGAATTTATTTGCATATTTAAAGAAGTTTTGTAGTAGTAGAAGATATTCATCATCACCAACATCCAGCTGCAGAGCTCAAAACATCATTCAAGCAATTATTTCATGCCAAAAGTTACCACAAGGTTAGTAATAAAAGATATTTCTTTTGAATTTATATCATATAAGAGATCAAATTTTAGGAGGGCATATCCATATCCTCAAAAAAAAATTGTCTCTTGATTATCCTATTGTTCTAAGCACTACAATCCCCACTATCCAAATACCTATAAAAAACCAGGTGTTTATTTTAGTCAATAGAGGTAGCCCATTAAATATATCCCAATTTGATGACAATCTTATGTCTTCTCTAAAAAATTATATTATTCTTCTCAAGAGAAAATAAAACAACCTATATTGAGCACATCCAAGATGTAGTAATCTCTGTTCAGTCCATAATGTTGTTCAGGATAATGTTGATATTAGATTGCTTGTTGCTTCCTTTAAAAAAAAGTGTTGTAGTGGTATATAAACCTCCCACTAAACTCCATTTCTACCTAGGATGAATTGGGTGCAGCCTTAGCCAAGCAATTTGAAGACAAATATGATCACCTCTCTTTGGTTGAATAGTTAACTACCATAATGAGAGCTCCTCATGAGTTCATGTCTAATTTTAATCTCAGATTCTAAAAGACATGGACTAGGATACCTATGTTGATTAGTCCATCTCTTAAATATTTATTTTTGTATTATTTAAAAGCCTTTAACTCTGACATTAGAGTGATGATATAGTCAATGGGTGATACTACTTTGTCAGATGCTTATGAGGTTGCAATAAGGGCAAAAAATAGTTTGATACAAGATGGTAAGCTTTCTCCAAAACCTTAAATGCCTATATTTATAGAAATAAAGTCCATACCAACCCCTTAAATGCTTCATATCCCATCCTTAACTCCTATTCCATCACCTCAAGCTCAAATTTCAGCCCCTACTAGTCAAGCTAGTAAGATAGGAGAGTTGAAAAGCTTGTTACAATCTTTAGGGAATTTGTAATATCCCTAGTCCAATAGGGAATATTAAAAAACAAAAGCTCTGATACCACTGTAATATCCCCAACCAATAGGGACTATAGAAAGACAAAAGCTCTGATACCACTGTAATATCCCCAACCAATAGGGAATATAAAAAAACAAAAGCTCTGAACAAAGATACGATTTTGCAGAATAAATTCAATTAAACAAATAAACCACAATAAATCTCTTAACTGGAAAATCACTAATCTTTTTATTCATCCAGTTGATTACAAATAAAGTCCTCTGTCATGCATATCAAAGAATATTAAAAATACTATCTTAAAACCCTGGTCTTTTGCAAATCTAGAAACAAACCTTGAATCTAGAACGGCTCGGGTTTTTGTGTCAAAACACAGTCACCGACATCAATTATATTGCCATCATCGATCGATATACTATCGATGTTGGTCTCAGTCGGTCAATCTACTCTGCCATCGTCAATATTAATTCAACTGATGTCAGTCTCTAGACTGCCAATGTCGGTCTATGAGCTGCTTGTGGCTCTGTACAACCTTATGCAGAACTATACGGAATTGCATGGATCGGTACGGATTCTATACAGAAGCAAGATAATATGATGTGGCCTCTATGCTGGATACCAAATCTAAAGAAATATGGCACTAATACAAAAGATCTAATCTGGATAATTATTTAAATCAAAACTTATGAAATAAATACCTGAAATACTGTGATAGCTTCTATATGAAGTTATCTCTCAAACCTATAAACCCATGTAATAACTTTTGTATGAAGTTATCTCTCAAATTGGCAATAGATCGAATGATCTCTCACAACCTCTGAATCGCACACACTAAAGAGTGGACGTTTTCCAATGCAAATGGAATCCTGGAACCCTTGGCTTAGTCTTCACAGAAGAATTCTTAGCAACAATCAATAATCAATAATCAATAATCATAATCATTCCAACTCTCTCCCATGAGATCCTTATACCCCCAAAAAGATATGCTTGCCCTAGTTAGGGTTTCTTAATTAAAAATAGGCCAAATAATTAATATTTGATTAAATCAATCAAATATTAATATCTCCCTCAATACATATCAGATCCTCAAACCGATTGAAGCTGGTGAATCAAGGAGTGATTCTGCACATGACCATACCAAAACAAGGGTGCTCTGCTACATGTCAGAAGTCCCTAAGTAATAGGAGCTCAGGCAAATGTGTTTGAAAGAGACTGAATGAAAACCAACTGTAGAAATTTTGCTAATTAAAGCCAAGCCAAGCTCCATCATGACCCTCTATCCATCCTATCAGCCTACGAAGGTCGCATAATAGGCTAATCATCAACTCTGATGATGTCCACTAAAAAGGGGACATGACAATCCACCCCTCTTGAAATTGCTTGTCTCCAAGCAATCTCGGAACAACAAACCAATCAATCCACCTAGATCCCATATGTAGTTATGATCTACACTACTGTTAATCAATGTCAGCTCCTACAATATCCTCTAAAATAGAACAAAGAGGAATCCATAACCAAACTATGGAATGCAACTCAACCAAACTCCAAGAGCACAACTGCCATAGTCAGGAACCCATGAGAAACAAACTCTCGAAGTATCATAACCCAAGTAGAATGGACAACTCAAACTGCCAATTCCATCTGCAAAAGATGGTGCCAATCCATCCCATAGCTGATCCCTCTATAAAGGTGGCATGACCAACTATACCACACTATCATCGGTGTAAGAAGAATCAATCTGGAGACTCAACTCCACTGGTATCCCAAACACATCAAGACCAGGTACTCCCAAATCCAAAAGAGTAGACTCAAAATCACTGATCTCTGGGGTACTACCATCCATACTCTACGAATCAACTCCAAAGCTCATATCAACATACGAATTATCAAAAACTGTAGCATCGATATCCAACTCCTTCGTGCCAAAAGAAACTATCGATGGAACTAAGTCCTCAAAATTGTCCACTACATTCTCTTGGGTGACATCTGCAATAATCAGATCCTAGGACTCTTCTACAATCTCTGCCATATCTGAGAGATCATCAACACTCAGTGTACTAACATCTGAGCACACCTCCCCACTCTGAATGCAATCATCAGACTCATCCTCATCTAACTCTGAAGAGGCTGTTGCTAAAACTATCTCATCATCACCATCTCCTATCTCATGAGAATCATGGGACATGTTGCTGTCCTGTCTAACTAATCTATACTGCTCTCTCCTCAGATTAACAAAGTGATCAAAAGACATCCTCTTCTGAACCTCAGGTGATAATAACTTCCACTCCTCATTCGCTGCCATAAGTGTGTCAGCAAATAGGGGCTCTCCTGCCACCTCCTCTGCTGGAGCCTCTGGTTCCTCTTGAACAAACGTAGGCCATGTAGGCCTATCAACTATCTTGGAATGGGTCAGCGATGGTCTCTGATTAATAGTAGCACTCTTGTTATCTCCTTGCTTTCCACTTTGTGTTGTGGACCCTTTAACAATGGATGTAATACTCCGTGTTAATTTGTCTTCGAATGTAGGGTCTGAAAAAAATTCATTTAACCTCTTCAAACTTTGTTTCAGCTTCTCCATATCCTTGTCCCACTATTTCTGAGTACTTGAAGTAATCATGATTTACTAGCCGGTTCAATGTCCAAACTACCCAAACTACCCAACAGGATGGCAGGGTAAAAGCTCTGATACCACTATAATATCCCCTGTCTAATAGGGAATATAAAAAAAAAGCTCTGATACCACTGTAATATCCCCAACTAATAGGGACTATAGAAAAACAAAAGCTCTGATACCACTGTAATATCCCCAACCAATAGGGAATATAAAAAAACAAAAGCTCTAAACAAAGATATGATTTTGCAGAATAAATTCAATTGAACAAATAAACCACAATAAATCTCTTAACTGGAAAATCACTAATCTTTTTATTCATCCAATTGATTACAAATAAAGTCCTCTGTCATGCATATCAAAGAATATTAAAAATACTATCTTAAAACCTTGGTCTTTTGCAAATCTGGAAACAAACCATGAATCTGGAATGGCTCAGGTTTCTGTGTCAAAACACAGTCACTGACGTTGGTTATATTGCCATCGTCGATCGATATACTGCTGATGTTGGTCTCAGTCGATCGATCTGCTCTATCATTGTCAGTATTAATTTGACCGATGTCAGTCTTTGGATTGTCGATGTCGGTCTATGAGCTACCTGTGGCTATGTACGACCTTATGCAGAACTGTACGAAATTGCATGGATCGGTACGGATTCCATACAGAAGCAAGATAATATGATGCGGCCTCTATGCTGGATACCAGATCTGAAGAAATACGGCACTAATACAAAAGATCTAATTTGGATAATTATTTAAATCAAAACTTATGAAATAAATACCTAAAATACTATGATAGCTTCTGTATGAAGTTATCTCTCAAACCTGTAAACCTCTGTAATAACTTCTGTATGAAGTTATCTCTCAAATTGGCAATAGATCAGCTGATCTCTCACAACCTCTGAATCGCACACACTGAAGAGTGGACATTCTCCAATGCAAATGGAATCCTAGAACCCTTGGCTTAGTCTTCACAGAAGAATTCTTAGCAACAATCAATAATCAATAATCAATAATCATAATCATTCCAACTCTCTCCCATGAGACCCTTATACCCCAAAAAAGATATGCTTGCCCTAATTAGGGTTTCTTAAATTAGAATTAGGGTTTCTTAATTAAAAATAGGCCAAATAATTAATATTTAATTAAATCAATCAAATATTAATATCTCCCTTAATACATATCAGATCCTCGAACCGATTGAAGCTGGTGAATCAGGGAGTGATTCTGCACATGACCATACCAAAACAAAGGTGCTCCACTGCATGTCAAAAGTCTCTAAATAATAGGAGCTTAGGCAAACATGTCTGAATGAGCTCGAATGAAAACCAACTCTAGAAATTCTACTAATCAAAGCCAAGCCAAGCTCCATCATGACCCTCTATCCATCCTATCAGCCTACGAAGGTCGCATAATAGGCTAATCATCAACTTTGACGATGTCTACTAAAAAGGGGACATGACAAAATGAAATAGTGAAACTCAAGAGATAATAATATTAGGCTAATAGGCCCTATCATTAATAAAATCAAACCACCTATCATCCCTTCAAAGATCAAATGCCTCCTTATCAAGGTTTTAGAGAGAATAAACCACCTTATCAAACATAAAGAGCCATAAATCCAACTAATCCATATGCTACCTTGGATCCTATGATCCTTCCACTTCAAAGGCCATTATTCCCACCCCACTTCAAAATAAATTTTTGTAGGATTCATGTTGGTAGTCCTCAAATCTCAATGATGCTCAAAACCAAGCCTTGGTATCATAAAACATCATAATGCCATTAATGACATAAGAAGAGTTTTATTTTCAAGGAGATCAGTACCAAGATACAATTTTGGCATCACAAGGAGAGACACAATAGGTTCAAAGGTAGCCTAATGCCATTAATATAATTGGCAAGTGGATGATTATGTTGCTTTTACTCAGGGTATTGAAACTAACTATATAAGTGATCAAGTTGAAGTTGTAACTAGAGCTAAAAAGAGAGCCATTGATGAGGCTCAAGAGGTGAAAAATGCTTCAAATACTCCTAATATTATCTTTAGGAGTACAAAAGCATAACCTACTGCCCCTATAGCTTTTTAAAATTAGAATATAGAAGTTAGTAAAGTTCATCAACTACCTCTAGTTCATGAGCAGCCAGTGCTTTATGTTGTCTCCCAAAAATATCAGCTATTTTTGAGACAACATTTGAATTATTTTGGTCTTACAGACCAAAATTGTATCTTCCATTTTCAAAATTTGTCTTAGACATTCAGATCCCTCATTTTCAAAGCTTCTCAAAAAATATACAGACTTTGCAAGTCAAGTTCAATGGATTTTACATGTTGATTTCTACGGACTTTGTATCTTCAAATTCTACAGGTAGGTTCATTTATACAGGTTCAAAGGCTTCTAAAAGTGGTTTCAGTCAAAAGAATTGGTTTTCAATGCTTGGTCATTTTCTATAATTAGTTCAGAACTTTGGTTCAATTGAAAATCTTCATCGGCAAGTATCTGAGTACAAAAAGAGACTTGAACCATTGAACCGTTGAACCATTGAACCACTTTGGTTCAAAGGTTCAACATGTTCAAAGTTCAACAAGTTCAATGTCTTTGGCAAGAGCTAAGCGCTTCATCAAGGTTCAAAGTTCAATTGCTTCAATTGGCTCATCAGCTTCAAGACATTCAAGGCAGCTTGAACCATTGAACCACTTTGGTTCAAAGGTTCAACGAGATCAACAATTCAAAGGTGGGTTCAACCAAATGAATAGGTTCATTCAAGACAATGGTTCAACGAAATGGTTCATTAACCTTTGGTTCAAAGGGGCTCGATGTGCTTCGTTGAACCGTTGAACCGGTTCAACGGATAGGTTCAATCATTTTGGTTCAATGAAATGGTTCAACTGTTGGTTCAAAGGCAAGTTCATAACATCTTGGTTCAATGCTTAGTTCATTGGCTTGTTTCAACCAATTGAACCATTGGCTTGAACCATTTTTGGTTCAACCGGTTGGTTCAACATCAAAGTTCAAAAGGACGGTTCAATGCAGAAAGAGACTTCCCAAAGGAAAAGTGCCCTTGTGGAGGACACTTAATCCATAAAAGCACCTTTCTGAAAGAGAATTTTTCAAGTAAGCCAAAAGGTAATTCTTTCAGATTTGTTTAAAGCATATTAAAATAAAGGGCTCAAAAGACTTTGCGGAATAAATTTCCATGGACTTTTGTTCACGGGAATTTTCCCCGGGCAAATTGTCCACGGGAATTTTCCACGGGACAAATGTTCATGGAAATTACTCATGGGAGACTCAAATAGAAAGCCTGGGGATTCGTCCGCGGGAACCACCAAAGCAAAGGGCTGCCAAAGGATCCCGAAGGGTAAGTGCCCTTTCGGGGGACTCTGGGCAGCCAAAGTGAAGGATAATTTTGACTTGACACAGGCCATTTCTCAAGGGCCCAAAAGGGCAAGTCTAATCTGGAAGGGCAAAGCTAAAAGCCAAAATAAGACCAAGGGGTGATGCCCTCAAAGACGTCAAATTTAGGATAGTAAACTAGCCGTTGAGATCACATTGATGGGCATGTAAACGTCAATTTTAAAGACAGTAAAATAGCTGTTGATCCTTTGGATTTATAGATTTGAATGCATTTCTAGAATTCAAGACAAAAACTAGCTGAAAGCGAGGAAAGATAGAACAATAGATGAATCTAGGACCCGATTCAATTAACCAAGAAAGCAGGAGCGATGAAGACAAGATCAGACCGCCAGGTGGACATTGAAAGTTGTAATCTTTCAATTACACGACTTATTTATCTACATTGAGAAGATCAAATGGGAAAAATGCCCCAAAGTTCCAGCCTATCTTCCTAATAGTTCCCAATGCATCATGATGTATTACTATTCCCAAGCCCTTCTTGAAATGGCTACATAAGGGACTTTCTTTCATTGTAAACGTATCTTCTTTTTGACAATCTGAAAGAAACTCTGCCAAAATTGAGAGGCATCATTGAGACTTTGTGCTCAATCTGTTGATCATATTCTGTTAATGAAAGCAAGGGACTTTTTCAGACTTTGTGCTGTGATATCTTTTCTGTTTCATTAATTTAATAAGTAGGATTAGTAAAATTAGTCAGGAAGGTGTCCTGAAGAATCAACTATGGAGAAACTTTGTGCCCTCATAGCTACCTTCAGTGTGTTTTATTTTTATTTCTATGTAAAGGACTTTGAAAAGACTTTAAGCTTTCATTGCCCTTCGTTTATTACTCTTAAGCATTTCAAGTAGAGACTTTGTGCTCTGTCTCGATTTGTTGGTTACCATATTCTTAGTTACATTCTGCTTTTATTTCCAAGGGTATTCTTGTGGCTGGATGAATAGTTCTTCTAAAAGAAGAGGAGAGCTATTTGCCATTCCCTTGAGTTTTTTCTTTGTTTTGTATACATCATCTTTGAAGAAAGATGGATTTTTGGTCCTATCCTTGAGTATTATTTTTTGTTTATACATATACATAGCATATCCATAGGGAACCTCGCCTTGATGAGAGGAGAGAGCAGTCTCCTTCTGATGTGATAAACTTACACATTAGGAAGACTAATCTTCTTGCTTTGGTTGATAAGACCTATTTTGTTTACCAGTACGCTGATAGACAAAATATTCAACCAACACTTTAGAAAGTGTAACCAAATGTTGGTGGATCTCATTTTAGTATAGTGGATCAGATGAAGATTTATAATATAAACATTAACATGTGGGATTATCTTTCCATTCCAATACCAAAATATATGCTCATCCAAGAGCTTTTAGCTCTCAAATTGCCTCTAAAACTAGTTGAAAAAGAAGGTGTTGTCTTAACTAATTTAGTTCAGCCAACTAAGTAACAAGTACATCAAGTAAATAAGATGAAAAATGTGGAAAAAATTGAGTTCAAATAAAATAAAACTCTTTTTTTTCTTTCTTTGATAGTAGGTGATACTTTGGTTCATAACTATATGATGGATAGTGGAACTAGTAGCACAATCATGCCTAAGCAAATTGTAGACAAGCTTGGCCTTGTTTATGAGCCAAACACTAAGGGGGTATTTAAATTGGATGGGTCACCAAAAATTATGGTATACATCATCAAAGATATGAAATTGACATTACATGCTTGTTCCAATGTTACTATTCAGCAGGATGTTGTGGTAGACTTGCCTCCTTACTTTGTTATGTGCCTTTCAAGGGACTTCACCTTAAAAATTGGGGGATATTTATCAGTTGATTGGACTTATTTATTGTTTATAGTAAGGTATGGTATTAAAGTAATAGTTCATTCTGAACCTATTGCATGTTTTCATATGGAGTCATATATGCCAAGTGTTGTAAACACGAACTGTATCATCTCGGATGATGTGCTAGAAACTAGTGAAATAGAAAATGGATTGCCTTTGGATGGAGTTAAAGATTTGTTTCTTGATGAGTGGGATTATAATTTTCATGAGCATGATCCTTATAACTTTATTGAAGAACTTGGTATGTATTTCCTTCATGAGAATGATGATGTACCGATTCCAACCATGGTTAAGGATGATGAATCTAGTGCAGGTTTGTGGTAATTGTACATTGATAGATGAAGGAATAAACATGGTACCAAGGATGGAATGATGTTGGTTTCTCCAAAAAATCAAATGTATTTATCTTCTATTAAGTTTCAGATTAGTTTTTTAAATAATGTTGTAGAGTATGAGGCACTAGTTCACAGTTTATAGTGAGCTAGGAAGATGAAAGTCAATTCTTTACAAGTGTTTGGTGATAGTGAGCTTGTAGTCTACCAAGTAAGTGTTGGCCATTTTTGGCCCACATACCAAAAATGTTCTAGTTTGAAGAAAATGGACATAACTTAGGAAGAAAATGGTAAAGTATTCAAACTTTGGGTTTTTGGGTTTTTGAATCAGGTTTCCAACGGTGCTTGACTTCTAAATATTTTATAAGTAGAAGTAATTCAGGTTTACAAACTTGAATTAATCATAGATAGTGAAAATTAGATTCTCTAAGGTGAATTAATTCAAGATTTCTCTTAAAGAAGGCTTCAGGTTCTCTGATGAAGATAACTTTGGGTTTCTAGAGGAGCGCTACTTAAAAAAACCTTATAAGTAATCAGCAGTTGAAACCTCGAAGCAAGTGAGAAGGCTTGGAAAGCCCGATTTGGTCTAGGTAGTGTATTTTAGGTTTCTATGGGTGCACTACTTATTTCACTTTATAAGTTGCAAGTAATGATAAGTCTGAAGTAGTGAGGCTTGGAAAGCCTAATTTGGTGTGGGCAGTGTATTTCAAGTTCTCTAAAGAGCACTACTTAATTACTTCATAAGTTATGAGTATTCAGAAAACCAAAATAAGTAATGAGACATCAAAATCCTGATTTGGTCTTAGAAATGCCTCTTGGGTTATCAAAAAGACAATTCCTCTTCAAGCATAAATCCAAAGGGACAATCAGTTAAGGACAAGTGGCACAAATACATATAGTTGACTTTTAAAACATGTAAAGTGGTCAAACAAGAATTGGATGCATCTAGGTGGGGAAAAGACATGTAAGGACCAATTGGGATAGTCCAAGTTGTAATAAAGAACTCACCAAGCTTTAATGCAAAGATCAAAACACTCAGACTTGGTAGTGACATCTAGCTACCCATGACATGGCTTCTCAAATACACCAAAGGGAGACTTGAATGTGAGAATGGCTCAAGGATAATGGGATGATCTTGGGTGGCATGTTTCATGGTCAAGGCAATGGTGAAAATAGTGGTCATAGTTCAATGACTTCCCCTCTCTCCTTTTTTCTATGAAACTCTCTCTCTCTCTCTACCTGTTCTCTATAAATATCATGTGACTTGCGATTATAAGGGTTCCCAATTTTTAGACTTTTTTATCTTCTTGGGAGATTGGGCACTCTTAGAGATATCTCAAGATATGATTATCTAGTTAGGCTTGACCCTACCAAACATTTGTAAGAACCACCTCTTATGTAATAAAGGAATTTCTTTGTCTGTCTCTTGCCTTAGACTTGTGTCTATTGAGCTGTGTATTATGGCATCATGTGAAGGAGAGTCTTATTCATCCATGGTCCTATTTTCTAACCTTGTTTAAGGATTTTTTGATGCTATTTACAGGTCTAGTTTAGTTTTCTTTTTTCCATTAATGTAAACTTCCAGTGAGTCTTAGAACTCCTCTCTGTTTTCATTCATCACTTCTCTAAACCTCTTCCATGAAATATTTACGCAATCAGCTTGATCTTGAGGTTGTGTAATCTAGTATTGTCCTCTACATAATTATTGTGCATTCAAGCTTATGGGAGTTTCCATTTTTGAATTGGTGTATCACTTGGTTAGTCTTCTTAAGATCCCTTTTCCCCCTTCTAACCCTGATCTCTGTGAAAGTTTTAGCTCAGTAGTAGTTTAGATGATCCATCGAGATGAACTAGCCTCTTTAAAAATCCTAGAGGCTCAACCTCACTATAGGACACCCACATCCTAAGGTTGTCCCTATGCTTGTAGCTGGAAGTGAGAGAGCCTAAAGAACTCTCTCACAAGGGTGTAATTCCAAACTATAATAGTTTTGGCATGCTCGGTGGGACTAAGGTCCAAAGTAGTGAAAGGATTTTTGATGTTGTTCTTTTAAAAATCAGCCTTTAGAGGCATTTAACAAACATCAATGGTGACTTCAAGCATCTATCATTTGGTTTAAGTAACCCAAGTCCCTGATCATCATTATTTGCTTTTGAAAGAAAGTATTAGCTCCATTAGCAACTCCAAATCAAAGCTCCTAGTTATGATCAAACTAGGTTTGTCTCTTTGAAGTTTTAATCAACTCCTACTTGACTTTTGAGGCTAAAATTAAGAACTATGGTGAATAATCCTATTATTTACCTCCTTATCAGTAGCCCCAGAATGATCCTTATGATCCATATGAGCTCAATCAACCCTACTAAGATTTCTATCAAAGCTATGATGAACCTTGGCAAGTTTCTCATTATCCATATATGTAGGAGTATTTCCTTGACCATCCATATGAATAAGCCCATCAAAATACTACTCCTCATCAGCCCTATCATGAGCCATCTATACCAAAACTTAGACAAAATTTAGTGAGCCTTGAAAATCATGCACTAGAGTTGTGCTCACAAAAGTGTTATGGCAAAAATGTTCCCCATCAACAAATCCATTATGTGAGGGATTAATTGCAACAAATTAAAGTAGAATGGGCACCCGTTGAGAGATAAAATTAAAGCAAACTCATTGGTGACATGATGGATGTATGTGGTTACATTCAAAGTATTGAGGACAAGATGGAGAGAATTGAGTAATAGTAGGGCCACCCCCACCAACCTTTTATGCCTACATATGCACCTCTACAGGCTTCTTATGTGTTGCCCATTCCTCCTCAAGTGACCATTTCAAGTGATCCTTTGAATCTTCCAAGTTCATCATATGTTTCGTAGTCTTTTCCTTATTAGAAATCCATTTAAGGTGCTGTCAAAAAAATGAAGTGCCTATTATGGAATAGCCTTTTGTTTGGGTCCAAAACTTCATCCCTCTTCAATAGCCTTTTTTTTCCTAATCACCTTAAGGAGGATCTATTTCAAGAGAATATAGCAAAGAAAATCAGAGAGTTGGAATTGAAGGCAAGGAGAGAAGAAGAAAGGAAAAATTAATAGATGAAGGTAGAACCTCAACCTTTCCCATCTTGGAGCCAAGTCATGTATCCAAGTAGATCAAAGGTATTTCAACCCCCATCCCTCCTTCCTCAAGAGCCTCTATCTTTTCCATCTTTTCAATCTTGGAAATTTATTCAAAGTAGTGGGTAGAAGAAGGAGGTGGTGATTCTTGAAGTCAGTCAAGAAACTTGCAGCCTCCACTCCTTTCCCCATAAAATCTTAGAGCCTTTCCTTCATGGAGAGTCATTTGTGAAGTGAAGAATAAGGAAGAAAAGGTGGTTATTCTCTACACATTTCTGTCTTAGAAATCAATTTAACCAATTCAAGAGAAGAAGGAAGAGGAGGTGAAGATGATCCAAGTAAATCAACTTCAAGAACCAAATTAGGAACCTATGGGAGATGTATCCAAAGAGGTTGAGGAAGAGAATGTCATGAGCAGATACAAGGAAGAAATCACCATAGGGTCCTCCCTTGGTCATCAAAAGATCAACACAACCTTCTTGAATGAAAGAGAACATGTTGAAGATTATTTTGCAGTTGTGCATGAAGTGGACTACACTATTAAGGATGTAAAGCTACCACTTTATGTGGAGAATGAGGGGGTTGAGGTTATCATTTCCTTGATGAGTTGTCACATGATGAAGAGGATGAGGAAACAAATGAATTAGTTGATCAAATTGATGAACTTATAAAGCAACCAGAGGTTCCCAATTAGTTGAGAGTCTTATTTGAGGACTTGTTTGAGGTCTTGGGAGATGGTTATGTTCTTTTCCAAGGCAACTATGGTCTGGTTGCAGCCAATGATAGCATCTTTGTAAAGCGGATCAAAGGGGATGGAGTGGGAAATATTCCAACTCTACCACCTCAAGAATTCATTACAAATATGGACTTGTTTTAGTTCTTTGAAATAGGCTATCAGCTCCTTGTTGAGTCTAAAAAACATGAGATAATGAAAAAATCTAGTCTTATTGAGGAGGCAATAGAAATCAAAGAGGTTTGCTTGGTTGAACCATTATTAGAGGCTATAGTTAAGGAGCCATTCAAAGATATTGAGACCCTCTAAATTCACATTGTTGACCTTTTTGGAGTTGCCTGGTTCTCATTGAACATGGTGATATAAAAGCTAATAGTTGCAATAAAGAAGAAGCAGGCATCAAGACCAAGGGTCAAGAAGATGCATGCCTTGTTCAATCCTTTTTCTCATAAGACAAGGGAAGTATCAAGCTTTACTTTTGATCTAGGAGGAAAGGGGTACATAGTTTTAAGATGTATATATTAGGATTAGTTTTGTTCTAATTACTCCAAGTGTTGTTTTAGGCACATTTTTTTGTTATCTTTGCTTTGTTTTAGGTTAGTTTATTTTCTTTAAGTGCCTTGGGATTTTTTTTTTTTTTTTTTTGTACTATCTTCATTGCTTCAAGAGGGAGTTCCATCAAGGGTCAACCTTATATCTAGTTTTAGACTAGTATAGTTGCAGAAGTAGTGACTCCATGCCCAATGGACTAGATAAGGCAAAGTGATTGGGTTCTTCAACCATATCAGGCATGCTTCCCTATGAGTCACCATAAATGTTGGCCTTTTTTGGCCCACATACCAAAATTTTGCTAGTTTGAAGAAAATAGACATAACTCAGGAAGAAAATGGAAAAGTATTCAGACTTTGGGTTTTTGAGGGCACAGTGAAAATTAGGTTTCCAACGGTGCTTGACTTCTAAATGTTTTATAAGTAGAAGTAATTTGGGTTTATGAACTTGAATTACTCATGGATAGTGAAGATCAAATTTTGTAAGGTGAATGACTTCAAGCTTTCTCTTAAAGAAGGATTCAAGTTCTTTGACAAAGATAACTTTAGGTTTCTAAAGGAGCACTACTTAAAAAAATTATATAAGTAATCAACAATCGAAACCCTAAAGCAAGTAAGAAGGCTTGGAAAGTCAAATTTGGTTTGGGCAGTGTATTTTGGGTTTCTAAGGGTGCACTACTTATATCACTTTATAAGTTGTAAGTAATGATAAGTCTGAAGTAACTAGGCTTGGAAAGCTCGATTTGGTTTGGGCAGTGTATTTTAAGTTCTCCAAGGAGCACTACTTAAATACTTTATAAATTATGAGCAATCAGAAACCCAAAATAAGTAATGAGACATCAAAATCCTAATTTGGTCTTAGAAGTGCCTCTTGGGTTCTAAAAAGACAAGTCCTCTCCAAGTATAAATCCAAAGGGCCAATTAGTCAATCACAAGTGGCACAAGTATATATAACTCACTTACAGAACATGTAAAGTGGTCAAATAAGGATTGGACACGTCTAGGTGGGGCAACAAATATGCAAGGAGTGATTGGGATAGTCCAAGTTATAATAAAGAACTCGCCAATCTTTAATGCAAATATCAAAACACTCAAACTTGGCAGTGACATCCATCTACTCACGACATGGCTTCTCAAATATGCTAAAGGGAGACTTGAATGTAGGAATGGCTTGAGGATATTGGGATGATCTTGGGTGGCATGTTTTATGGTCAAAACAATGGTGATAGTAGTAGTCTAAGTTTAACAACTTTTGCTATCTCCTTTATACCATACATCACACACACACTCTCTCTCTCTCTCCTCATTCTCTATAAATATCATGTGACTTGCCATTATAGGGGTTCCTAGTTTTTAGGATTTTTTTGTCTTCTTGAGAGATGGGGTGCTCTTAGAGATATCATAAGATATAGTCAGTTGGTTAGGCTCAACCCTGCCAAGCATTTGTAAGAACCACCTCTTATGCAATAAATGATTTTTCTTTGCCTGTCTCTTGCCTTGGACTTGTGTTTGTTGAGCTACGTACTATGGCATCGCATGAAGGAGAGTCTTCCTCATCCATGGTCCTCCTTTTTGAACTTGTTTAAGGATTTTTTGATTCTATTTGTAGGTTTGTCTAAGTGTTCTTTTTACCATTAATGTGAACTTTCAGTGAGTCTTAGAACTCCTCTATGTTTGCATTAATCACTTCCCTAAACCTCCTACATGAAATATTTATGCAACTAGCTTGATCTTGAGGTTGTGTAATCTAGTATTGTCCTCTACAAAATTAGTGTGAGTTCAAGCTTATGGGAGTTTCCCATTTTAAATTGGTGCATCTCTTGGTTAACATTCTTAAGAGTCATTTCCCCCCTTCTAACCCTTTTCCTCATGAAAGTTTTAGTTTAATAGTAGTTTAGGTGATCTACCGAGAGGAACTAGAATCTTTAAAAATCCTAGAGGATCACCTCACCATAAGACACCCACATCCTAAGGTTGTCCTCCTGCTTGTAGCTAGAAGTGAGAGACCCTGAAGAAATCTCTCACAAAGGTGAAATTCCAAGATATAACAGTAAGAGGTTTTAATGTCTATAAAATTTTGTTGCTTAAATCTTACAAGCATAAAATATGGGACTTACTTGAAGATTTTTAAGTTTTTAACATTTAGGCAATACCAAGAGGCAAAAATAAACACATAGATAGGTTGGCTACCATTAGGTCACAATTTAATATCCCAGATGATATAAAAAATAAAAAAAATAGTCACATATAAAGGTGGTTGTAAGGCCTTTAGTTCCAAATAATCATGAGAATTGGCAAGTGTTCAAAGATGACAATCAAATTATGAGATTCTTGCAAGAGGAGACTGAGTTTTCTTCAAAAAACTAATCAAAACACTTGCAGTAGTATGGCGATCATATTGTGCAATTAAAAATAAATAATTTCTCCAAGGGATTGGTCACACTTGAGAACATTTTCAATGGTGATGATGAGTTAAGGAAAATTCATCCTTGTCAACAAAAGAAGAGCACTATGCCAATGTAGAGATAACAGTTGGTAAGATTTTGAAGTTAGTTAAGGTATGTACTCCTTCACAAAAATAAGCTTTCATTGAGTTATGCACAAGTTTTTTTGACGTATTTGCTTGGTAATATAATGATCTCAAGGGATTTGACCCGAGTTTAGATCAACACACCATTGAGTTAGATGCTAAAACTAAACTAGTAAGACAAAGACAAAGGTCCATTAATCCTAAGCTTGAGCCTTTGATGAGGGATAAGCTTCACAAGTTCATAGATTCAGCCATTATATTTCCAATCAAGTACTCAACTTGGGTGGCAAATATTGTTTTGATATGAAAGAAGAATGGTGAGAGTAGATTGTTTGTTGACTTTCATGATTTGAACATGGCTTCACTTAAAGATCACTATCAATTGCCATCAATGGAGAAAATTATATAGTTGGTTGTAGGTTCAGAGAGGTTTTCTTTTTTGGATCGACATAGTGGATACAATCATATTTTGGTCAATGAAGAGGATCAATTTAAGACAACCTTCACAACCAAGTAGGGGACATTTGCATACAGAAAGATTCTATTTGGTTTATCTAATGTTGAAGTAACCTTTTATAAGGTCATGGATATGACATTCTACGGCCTTTTTAACAAGTGTGTACTTATCTATTTGGATATTATAATAGTGTCTCAAAGAGTGCAAAATATCACATGGTTCATCTCAAGCAAGTGTTCGAAAGGTATAGGCAATTTGGGGTATCTCTAAACCCCAAAAAATGTGTCTTCTCAGTTCATGAAGGTAAACTTCTTGGACATGTTGTTTCAGAGCATGGTTTAAGCATAGATTCTTGAAGGGTAGAGTCCATTCTTCCATTTTCCTTTCCTAAGCACAAAAATGCTATGCAAATCTTATTTGGGAAAATCAACTTCATAAGGAGATATATTTCGGATTTTACCATTTTAGCTAAGCCACTTACAACCATGCTAAAGAAGAATCAGAGCTTCAACTGCTCTAAAGAAAGAATTAATTTTTTTGAATATATTAAGAAGGCCATAGCTAGTTCTCCTAAACTTATAAATCCAAATTTTATAAAGGAATTCATTTTGTATACTTATGCTAAAATGGACACCATTTCATGCATTCTTATGCAACAAAATCATGAGGCTTTGGATCAACCAATAGCTTTCTTTAGTCAAGGTTTAGAAGAATATGAAACAAGGTACTCCTTTGTTAAAAAACATGTACTTCTAGTTATAAGGTCTTTTAAAAAGTTTAGATACTTGTTGTCTAACAATAAAATACACCTAATGGTTCCCCATCCAAGCATCAAGGAGTTCCTTTTGAACAAAGATATAAATGAGAAGAGAGCTGGTTAGATAACCAAGGTAATGGAGTATGATGTGAAAATTAAGGTCACAAAGCTAATTAGAGGCAAAGGACTTTGTGAGCATCTAGCTCAAGACTTGTAAAAGACTAATGAGGTTGTTTTGGTGTCAAATGATGAAGAGGTTACAACTGGTCATACCTCACCTTCCAGCTAGTTTCATGACTTGGTAAGCTATCTCCAAGATGGTATTTATCCCTCTCATCTAAGTGCTTCAAAAAGAAGATATTAATAGCATGTTGCTAAGATGTATAGAGCCAAGACAAACTCAGAGATTGCTTGGAAAATTCCATGATGGACATGGTTTAGGACATTTTTTTACAAGAACTACATACCTTAGGGTCATGAGAGGTGGATAATATTGGCCTAGCTTATTTAGTGATTTCCATGCATGGGTAAGGAAGTAAAAATAGTGTGTTATGTTTGTGGGAAAAGTGAAAATTGCAGCTTTACCTCTTCAACCAATTACGGTGGATCAACCCTTTGTCTAATGGGGATTGGAATTTATTGGTCTCATAAATCTTCCTTCAAGTTTAGGACATATATGGATTCTAACTACTACAAATTATTTCATACGTTGGACAGAAGTAGTGGCATTGAAAGAAGCAAATAAAATTGATGTTCCAGATTTCTATGAAGGTTTGCTTACTAGATTTAGAGTTCCTTCAACTATTATTTTTGATAATACAATTGTTAGGACTTGTTCCAAAGTCTTAACGTTAGGTTAGATATTTGGTAGGTAATAAATAATTATTGTAAATGGGGCATGCATCTTTTAGTAAAGACACCCCCATAAAATAAACTTAGTTTAATTATTAGGTAGTTTTAATGTTTTATATTTATTAACTAGAATTACCTTACAGGTTGTTTTCCCGTATTTAGTTGGTTACAGGATTAGTTGTTTATACCAGTCATTGGTAAAAACTATATAAATCCATGTTTGCATTGTAAAAGGGTTAACGGAGTAAAGGCACCCTTATTTACTTGATTTTTTGAAGTATTAATAAAATATGTCAGGGGATCTGTAGCTCTACCAATTAGAGCACAATTGATTACTTTCTTATATGCAATTAAACACGAAATTATACCAGAATGATAAAGTAGCTAGAAACTTGAGACACCAAAGAATTTGAGAGACAATACACACTCTTGTATTAAATACTACTAGAAGAAAATACAATAAGGAAGATGCCACTTCTTCCTCCACCTCAAAGGCTTGCCACACCTCAAGACCTTCTTCCCTCTCTCTCTTGCTCAACACAACAACTCTAAAGCCTGAGTTGCAATCCCCCCTTGAATGCTTTAGCTGATCTCCTTGAACTTACACCTGTAGATCTCCTTGACCTTGCTAGCTTCAATGCCTTTACTTGCCTTAGAATTAATTTACAATACATGCCTTATGGGTCTATAAATAAGATCCCATGCTTACAAAAAATAGAACTCTAACTACTAAAATTAGAAACACAGCCCGCGACTTAAATTAGCCCCTTAGCATACAAACACTCGATTTAACTAACTGACTGTTCGTCAACAGTAGTTTTGAAAATACACAGGTGACCGACACCGGTCCCTGCTAGTCTGGTGCTGCCGACATCGGCTGACTTCTTGCCGTCGCCGGTCTCTTTCTCCACTACACTTGACTGACGTCGGTCATACTGCCGACGCCGGTGGCTCTGGTTCTTCAGCATCCTTCCTTCTAATGTCTGCAAACAGTTGAAGCTTTTAGCTCCACACCACAACAATCTCCCACTTGGAGATAAACAGCTGCAACTTGTACCTATACCTTTACACCATCTATTTTGTTCCTTAGGCTCTGTATCCCTCTTCAACGTAACTCTTGAAGACCAACCACCACGCAAACCTGTGATGCAATCTCTGTATCTTATGCCACAAGAATTTTGCTGCTCCCAAATTCTCCATGACATACTTCTGAACCAACTCTACCCTTAGCTCAGAGAACTCCCTGTATATGAAACCCTGCAACAAGTAACACAATACAGTAACAGGATAATGTAGCTAATATTATCCAATCTGGTAAAGATAAAATACAATGGTCAAACCTCCATTGTTCTGCAGCATAATCAAGACCATATACCATAGCCTTCTGTCTCATGTATCCATCCACTCTCTTCTCTAAAACAGGAATCCATCCCTCTATCCAGTGCTTCCTTCTAGCTGACAACACTACCAACAAATACCTGTTTGGTTCTCCAAGGACTCACACTCCTCATCCATGCCAAGCTCCCACTGTTTCTAGATTCTACCTGCATTGCTTCTTCCATCTTCCTAGTTCGTGACTATCAGTAAGCAATATAAAGAAGGTGAACAACGAATATGAGGTTCACATACCTTTCCTGACCTCCACATGGGTGTTTGAGACTTAGAAATTCACCTAACATCCGTTCCAGTGACTGATCTAGGCCATCTCCCAGTCTGCTTCTGACCGATGTCGGTTCCCTGCACTGACCCTGACTATCGACGTCGTTTCCCTGGCCGACGCTGGTGTCCCTCCTGCCGACGTCGGTCCTTGTGACCGACGTCAGACTTCTCCTATTCGACCTACCGACCCTGCTGGTCTACACATGACCGATGTCGGTATCTGGATGATTGACGTCGGTGCCAAGCTACCGACATCGGTGTTTGTGTGTTCCTGTAAGTGATGAAATTTTCATCCGAGAGCTCTTCTTGGATCAAACCTCTGTCCATGCTGCCCTGCTCAGACTTATTCAGCCCTTGTGACTGATCTCTGTCCTTCATCTCCTCCATAAACACCAAGGCTTCTTTGTTCCTATCAAAGGCATCAAATTTCCTCTTTCTACAATGAACTGTATCTGTGCACATACCTCTTGAATCAAGAACTTCCATTCCCTTCCTATTCTTGTGACCAAGCCTATTAGGCCACATCTTTGAATCTACACCAAAAGTAGAATCAGTAATGCAAGTAGACAGATAAAGCGTATCTACTTTCTTACCTCTTGCTAGAATAAGTGCTCCCTTGGTAACCTTCCAAGAATCCGCTGTGAGGGTTATTGTGCATCCCTCATCTCCCAACCTTCCTACAGAAATCAGACTCTGCTTCATAATCGAAACATGCATGACCTCTTTCAACACCCACGTGTTGTCAACCTGTAATCTCAGCTGCACTTTCCCTTTGCCAACTATCTGACAAGGCGTACCATCCCCTAAATAAAGAACTCCAAAGTCTCCTTGTTCATACTCGTATAACAAATCTCTGTTTGGGGATGCATGAAAAGATGAACCAGAATCTAGAATCCATGATCCTACCTGACTATCTGAAGAAAGTATGAGAGCATCTTGCATCACAATATTTGCATCCTTTGCTTCTCCCATACCTGCATGTTGATTCTCTTTATCTCTCAACCAACACTCCTTTGTATGTCCTTTCTTTCCACAAAACTAGCAGGTAATACTTTTAGACTCGGATCTCCTTTCTGACCTTGATTTCCCTTGCTCAACCTTCTCCCTTTGCCTTTCCCTGCTTTCTGCACTTAGAGCATTCCCTGATGATTCACCTGTGCTTCTCTTGCGTATTTTCTCATTCAAGATCACACTCACAACATCATCAATTTTTAAGATTTTAGAAGCAGATGCATAATTACTTACTGCCATAACCATACCATCCCAACTTTCAGGCAAAGAACATAAAATCAAGAGAGCCTTTACCTCATCATCAAAAACAATGTTGATTGAAGCTAGTTGGTTTACCAAACCATGGAAATCACTGAGATGAGTATGTACCGATCCACCTTCTTGCATTTGCAAAGTAAATCGCTGCTTCATAAGATATACCTTATTAGAAGCCGAGGGCTTTTTGTATAGATTCGCCAAGGACTTTATCAACTCTTCCGTTGTCTTACACTGTGATAAGCTAGAAATCACAGATAATGCAAGGCTCAACCTTATGGAACCGAGAGCCTTCCGATCAAGAACGTTCCATTCTTCATCCTTCATATCTGTGGGCTTGCATGTAACCCCACCCAACAGTAAGTACAAATCCTTCTGATATAGATAGTCCTCAATTTGCATCCTCCAGTGTTGATAATTCTTGCCGTTAAACTTCTCCATTCGTAGCTTACTTTCTCCTGCCATTGCTGAACTCCCACTCAATCAGAAAACCCTGTGAATGACTTGTAATCAAAAACAATACCCTGCTTCCTGCAAACCGTAGCTCTGATACCACTTGTCAGGGGATCTGTAGCTCTACCAATTAGAGCACAATTGATTACTTTCTTATATGCAATTAAACACGAAATTATACCAGAATGATAAAGTAGCTAGAAACTTGAGACAACAAAGAATTTGAGAGACAATACACACTCTTGTATAAAATACTACTAGAAGAAAATACAATAAGGAAGATGCCACTTCTTCCTCCACCTCAAAGGCTTGCCACACCTCAAGACCTTCTTCCCTCTCTCTCTTGCTCAACACAACAACTCTAAAGCCTGAGTTGCAATCCCCCCTTGAATGCTTCAGCTGATCTCCTTGACCTTACACCTGTAGATCTCCTTGACCTTGCTAGCTTCAATGCCTTTACTTGCCTTAGAATTAATTTACAATACATGCCTTATGGGTCTATAAATAAGATCCCATGCTTACAAAAAATAGAACTCTAACTACTAAAATTAGAAACACAGCCCGTGACTTAAATTAGCCCCTTAGCATGCAAACACTCGGTTTAACTAACTGACTGTTTGTCAACAGCAGTTTCGAAAATACACAGGCGACCGACGCCGGTCCCTGCTAGTCTGGTGCTGCCGACGTCGGCCAACTTCCTGCCGTCGCCGGTCTCCTTCTCCACTGCACTTGACTGACATCGGTCATACTACCGACGTTGGTGGCTCTGGTTCTTCAGCATCCTTCCTTCTAGTGTTTGCAAACAGTTGAAGCTTTTAGCTCCACACCACAACAAAATACTTATGCAATCGCACTAAGCGAGGACAAGGTTTAACCTATTTTGGTTCTGGAGTTATCAGTGGTATCAAAGCATGGTTATTTTGGAAGCTTGGTGAATTCGAAGGAGCAAGGTGAAAAATCAATTCACGTGATATCTTTTGGCATGAAATAAGGTATGCCATATAAAATGAATTTTTTTATTGGTTTAAATGTTTGAAAAATTATTAAATTATTTTAATTTTTTGAATATTATTCACATTTAAACCTGTATTTTCCATATACCACAATCTGGTCTTTTTGATCATTTGATACTCCATTGTCTTGTGTTCAAACCTCCTCATCTAGCATAAAAATGAATTTTTAGTATTTTAATGTATTAAATTCATTGTTTTTTTGGCCAAAATCAAATTTATATGGCCTATTTTCTGTTGAAAATCTCTAAAAATTTCCATTCATGGCTGCCTTTGTTATTTCCATTCATTCTCAGGCCTCTTAATAGCTAAAACATCTGCAAATGGTATTAAACCCCTATATTTGCATTCAAATTGAAAATCTAGATTTTTTTTGAACTTGTACGGCCTATTGTATGGCCTTCCAATGCCCAGGATTCATTTTGAATCCATTCCCTGCAAAACATACCTTGAAAATCTGTAAAAACTCAATAAAAATTTCATTTTATCCAACCTGTACGGATTTGTAGCTTGAGGCCATTAATGTAAATCGGCAAGTGGATGATCATGTTATTTTTACTCATGTTATTGAAACTAATAGTAGTAGTGGTCAAGTTGCAGTTGTAACTAGACCTAAAAGAAGAGCCATTGATGAACTAAAAAAGGTGACAAATGTTTCAAGTACTCCTAATGTTGTTTTTAAGAGTACAAAAGAACAACTTGCTACCCCTACAACAAAAAAAAATCAAAATATAGAGGTTAGTAAAGTTCATCGAATACCCCTAGTTCGTGAGCAGCCAGTTCTTTAGAAAGTGCAACCTAAATTTGGTGGATCTTAGTTTAGTATAGCAGATTAGATGAAGAATTCTAATATCAGAATTAGCATGTGGGATTCTCTTTCCATTCTAAGACAAAAATATATGCTCATCTAAGAGATTTCAGCTCTCAAATTGTCTCCAAAACCAGTTGACAAAGGAGTTGTCTTAACTAATTCAGATCAACCAACTAAACAACAAGTAAAACAAGTAAATAAGATGGAAAAGGTGGACACAATTGAGGTAAAAACAAATACGACTCCTCCTTTCTACCTTCATTTGATAGTAGGTGATACTTTGGTTTATAACTATATGGTGGATAGTGGAGCTAGTAGTACAGTCATGCCTAAATAGATTGTAGACAAGCTTGGCCTTGTTTATGAACCAAACACTAAGGGGGTATTGAAACTAGATGGGTCACCAAAAAATATGGTAGGAATAATCAAATATCTAAAATTTAAATTACATGTTTGTCTCAATGTTACTATTTAATAAGATGTTGTTGTGGTAGACTTACCTCCTTACATTGCTATGTGCCTTTCAAGGGACTTTACCTCAATGATTGGGGGATATTTTTCAGCTGATTGGACTTATTTGTTATTAGAAACTAGTTATGTTACCAAGGTAATGATTTATTTTGAACATATTTCACATTTCCATATGGAGCCATATATGCCAAGTGTTGTAAACACTAATTGTATCATCTCAAATGATGTGCTAGAAACTAGTGAAGTAGAAAATAGATCACCTTTGGATAGAGTTCTAGATTTATTTCTTGATGAGTGGGATTATACTTTATATGAGTTTGATCCTTATAATATGATTGGATAAGAAGGACTTTGTTTGTATTGCTTTCATGAGAATGATGTACCAATTCTAGCCATGGTTAAGGATGATGAATCTAGTGAAAGTTTATGGCAATTTTACTTTTATGGATTAAGGAATAAACATGGTATCGAGGCTGGAATGACGTTGGTTTCTCCAAAAAATCAAAGGTATTTCTCTTCTATTAATTTTTAGTTTGGTTTTTCAAATAATTTTGCAGAGTATGAGGCATTAGTTCATAGTTTGCAATAGGCTAGGAAGATGAAAGTTAATTCTTTGCAAGTGTTTGATAATAGTAAGCTTGTAGTCCACTAAGTATGAGGTTTAAATGTATGTAAAAATTTGTTTCTTAAATATTACAAGCATAAAATTTGGGATTTACATGAAGATTTTAAATATTTTAACATTCAGGCAATACCAAGAGGCAAAAATAAATACACAGATAGGTTGGTTACCATTGGGTCACAATTTAGTATCCCAACTGATATAAAAAATAAAAAAACTTAGTTATAAATGAAGGTGGTTGTAAGGCCTTCCGTTATAGATAATCATGAGAATTGGCAAGTGTTCGAAGATGACAATCAAATTGTGAGATTCTTGTAAGAGGAGGTTGAGTTTTCTTCAAGAAACTAATCAAATCACTTAAATCAGTATGGTGATCAGATTATGAAACTAAAAACAAATAAGTTTCCCAAGGGATTAGTCACACTTGAGAAAGTTTTCAGTGGTGATGATGAGTTAAGGAAAAAAAATCATCTTTATCAATAAAAAAAGAGCACTATGTAGATGTAGAGATTATAGTTGGAAAGATTTTGAAGTTGGGTAAGGTATGCACTCCTTAAAAAAAAACCTTTCATTGAGTTATGCACAAGTTTTGTTGATGCATTTGCATGGAAATATAGTGATCTCAAGGGATTTGATCTAGGTTTAGCTCAACACACCATTGAGTTAAAGGCTAAAACTAAACTAGTAAGATAAAGACAAATGCCCATTAATCCTAAGCTTGAGCCTTTGATGAGAGTTGTTATTCACAAGCTCATAGAGTTAGCTATTATATTTATATTCAAGCACTCAACTTGGTTGGCAAATCTTGTTTTGGTACGGAAGGAAAATGATGATATTAGATTGTGTTGACTTCTGTGATTTGAACAGGGATTCACTCAAAGATCACTATCTATTGCCATCAATGGAAAAAAATTTACAACTTTTTGTAGGTTCAAAGAGGTTTTATTTATTGGATGGATATAATGGCTACAATTATATTTTGGTCAAATAAAAGGACTAATTTAAGATAGTCTTCACAACCAAGTAGAGGACATTTGCATACAGAAAGATGCCATTTGATTTATCAAATGTTGGAGAAACCTTTCAGAGAGCCATGGATATGATATTCCAAGTTCTTAATAAATTTGTATTTGTTTATTTGGATGATATAATAGTGTTTTCAAAAAGTGCAGAAGATCACATGGTTCATCTCAAGCAAGTGTTCGAAAGGTGTAGGCAATTTGGGGTATTTCTAAACCTCAAAAAATGCATCTTCTCAATTCATGAAGGTAAGTTTCTTGGACATATTATTTCAAAGCATGGTTTAAGCATAAATTATGAAAGGGTAGACTCCATTATTTCACTTTCCTTGCCTAAGCACCAAAATGCTACACAAAGCTTCTTTGAAAAAATCAACTTCATAAAGAGATTTATTTCAAATTTTACCATTTTATCTAAGCCACTTACAACCATGATAAATAAGAATCATAGCTTTAGCTGGTCCAAAGAATGAATTAAAAGTTTTGAAGATATTAAGAAGGCCATAACTAGTTCTCCTACACTTACAAATCCAAATTTCATAAAATATTTTATTTTGTATACTTATGCTAATATGGACACCATTTCAGGCATTCTTATGCAACAAAATCATTAGGCTTTGGAGAAACCAATATATTTCTTTAGTCAAGGCTTGGAATAATATGAAACAAGGTACTCCTTTGTTGAAAAACATGTACTTTTAGTTATAAGGTCTCTTAAAAAGTTTAGATACTAGTTGTCTAACAATAAAATACACCTAATGGTTCTCCATCCAAGCATCAAAGAGTTCCTTTTGAACAAAGATATAAATGAGAAGAGAGCTAGTTGGATAACCAAGGTAATGGAGTATGACATGGAAATTAAGGTCACAAAGTTGATTATAGGTAATGGACTTTGTGAGCATCTAGATCAAGACTTTCAATAGACTAATGAGGTTATTTTGGTGTCAAATGATGAAGAGGTTGTAGCTGGTCATATCTCACCTTCCAACTGGTTTAATGACTTGGTAAGATATCTCCAAAATGGTAATTATCCATCTCATCTAAGTGCTTCAACAATAATATATTTTAGGTTGCAATCAATTCCATGCTTATTGATGGTGTTTGTTTAAGAAAAATATCAATGGCATGTTGCTAAGTTAAATAGAGCCAAGCCAAACTCAGAGATTGCTTGAAGAATTCCATGATGGACATGGTGGAGGACATTTATCCATAAGAACTACAGCCCTCAAGGTCATGAGAGGTGGGTACTATTGGCCTAGCTTATTTAGTGATTGCCATACATGGTTAAGGAAGTGTATACAATTTGCTATGTTTGTGGGAAAAGTGAAACTTGTAGCTTTACCTCTTCAACCAATTGCAGTGGATCAACCCTTTATCTAATGGGGATTAGAATTTATTGGTCTCATAAATCCTTCTTCAAGTTTAGGACATAAATGGATTCTAACTGCTATAGATTATTTCACACGTTGGATAGAAGTAGTGGGATTGAAAGAAGCAAAAGAAAATAATGTTCTAGATTTGTATTAAGGTTTGCTTACTAGATTTGGATTTACTTCAACCATTATTTTTGATATTTTGATGGCTTTTGTGGGAATTAGGATCAGCCAATGAGCTGCTCAACATGGAATTTATCTTAGCACTTCATCAAACTATTATCCACAAGGCAATGGCGTTACTGAATCTACAAATAAGAACCTATTAAAGATCATAAGAAGGAATATTGAAGACAATTATAGGTCATGGCATCTCAAGTTGAAGTGAGCTTTGTGAGCTGATAGGATCACCTACAAAAGGTCAATATCCAACTCTCCTTATAAGCTGGTATATGGTAAGGAAGTGAGGTTATCCATTTGTATTGATTTTTCTACTTTAGAACTAATGAATCAACTTGAATTGGTTGAGAATGAGCCTATGGGGATCACATATGCTGAGCTTATGGAGTTGGAAGAAATAAGAAATCAGTCTGTGCTAGCCATGGAAATTCACCAAGCATAAGTGAAGAGAGCGTTTGACAAAGGAGCTTCTTCACAAAGTTTCAAAGAAGGAGATATGGTTCTCAAGTCATATGAGGATAGAGCTAAACTAGGAAGACACACAAAGTTTGACTCCCTTTTGAGTGGCACATACATAATCTCCAACTGCAAATCCCAAAATGCCTTCCAATTTGAAAAGATGGATGGCGAGGAGCTTCCAATCCTAGTTAATGGGATACATCTAAAACATTGCTACTAAAGAGCTTGGCTCCTTGTACATAATTTATTTGTTTATTTTCATCTAAGTGTTGTTCAAGCACATTAGTTTAGTTATGTTTTGTCCCAAATAAGTGATTTATTTGCACATTTTCTTTGTTTAGATATTTTTTCTATTTTATGTGTTTCCCTTCTTATTTTGGAGCATGAAGGTTGTCTTTTCTAGGTCAAAAGAGAATTTTCAGTCATGGACCAGATTTGCCATTATTTTATGAGTTCAAATATCATGTATATGGTCTGAGTTCTCAAGCATAGTAGGCATGTTTCCCAATTGAGTCCCCAAATGTTGATAATATTGACCCCATAGGTCAAATTGTAATCCTTATCATTCAAAACTTGCATAACCATGCCTTTTGTCT
The DNA here is from genome assembly GCA_037957365.1 of Torreya grandis. Taxonomy (NCBI): domain Eukaryota; kingdom Viridiplantae; phylum Streptophyta; class Pinopsida; order Cupressales; family Taxaceae; genus Torreya; species Torreya grandis. Next base: position 1,929,985 of record JARHVA010000074.1, on the reverse strand, counting down.
AAGTGTCAGGAATTGGTCTTTGCAATTTTCCCAAAAGGGTCATCTTCAACAAATCCAAAGGAATTCAACTTTTCCAAAATATTGAAGGAATTATCTATTGAAAAAAAACCCAAAGACCTAATTTCTTTCGGACATTTTGTTCAAAGGAATTGTTGAAGGTGAAAGAGATAAAAACTCTATAAGAAAAGGTCCTTGTCAAAAATCCTGAAGGGAATTTTCATAAAGCCGAAGAGGCATTTACATGAATTCCTTTAGACAAATTATCCAAAGGAAAAGTGCATAAAGAGAAAAGATTCAGACAAATTATCCGAAGGGAAAGTCTGAAGGAAAGAAAGAAATAATTCTTTCGAGCAAATATCCAAAAAGAAAGAAAAGTCTAAGAGTGAAGCCACATAAATTTTGTCTATAGAAAAGGCTGAAAGAAAGAAAAGATGAGAGGATGACTTTACAAAGATCCCAAATAAAAATCCCATAGTAACTGGATAAAATAGATAAGGGTAAAGGGAATATAAAGTTACCTAGTACAAATTTGAAGGACCAATTAGTAAAGAACAAGTGGCATAAGTGCATTCAACTAGTGGGATTTCAACAACCAATCAATAGAAGACAATGAAGACTTCTCATTTTGAATTTGATGATGCAATCTACAACTCACATTTAGAGAATGCAAAGTGGTCCAAGCAAGATTAGACTGTATTAAGGAGCACACTGAGTTTTTAATGCAATAATCAAATTATTCAATCTTAGAAAAGACATGCAACTAACTTCAAGTAAGGATCTCTCAGTTACAAAAGGGAGACTCGAATGCATGAAGGGATCAAAGAGTTTAACATTGGATGGTTGCTCAAGGAGAGCTTAACATAGAATTTCATGCATGAACTCTTGTTTATCTTGTTAATTATAAGCCTTTTCAAACACTTCCAACTTAGCTTCAAGTGGAGTTTTCTCTTTGAAGATTGGCGTAACATCATGCATGAAGAAAATTGAATTACTAAAGATCCATGCACATTTGAAGAATTTAATCTTTATTCTAAATAAGGATTATGAAATGGGTTCATCATCATTTTCAATGCCAAAGAGCTTTTCATGCAAGACATAAGACAAAAGATATTATTTGAAGGCTTGGCTATCTTGGCATAGCTAGAATTGGACTTGGGGTGATGTGGGAGTTGATCTCCTCTTCTATTTTTAGTGACAATCTCTTGGATTTTGTATGATTTTTTTTATATAAGTTGGCTTTTTCATCCATTTTAAGGATCCCTCTTTTGTCAAGACTAGACTCTGCCAAAATTTTAGTTTTGTAACTTTTTTAGATAAATAAAAGGATTGCTTTCAGATTTTAGGGTGGTGGTATAGTGTATTTATGTTAGTGATTTGCATGTGATAGAATTTTATTCCTTGTCAAGTCCTAATTCTTACCTAGAAGTATAGTTGATCAGATTATGTAGGTCATGTTCTGTATTTGATGTCTTTTAGTTGAGTTCACAATGGATATAAGTGGTTGATTAGTGCCTTGAATCAAGTCCACTCCATCATTTATCTCAAGCTTTGATCATCAGATAAAAACATTTTCATGAAATATTGATGCATAGGAGTTGATTGGAGTTGAAATTTCAATCTTTTTCTTATCTAATCAATGCTTTTAGAAGCTCAAATTGAGTAGATGAACTAAAATATAGGTGTATCACCATCATTAGATAGGATTTCCTTTCAATTTTTTTTCTTACCTTTTTCTTGACAATTTGTAACGTAGAGTAGAGATCCTAATTGATACACAAAAGGGAGATATCCCTTAGAATCTAGAGATTAAATCCACTAACTAGGCCACCCATAGCCTAAGATTTTTTCCATGTTTCAATAGACTATGAAGTCCTGAAACTACCTTCACAAGGGTGTGAGTTTTATTGACAACATGACCTTATGTGGGGCGATGTAGTTGGGCATACTTGATCATATTCTACTATAATATAGTATGATGATCATTGAGGATGAGCAGACCTTGATCATGTTCATCGGCTATTTTTTTTCTAAACTTGTAGGAGTGAGCTTCTTTATGGAGTGGCATTAGTTTTTAGTCAGTACCAAATGTACAGTACACCACTTGTAGTTATGATAAAGTTCCTTTGATGACTTCATAGTCATTTCTCCCATTCATTCATTTGCTTTACCCTTTTGGATCAAAGGGGAGTTTGTTGGATTATTTTTTAATGATCCAATGTTATTTTTAATATTCTTAGTTAGTTTGCTTTATTATATTAAATAAGAGTTGGTTCACATGTTAGTTGAAAACCATAACCATTATGTGAAGCTTTATAAGCTTTCACATTATTTTAAATATTGAGCTGATATAATTATATTTCTAGTGTTATGTGAAATGTTAATTTCATCTTCTTGGTCCGAAGGCTATCAACATGGTACTGGTACAAGAAGAGTTTGTGTATAATAATTTGGTGAACATGAAAACTAGATAAACACCTTTCCAAAGTGTGTGTAGAGATCCAAGAGGAGTTGTAAAACTAAGAGACATAAGTATGGCAGATGGTAATCCAAGAGGAAAACTCCTTTGTAAACAATGTTGGAGTAAAACAACCTACAATACAATCAATATACATATGAGGGCACTGAAATAAATAGTTTGAAGAAGATAGGGCCATGTAAAGTGTTGCATAAATTTTTAGAAAATGCATATGAGATCAAGTTTCTTGAAGGCATGGACATATCATCCATATTCAATATGCTTGATATGTATGATTATCTTGATAGAAAAAGTGGCGATAAGGATATGGAGTCAAGATCTCAAATACCTAGTTAGAGAGCATAATTACTCGAGAAGGAGGAGAAGGAAGAAATAGAGGCCATTTTGAACTTTAAGGTATTCAAGATAATGCATAGGAAAAGGTATAATAAATATTTTTTGAAGTGGAATAATCACACAACAAAGGACTTGACATGGTTGGATATCTCAGAGATTGGTCGTTATGTCCCTACTGTAAAATATTTTTATATGTAGTAAGAGATCACATTTTGAGTTACTCAGAGTGTCTAATGTAGGATCATCCCTAGTGAAGAGTGATCTTGCATCACCCAAAATTGTCTAACCCTCATTTTGTAAATAAAATTCCAAATTAGGGCATATAATGCAATTATTTTTCAAGTGCAAAATTTAATGCCAGAAAATGAGGGCAGAATTTGATATTGTATAAATTAGACATATTTGGTTGCAATGGGATAATTTTATCAAATTTTGGTTTGCATAAGTCACACAAGGGGATCATCTGGTACACAATTATGTGAATATTTAGTTCTCATTGGTGCAATGTAATACAAAAAACATTTGGTGGGAGCATAGTATCACAACATGGTGTAAACAAAATTTATTTCATAGTATCACAGTAGATTCATGTACATGTAATTGAAGTTTTATGTGTGTAAAAATCTATGTACATGGAGAAAAGGATGTGCAAGGAAACTTGGTGTAGAAGCAATTGGTTTAGTTCATAACAGTTTGACTCCTAAGTTCTTAGAACACATATTTTACTCCAATATTCTTGGAGATATAATTTAAGGGCACATGTTGTTCATCCATATTAGTATGGGAGGCAAGTAACACTTAGGGACACAAATTATCTTGTGAGATCTTGCATGAATATTTCTTGACATATGTCACTTAAAATAGCCTATATAAGGATGTGAAAGGCTTAACATTATGGAAGCTCTTGGCCTTGAAAATGATTATCTAAATTGAAGAGGGAGCTCATAGAAAATAAAAGGTTCATTATAGCCTTGAGTGTATGGATATAAGTCTAAGAGACTCCATTGTTAGAAATATATATGTGTGTGTGTGTGTGTGTGTGTGTGTGTGTGTGTGTGTGTGTGTGTGTATGTATGTATCTTACCTCTCTCCCAACATCTCCTTTTTATGTTTTAATTTAAAATTTTATTTATATATAAAATGATTTATGTAAAATTTATTTTATGCAAAATAAAAATAAGGATATATATCTGATGCAGGAGCATCTAGTAAGCAAAACACCATTTTGTGTTGTTGAAGTGATATATGTAGTTAGGAGTCATAGTTGGTCTATTTTTGGGTATAAGTGTGTTTGAAGGGTCCTTTAGGGTCAATTTTTTTCATAGAGTCATCTTTAGTGATCATAGGTGTGTTTTGTATGTGTTTGGAGTTTTCCCTCCAAAAGTGATAATTTAAAAATTCAAATATTATAACTAAGCCTATAAGGACCATAAACATGGTAGGAAGTGAATAGGTGAGAGATTATTGGTTAAATGTCCAAGGAGTCATGAAAAGAGTGTTTTTAAGACATAATATGTCTAAGTCATTAAGGTGGTAGAATTCAAGAATCATGTTAAAAGGAGTTTCTACTATTCCCACGTTGAGTTGGCATGTAAGATACTTGTTTTGTAACTACCCAAACCAGCATAGGTGTTGGATGACTAGGGAGTTGAAAGTAGTTTTATGATGAGAGGAGAGTAGGAGGAAGGTATATAGAGCTCCAAGAAAGAGAGAGAGGTAGCAATGAAAGAAGGTTGTATACCTTTCAAGAAGGTGGTTGAGTCCTTTCATGGACTGTGTATGTAATCATGAATGATTCATAGTAATAAAGAAAAGTGGTTGTTGTGTCTACTCTCCCTTAATATGTATATGGAATATTATTGATTTTATATTTTATTTTAAAATAATTTAAGTCTATATATATACCCCTTTGTGTGTGGTTGCAGGTTGGGCAATGGATTGTAAGTTATAGTAGTGAAAGAATATGATTTGAAGAAGTTGATGAAGACTGGTATAAGGAAGAATATTATGTAAGAATCTATAGGTAAGTAAAAATTCATGATAAACCTCATATTAATAGTGATGTATTCCAATTTAAAATATCCTAAATAAAGGTGTTGAAGATGAAACCATGTTGTGGACTATGACAGTCCAAGAATGTGATGTTTAAAGGTTTCTTAAAATGTTTTGTATCAAGAAGATCATTACTCTTATTGAGATGATATATAGTTATAGTGAAACTAATGGATATTATGTTATATTAGTGAATTTAATATAAACAATAAACTTTCAAGTCACTATCTACATGAAATAATGCACTATGTCTTCATAGTAAAGAAACCATGTTCTTCACAGTCAGGAAGTTAAGAAAGAACATATATGCTTGATAAATGTGAATGGTATATGGAGTTAGTAAAGTTTGAATATGTTTATAAGGAGGAAAATAATAAGAATATCCTTGTGAAGTCCTGGGAGTTCTTTGGAGTTTAAATAGACTGACAAGAAACCCTCACACAGTCATCTAGGCTACACAAAATTCTATGTTTTGATCATTTTAAGCCATAACAACATTTAATGAGGTGTCTTAACTATTTATGGAGATGGAAAACATGTATAAAAACCTAAGGAAGGTCTTTTTTTAGTTTTAAATGACCTAGAACCAAAGATATGGAATTTTGAGCCTTCTCGGCCTGCATAGTCAAGTTTATAAGCCTATTTAGGGTTTCATTCTTAAAACCTTTATAACTTGAATTCTAACTATAGGAAAAAGACCAAATTTTTTAATTATATGTATTTTTCCATGATTAAAATAAATAAAAATGTTTTAATATGGTATTGTATAGTATAGTATGGATTTGAGGTCTGAGCAAGTAAAATGAGGGCTAAAAGGCCTAATTGGCTAGTGCTAATAAAGGAAAGGGTAGATAAACTAAGAGTTAAGTTTTGAAACTTTATATGAGGATATGAAAATATAGAGGGTGCAAAAATATGGGATTAGTCCTTTCAAATGAATTTTAGGGCATTTATACTAACAAGATTTGTGAAAAAAAGGTTACAAGGGAGTTATGTCACTATGAGCTTGAGGTGTGAAAGTGAGACTTGGAGTGTGAGTGATGGCATAAAATGGGTAAAGGTAATTATAACATGATCAAGATATATCATCTTTAATATCTATTATTTTTCATTAAATCAATCACAAGATTGGGTGTTTTAAGCCTTTGAGAAGATTGCCTAGTGAGGAACTAGTGAGTGAGTTATTGATAAGGAAATGAATTTGTGAATGTAATGAGTAGATATGATGAATGAAAGACATATACATGGTCTAGTGATAGGTGATATAATTATTCCAAAGGTTATTATTGAATAGAGTTATGATAATGAAAGCTATTAAGCTAGAGAAGATCAAAGACTATAGAATGAATATTGAAGATGAGGAACAAAGAAAAACATTTGAAATAGATCATGTCCAAGTTAAAAGGTAGGAATGGTGATTATGAATACTTTCCCATGTAACTTTGAATCATTTGGTATTAGAGCAAAGTAATTTCTTGGTTTCATTTTGTATTGAGTTCTTAAATATTGTTAATTTGAGATAGGCAAAGAATACTATAAAGATTATATGAGATGACATTATAGGGGTATTGTGGGAGAAGATTATGATGTAATTATGACCTATTGAGGTCAGTATAGAAAAATTTATATTGATAAAGAGAGGAACTAAATCCCTTAAGTCTAATGGGAAGGACTTGAAACTAGTCAAAAGAACTAGAGAAGGTGAAGTGGAAAGAGCATTGAAGATCAAGAGAGTAAGAAGGGAAAGACTCCAAGAGAGAGTCAAGGGAGGTAAGAAAGTCCTAGAAAAAGGACTAGATAAAGAGAAAATATCATAGAAATATCTAAGATGCAAGTAGGCAACTTATTAAGAGAGTGGTATAAAAAAGGCCTAGGAAGTAAAGGAAAATGAGAGAAGATGGATGTACAAGAAGTGAAAGAGATAAGAAGAGAGTTGGGGTAAAGTTTTGAGAATATAGAGCTCATAGTGGAGCTCATGAAATATCAAGGAAGCTAATGGATTTGTTGTCATGTGAGAAAGAGGGTAAAGTGGCCACTTGAACTACTTAAGAGAGAGAAAAGGCACAAGATGATTGTCTTGAGAAAAGATTAAAAAAGAGAGGGTACAACACATAGAGGAATGAGAGATGAAGATTTTCCATTAGAAAAATATGATAAATAATTTGAGAAGAGATTTCTCATTTAGGAGAACATGAAGAAAGAAGTGTCAAGAGAAGCACTTGAGGGAGAAGACAAGAAGAAGAGAAGAATATCTATGTAAGAGGCATTCATGGAGACTATGTGGTCTCTTTTTTTATATTCTAATGTTGCATTTGAGTGTGTGTATGTAGGTATAAATAAATGTTTGATGAAGGTCAAGAATGAGACCTTAAGGCTTGTGAATAATGGGTCTAATACATCACCCAACAAGATGAAAGAATATGTCAAGGGAAGATGACCATTTATATAATTCAATATGGTGAACAATGAAGGAACTTAGCATGATAAGGATTAGGTGTTAGAGGAATTTCATGATGCTTTAACAAGCATTACATTTGAATTAAGAAATGAATTTAACTATGAAGACATGAAGGCAAAACATGAAGACATGAGAGGGAAGATGAGCTCGCAGTAGTCCTTCAATAAGGTAAATGAGTGCTTGGGACTTGATTTTGATTGCACATTTGAAAATAAATAAGTTAATATGAAGATTGGAAAAATTAAGGTCAAAGTAAAAACCTTAAGGAGAGTAAAATAACATGGTTATGTTTGGCCTAAGTGGCTTAAGGCATCAGGTGGTGAATTGGAAAAGGAAAACCTCAAGCAAGAGATCATGTAAGGCAAGAATATAGGTGAAGGACAAGATCAAGTAAAGAGAAAAGAAGTGAATAATATGTTGCATCAAGCTAGCATGATAGGATATCAAGCAGAGAAGCATGAACAAGATGAAACAAGAACAAAAGTTTAGTTTAAGCATGTACAAAGAAAAAAATGGGTTGTGAAGAGCATGGGAAAGGTATAAAGAGATTGTGTTGCGAGTACACTACAAAAAAGCATAAATAAAGAGGCAAGATACAAACCCAAGAAGTAATAAAACATGGTGGATGTAATCAAAGACAAAGAGATGAAGGTGCAACTGAGTAAATCCATGAGGAAACAAGGTGAAGAATATGACAAGAGCACAATCACGTGGAAAGGTAAGAAAGTCATTTATAACAAGTATGAAGATGATTTCATTCAATTAATGAGCATGATCATAGAAATAGACTACAAGGTATAGAAAATAATGTCAAAGAGTACAAGTGGGAAGCAAGGTGAGAGTTCAAATGCATATAAAAATGAAGCGTTGATGAAGAGTGAAGACATAGTAACTACATATGTTGTTATAGAATAAAATTTTGATGAAGATGAAGGGAAAAAAGGTCTTAAATTTAATGTGGATAATATAAAGATAGATGCTCTCATACTGAAAGAATAATTGGAGATGCTAGAAGAGTTTTTCAGTCCATTAAAAGGATTGTATACATGTGAAGATAGACATGAGAAGCTCATAAATGAGCTCAAAGAAGAGTCAAATGAAAGAAATTTTAATGGAATAAGTTCTCACAACCATGAAGATACTAATACAACTCTTGATTAAGGAATGAAATGAATGAATGATATGGATAGTGCATTTTTGGAGCATCATAGGGAAGTACAAGGAGTTATGCATGCAAAGCCATAAGAAAGTACACTATCAATCAAACAATGGCAGAATGACCAAGTAAAAAAGGTAATCTATTCAATTCATGAAATTACAACTGAGTTGTTAAATTATTTGCATGATGGTGGCAAAATAAAAAGATGTAAAACCATATTGTACCATGATGAAGGTGAATTGGATAAAAATTTGTTCTTGTAAGATGATCAATGTTGTGTTACAACACATCAAGAGATGGGAAAGTGTAATAAAAAGGCATAAAAATATAACCTTATTAATCAATTTATATAAGTTGACATGCCTATGGGGTCCTTAGATCATAAGGAAAAAGGAACTAGAATTGACAAGGAGCCAAGATAATAAAGAAGACAAGCACCAAGTGAGACCAATGAAGAAGAAAGTCATGTAGCAAGAGCGAGAATGAAGAATAAGAAAATTTGGGTAGAAATAGAGTATGAGGAATAAAAAAGTGAGTTAGAAAAGGTAGAACATGTAAAAAATAAAGAGTTGTAGCAGTTGGTACACCTCATACAGGTAGAAGATGAGTTATTAATGAAGATAAACAAAGGAAGTAGAAACACAGGAGCCTAATGAGGAGAAAAGAGAAAGAAATGAGGAATAGCAATAAGTTGAGCATGGAAGATCCTCAGACTGAATTAGAAGGCAAGAAAAATATGTTAGCTTTCAATTTTCTCCCTCCTGGGGAGTATGATGCAGGAGCATCTAGTAAGAAAAACACCATTTTGTATTATTGAAGTGATATATGCAGTTAGGAGTCATAGTTGGTATATTTTGGGGTATAAGTGTGTTTTAAGGGTCTATTTGTTGTCATAGATTCATCTTGAGTCATCATAGGTGTGTTTTGTATGTGTTTGGATTTTTCCCTCCAAAAGTGATAATTTAAAAATTCAAATATTACAACTAAGCCTAGAAGCATAAGCATGGTAGGAAGTGAATAAGTGAGAGAATGTTGGTTAAATTTATAAGGAGTCATGTAAAGATTTTTTTAAGACATAATATGTCTAAGTCATTAAGGTGGTGGAATTCAAGAATCATGTTAAAAGGAGTAACTATTATTCCCACGTTGAGTTGGCATGTAAGAAACTTGTTTTGTAACTACCCAAACGAACATAGGTGTTGGATGACTAGGGAGTTGAAAGTAGTTATAGGATGAGGGGAGAGTGGAAGGAAGGTAGAGAGATCTCCAAGAAGGAGATAGAAGGATTAATAAAAATAAGGTTGTATACAATTCAAGAAGGTGGTTGAGTCCTTTCATGGACTGTGTATGTAATCATGAATGATTCATAGTAATAAAGAAAATTGGTTGTTGTGTCCACTCTCCCTTGATATGTATATGAACTATTATTTATTATATACTTAATTTTAAAATCATTTAAGGCTATATATATACCCATTTGTGTATGGTTTTAGGTTAAGCAATGAATTGTAAGTTACAGTCTTGAAAGAGTATGATTTGAAGAAGTTGATGAATACTGGTATAAATAAGAATATTATGTAAGCATTTACATGTAAGTTAAAATTCATGATAAACCTCATGGTAATAATGATGTATTATAGTTTGAAATATCCTAAAAATAGTGTTGAAGATGAAACCCTATTGTGGATTGTGACAATCCAAGAATGTGATGTATAAAGGTTTGTTGAAATGCTTTGTATCAAGATCATTATTCTTATTGAGATGATCTATAGTTATAGTGACATTGATGGATAGTAGGTTATATGAGTGAATTAAAGATAAACAATAAACTTTCAAGGCATTGTATACATGAAATAATGCACTCTCTCTTCATAGTTAGGAAACCCTTTTCTTCACAGTTAGGAAACCCTGTTCTTCACAATCAGGAAGTTAAAAAAGAATGTATATGCTTGAGAAATGTGAATGGTCAATGGAGTTAGTAATTTTTAAATATGTGTATAAGGAGAAAAAAACATAATAATATCCTTGTGAAGTCCTAGAACTTCCTTGAAGTGTAAACAGACTGTTAAGAAACCCTTACACAATCATCTAACATACACATAATTCTATGTTTTGATCATTTTAAGCCATAACAACATTGAATGAGGTCTCTTAACAATTTGTGGAGATGAAAAACATTTGAATATAACTATGGAAGGTCTTTTTTAAATTTTAAATGACTTCAAACCAAATATATGTAATTTTGATCCTTCTCAGCCTACATAGTCAAGTTTATAAGCCTAACTAGGGTTTCATTCTTAAAACCCCTATAACTTGAATTTTAACCATAGGAAAAAGATAAAAATTTGGAATTATATGTGTTTTTTCCATGAGGAAAAGGAATCAATTTTTTTTAATTTGGTACCTATAATATAGTATGGATTTGAGGTTTGAGCAAGTGAAATGAGGGCTAAAAGGCCTAAATGGCTAGTGCTAACAAAGCAAAGGGTATCTAAACTAAGAGTTAAGTGTTAAAAATTCATAATATGCTTTGAAAAGATAGAGGGTGCACAAATATGGGATTATTCCTTTTAGATGACCTAAAAAACATCCATACTAACAATATTTGTGAAAAAAAGGCTATAAGGGAGTTGTCTCACTATGAACTTGAGGTGTGAAAGTGAGATTTGGAGTGTGAGTGAGGGATTTAAATGGGTGAAGGTAAATATATCATGATTAGGAGATATCATCCATAATAGCTATTGTTTTTCATTAAATCAATCACAATATTGGGTGTTTTAAGCCTTCAAGAAGATTGCCTAGTGAGGAGCTAGTGAGGGAGTTATTGATAAGGAGATGAATCAAAAAATGGAATGAGTGGAGATGGTGAATGAGAGACTTATGCATGATCTAGTAATAGGAGATAATGACTCTAAAGGTTCCTATTTAATAGAGTTATGCTAATGAAGCCTATCAAGCTAGAGAAGATCAAAGACTATAGAATGAAGATTGAAGCTAAGGAACAAAGCAAAGCATTTGAATGAGAACATGTCCAAGTTCAGAGATGGGAATGGTGAGTTTTAAGATTTTCCAATGTACCTCTACATCATTTAGTATTAGATTAAGGTAAGTTCTTGGTTTGATTTTGTATTTATTTCTTAAAGATTGTTGATTTGAGATTGGTAAATAATGCTATGAGGATTGTATGAGATGACATTACAGGGAAATTGTGGGAGAAGAGTATGGTGTAGGTATGACCTATTGAAGTTAGTATAGACAAATTTTAGATTGATAAAGAGAGGAGTTAAAGCCCCTAACTCCATTTAAAAGGACTTCAAACTAGTCAAGAAAACTAGATAAGGTGAAGTGGAAAGAGCATTGAAGCATGAACAAGATGAAATAAGAATCAAAGTTTAGTTTAAGTATGTACAAGGCAGAAAATGGGTTGTGAATAGCATGGAAAAGGTATAAAGAGATAGTGTTGTAAGTACAATCCAAGAAGGAATAAATAAAGAGGCAAGTTACAAACCCAAGAAGTAATAAAACATGGTGGAGGAAATCGAAGACAAAGAGATGAAGGTGCAACTGAGTAACTCCATGAGGAAATAAGGTGAAGAATATGACAAGACACAAGAATGTGGAAAGGTAAGCAAGTCATTTATGAAAAGTATGAAGATTTATTTCAATAAATTAGTGTGATCATGGAAATAGACTACAAGGCATGGAAAAAAATGTCAAAGAGTACAAGTGGGCAAAAAGGTGAGAGTTCAAATGCACATAGAAATGAAACATTAATGAAGAGTGAAGACATAATAACTACATATGTTGTTATAGAATAGAATTTTAAAGAAGGATAATGGAGAGATAGATGCTCTCATATTGAAATAATAAATGGAGATGCTAGAAGAGTTTTTTAGTCCATTGAAATGGTCGTATACATGTGAAGATCAGCATGAGAAGCTCATGAATGAGCTCAAAGAAGAGTCAAATGAAGAAAATTTTAATGGATAAGATCTCACATCCATGAAGGTACTAGGATAACCCTTGATCAAGGAGTGATAAGCATGAGTGATATGAATAGTGCATGTTTGTAGCAACATAGTGAAGCACAAGGAGTTATATATGCAAAGCCATAAGAAATTACACTAGAAAGCAATCAATAGGAGCATGAGTAGGTCAAAAAGGTAATCTATTGAATTGGTGAAATTACAAATAAGTTTTTAAATAATTTTCATGATGGTGGAAAAATAATAAGATGCAAAACCATATTATACCATGATGAAGGTGAATTGGATAAGAAGTTGTTCTTGCAAGATGAGAAAGGTTGTTGACAACACATCAAAAGATGGAAAAGTGTAATGAAGAGGTAGAAAAATAAAACCTTATTGAACAAGTGACTAAAGTTTACATGCCTATTAGGTTCTTAAATCACAAGGAAAAAAGAACTAGCATTGTCAAGGAGCCAAGACAATCAAGAAAGCAAGCACCATGTGAGAACAATGAAGAAGGAAGTCATGTATCAAGAGTGAGAATGAAGAATAAGAGCCATTGGTTAGAAATATAGTATGATAAAGCATAAAGTGAGTTATAAAATGTAATTCATGTATAAAATAAAGATTTTCAGCAACTGATACACCTCATAGAGGTAGAATATGAGTTGTCAAGGAAGATAGACAAAGCAAAGAAGTAAAAATACAAGTGCCTAATGAGGATAAAAGAGAAATAAAGGAGGAGAATCAATAATATAAGCATGTAATATCCTTAAATACTAAATTGAAAGGAAAGAGAAAGATGTTATCTTTCAATTTTCTCTCTCTTAGGGAGTATGATGTAGGAGCATCTAGTGAGCAAAACATCATTTTGTGTTGTTGAAGTGATATATGGAGATAGGAGTCATATTTGGTCTATTTTTGGGTATAAGTGTGTTTTAAGGGTCCTCTAGGGTACATTTTTTTTCATAAAGTAATATTGAGTCATCATAGGTGTGTTTTTTTATGTGTTTGGAGTTTTCCCTCCAAAAGTGACAAATTGAAAATTCAAATATTAGAACTAAGCCTAGAAGGACCTTAAGCATGGTAGGAAATGAATAGGTGAGAGAATGTTGGTTCAAGTTACAAGGAGACATGTAAAGAGTGTTTTAATACATAATATGTTTAAGTCATTAAGGTGGTGGAATTCAAGAATCATGTTAAAAGGAGTAACTATTATTCTCATGTTGATTTGGCATGTAAGAGACTTGTTTTATAACTACCCAAACCAATGTAGGTGTTAGATGAGTAGGGAGTTGAAAGTAGTTATAGGATGAGAGGAGAGTATGAGGAAGGTATAGAGATCTTTGAGAATGAGAGAGAGGGAGCAATGAAAATAAGGTTGTATACCTTTCAAGAAGGTGGTTGAGTCCTTTCAAACTATGTGTATGTAATCATGAATGATTCATAGTAATAAATAAAAGTGGTTGTTGTGTCTACTCTCCCTTGAAATGTATATGGACTATTCTTGATTGTATATTTCATTTTAAAATCCTTTAAGGCTATATAAAGACCCTTTTGTGTGTGGTTGCAGGTTGAGCAATGGACTATAAGTTATAGTCTTGAGAGAGTATGATTTAAAGAAGTTGATGAAGACTGGTATAAGGAATAATACTATGTAAGAATCTATAGGTAAGTATAAATTCATGATAAAACTCATGGTAATAGTGATGTATTTTAGTTTTAAATATCATAAAGAAAATTATTGAACATGAAACCCTGTTGTGGGTTATTATAATCTATGAATGTGATGCCTGAAGGTTTCTTGAAATGTTTTATATCAAGAAGATCATTAATATTATCGAGATGATCTATATTTACGTGAATTTTTTGGATATTATGCGATATGAGTGAATGAAATATAAACTATAAACTGTCAAGGCACTATCTACATGAAAGAATGCACTTTGTCTTCATAGTCAAGAAACACTATTCTTTACAATCAAGAAGTTAAGAAAGAACATATATGCTTGAGAAATGTGAATGGTCAATGGAGTTGGTTAATTTTTCATATGTGTATAAGGATGAAAAGATATAATAATAGACTTGTGAAGTCCTATAACTTACTTGAAGTGTAAATAGACTGTTAAAAAACCCTTACACAATTGTCTAACATACATAAAATTATGTGTTTTGATCATTTTAAGCCATAACAACATTGAATGAGGTGTCTTAACTATTTTTGTAGATGGAAAATGTTAGGATAGACCTAGGAAAGGTCTTTTTTAATTTTTAAATGACATAGAACCAAATATATGGAATTTTGAGCCTTCTCGACCTACATAATCAACTTTATAAGCATATCTAGGGTTTCATTCTTAAAACCCCTATAAATTGAATTCTAAATGTATGAAAAAGATAAAACTTTGTAATATTATGTTTTTTATCATGAGGAAAAGGAATCAAAAGTTTTAATCTATTATCATATGATATAGTATGGATTTGAGGTCTAACCAAGTGAAATGAGGACTAAAAGGCCTAATTAACTAGTGCTAACAAAGGAAAGGGTATTCAAACTAAGATTTAAGTTTTAAAAATTCATATGAGGTTGTGAAAAGATACAAGGTGAAAAAATATGGGATTATTTATTTTATATGAATTTCAAATCATTCATAATAACAAGATTTGTGAAAAAAGGCTACAAGGGAGTTGTGTCACTATGAGCTTGAGGTGTGAAAGTGAGAGTTGGAGTGTGAGTGAGGGATTAAAAGGGGTGAAGGTAAGTATAAAATGATTAGGAGAGATCATTCATAATATCTATTGGTGTTAATTAAATCAATCACAAGATTGGGTGTTTTAAGCCTTTGAGAAGATTGCCTATTGAGGATCTAGTGAATGAGTTATTGATAAGGAGATGAATTAGTGAATGGAATGAGTGGAGATGATGAATGAGAGACTTATGCATGGTCTAGTGATAGGTGAGAGTGATTCCAAAGGTTCCTATTGAATATATTTATGCTAATGAAGGCTATCAAGATAAAGAAGATCACAGACTATAGAATGAAGATTGAAGCTAAGGAACAAAACAATGTATTTGAATGAGATCATGTCCAAGTTCAAATCTATTAAAGGTGAGTTTTAAGCTTTTTGCATGTACCTCTATATCAATATCTATCTTACCTCTCCCCCAACATCTCCTTTTGAGTTTGGAAATTAAATTTTTATTTATATAGAAAATGATTTATGTAAAATTTATTTGATGTAAAAAAATAAAGGATATATATATATATATATATATATAATCTCTCCCAACATCTCCTTTTGAGTTTGGAAATTAAATTTTTATTTATATAGAAAATTATTTATGTAAAATTTATTTGATGCGAAATAAAAATAAGGATATATGTATGTAAGTATGTATGTTTGTAATAAGGAAATTACTAAGAAAAAGTTTAATTAAACCAAAGTGTAAGAGGGAGAGAGGTCTTTTAATTACAACTAATACTTATTTTCAACCCTATATAAATATATTTGTCATATTTAAGGCTATAAATGTTGAAGTTTTATTTGCAATTCTTAATTGGGAGAGAGGGGTTATTCATTTCAATCAAGCAACACACATCAAAGAGGAAGAAGAACATCCATTTATCTTAAACGCTACTCAACCCAACTACTATGAGAGGGTGGATGTTATCTATATGCAAAACATGTAACTTCAATTCCATATTTCATTTCAAAATTGAAGATGAATGAAAAAGTTTGCATATACTATTTACAATCCAAATGACACTCAATGAACACAAGAACATCTTATGAAGAAAATATAATAATAAGATAAATATGTTTCCATAGGATAAACTGTAATATTCAAAATCAAAATATTTTACATTAATTTGGATTTTCTAAAATTCCTTTTAATACTATTTTATAAAATAATAATATGATTAATGATAAATTATAATTAGATTAATTGTCTATTTCCAAATATAGATTTTGAATATTATAAAGTTATACCACAAGGGGTTTCATCTTTGGGTTTGATTACAAGGGTTTCCATCCTTGTAATCAATTAAATGATTAAGGGATTTCATCCTTAAAAGTGGTTGTAAGCATAATTCTTATACATATTTGATTTTTTTATACAAGAGTTGAATGAATGCTTTTCCTCATCACAATGAGTAAATATAAATATAGTGTAATCTTCTATCAAAGGTGGTGTCCCATCCAAGAGGTGCCTCTTCACCAAAAGATGTGACCGTTGACATTTTTGTTAACATTTTCATCAACATATTTGTTCACTTTCGACAATAATTCTATTTGAAACTTTTATTCACTTCTGACAATAATTATGTTTGATGACTACTATATTAAATGGAAATACTGCTCCTTGGAAATGATTTCTTCATGTGAAATGGCAATGCCTCTCCTTTATGGTTGTGCCCTTGTATTATGCTTGTAAAGGGATATTAAAAACCTCCCTTCCTTAGATGGCTTGTCCTCAAGCAATTGTAGTGAAAATGAGGATTTTATTTCTTTTTCTATATTATTTCTTCTCAACTTCTCAATATCATTCTTGAGTCTCACATTTTTTGCATTCAGTTCTCTAACTATTTCCATCTATGTTTGAGATAATATATTCATCTTCAATTTGTTTTTAGTAGCCATTTCTTTAAACTGTTGGACCAATCACTCACCTATATTAATTATCCATTTCAACTTGATTTGTAAAATTTCCACTCTCATTGCATTGATTGCTAATAGAGATGTTAGATCCAACCTTACATCTTCAACAAAGATTAGTGTATTATTATAATCTCCTAATTGGGCCTTTAAAAATGTACATTCAATGTATAATTCCTCATATTCCTGGTACACTATTCTTCCTTCATTAATTATCAAATCTAGCTCATTTATTAGTCCTGTAACTTTCTAACCTTTCTCAGCTGAAAGCAAAACCTGAAGATAACTTTTCACAATATCCACTATCATAATTATGTCATAAATGGTAATATATGGAGAAAATTTAATAAGGCTTTCACCATCTTTGTCAACTCTTCTAGTTAAAATTTCTTCTATCAGGGAAACTAACAACCCAAAAGTAGATACTCTTCCAACTTTACTATAATTACTTGAAGTAAATTGATCTTTCATCTCCAATTGCCTGGAGACTTCTACATCACTTCTTTTATATCTAATTCCTAAGGTGAGAGAAGTTCATGTTGACAATTTTTCCCTAGGTAGGTTTATAGTAATAGAGTAGTTTAAAAGAGGTCAAATAGAAAATTTTGGGCTTTCACAAGCAGGGGACAGAAAGGAACAATTTCCTTTAGACTTTTGATCTGAAGGAATTATCCAAAAGTAAAGAAGATGAGTTAATTTTCAAAGTTTGAAGGTCTATTTCACTCTTTTAATGGTAGTTTTGAGATAATCTAAGGGTACCTAGTTTTAAAAAAGGGGCATTTTCAAAAAAGGAAAGGACCATTCATAAAAACCTAAAGGGTATGTGCCCTTCGGGAAGGTTCATTGAGGAAGCCCAAAGGGAAATTTTAAAATAAGAGTCCACTTGGAAATTATTGAGGGACACTTGGAAGAAGGTGAAGGGTCTTTTTCACAAAGCCGTGTGGACACACAAAAGTTTTGAGAGAATTATCATGGACTTTTTATACACGAGAAAATGGAAAAGGACTTTACAAAAGTTTGAAGGATTTCCTTCAGAGGGTTTGCCAAGCATGAAGAGGTCCTTTACATGAAATCTCAAAGGGTATATGCCCTTCAAGAAGGTCCTTTACAGAAATCCCAAAGGGTATCCACTCTTTGAGAAGGTTCCAAATAAAAAATATGAGGGACCATTTTGAAAAGCCTGAAGGGCACTTTCCCCTTCAGGAAAGTCAATTTCAAAAAATCTGAGGGGTAGTCAAATATTTTTGAAGGGTCATTTGGAATAATAGGGTCCTTTACAAGATTCCCAAAGGGTATGTGCCCTTTGAGAAAGTCCTTTACAAGAAATATGAAGGCTAAACATACTATTTTTGAGAGCTGAAGGACTATTTTTGGGAGGTCGAAGGACATTACAACAAATCTTGAAAGGTATGTGCCCTTTGGGAAAGTTAAATTTATAAAAAAATTTGAGGGATATTTCCTTCAAATTTTTTGTTTGATGGAATGTCCGAGAGGAATATCCAAAGGAAGGGATTGAGCAATGAAGGAAAGATAATTCCCGTAGACAATTTGTCTGCGGGAATCTCTAAAGGAATTCCTTCAAGAAATAAAATCCAAAGACTAAGTCAAGCTCAGAAGAATAAACCTATGGATTTCATGAAAAGGAAAAACAAAGCGAAGGTTCATGGAAAAGACAAATATAGACAGTGGACATGCACAAAGATGAATAAATAGGAAATTCCATGCATGCACTCTTGTTTGTCTCAAACTTTCAACATTCTAGCAGTTCAAGCGTAATTCTAAATTTGATTTTGGCATTTATTTCATGCAAAGAGAGGCCTTTCAAATGTTCCATCACCTTTAGGTGGATTTCCATATTTAAAGGTGGACGTAGATTTCATGCATGTTAGAAGAACAGTCTAGGATGAGCCCACCATCTATTTTCAGTGCTAAAGGAGTTTTCATGTAAGATAAAGACAAGAAAAGACAAATTTAGAAGGCTTTGTTATCTTGGCATAATAAAAGTTGCACTTGTTTAATGTAAAAGTTGATATTCCTCTTCTATTTTCAATGCCACCTCTTGGATGCAGTATTCTTTTCTATATAAGTTGGATGTTCAGCCTTGATTTCCATCCCTCTTTTGGCAAGACAAAATTCTGTCAAAGATTGAGTTGTAACCTTTTTCAAATTAATAGGACTATTGATTTCAATTTCCAACAAGCTGGTATAGTGTATCTTGTCATTGATTTACATAAGTGATAGAGTTTTATTCTTTTCAAAGTCTTGATTCATACCTAGTTGCTAGATGTTCAATTTATGTAGGTCATGCTCTATGTTTAAGTATTTTTTAGCTAAAATTTTAGTGGATGCAAGTGATTGATTAGTGCCTTCAATCAGGCCTACTCTTCCATTTCCCTTAGGTTTTAGTTACTAGATCAAACTTTTTCATGAAATACTTATGCATATTAGTCAATTAGCATTGAAAGTTTAACCTTCTTATCTAAATCAGTGTTTTAAAAGCTCTAATTGAGTGGATCAACTAATCATCTAGGTGTATCACTGTCATTAGGTAGGATTTTCTTTCAAGTCATGTTTTTTATTTTCCCAAGTAGTTCATAATGTAGAGTAGCAAGGTCCTAATTGATACACCAAAGGGAGCTAGCCCTTGGATCTAGAGTCTCAATCCACTAATTAGGTCACCCATAACCTCAGATTATTTTCATGTTTTAGTAGACTATGAAAGCTTAAAACTACCTTCACAAGGGTGCAATTCTGATTGACAATAATTTTTTAGCACGCTTGATGGGACCACGAAGAAATTCTTTGCATATCTGAAGAAATTTTGTAGTAGAAGATATCATCCAATTGTAGAGATCATATCATCATTTAGGAAACTCTTTCATGTCAAAGGTTACCACAAGGTCAACAACTAAAGGTACTCCTTTTGAATTTTTATCATATAAAAGACAAAGGTTTAAGAGGGAAAAACTATATCCTCAAAAGCAATATTTGCGTCCTAGTCAGCCTATTGTTCTAAGCACTACAATCCCTACTATCTAAATGGCCATCAAAAATCAAGTGTTTGCTCTATTCAATAGAGGTATCCCATTGAATTTAGCCTAATTTGATGATATTCTAGTGTCTGCCCTCAAGATCATCCCATTCTTCTCAGGATAAATCAAATAACCCCTATTGAGTATATCCAAGATGTTGTTAATATCTATTCAGTCCATAATGTTATTGAAAATAATGTTGCTATTAGATTATTGGCTACCTTTTTCAAAGGAATTTTTTTGCAATGGTATAAAAATCTACCAGTTAATTCCATTTCCACTTGGGATGAATTGGGAACAACATTGGTTAAGTAATTTGAGGAAAAATCTGGTCATATTTTCGGTAGAATAATTGACCACAATAACAAGGGATCCTCATAAGTTCATGTCTAATTTTAACCTTAGATTCAAAAAAACATGGACTAGGATACTTGTGTTGATTAGGGCATCCTCTCAATATGCATTTTTGTACTTTTTGAAAGCTCTTAATTCTGACATTAATGTGATGATACAGTTAATGGGTAGTATTACTTTAACAAATGCTTATGAGGTTATAATAAGGGGAAAAAATAGTTTGATACAAGTTGGTAAGCTTTCTTCAATACCTCAAATGCCTATATTTCTAAAAATAAGTTCTATACCAGCCCCTTAAGTTCCTCAAATTCCATCTTTGGCTCTTATTTCAGCACTCAAGCTCAAATTATAGCTCCTACTAGTGAAAATAGTGTGATAATAAAGTTAAAAAGTTTTCTACAATCATTTATGAATGAAATAGTATAGCTCAAAAGGAAAAAAATTTAGTCAAATAGGCCTTATCAAAAATAAAATCAGAATTCTTATCAGTCCTTTAAAGATCAAAGGCCTCCTTATCAGGGTTTTAAAGAGAATAGACCACCATATCAAGCACAAGGAGCCATAATTCTAGCTAATCCATATTCTTCCCTTGATCCTAATGCTTCTTTCACTTAAAAATCCATTGTTCCAACCCCACCTCAAAATAAATTGGTGCAGGATTCAGGTTGGTAGTCCTCAAATCTCAATGATGCTCAAAACCAAGCCTTGGTCTCATAAAACATCACCATGCCACAGATGACACAAGAAGATTTTTATTTTCAAGGAGGTCAAGATCAAGATATAGGTTTAGCATCACAAGGAGAGACTCATCAAGTTCAAGGGCAGCCTAATTCCATTAATGTAAATTGGTAAGTAGATGATCATGCTACTTTTACTCAAGGTGTTGAAACTAACAATTCAAGTGGTCAAGTTGTAGCTATAACTAGAGATAAGAGAAGAGCTATTGAAGAGGCCCAAGTTATAAAAAATGATTCATGTACTCCTTATGTTGTTTCTAAAAGTACACAATAATAGCTTCCTACCCCTATAACTCAAAAAAATCAAAATACAGAGGTTAGTATAGTCCATCAACTACCTCTAGTTCATGAACAACTAGTGTTGCAAAAAGTACATCCAAAGGTTAGTTCACCTCATTTCAGTATAGTGGATCAAATGAAGAAATATAATATTAACATTAGCATGTGGGATTCTCTTTCAATTCTAGGACAAAAGGATAAGTTCATTCAAGAGCTGTCATCTCTTGAATTGTCTCCAAAATCGATTGAAAAAGAAGGTGTTGTCTTTACTAATTTGGATTAGCCAATTAAGAAAAACATACATCAAGCATATAAGATGGAAAAGGTAGACAAAATAGAGGTAAAATAAAAGAAAACTCCTCCTTTCTACCTTTTTTTTATAGTAGGTGATACTTTTGTTCATAACTATATGGTGGATAGTGGAGCTAGTAGTATAGTCATGCCTAAACAAATTACAAACAAGCTTGGACTTGTTTATGATCCAAACACTAAAGGAGTGTTGAAATTGGATGGGTCACCAAAAAATATGGTAGGTATCATCAAGGATTAGAAATTGATATTACATACATGTCCTAATTTTACTATTCAGCAAGATGTTGTTGTGGTAGATTTGCCTCCCTACTTTGCTATGTGCCTTTCGAAGGATTTCACCTCAAAGATTAGGGGATATTTATCAGATAATTAGACCTATTTTCTATTTATAACCAGGTATGGTACCAAGATAACAATTCATTTTTATCCTATTGCATGTTTTCATATGGAGCCTTATACATAGAGTGTTATGAATACTAATTTTATCATCTTAGTTAATGTGCTAGAAATTAGTGATATAGAAAAGAAAGTTAGTGATATAGAAAAGGAATCACCTTTGGATGGAGTTCCAAATTTATTTCTTGATGAGTGGGATTTGACCTTACATGAGCATGATCCTTATATTCTGATTGAATAAGAAGGATTTGGTGTGTATTACCTTCATGAGAATGATGCACCAATTCCAATCGTGGTCAAAGAAGATGAGTCTAATGACGGTTTGTGGCAATTGTACTTTGATGGTTCAAGAAATAAGCATGAAACCAAAGCTAGAATGATGTAGGTTTATCCAATAAAACAAAGGTATTTACCCTTTATTAAATTTTAGTTTGATTGTTCAAATAATGTTGCTGAGTATGAAGCACTAGTTCATAGTTTGCAGTGGGATAGGAAGATGAAAGTCAATTCTTTACAAGTGTTTGGATATAGTGATCTTGTAGTTAACCAAGTAAGAGGTTTGAATGTGTGCAAAAATTTGTTGCTTAAATCTTAAAAGCATATAATTTGGGATTTACTTGAGGATTTGTACGAAATACCAAGAGATAAGAATAAACATGTTGATAGGTTGGCTATTGTTGGGGCACAATTTAATATCCCAGTTGATGTAAAAAGTGAAAAAATTTAGTCACATATAAAGGTGGTTGTAAGGCCTTCAATTCTCAATAATCATGAGAATTGGTAGGTTTTTGAAGATGATAATCAAATTGTGATATTTTTTCAAGAAGAGGTTGAGGTTTCTTCAAGAAACCAATCAAAACACTTGTAGCAATATGGTGATCGTATTATGCAACTAAAAATGAATAAGCTACCCAAAGGATTGGTCACTCTTGATAATATTTTTAGTAGAGATGATGAACTAAGTGTTGACCAAATTTCACCTTAGTAAAATTTGTTCAACCCTTTTCATGGAGAGCTGAATAACAGTTGTAAGAATAGGTCATTTAAAAGGTCCAAAATTGTAAGTAAAAGAGGCTAAAGTATTTTGGCTCCATTGTAGTGTATGTCAGGTTCTCCACAAGTCAAGTCTTGGCCCCCTCATAAACCTAAGTTACTCCTCAAGACCAAGTCAGGTTCTTTGAATGACTCAACTTATAAAAGTTTCATGAGTAAAATTAATCTGGGTCTATGAACCCGAATTACTCCTTTGTATGTTTTCAACGATGCATGACTTAGGGTTTTCTAAAGATCAAGTCTTATGAATTTTATAATAAAAATAAATTAGAAAACCTGAAATGGTCTTGATTCTTGCCTCTCAGAAGTGGTCCTTTAGAACTTTTCTGAAGGGCCTTTCTTACCTTGTTCCACCACCCCCGCCCCCCCCCCCCCCACAAGTGTCCCTTCAAAATTTTTTGAAGGGCACTTTGTTTTCCCAAGAGTCCCTTCAAAATTATTTGAAGGGCACTTTTCTTTCTAAGTGCCCCTTTAGAAAAGTTCTAAAGGGCACTTTTTAGCTCAAGTGTCCCTTCAAACTTTTTTCAAGGGAACTTTTCTTCTAAGTGACCCTTCAAAAAAGTTTTGAAGGGCACTTTTTAGCCCAAGTGTCCCTTCATACTTTTTTGAAGGGTACTTTGTTGTCCAAGTGACCCTTTGGAAAATTTTTGAAGCGAAAAATTCTTGCTAAGTGACCCTTCAGACTTTTTTGAACGGCACTTTGTCTTTGGAAATGCCCTTTGAAAAAGTTTTGAAGGGCCATTTCCTTTGGAAATGCCCTTAAATTTTTTTTGAAGGGACCCTGTGCCTTTCCCAAGTGTCCTTCAAGAAAAGTTCCTGAAAGAACCAACCATTGCCTTTTGGGAAAAATCCCTAAAATAATTCCTTCAGATAGATTGTTCGAAGGAATTAATTTTGGAAAATTACTTGAAATGTAAACCTAACCCAATGGATCCCCATGACGTGCCATAGGACATCAAGTTTAATATAGCCAATTAGCCATTGGGGTACATTCAGGATGGCCAACTAGCCATTAGGATTCAAATATGATGTGCCATAAGTGGTCAAATTTAGGGTGGCCAACTAGTCATTGAGATTCAAATATGTCATGTCATAGGATGTCAAATTTATGCCTAAAGTCTTCAAGCAAGAACTAAAGCCATTCAGATAAACTAACAGGGTCTTAAGTAAAATAGTGCAAATCAAGTTTCCCAAATAGCTTTGCTTATGAATTTTACAAGTAAAAGCAATCAAAAGTCCCAAAAAGGAAGAGACAATACTTTTTGGGTTTTCAAATGAGCTTTGCTTATGACTTTTACAAGTAGAAGCAATCAAAGAACCCAAAGAAGCAAGTAGAAGTAAAGTCACTTGGAAAATGTGAATGGGTCTACTATGCAAAATGTGGGAGCTCTCAGGAAGAATCTAATGTTTACAATAGTGATCTGAGCCATTTATTATGGAGGGTCATCTCACCATTGATTTTTTAGTGATCTTGGTCATTTCAAGAGGGTGAATCAAAGAGAAGGAAAAACTCCAACTGAATGAGAGAACAACTGAAATTAGTTTCACTAGGATTGTGATTACAAATAATTTTGGAGGCTTCTATTTTGGTGCCAAATATCTCTCTCTTATCTCCATTTTTAACTATAAATATGACCCTTTGCTTCTTTTTTATCAACCATAGATAGTATGATAAAGCCCTGCTAGAATGTTTTGCCATTTTCTTGCCTTTGAGCAAAGAAGCATAAGTCTATTTTATTTCTAAGTTCTAGACATTTGCCTAGGCATGCAAGAGAAATATAGTGACAATAAGTGATGTTTATCCTTATGTTCTTTATCTTTCATGTTTTTGAGGAAAGATTTGATCTAATAGGTCATGTAAATTACATTCTAGCTATATGAGATTTTGCACATGTGTAACCTTTTTTTGGACTATACAGGTTGTCTTTTCTAGTTATTTACCTTATGTGATCTCATTCATTTTGTATCCACATTAAAATACTTATGTTATAATCTTATAAATATTAATTTATAAACTATATTTGTTATATTGTGCATAAGTATAGGGCATACATGTGGATACTAATTCTTGGTGTATCACCATCTTAGACTAGGCTTTTCATTTATACAATTTTTTGACTCTTTTCACTCATACAAACTAGTTCAATAGTTTAGTTACATAAAAATATAATATAGGGAGCTAGCCCATTCAACCTAGAGGTTCATTTCCACTTATAGTCACACCCATAGGCCTAGAAATGTCCCAACATTGCCCAAATATGGAGGAGGCCTAAACAACCCTCTTCTAGGGTACAAGATTTGGAGACAACTATTTTGGCATGCCTGGTGGGACCCAAATTATTTATAAGTCAAGGAGAATGTTGGTTTTGACAAGCCTAAGTATTATAAATACCCCTACATAGCATTTGGTGACTCCAAAAGGGTGTAAATCCCTAGTTCTAGATCAAATTTTATACATAATCCTACATGGTCCTCATAAGGCCCTTAAGATTTTTTGACCAAACCCCTTCAGTTGAAGATTTTCTTGAAGAACAATGCCTTAAACCACTCCTAGCCCTATTAAATCCTTGGCAAGGAGGTTTAGGGCAGAAACAAAAGAGGTTGAAGAAGTTCAAGGAGAGGAGGAAGTTGAAGAAGAAGAAGAAATAGAGGATCATAGGAGAAGAGAAATGGGAGAGATAGATAGACATCAACATTTCCTTGATTTTAATACCCAAAAACTAATAGATCTTCCTACATATGACCCCATCCCTCCAAATACTACCAAAAATCCTCCTAGTTTCAATGGAGAGGGTCCTATTACTCCATATGAACATATTAGATTCATCTCTAATTTTTGTAATTTCCATAATGTTACTAGGGCCAACATAGCCATTAGGCTACTTGCTATGTATTTAAAAGGCAAAACACTTGATTGGTATAGAATGTTGGAAAGGGGATGCATTACAAGTTGGGCTGGTTTTGGAGACCTATTGGTGACAAGATTCAAAAATAAGAGTGAGCATGCTTCCCTAATACATCAGCTAAATTTAATAAAAAGTGGTCCAAATGAATCCCTAGGAGATTTCAATGAGAGATTTCAAAGAACATGGTATAGGCTGCCACCAATCATGAGACCCCTTCCTAGATTTGTGTTCCCAACATACCTTAAAGGGATTGGTACTGATGTTGTTGTTATGTTTCAGTCAATGGGAGGATTCACTCTTCTATGTGCATATGAGCTAGCAATTGAGGTTGAGAATAACTTGATTCAGGATGGAAGACTCCCTCCAATAATTTCCATGCCTTTGATGTCCCACAATTCAGTTGAAGCTCCAAGCATGTCTCAGGGTCATAATGCCAATGTGAAGTCAAGAGCCTTTCCCAAGGAGGTGGATACCAATGTGAACAAGGATGAATAAATTAGATCATTGAGAGCTCAAGTCAAGCAAGCTTAATATCAGGCAAGTGCTCCTCCTAATGCACAATACTATCCTCAATAAGGATATAAAGCTCCATCCCAATACAATTATCAAGGTAGAGGACAAAATATATAAGGTTACAACAGGCATCCCAATACATGTAATCCAAATTCTACTCCTCACGTAAAGGTTGTTGTTCTAATTCATAAAAATCTAGTGCAAGGAAAAGAACATGTGGACTAATGGGGGAACCCTCAAGGTCAGTTTACACATGATAATGGAGGAACCAGCTATGCTTTGACTACATAAGAAGATGCTACTTCTTACATGATAGTAGAAGCATGTCCCAGCCAAAGGGATAATCATGGAGAAGGCAACAACCCAAGTGTGGGGATGATGAACTTTCAAGAAAAGGATGCTTTTGTGTTGACTCAAGGCATTTCAATTATAGATAATATAAGGTCCAAGAAGAGAGCCTTGGGAGAAGGCCAAGAGCCATGAATAGTTCCAAGTGATGCCTCTCCAAAGCCACAAAATTCCAATCAAAGTGCTACACCTCCTACAAGCCATGTTCCTCAATAAAATTAGAATGTAAATGCAGCTGCCAAGATTGTAACACAGTAGGCAAAAACTCCTTTATTACCATAAAAAATGAAATAAAAAGTGAATACTCCATCTCTAAATATTTTGGACTCATTAAAGAGCACTAAGACAAGCATATCCATTTGGGAGGCTCTACATATATCTAGTCAAAAGGAGCTTTTGTAAGAGCAATTAACAAGCATGCAGGTGGCTCCTCAATCTTCAAGGCATCATAGTGTGGCTCTCACAAATTCTCCAAATCATCTTTTGGAGCCTTCCACTAGAGATAAAAAGCCTCCACCCTTCTACCTCACACTCATTGTAGGAGATAGATTGGTCCACAATTGTATTATGGATAGTGGAGTAAGCACTACTGTTATGCCTAAAGTAGTGGCTGCTAAGCTAGCTTTGAACTATTAGACACATAGTAATGTCATGTTGCAACTAGATGGAACTCAAACCAAGATGGTAGGATTGGTCAAATGTCTGAAAGTGTTTTTACATGGCTACCCAAGCTTCCCTATCATGTAAGATGTTATGGTGGTGGACCTTCCAACACACTTTACTATATGCTTGTCTAGGAAATTTATGGTCAAGATAAGAGGATACCTTTTTACTAATTGGTCCTTTATAGCTTTCAAAACAAGGTATGGAACCAAGGTAACCATAAGGACTTAGTCCTTATCAAATTTCCACATTGAACCATACTTGGAAACACTGATAAATCAAAACTATCTAATCAGTAAGGAGGAAGAGACAGTCTTGAATAGTGAAACATCTTCTCATTTTGAAGGTATTTCCAACCTCTATCTTGAAAAGTACAAAATTGAAACACATGACCTTGATCCTTACACTTTTATTGAGGAAATTTATTTGGGAGTTTACTGCATGCATGAGAAAAATGTCTCAATTCCTTCACTCATCAATGAAGATCATGAGCTTGACGACATGTGGGAAATGTTCTTTGATGGTTCAAGGAGAAAATTAGGTGGAGCTAGTGTCATGTTGGTTTCCCCATCAAAGAATCATTACTACTCTTCTTATAGGTTTCATTTCAGTTGTACTTGCAATGTGGTAGAATATGATGGCTTAGTTCATGGTCTCCAATGGGAAAAGAGGAGAGGAATCAATCTTTTGAAAGTTTAAGGAGATAGTGAGTTGATCATTCATCAAGTGAGAAGTCAAGATACAACAAATAAACCCTTACTCAAGTCCTATAAGCATAGGGTATGGGATCTACTTGAGAATTTTGATGCCTTCAACATCCAGCCCATACCAAGAGACTTGAATAAGCATGTTGATAGATTAGCTATGGTAGGAACATGTTTTGACTCAGCTACTAATATTGAATAAGAGAAAGATAAATATCATAACAAGATCATTGTGAGACCTTCCATTCTAGATAATGAAGTGTCATGGCATGTGTTTGAAAGTGATGAACACATTACACATTTCTTGCAAAATGAGGTAGGCTTCTCTTCAAGAAATCAAAAGAAGTTGTAGGATCATTATGAAGAGTAGATTATATAGCTGAAGACAAATAAAATACCCAAGGGTCTGATTACCTTGGAGAGTATCTTCAATGAGGATGATCAAAATAAAAACCAAAGATTGAGCATGCCAACAAAATAAGATAACTATGAGAGAGTTCTAATTTTCAAGGATAAACTTTTGAAGATTGGCAAGGCTTGTTCTCAGCTGGAAAGGCAAGCTTTTATTACATTATGCAAAGAGTTTCATGACATATTTGCCTGGGAATATAAGGACCTAAAAGGGGTTTACCCAAGTCTAGCTCATCACACAATGGAGTTAGAGCATGGAGCTAAACCGGTAAGACAAAAATAAAGGCCTATCAACCCCAAGGTAGAAGAACTCATGAAGAAAGAGCTGACCATATTGATTGAGTCTAAAATTATCTTTCCTATCAAGAACTCAACTTGGGTAGCCAACCTTGTGCCAGTTCAAAATAAGAATGGAAAAATCAGACTTTGTGTGGATTTTAATGATCTAAAAAAAGTGTCTCTCAAGGATCATTATCCACTCCCTTCCATGGAACAAATTATGAAAGTTGTTTTAGGTTCTCAACGTTTCTCACTTCTTGATGATTATTCAAGTTATAATCAAATATTGGTAAATGAAGAGGATCAATTCAAGATAGGCTTCACCACCAAGTGGGGGACCTTTTCCTACAATAATATGCCATTTAGTTTATCTAATGCTAGATCTACATTTCAAAGGGCAACAGACATGGCTTTCAAAGGTTTGATCAATAATTTTTTGCTTGTTTACCTTCATGACATAACCATTTTTTCAAAAGATTCTATTGATCATATGGGAAATCTAAGGCAAGTGTTTAAGAAGTGTAGAGAGTACATCATATCCCTAAATCTAAATAAGTTCATCTTTGTTGTCCATGAAGGCAAGCTTTTGGGTCATGTTATTTCAAAAGAAGGCTTATCTATTAACCCTGAAAGGATTGAATCTATTCTAGGCTTGTCTTTACTTCAACAAAAGAAAAGGATGCAAAGTTTCTTGGGAAAAATAAATTTTTTAAGGAGGTTTATCCCAAACTTTGCAAATTGTGGAAAAGCCTATCACAACCATGCTAAAAAATAACCAAGTTTTTACTTGGACAAAGGAAGGTAAAGGCAGATTTGAGGCAATCAAGCAAGCAATTGCAGCATCTCCCACTCTCTTAAATCTAAATTTTACTAAGGATTTCATTCTTTATACTTTTTCTTACTTGGACACAATCTTAGCCATGCTTATGTAAAAGAATGATGAGGATGTTGAGCAGCCAATTACTTTCTTTAGTCAAGGCTTAGAAGACTATGAAGTGAGATATTCTTTTATTGAGAAGCAAATTTTAACTATCATTAGAGGCTTGAAAAAGTTTAGGCATATGTTTTCCAACAATAGGATCCATGTCATGGTCTCCCATCCTATCACTAAGGAGTTTCTCCTAAGCAGGGATCTCAATGAGAAGAGAGCTGGATGGATCACAAAGGTGATGGAATATGACTTTGACATCAAGGTAACCAACCTAGTAAGAGGAAGAGGTTTATGTGAAAAATTAGCATCTGAATTTCAAGAGCCAAAAGAGCAATCTTTGGTGAATCAAGTTCAAGACCAGCCAACTGATCAAATGCAGAATCCAAGTTGGATACAAGACATCATTGGTTTTATTCAAAATGGTGAGTGTCCCAATGGCTTGAACAAATCACAAAGAAGGCATTTTAGGCTACAAGTTATTCTTTATTTTCTTATGGATGACATTATATTTAAGAAGGATGTGAGTAATGTGTTGCTAATATGCATTAATAATGACCAATTTGATATGCTACTAGAAAAGTTCCATAATGGTGTAGATGGTGGTCACTTCTCTCCTAAAATAATGAGAGCTAGTTATTATTGGCCTAGTATTTTTAAGGACTATTATCATTGGGATAAGGTTTGTCCTCAATGTGTTTTTTTATTCAAAAAAAAAATCTCGCTACCCTTCCATTTAATCCTATCTAAGTGAATCAACCTTTCATGTAATGGGGCCTTGACTTCATTGGCATGATCAACCCTCCATCAAGTGCTGGACACAAATGGATATTGACTACTACAGACTATTTCAAAATATGGGTAGAGGTTTTTGATTTCAAGGAAGCAAATGAAAATGCAATCTTGGAGTTTTATGATAGCATTATAGCAAGGTTTGGAGCTCCTCAGGTCATCATCTCAGATAATGCACTTACTTTCATAAGTGCTAAAACTTTTGATTAGGTAACAAAGAGTGGAGTTCATTTGAGTACCTCATCCAACTACTACCCTCAAGGTAATGGATTGGCTGAGTCTACTAACAATAACCTCATCAAGATCATCAAGAGGATGTTAGAAAACAATAAAATAGAATGGCATAACAAGCTGAAGATAGCCTTATGGGTAAATAGAATCACTCCCAAGAAGTCAATTGGTAATTCTCCCTTTGTACTTGTCTATGAGAGAGAAGCTAGGTTATCCATATCACAAGAACTCCCTACCTTGGAACTTACATAATAGCCAAAATTACTTGAAAACACTCCCATGGAGGTTAGATTGATATAATTAAGGCATCTGAAAAAGGCAAGAGATGATGCACATAAAGCTTTGGAACACCATCAAGTTCTCACGAAGAAATACTTTGACAAAAGGGCAAGGGAAAGAGTGTTCAAAGAAGGTGACTTAGTTTGAAAATGGGATGAAGATAGAGAAAAACCAAATAAACATACAAAGTGTGATACCTTGTGGAGTGGTCCTTAAATCATCAATAAGTGTAAACAAAGAAACTCCTTTCAGCTATTTCTAATGGATGGATAATAACTATCTATTCCATTGAATGGAATCCATTTGAAGCCTTGCTTTTGACCCTTGTTGGCCATGTCTTGTATATACTTTGTTTTTGTGTGTTTCCTTTGTTGTGTTTGCTTTCCCTAAGTGCTCTATATCACAAGTGTGTTTTCATTCCCTTTGTTTGGTGTGCATCTCTATCTTGTGTGTGTAATCAACCCAACTAGTGTGTTTTTCAACCAAAGCTTGTTCAGTTCTCTTTAAAGTGCCTATATCCTTGACTTCATGCCCAATAAAAGGATTTAGGTGACTAATATTTGACATAACAGACATGCCTCCCCTTAGAATCACCAATAATTTGACCAAATTTCACCTTTATACAATTTGTTTAACCATTTTTATGGAGAGCTGAACAACAGTTACAAGAATAGGTCATTTTAGAGGTCTAAAATTGAAAGTCAAGGAGGCTAAAGTGTTTTGGCTCCATTATAGTGTATGTCAAGTTCTCCACAAGTCAATTCTTGGCCCCTCATAAACCTGAGTTACTCCTCAAGACCAAGTTAGGTTCTCTGCATGACTTGACTTATAAAAGTTTCATGAGTAGAATTAATCTGAGTTTATGAACCCGAATTACTCCTTTCAATGCTTTGAAGGTTTTCAATGATGCATGAATTTTGGTTTTCCAAGGAGCAAGTATTATGGATTTTATAATAAAAAGCATTTAGAAAACCCGAAATGGTCTTGATTCTTGCCTCTCAGGAGTGGCCCTTTAGAACTTTTTCGAAGGGCCTTTCTTGCCTTGTTCCCTCCCAAGTGTCCCTTCAGACTTTTTCAAAGGGCACTTTATTTTCCCAAGTGTCCATTTGGAATTTTATAAAGGGAACTTTTCTTTTTAGGCGACCCTTCAAAAAAGTTTCAAAGGGTACTTTTTAGCCTGAGTGTCCCTTCAGACTTTTCTGAAGGGCACTTTTCTTCCAAGTGACCCTTTGGAAAAGTTTTGAAGGGCCCTTTTTAACTTGAATGTCCCTTCAAAAATTTTCAAAGGGCACTTTTCTTCCAAGTGACCCTTCAGAAAAGTTTCAAAGGGAAACTTTTATCCCAAGTGTCCCTTCATACTTTTTTGAAGGGTACTTTGTTGTCCAAGTGACCCTTCAAAAAAATTTTGAAAGGCACTTTTCTTCCCAAGTGACCCTTTAGACTTTTCCAAAGGGCACTTTATCTTTGGAAATGCCCTTCAAAAAAGTTTCGAAGGGCCATTTCCTTTGGAAATGCCCTTCAAAATTTTCCAAAGGGACCCTATGCCTTCCCCAAGTGTCCTTCATATCTTTTTCGAAGGACACTTTCCCAAGTGTCCTTTGTGAAAAGTTCTCGAAGGAACTAGCCATTGACTTTTAGGAAAAATCCCTAAAATAATTCCTTCAAACAAATTATTAGAAGGAATTACTTCAAGAAAATTATTTAAAACATAAACCTGACCCAATAAATCCCCATGACATGCTGTAGGATGTCAAGTTTAATATAGCCAACTAGCCATTAGGGTGCAAAGATGACGTGCCATAGGGCATCAAATTCAGGGTGGCCAACTAGCTGTTGGGATTCAAAAATGATGTGCTACAAGACATAAAATTTAGGGTAGCCAACTAACCATTGGGATTAAAAGATGATGTGCTATAGGACATCAAATTCATGCCTAAGGTCTTCAAGCAAGGAGTAAAGTCATTCAAAGAACCTGATAAGGTATTAAACAAAGAGTGCAAATTGGGTTTCCCAAAGAGCTTTGCTTATGAAATTTACAAGTAAAATCAATTAAAAAGCTTGAAAAGGAAGAGGCAATGCTTTACAAGTTTTCAAAAGATCTTGCTTATGACTTCTACAAGTAGAAGCAATCAAAGAACTTGAAGAAGCAGGTAGAAGTGAAGTCACTTAGAAAACCTAAATGGGTCTATAGTGCAAAACGTGGGAGATCTCACAAAGAATCTAAGTTTCACAGTAGTGATCCAAGCTATTTCTTATGGAGGGTCATCTCAACATTGATTTTTCAATGATCTTGGTCATTTCAAGAGGGTGAATCAAAGAGAAGGACAAACTCTAACTGAATGAGAGAACAACTAGAATTAGTTTCACTAGGATGGTGACTGCAAACCATTTTGGAGGCTTCTATTTTGGTGCCTTAGATGTCTCTCTTCTCTCCCTATCTCTCTCTTATCATCCATAGATAGTACAGTGAAGCCTTACTGGAATGTTTTTCCATTTTCTTGCCTTTGAGCAAAGAAGCATAAGTCTATTTTATTTATAAGTTCTAGACATTTACTTGGGCATACAAGAGACATAGAGTGACATTAAGTGATGTTTTATCCTTTATTTCTCTATCCTTCATGTTTTTGAGCAAAGAGTTGATCCAACAGGTTATGTAGAGTGCATTCTAGCTGTATGATATTTTGCACTTATGTAACCTTTTTTCTAGACTATATAGGTTGTCTTTTCCAGTTATTTACCTTGTGTAATCTCATTCATTTTGTCTCTACATTGAAATACTTATGTTGGAATCTTCTAGAGCTTGAGTTATAGACTATATTCTATTGTATTATGCATAAGTATAAGGCATACGTGTGGATACTAATTCTTGGTGTATCACCATCTTAAACTAGTCTTTTCATTTATGCAAACTTTTGACTCTTTTCACTCATACAAATTGGTTTAGTAATTTTATTTCAAAAAAGCTAATACATGGAGTGAGCCCTTTAAACCTAGAGGTTCATTTCTACTTATAGGCACACCCATAGGCTTGAAAAATGTCCCAACATTGTTCAAATCTGGAGGAGGTCTGAACAACCCTCTTCAAGGGTGTAAGATTTGGAGACAACACGAGGGAAAGAGAAGTCATTCTTGTCAACAAAGGAAGAGCACTATGCCAATGTAGAGATTACAGCTGGTAAGATTTTGAAATTGGGTAAGGTATGCACTCCTTCCCAAAATGAAGCTTTCATTGAGTTATTAACAAGTTTTATTGATACATTTTCAAGGTAGTATAGTGATAACAAAGGTTTTAATCCAAGTTTGGCTCAAAACACCATTGATTTAGATGAGGAAATTAAACCAGTAAGATAAAGACAAAGGTCAATCAATCCAAAGACTGAGACTTTGATGAGAGTTGAGCTTTACAATCTCATAAAATCAGCTATTACATTTTCAATCAAGCACTCAACATAGGTGGCAAATCTTATTTTGGTAAGAAAGAAGAATGGTGAGATTCATTTGTGTGTTAACTTTCATGATTTTAATAAGTCTTCACTTAAAGATCACTATCCATTGTCATCAATTAAATAAATCTTACAACTTATTGTAGGTTTAAAGAGGTTTTCTTTGTTGGATGGATATAGTGGCTACAATCAGATTTTAGTCAAAGTAGAGGACCAATTTAAGACAACCTTCACAACCAAGTGGGGAACATTTACATATAAAAATATGCCATTTGGTTTGTCTAATGCTAGAGCAACCTTTCAGAGAGCCATGAATATGGAGTTCTAAGGCCTTTTTAATAGGTTTGTACTTGTTTATTTGGATGATATAACAATGTTTTCAAATAATGAAAAAGATCACATGGTTCATCTCAAGCAAGTGTTTGAAAGGTGTAGGCAATTTGGGGTGTCTCTAAATCCCAAAATGTGTGTCTCATCGGTTTATGAAGGTAAAATTCTTGGTCATGTTGTTTCAAATCATGGTTTAAGCATAGATGCTAAAAGGATTCAATCCATTATTGCACTTTCCTTGCCTAAGCACAAAAAGGATTTGCAAAGTTTCTTTGAGAAAATCAATGTTATAAGGAGATATATTTCAGATTTTTCCATTTTAGCTAAGCCACTTACAACCATGCTAAATAAAAATCAGAACTTCAGCTGGTCCAAATAATGAATAAAAGGTTTTGAGGATATTAACAAGACCATATCTAGTGTGCCTACACTTCTAAATCTAGATTTCAAAAAAGATTTCATTTTGTAAACATATGCTAAAATGGACACCATTTCAGGGTTTCTTATGCAATAGAATCATGAGTCCTTAGAGAAACCAATAGATTTCTATAGTCAAGGCTTGGAGGAGTATGAAACAAGGTATTATTTTGTTTAAAAACATGTACTTTTAGTCATAACATCTCTTAAGAAGTTTAGGCACTTATTATCTAATAATAAAATGCATCTAATGGTTTCCCATCGGGGCATCAAAGAGTTTCTCCTGAACAAAGATATTAATGAGAAGAGAGCTAGTTGTATAACCAAAGTAATATAATATGACATAGAAATTAAGGTCATAAATTTGGTTAGAGTTAAAGGATTTTGTGAGCATCTAGTTCAAGACTTATAAGAGGCTAATGAGCTTGTTTTGGTGTCACATGATGAAGAGGTTTCAGTTGTTCATACCTCACCTTCTAGCTGGTTTCATGACTTGGTAAGATATCTACAACATGCTGTTTACCCCTCCCATAAAATTGATTCAAAGAGAAGATATTTTAGATTGCAATCAATTCCATTTTTTCTTGTTGATGGTGTTTTGTTCAAGAAAGATATAAATGGAATGTTGCTAAGATGTGTAGAACCAAACCAAACTTAGATATTGCTTGAAGAATTCCATTATGGACATGGTGGTAGATAATTTTCTACAAGAACTATGGAACTTAAGATCATGAGAGGTGGGTACTATTGACCTAGTATATTTGGTGATTGCCATGCATGGATTAGAAAGTGTAAATAATGTGCTATGTTTATAGGAAAAGTCAATCTTGCATCCTTACCTCTTCAACCAATTATGGCGGATCATCCCTTTGTCCAATTGGGATTGAAATTTATTGGCCTCATTAATCCTCTTTCAAGTTTAGGAAATAAATGGATTCTCACCACACATATTACTTCACACATTGCATAGAAGCAATGGCATTGAAAGAAGCAAATGAAACTAATGTTCTTGATTTCTATGAAGGTTTGCTTACTAGGTTTGGAGTTCCTTCAACTATTATTTTTGATAATACAATGGATTTTGTGGGATCTAATATCAACCAATGGGGTGTCTAACATGGATTTTATCTTAGCACATCATTGAACTATTATCCACAAGGCAATGACCTTGTTTAATCTATAAACAAGAACCTTTTGAGGATCATAAGAAAGAATCTTGAAGATAGCTAGAGGTCATGGCATCTCAAGTTGAAATCAGTTCTATGGGCTGATATGATGACCTATAATAGGTCAATATCCAACTCTCCATACAAGCTAGTATATGGTAAGGAAGAAAGGTTACCTATTTCTCTTGAATTTATAGCTTTGGAACTAATGCATCAGCTGGAGTTGTTTGAGAATGAGCCTATGGAGATTAGGTATGATAAACTTATGGAGATAGAAGAAACAAGAAATTAGTCCATGCTAGCCATGGAAATTCATCAAGCACAAGTGAAGAGAACGTTTGATAAAGGAGCTTTTTCACAGAGTTTTAAGGATATTTGATCCTCAAGTAGGATGAGGATAGAGATAAACTAGGAAGGCACACCAAGTTTGATTCTCTTTGGAGTGGCCCATACATAATTTCTAGCTACAATTCCCATAATTCTTTCCAACTTGTAAAGTTGGATGGCCAAAAGCTTCCAATCCTAGCCAATGGGATTCATCTGAAACATTTTTATTGAAGAGCAAAGCTCCTTGTACATAGTTAGTTATCTTTGCTTTCCTCTAAGTGTTTTTTATGCACAATAATTTTATTCTATTTTGTTTGAATAAGTACTTGTGTGCACATTTACTTCTTAGTTAGGTTTTCTAGTTTTCATGTGTTTCCCTTCCTTTTGAAGGATGAAGGTTATTTGTAGTCATGGACTAGATTTACCATTATTTTTTGAGTTTAATATCAGGTATATGGTTAGAGTTCTTAAGCATAGTTGACATGCTTCCCAATTGAGTCACCAAAATGTTGACAATTTTTCCCCACAAGAAGGTTTATGTTAAGTTGTGGAGCTAAAAGCTTCACAAGGATGCAAATGGAGGAGGTTGATTAGTGTTACAACAACCGACATTGGTCTGATCAATCGACATCAGTCACATCTAGTTCTAGAGCAATCGACATCGGTTAGGGATCAACCGACGTCAGTCATCCTTAGATAGACAGGGACTGACATCGGTCACTTGTGTGTGCGTGCATGAGTTTGCATGCAGTTTCCAGAATTAGACTCAGTCTATTCTTGGAAGATCCAAGTGTTTACATGTGAAGACTAGTTTGAGTCTTGAGTTTGAGTCTCTAATTATTATTTGTATGGGATCTATTTATAGACCTATGGGCATGTATTGTAATTAAGGAAAAGGAAGAAATCCTTCCAATTGTAAGATCTTTGATTTGCAGGTTGTGCAAGACCAAGGCTGATCTATATGGTAAGTATTGTCTCATTGATTTTTAGGTTGTACACGATCAGAGGAGATCTACTTGGAGTACTTTGAGTACTTGGACTGGCAGTATTATTACTGACTGGTGGAGGTGAACAATAACTCTGTGTTTGAGTTGATTGTTGTGACCATAATTGAGAGAGTGAACTCTTGAAAGAGAATTACTGTACACCAGGTGTGGGATGCCTGAGAGGTGTGGAAGAGTGTGGCATCTCTTCATTGTATTCTTTTCTGGATGAGTATTAATACATATTATATTATCTCTCATATTTTGTGTCATTTCTAAATTCTAGTTACTTGTTAATTTTGGTATAATTCTGTGTTTAGTTGCTTATACAAGGTAATCAAGTGTGCTCTTAGGACTGGTAGATCCTGATAGTTTATTGTAGTAGAGTAGTTCAAAAGAGGAAAAATAAAAAAAATTTGGCTTTCACAAGCAGAGCACAAAAAGGAATAATTTCCTTCAGACTTTTTTTTTGAAAGAATTATCTAAAATCAAAGAAGAAGAGTCTATTTTCAAAGTTTGAAGGTCTATTTCACTCTTTGAAGGGTAGTTTTAAGATAATTTGAAGGGTACCTACTTTTTGGAAAGGGGAATTTTCAAAAAAGGAATGGACCATTCATAAAAACCCAAAGGGCATGTGCCCTTCAGGAAGGTTCATTGAGGAAGCCCGAAGGACACTTTTAAAAGAAGAGTCCACTTGGTAATTTTTTAGGGGCACTTGGAAGAAGGTGAAGGGTCCTTTTCACAAAGTTAAGTGGACACACAAAAGTTTTGAGAGAATTCCCATGGACTTTTTGTCCACGAGAAAATGAAAAAGGACTTTACAAAAGTCTAAAGGATTTCCTTCAGATAATTTGTCTGAAGGATTTCCTTTGAAGGGTTTACCAAGCATGAAGAGGTCCTTTACATGAAATCTTGAAGGGTATGTGCCCTTTGGGAAGGTACTTTATAGAAATCCTGAAGGCTATCTTCCCTTTGGGAAGGTTCTAAATAGAAAATCCAAGGGACCATTTTGAAAAGCCTGAAGGGCACTTTCCCCTTTGGGAAAGTCAGTTTCAAAAAATCCAAGGGGCAGTTGAATATATTTGAAGGGTTATTTGGAGCAATAAGGGTCCTTTACAAGATTCCCAAGGGGTATGTGCCCTTCAAGAAAGTCCTTTACAAGAAATTTGAAGGGTAAGTGTACTATTTTTGAGAGCTGAAGGACTATTTTTGAGAGGTTGAAGGACATTACAAAAAATATCGAAGGGTATGTGCCCTTCGAGAAAGTTCAATTTCCAAAAAAAATTGAGGGACATTTCCTTTGGACTTTTTGTTTTAGGGAATGTCTGAGAGGAAGATCCAAAGGAAGGGCCCGAGCAATGAAGGAAAGATAATTCCCACAGATAATTTATCTGTGAGATTGTTTGAAGGAATTCCTTCAGGAAAGAAAAGCCAAAGACCAAGTCAAGCCTAGAAGAATAAACTTGTGGATTTCATGCATAGGTAAAACAAAGGGAAGGTTCATGTAAAATATAAATATAGATAGTGGACATGCACATAGATGAATAAAAAAGAAATTCCATGCATGCACTCTCATTTTTCTCAAGCTTACAACATTCTAGCAGTTCAAGAATAATTTTATATTTGATTTTGGCATATAAATTCAATGCCAAAGGATTTTTCATATAAGAAAAAAAAAGAAAAGATAGATTTAGAAGGCTTTGCTATCTTTGCATAACATTTGGACTTGTTTAATGTAAAAGTTGATCTTCCTCTTCTATTTTCAATGCCACCTCTTGGCTGAAGTATTCTTTTCTATATAAGTTGGCTTTTTAGCCTTGATTTCTATCCCTCTTTTGGTAAGATAAAATTATGCCAAAGACTGAGTTGTAACCTTTTTCAAATTAATAGGACTATTGTTTTCAATTTCCAACAAGTTAGTTTAGTGTATCTTGTCATTGATTTGCATAAGTGATAGAGTTTTCTTCCTTGCCAAGTCTTGATTCTTACCTAGTTGCTAGCTGGTTAATTTATGTAGGTCATGCTCTATATTTAGGTGTCTTTTGACTAGAATTTTAGTGGATGCAAGTGACTAATTAGTTCCTTCAATCAGGCCTACTATTTCATTTCCCTCGTGTTTTAGTACTAGATCAAACCTTTTCATGAAATACTTATGCATATTGGTCAATTAGAGTTGAAAGTTTAGAATTCTTATCTAAATCAGTGTTTTAGAAACTCTAATTAAGTGGATCAACTAATCATCTAGGTGTATCACCATCATTAGGTAGGATTTTATTTCAAGTTTTGTTTTCTCTTTTCCCAGGTAGTTCATATCATATAGTAGCAAGGTCATAATTGATACACTAAAGGGAGCTATCACTTAGATCTAGAGACTCAATCCACTGATTAGGTCACCCACAACCTAGGATTATTTCTATGTTTGAACAGAATATGAAAGATTAAAAATACCTTCACAATGGTGCAGATTTAATTGGCAATAGTTTTTTGGGATACCCCATGGGACCATGAAGAAATTCTTTGCATATTTAAATAAAATTTTTAGTAGAAGAAGATATCATCTAGTTTCAAAGCTCATAGCATTATTCAGGAAACTCTTTCATGCCAAGGGTTACCATAAGGTCATAAATTAAAGGTACTCCTTTTGAATTTTTATCATATAAGAGACAAAGGTTTAAGAGGGCAAAACCATATCCTAAAAAAAAATATTTGCCTCTTGATCAACATATTATTCTAATCACTACAATCCCCACTATCCAAATGGCCATAAAAAATCAAGTGTTTTCTCCATTCAATAGAGGTAGCCCACTGAATTTAGCCCAATTTGATGATATTCTAGTGTCTACACTCAAGATCATCCCATTCTTCTCAAGATAAAATCAAACAACCCCTATTGAGCATATCTAAGATGTTGATAATCTCTATTCAGTCCATAATGTTGTTGAAAATAATGTTGCTAGTAGATTATTAGCTACCTCCATTAAATTAAAAGTATTGCAATGGTATATAAATTTTCCATTTAATTTCATTACCACCTGGGATGAATTGCTCACAGCGTTGGTCAAATAATTTGAGGACAAATCTAATCATCTCTCTTTGGTAGAATAATTGATCACCATAACAAGGGCTCCTCATGAGTTCATGTTTGATTTTAACCTCATATTCCAAAAACCATAGACTAGGATACCTACGTTGATTAGGCCATCC
The DNA here is from genome assembly GCA_037957365.1 of Torreya grandis. Taxonomy (NCBI): domain Eukaryota; kingdom Viridiplantae; phylum Streptophyta; class Pinopsida; order Cupressales; family Taxaceae; genus Torreya; species Torreya grandis. The sequence continues at coordinate 1,888,790 of JARHVA010000074.1, read as the reverse complement.
TCTCAATATGCATTTCTATACTATTTGAAAGCTCTTAGTTCTGACATTAGTGTGATGATATAGTCAATGGGTAGTAATGCTTTGTTAGATGCTTATGAGGTTATAATAAGGGCATAAAATAGTTTGATACAAGTTGGTAAGCTTTCTTTAAGATCTCTAATGCCTATATTTATATAAATAACTATTATACCAGCCCCTCAAGTTCCTCAAATTCCATCTTTGGCTCCTATTCTAGCACCTCAAGCTCAAATTGTAGCCCCTACTAGTCAAGCTAGTGAGATAGGAGAGTTAAAAAGTTTGTTATAGTCCTTTGGGAATGAAATAATATAGCTTAAAAGGTAGTGATTTTAGTCAGACAGGCCTTATCAACAACAAATTTAGAACTCCTATCAGTCCTTTAAAGATCAAAGGCCTCCTTATCAGGGTTTCAAAGAGAATAGACCACCATATCAAGCACAAGGAGCCATAACTCTAGCTAAGACATATGCTGCCCTTGATGCTAATGCTCCTTTCCATTTGAAAGCCATTGTTCCAACCCCACCTCAAAATAACTTGGTGTAGGATTTAAGTTCATAGCTCTCAAATCTCAATGATGCTCAAAACCAAGCCTTGGTCTCATAGAACATCACCATGCCACAAATGACACAAGAAGAGTTTTATTTTAAAGGAGGTTAGTATCAAGATATAGGTTTGACATCATAAGCAAAGACTCATCAAGTTCAAGGAAAGCTCGATGCCATTAATGTAAATTGGCAAGTAGATGATCATGTTGCTTTTACTTAAGGTGTTAAAACTAACAATTCAAGTGGTCAAGTTGCAACTATAACTAAAGCTAAAATAAGATCCATTGAAGAGGCCAAAGAGATGAAAAATGCTTCATTTACTCCTCATGTTGTTTTTAAAAGTACAAAAGAACATCTTTTTTCCCCTACAACTTTAAAAAATTAGAATATAGAGGTTAGTAGAGTCCATCGACTACCTCTATTTCGTGAGCATCTAGTGTTGTAAAAAGTACAACCAAAGGTTAGTTAATCTAATTTTAGTATAGTGGATTAAATGAAGAAATATAATATTAGCATTAGCATGTGGTATTCTCTTTCAATTTTAGGACAAAAGAATAAGCTCATTCAAGAGATTTCAACTCTCAAATTGTCTCCAAAACCAGTTCAAAAAGAAGGTGTTGTCTTGACTAATTTAGATAAGCTAATTAAAAAACACATAAAAAAAGAAGATAAGATGGAAAAGGTGGGAAAAATAGAGGTAAAATCAAAGAAAACTCCTCCTTTCTACCTTTCTTTGATAGTAGGTGATACTTTGGTTCATAACTGTAAGGTAGATAGTGGAGCTAATAGTATAGTCATGACTAAAAAGATTGCAGATAAGCTTGGACTTGTTTATAAGCCAAACACTAAAGGAGTGTTACAATTGGATGGGTCACCAACAAAGATGGTAGGTATCATCAAGGATTTGAAATTGACATTACATTCATGTCCTAATGTTACTATTCAATAGGATGTTGTTGTGGTAGATTTGCCTCACTACTTTGCTATGTGCCTTTCAAGGGATTTGATATTTATCAACTAATTAAACCTATTTGCTATTTAAAACCAAGTATGGTACCAAGGTAACAATTCATTATGCCCTAGTTGTGGTTGAATGAAAATTTTCTATAATGGATGGTTGTGAACAGAGGAACTACGAAGGGCAGCCCATCAGCAAGCCCCAGGGAGGATGGATCTCGGCCTGGTGTGACTTTCAATGAGCAGGAGTCGACACACTTCAGCAAATGCACAAAACTAAACAAGGTAAATAACTATTTGTTACAGAGTCAAGAGCACCCGGTATTGGTTATCCCTCCAGAGGTAGTGAAGGAGGATGTAGAGTATTTAACCTCCCCTGCTCTAATTTGCAAATTCCTAGGCATTTGAATCCCACTGTCAGCCTTGGAGGCTTGGATTCACCGATCTTGGCAAATAGAGGGGGATTTTGACATTATGCTGGCTGTAAATAGCTATTTTTTAGTAAATTTTTCCTTTATTTTGGATCGGGATCATATCTTTGAGGGTGGCCCCTATTTCTATGATCGTGTGGGCCTTTTTCTCAAACCCTGGCATGTGTGTTTTAATTCGGCTAAGGAACTTCCAGCCTATGTGCTTGTTTGGGTTCGCCTTTCGTGACTTCCTCTAGAATTTTGGTGAGAGGATATCCTGTGCCAGATCATTGCCATGCTGGGAACACCAACCACTATTGCACATCAGTCTTTGGAAAAAAGAGCCATTTCTTATGCATGCATTTGTGTCAACATTGATTTAAATAATCCTCTACCAGATTCCATGGAGATTTGTGTAGGCTCCTCGTCCTGGATACAATAGATAGACTATGAATCTATACCTTTTTGATGCTGAATTTGTCATGTATACGGGTGTCTGCATCGCCAATGCCCTTAGGCTTTCAAAGGTAATGGGATAGGTCCTAAATCTCCTACTCTAAAAATAACAAATGTTGGCAAGGGGAATGGCCAACTGGCCCTTTTTGACAATGCAAATTCTTAGCTAGATAATGTGGTTAAAGGAAAAAATCCAGCAATCAATGCAAACATGGCACAAGGATTGGCTGAGATTAACACCTCTGGTCAGGATGGGTTTATACCAGTTTGACACCGAGGGAAAGGCTGTGGTCAAAAATGTTTGAATGCTGATAGGCAGGTAGATTTGGGGTTTAACCATTTTGAAGCCCTTGATAGTATGGTGATTGAGGATGGCATCCTAATAGAGGATCAGGTGGAAGCATTAGAGATAGATAACTAGACTCCAGGCCTCAATGAGGCATAAGACATGGTGTTTCAACCGACCATAGAGAAATCCCTTGGCCCAGAGGAAGGGGCACTTAAGGCCTCACGAGCTCAGCAAGACAAAGATGTTTGTTGCACAGATTTGGTCAAGGAAGTGGAGGCTAGCAAGAAAGAAAAAGGACCGTCATCGGCTCTTGGACTAATGCAGAGATCTTTCAAAAAAGCTTCCTCTTCTATTCCCTCCAAAGCTAGGTGAAAGAAGGACAATGAGAGAATCAAGCTTGCAGGTGACTTACTGGTAGAATCAGGGGTTGTTAAGACCTAGATGAACATTTCCCTCATTCTACCCAATGATTGTTGTATCATGGAATGTAAGGGGGTTGAGTAGTATCCCCAGGCAAAAAGATTTGCATAGATTGGTGATTGATCTGTCTCCAAATATTCTCTGTATTCAGAAGACCAAACTCTCTATTGATTCGTTGTTTACTTGTATGCCAAATATCTAGGCCTTTGGGAAATGTCAGTGTGTGGGTGCCTTGGGAAGTTCGGGGGGATTAGCCATGTGTTGGGACCCTAGGAAAATTTTTCCACTTCATTGGATTTCTTGCCTATCGGCTCTTTCAATGGTTGCTTCCTCTCTTGAAACTGGGGAGCAGATTTTGGTTACCATAGTATATGCACCGGTGGATCTTTCTGGGCAAATTCTACTTTGGGAGCATATCCGCTATGTCAAAAATTGTCATTTATTCCTGCCATGGATAATGGTTGGAGACTTCAATGCGGTGTTGAGTCTGGAGGAGAAAAGAGGTGGCACTTGTCAGGAATCTAGAACAACAAATAGCTTTGATTCCACTATTAGGACCCAGAAGCACCAATTGATTACCATGTACAAGCAACTTAAATATGCAGAATTAACCAGAAGTAACAAGTAACTAGAATTTAGAAATAACACAAAATATGAGAGATAATACCCAATTGTATTAATACTCTTCTAGAAAAAATTACAAATGAAGAGACACCACACTCTTCCACACCTTACAGGTTTCCCACACCAAGTGTTCAGTAATTCACTTTCAAGAGCTCACTCTCTCAATTACGGTCCCAACACACAACTCAAACACAGAGTTGGTGTTCACCTCCAACCAGTCAGTATCCACTACTACCAGTACCACTAGTCAGTATCACTACTGCCAGTACACAAGTACTCCACATACTCCAAATCTGAGTATACACACATACTCAACTAAGTACACAGTGCACTCCAAGTAGATCTCCCATAAACTTGCAACAACTTGCAACTCAAATGATCTTACTTTGGAAGGGTTTACCTTGCCTTCCTCTTTGCTCTATGACTCAGTACACACCGTACTCCAAGTAAATCCTGCCTAATCTTGCTACTTGTTGTGTTGCTATCACCTTGATCTTGCTGCCACCTATAAATCAACTTGGTTCTACACACCTGCAAACCTTGACCACACACACACATACACATGCAGATCAATGATCTTACTTACCCATGTAGATATCCAAACGTGGCCTTGCACACCTACTGACCAAGATCATACATACATGAAGAATCCTTCTGATTCTCCAAACCAACATCCACACTTGGCATTGTGGCACTAGGAGGAACACACCATGCTCTCTTCACTCTGAAGGAGCTAATATTTGCTCTCTTACTCTCTAGCACAAATTACATTAGAGCCCATGAGTCTATTATATAGATCTCATGCAGCAATAATTAGACATCCAATTATAATAATTAGATCCGTAGCTCAAGACTAAAATTAGCCTTCTTCATGCAAACAACCGATTCATTAACTAACTATCCGTGAACTGGAAGTTTTAGAACTACACAGGCGACTGACATCAGTCTCTGTCTGCCTGGAGGTGACTAATGCTGACTGATCCCTGATCGACATCAGCTACTCTTCTCACTGGTATATGAATGTCGTTGGTTGATTAGACTGATGCCAATTGCTCTGTAACTCAACAACCTCTCAGCAACCTCCTCCATGTCTGCATTAGTGAGGCTTTTAGCTCCACAACCTAACAATCTCCCACTTGGAGATAAATATTTGCACTGTACCTATACCTATACCCCATCTAATCTGTTTCCTAGCTTGTATCCCTCTTCAAGATCAACCTTGAAGACCAACCACCACAACACCTATTGTGAACCCCCTGTCATCCAAGTAACCTACCGCATCCGCATCTACAAACCCATGTAGAAAAGAACTTGATCTTGCATAGCATGCCGACCTGCTGCTGGTCCCTCTTAGACACTTGAGAATCCATTGAACTGCCCTCCAATGCTTCTTTCTCAAATCGGCTCCAAACTTTTTGACAGCTCCCACTGCATGGGCAACCCAGGTCCAGTATGCATGTACTTAACCTCATCATGTGAATCAGGACCCTATTCTGTGAACTGTCCAACCATCGGCGTGCTAACCGATATCACACAATCATCCAGAGACAAAATCAACATGTGATCTCCATGTCTCTATAACACACTTATGCCAAAGAATTTCGCTGCTCCAAATTCCTCATGACATACCTCTCAACTAACTTTACCTTTAGCTCAGAAAAACCCTGTATGTGTAACCCTGCATACAAGCAAACACATAACATACAGTAACAAGATAATGTAGCTATCATCATCCACTTGGTAAAGAAACCACAGTAGTTATAATGACATTGACTAAAGCCATGATTTGTCATCCACTTGTCAAACTTGTACCACTATCCTACAGCTACCTCAAGACCATATGACCTGTTCTTCCATCTCACGTATCCATTCATTCTATTCTTTGACTAAGGTATCCATTCATCTCTCAGTGTTTTCTTCCAGTTGGCAACCCTACCAAATCTCCTGTTTGGTTCTGCATCCTATTCATGCCATGCTCCCACTATTTCCTGGATCCTTCCTACTCTATAGTGAGCAATGAGTATAAAGAAGAGGAACAATGAATTTGAGGCTTACTTACCCTTTCAGTCCTCCATATGAGCATTTGAGACTCCTTGACAGCTTGCTATTTGCCCAAAATCTGTTACAGTGACCGACCTCAGTCACTACATAGTCTGCATCTGACCGATGTTAGTTCTATGCGACTATCTTGACTACCGACCTGACCGTCATCAGTGTCTACCTATTGCCAACGTCCGTGCTCCTGACCAATGTCGGTCTTAATGTCACTAACGTCGGTCCTCTTGACTGACGTCAGTCTTACCCTACCTGACACCATTGGCTTTGGTCTGCACATGACTGACATTGACACCTGTTTGTTCGACGCTGGTTCTTCTTGAATGACACCAGTACCTGTGTTTTCCTATGAGTGATGACTTTTTACCTGCGAGCTCTCTTTGAATCAAAACCCTATTCAAACTGCTCTACTTAGAGTTACTCAACCTTCTCCACTGATCTCTGTCCGTCATCTCCTCCATAAACACCAAGGCTTTCCAGTTCTTAAGTCTGTCAAAGACATCTAACTTTCTCTTAAGAACATGCATCTCCTTCTTGCTCATGTGACCAAGCCTACAAAGCCACGTCTCCGCAACAGAAGAAGAATCAATAATATAAGCAAGTAGATAAAGAGTACCTAATTTCTTACCACCAACTAATTCAAGTGCATCCATTGTGAGAGTTTCTATGCATCTCTCATCACCCAACTTTCCTGAAGAAATTAGCCACATCTTCAAGACTGGGACTTGCATAACCTCCTTCAACACCTATGTGTTGGCCACTTGCAGTTTTAGCTTCACTTCCCCTTTGCCAATTCTTTGGCAAGGCACACTAGCCCCTAAATAAATCTTTCCAAAGTCTACAAAAACCTTAACATGGAAAAATACTCTATTTCAAGCTGCATGGAAAGAGGCAATAGAATCTATAAAACAAGATTCTACTTTATCCAAGAAACATACTAGAGCATCCTGTGCAACAACACCTACAACATCTGCTTCTTCAATTTCTTCATGCTGATCTTCTACCAACCAACAATATTTCTTTACCTGCTCTTTCTTTCCATAACACCGTAATTGACCATTCATGCTTTTCAATTCCTCCATTCTTAGCTTACTTTTTTCTGCCATTGCTGTACTCCCACTCAATCAAAAACCCCTGAGAGTAACCTGTAATCAAACACAAACCTGTTCCCTACAACCTTAGCTCTGATACCACTTGTCAGGAATCTAGAACAACAAATAGCTTTGATTCCATTGTTAGGACCCGAAAGCACCAATTGATTACCATGTACAAGCAACTTAAAATATGCAGAATTAACCAGAAGTAACAAGTAACTAGAATTCAGAAATAACACAGAATATGAGAGACAATACCCAATTATATTAATACTCTTACAGAAAAGAATTACAAATGAAGAGATGCCACACTCTTCCACACCTTATAGGCTTCCCACACCAAGTGTTCAGTAATTCAACTTCAAGAGCTCACTCTCTCAATTATGGTCCCAACACACAACTCAAACACAGAGTTGGTGTTCACCTCCAACCAGTCAGTATCCACTACTGCCAGTACCACTAGTCAGTATCACTACTGCCAATACCACTAGTCAGTATCACTACTACCAGTACACAAGTACTCTACGTACTCCAAATCTGAGTATACACACATACTCAACTGAGTACACAATGCACTCTAAGTAGATCTCCCATGAACTTGCAACAACCTGCAACTCAAATGATCTTACTTTGGAAGGGTCTACCTTGCCTTCCTCTTTGCTCTATGACTGAGTACACACTATACTCCAAGTAGATCCTGCCTGATCTTGCTACCTATTGTGTTGCTGTCACCTTGATCTTGCTGCCACCTACAAATCAACTTGGTTCTACACACCTGCAAACCTTGACCACACACACACACATACACCTGCAGATCAATGATCTTACTTACCCATGTAGATCTCCAAACATGGCCTTGCACACTTGCTGACCAAGATCATACATACATGAAGAATCCTTTTGATTCTCCAAACCAGCACCCACACTTGGCACTAGGAGGAACACACCATGCTCTCTTCACTCTGAAGGAGCTAATATTTGCTCTCTTACTCTCTAGCACAAATTACAATAGAGCCCATGAGTCTATTATATAGATCTCATGCAAACAATAATTAGACATCTAATTATAATAATTAGATCCACAGCTCAAGACTAAAATTAGCCTTCTTCATGCAAATAATTGGTTCGTTAACTAACTGTCTATGAACTGGTAGTTTTGGAACCGCACAAGCGATCGACGTCAGTCCTTGTCTGCCTGGAGGTGATCGACACCGGCCGATCCCTGACTGACATTAGCTACTCTTCTCACTAGTATATGACTGATGTCAGTTGATCAGACTGACACCAATTGCTCTGCAACTCAGCAACCTCTTAGCAACCTCCTCCATGTTTACATCAGTGAAGCTTTTAGCTCCACAACCTAACAACATGACTCATTTAGGCCTCTCTTTCAAATGTCTTTGCCACAATATTGAACTACTGTGCCTTGCTGATGTTAGACCCTCAAATGGGCTATTCACATGGACTAATAGAAGAAAAAGTAATGCTGCCATCTCAGAATGTCTTGATAGATATTTTGTCTCCTATTTTTGGCTTTCTGGTGCTATTTCCCTTAATTCTAAAATTCTTGACTGGAGGGGCTTTGACCATTGGCCCATTAAGCTATCTACTAATCATATTGATGGACCCAAAAAGCTTCCCTTTAAATTTTAGCTGATGTGGCTTCATGACTCCTCTCTCCATGACCTCATTGGCCAGTGGTGGAGACAGGGGGAACCAGCATATGGTACTGCTATGTATTCTTTCCTTAAAAAACTTCAGTATGTTAAAATAAAGTTGCAGTATTGGAATAAAAACTGTTTTGGCAACTTACATTTTAAGAAGAAGCAAGCTCAAGATAGGCTAGATGGAGTAACCAGACAAATAAGGGACTTTGGCTTAACCGAAGTGCTGCGCTTAGAGGAATCTAGAGCTGCAAGTATTCTAGTGAAATGGGAACTCTGTGAAGAGATCTATTGGAAACAGAAGGCCCGAATTGCTTGGATTCAGGAAGGAGATAAGAACATGGCCTTTTTCCATAAATCTGTACAGGCAAGGTGAAACATGAATTTTATCTCTTCTCTTGTTACTCAGGATGGGATGCGCCTAACCTCCTCCCAAGCTATTGCTAGGGAAGCTGTCCAATTTTACTCAGCGCTCTTTTCAGGTGATCAGCCGCCAGATGAGGAGGGTGAACACACAGTTTTATCTTGCATACCCCATGTTGTGACTTCGGATATGAATGATTTCCTCATGAGGCCAATAGATATGGCAAAAGTTGAGGAGGCAGTTTTCAACATGTGTAAAGGCAAAGCACCAGGGCCTGATGGCTTTCCAGCTGAATTCTTTTAGGATTTTTGGGATATTATTAAGCAGAATCTGATGGATGTTGTGAAGGAGTCTTATTCTAGCAAAGAAATGCTTAGAGCTCTAAATGCCACATTTCTTGTCCTAATCCCGAAGGAGCATGCTAATCAATTGGATTTTTTTAGACCCATTATGCTTTGCAATGTGGTCTATAAAATCATTACAAAACTCATTGCACAAAGGCTAAAATTTTATCTCCCCAGGGTCATCTCAGAGGAACAAGGGGGTTTTGTGGTGGGCAAACAAATTTTGGACAGAGTGGTTATTGCTTCGGAAGCTATTCACTCTATGAGCTTATCTCAAGAGCGTGCCATGTTTATTAAGATTGATTTAGCCAAAGCTTATGACAGAGTTAGCTAGAGATTTCTACAAAAAGTTCTCTTGATGTTTGGGTTCAATCAAGATTGGGTCCACTAGGTGTTAAGCTATGTTACAACACCTTCCTTTTTGGTCCTTATTAATGGGGAACCTTTCAAACTTTTTGGAGTTTCTAGAGGCCTCTGCCAAAGGGATCCACTCTCTCTGTACGTGTTTATTATTCTGGCTGAGGGTATTGGCCGAATTCTCAAATCTCGTGTGTCTTAGAATCTACTGCATGGATGGCAATGGGGAAATGGGTTAATCACTTTGACCCACCTCCAGTTTGTTGACGACACAATCTTGGCAGGGAGAGCTCAGATTCGGGAAGCAGAAGCTTTTCGACTCACCCTTGACATTTATTTGGCGGCTTTTGGGCAAAAAATTAATGACCATAAGTCCTCTATTTATTTTTTCAACACTCCTGAGCCTATCCAGCGTAGGATTGCTAATATATTGAGGTTTCAGATTCAAACCCTCCCGGTGATTTATCTAGGAATTCCCATAGTTGTGGGAAGGCAGCCTAGACTTTTTTGGCAAAATGTGCTAGATAAACTAAGGCAAAAAGTGAGTCACTGGACTCATAGGTGGCTATCCACTATGGGTAGAGTGATCTTATTACAATCGGTTATCCAAGTGCTTCCCATATACCACAATATGATTCAAGTAGCCCCAATGTACTTTCTAAAGGAATTTGATGCACTTTCTCAGCAATTTCTTTGGAGTGGCAACCTGCAGAACAACAAATGGAGCCTTATTAATTGGGACACTATGTGTAGACCAAAGTAGGTAGGAGGCCTTGGCTTGCACTCTGCTATTTTATTCAGTCAAGCTCTTTTAGCTAAGCTCTATTGGCATTGGTGTTCTAATCAATCGGCCCTTTGGGCCTGTGTCCTATCTTTTAAGTACTTTCTAGATATTGATCCCACTGAGATTCCCAGGCTCCCTCTTGAGGGAAGAGGATTGATGGTGTGGAGTACTCTAAAGCTTGGAACTCATCTTGTTAAACACAGCCTCTTTTGGGTGTGCAATAGCGGGTCGGAGGCTCTCTTTTGGAGTGACTCATGGGATGGAGTGCCTCCTCTTCTATCTACACACCTACACTTACAGCCTTTAGCAGACTCTTTTCAGGCTGCTAGTTGGCACATAGTAGTGCACTATAAGGAAGCTTTTAACTTAGGAATGACCACTGGATACAGATGGAAAAACTCTTCTGATTGGCCACCAGGGGGCTCGAAGGAAGAGCGACATGAGCTAGTTCAAATTCTTGCTTCTAGAGGCTATAGTTCCCTTTAAGGATGGGATGTCCTTGCTTGGGGAGGAGATGCTACTGGACAGTACTCGATGTCTTCGGGGTATATGACCTTGATAAAGCAATTCTTTAATGGAGGATAGTTTGTTTGGGGAAAGAAATTTTGGAGCCAGATTTCCTAGCCCAAGTGTAATTTTTTTGTATGGATTCTAGCTTACAACAGGTGTCTTACTTGGGACAATCTATGCAAGCAGGGATTTCAAGGGCCATCTATGTGTGTTTTGTGTCATAGCAGTGAGGAGACAGGGTCTCACCTCTTCTTTCAATGTTGGTATGCCAAACAAATATGGCATCTGTGGTGGAATGCCTAGGGCTTTCCTTGCTAGCATGCTTCTTCATTGGTGGACTTTTGGAATCGACTGGGCCAGTCTCCGTCAAAGGCTTCTATTTTACAAAATGCTTGGGTCACTGGCCCTTCCTTTATTTTATGGAACATTTGGATTGAATGGAACAGGAGAATTTTTAGGGGTGTTCACCAGGGACTAAGAGATTTATGGATGAAAGTTACTCTTTCACTGCAAAATACTTTACATGCTAAATGTGGTAGGGATACTGGCCTAGACCCAGAAGCTGCGAGTGTATGCACCCGACTGGGCCTTGACCTGAATGTTGTTGGCACCTATGACTTGTGTAGTCTCTTGGTAAACAATAAAAGGCAGCAAGCATGACTTGTTGATAGGGCTGGACGCTAGATTCCCCCAATGGATGGAACTATTAAGATTAACACCGATGGCTCTTTGTGGGGGAACCTAGGTGAGGCTGGAATTGGCAAAATTGGCTGAGACAGTTTAGGGAGTATACAGTTTCTTTTCTCAGTTTATAAAGGCCAGCACACGAATAACCTTATGGAAGCCATGGAAATCCTGGAGGTAGTGAAATTTTGCTATAAACATGGGTGGAATAACATTATTTGTGAATCAGATTCGCAAGTAATTGTCAATTTGTTAAATAAGCAAAATTTTGGTAAGGTGGACTGGCATCTGGATGTGGTTGTTCAACAGACTCTTCAATTAAGTACTTCTTTGTTGTCAGTATCCTTTAAACACATACCTTATGAGTGGAATAGTGTTGTAGATTGCCTTGCTAAGTGGGCCTCAGAGAATGGTCCCTTATGGAGCATAACAGACCAACGGATGCTTCCTCTAAGTTTATCTCAGACACTGGCTCAACTTGTTGACCAGGATAAAATGTTGTAACTATTTCTTCGTTTCTCAATAAATTTTTACCCCTATTTTAGTTTTTTTTTTAAAAGGTAACAATTCATTCTAAGCCTATTGCACATTTTCATATGAAGCCTTATATGCTAAGTGTTGTGAATACTAACTATATCATCTCAGATTATGTGCTAAAAATTAGTGATATAGAAAAGGAATCACCTTTGGATGGAGTTCCAGATTTATTTCTTAATGAGTGGGCTTTAACCTTGCATGAGCATGATCCTTATAAGCTGATTGAATAAGAAGGACTTGGTGTGTATTACCGTCATGAGAATGATGCACCAATTCTAGCCATGGTCAAAGAAGATGAGTCTAATGATGGTTTATGGCAATTGTACTTTTATGGACCAAGAAATAAGCATAGACCTAGAGTTGGAATGATGTTCGTTTATCTAACAGAACAAAAGTATTTCTCCTGTATTAAATTTTAATTTGGCTATTCAAACAATGTTGTTGAGTATGAAGCACTAGTTCACAATTTGTAATGGGCTAGGAAGATGAAATTCAATTCTTTGCAAGTGTTTAGAGATAGTGAGCTTGTAGTCCACCAAATAAGAGGTTTGAATGTGTGAAAATTTTTATTTTTTAAATCTTAAATGCATAAAATTTGGTATTTACTTGAGGATTTTTAGGATTTTAACATTCCGGCAATACCAAGAGAGAAGAATAAACATGCTGATAGGTTGGATACTATTGGGGCACAATTTAATATCCCAGCTGATGTAAAAAGTAAAAAACATTTAGTCACATATAAAGGTGGTTGTAAGGCCTTATGTTTTAGATAATCATGAGAATTGGTAGGTGTTCGAAGATGACAATCAAATTGTGAGATTATTATAAGAAGAGGTTGAGTTTTCTTCAAGAAACCAATCAAAACACTTACAACAGTATGGTGATCAAATTCTAAAAATAAAAATGAATAAGCTACTCAAAGGATTGGTCACTCTTGAGAATAGTTTTAGTGGAGATGATGAGCTAAGGAAAGATAAGTCATCTTTTTCAACAAAGGAAGATGACTGCCAATGTAGAGATTGTAGCTGGTAAGATTTTGAAATTGGGTAAGGTACACATTCCTTCCCAAAAAGAAGTTTTTATTGAGTTATGCATAAGTTTTGATGATATATTTACATGGCAGTATAGTGATGTCAAAGGTTTTGATCCAAGTTTAGCTCAACACACCATTGAGTTAGAGGAGGAAACTAAACCAGTGAGACAAAGACAAAGGCCAATCAATCCAAAGTTTTAGCCTTTGATGAGAGCTAAGCTTCACAAGTTTATAGAATCAAATATTATATTTCCAATCAATCACTCAACTTGGGTGGTAAATCTTATTCCAGTAAGAAATAAGAATCGTGAGATTCATTTGTGTGTTGACTTCCATGATTTGAATAGGTCTTCACTTAAAGATCACTATCCAATGCCATCAATGGAACAAATCTTACAACTTGTTGTAGGTTTAGAGAGGTTTTATTTGTTAGATGGATATAGTGGCTACAATTAGATTTTGGTCAAAGAAGAGGACCAATTTAAGATAGCCTTCACAACCAAGTGGGGAACATTTGCATACAAAAAGATGCCATTTGGTTTGTCTAATGCTAGAGAAACCTTTTAAAGAGACATGGATATGGCATTTCAAGGCCTTATTAATAGGTTTGTACTTGTTTATTTGGATGATATAATAATGTTTTCAAAGAATGCATAGGATCACATGGTTCATCTCAAGCAAGTGTTTGAAAGGTGTAGGCAATTTGGGGTATCCTTAAATCCCCAAAAGTGTGTCTTCTTAGTTCATGAAGATAAGCTTCTTGGACATGTTGTTTCAAAGCATGGTTTAAGCATAGATGCTGAGAGGATTTAAGCCATTCTTTCACTCTCCTTACCTAAGCACAAAAAGGCTTTACAAAGTTTCTTTGGGAAAGTCAATTTTACAAGGAGATATATTTCAGATTTTGCCATTTTAGCCAAGCCACTTACAACCATGCTAAGGAAAAATTAGAAATTCACCTAGTCCAAATAAGGAATAAAAGGTTTTGAGGATATTAATAAGTCTATAGCTAGTGTTCCTACACTTCTAAATCTAGATTTTAGGAAAGATTTCATTTTGTACACTTATGCTAACATGAACACCATTTCAAGCATTCTTATGCAATAGAATCATGAGTCCTTGGAGAAACCAATAAATTTATACAGTCAAGGCTTGGAGGAGTATGAAACAAGGTATTATTTTATTGAAAAACATATACTTTTAGTCATAAGATATATTAAGAAGTTTAGGCACTTATTATTTAATAATAAAATACATCTAATGGTTGCCCATCTGAGCATCAAAGAGTTTCTCTTGAACAAAGATATAAATGAGAAGAGAGCCAATTAGATAACTAAAGCAATGGAATATGACATGGAAATTAAGTTCACAAAGCTAGTTAGAGGCAAAGTATTATGTAAGCATATAACTCAAGCCTTGCAAGAGGCTAATGAGCTTGTTTTGGTGTCACCTGATGAAGAGGTTGCATCTGTTCATACCTCACCTTCTATCCAGTTTCATGACTTGGTAAGCTATCTCAAATGTGGTGTTTACCGATCCCATCTAAGTTCTTCAAAGAGAAGATATTTTAGATTGCAATCAATTCCATTTTTACTTGTTGATGGTGTTTTGTTCAAGAAAGATATGAATGGAATGTTGCTAAGATGTGTAGAACTAAACCAAACTCAAAGATTGCTTGAATAATTCCATGATGGACATGGTGGTGGACACTTTTCTACAAGAAATATATCACTTACGATCATGAGAGCTGGGTACTATTGGCCTAGTATATTTGGTGATTACCATGCATGGGTTAGAAAGTGCAAACAATATGCTATGTTTGTAGGAAAAGTCAAGCTTACAGCCTTACCTCTTCAACTAATTACGGTGGATCAACCCTTTATCCAATGGGGATTGGAATTTATTGGCCTCATTAATCCTCCTTCAAGTTCAGGGCATAAATGGATTATCACCACTATAGATTACTTCGCACATCGGATAGAAACAATGGCATTGAAAGAAGTAAATGAAACTAATGTTCTTGACTTCTATGAAGGTTTGCTTACTATGTTTAGAGTTCCTTAAACTATTATTTTTGATAATACAATGGCTTTTGTGGGATCTAGGATTAGCCAATGGCTTGTCCAACATGGAGTTTATATTAGCATATCATCGAACTATTATCCACAAGGCAATGACCTTGTTGAATCCACAAACAAGAACCTTTTGAAGATCATAAGAAGAACTATTGAAGACAATTAGAGGTTATGGCATCTCAAGTTGAAATCAGTTCTATGGGCTAATAGGATTACCTATAAGAGGTTAATATCCAACTCTCCATATAAGCTAGTATATGGTAAGGAAGCAAGGTTACCTATTTCTTTTGAATTTTTAGCTTTAGAACTAATGCATCAGTTAGAGTTATTTGAGAGTGAGCCTATAGAGATTAGGTATGCTAAACTTATGGAGTTGGAAGAGACAATAAATCAGTCTGTGCTAGCCATGAAAATTCATCAAGCACAGGTGAAGAGAACATTTGACAAAGGAGCTTCTTCATGGATTTTCAAGGAAGGAGATTTGGTCCTCAAGTGGGATGAGGATAGAGCTAAACCAGGAAGGCACACCAAGTTTGATTCTCTTTAGAGTGGACCATACACAATTTCTAGCTACAAATCCCACAATGCTTTCCAAGTTGAAAAGTTGGATGGTCAGGAGATTCCAATCCCAGTCAGTGGGATACATCTGAAAAATTTCTATTGAAGAGCAAAGCTTCTTGTAAATAGTTGTTTTTTATTTCTTCCAAGTGTTGTTTATGCATAGTAATTTTGTTTTATTTTGTTTGAATAAGTTCTTGTGTGCACATTTGCTTCTTAGTTAGGTTTTCTTGTTTTCATGTGTTTCCCTTCCTTTTGAAGGATGAAGGTTATTTATAGTTATGGACTAGATTTACCATTATTTTATGAGTTTAATATCAGTTTTATGGTCTGAGTTCTCAAGCATAACAAGCATGCTTCCTAGTTGAGTCACCAAAATGTTGACAATTTTACCCCACAGGAAAGTTTGTTGTAATAAAATAGTTCAAAAAAGGACACATTGAAAATTTTGGGCTTTCACAAGTAGAGGGCAGAAAGGAACAATTTCCTTTGGACTTTTTTTCTAAAGAAATTATCCAAAATCAAAGAAGAGGAATCTATTTTCAAAGTTCAAAGGTCTATTTCACTCTTTGAAAGGGAATTTTGAGATATTACGAAGGGTACCTTCTTTTTGAAAAGGGGAATTTTCAAAAAAGGAAAGGGCCATTCAGAAAAACCCAAAGGGTATGTGCCCTTTGAGAAGGTTCATTGAGAAAGCCTGAAGGGCACTTTTAAAAGAAGAGTCCACTAGGAAATTTTTGAGGGGGACTTAGAAGAAGGTGAAGGGTCCTTTTCACAAAGTTGAGTGCACACACAAAAGTTTCGAGAGAATTCTTGTGGACTTTTTATCCACGGGAAAATGGAAAAATACTTTACAAAAGTCTGAAGGATTTCCTATAGACAATTTATTTGAAGGATTTCCTTGAGAGGGTTTGCCAAGCATGAAGAGGTCCTTTACACAAAATCTTGAATGGTATGTGCCCTTCAAGAATGTCCTTTATAGAAATCCCAAAGGGTATCTGCCCTTCAGGAAGGTTCCAAATAGAAAATTCAATGGACCATTTTGAAAATCCCGAAGGGCACTTTCCCCTTCAGGAAAGTCAATTTCAAAAAATCTAAGGGGTAGTCAAAGATTTTTGAAGGGTTATTTGGAGCAACAAAGGTCCTTTACAAGATTATTGAAGGGTATGTGCCCTTCAGGAAAGTATTTTACAAGAAAGTTGAAGGGTAAGTGTACTATTTTTGGGAGGCTGAATGACATTAAAAAAATCTCAAAGGGTATGTGCCCTTCAGGAAAGTTCAATTTCAAAAAAAAAATTTAGGGACATTTCCTTCAAATTTTTTGTCTGAGGGAATATCTAAGAGGAAAATCCAAAGGAAGGGTTTGAGCAATGAAGGAAAGATAGTTCCCATAGATACTTTGTCTATAGAATTGTTTGAAGGAATTCCTTCAGGAAAGAAAAGCCAAAGACCAAGTCAAGCCCAAAAGAATAAACCCATGGATTTTATACAAAGGGAAGGTTCATGGAAAAGATAAATAAAGATAGTAGATATGCACAGAGATGAATAAACAATAAATTTCATGCATGCACTCTCATTTGTCTCAAGCTTGCAACATTCCAACAGTTCTAGTGTAATTCTAAATTTGATTTTGGCATTGATTTCATGCAAAGAGAGGCCTTTCAAATGTTCCAACACCTTTAGGTGGAGTTCCATATTTGGAGGTGGGCATATATTTCATGCATGTTGGAAGAACTTTCCAAGATGAGCCCACCATCTATTTTTAGTGCCAAAGGATTTTTCATGTAAGACAAAGACAAAAAAGACAAATTTAGAAGGCTTTGTTATCTTGGCATAACAAAAGTTGGACTTGTTTAATGTAAAAGTTGATCTTCCTCTTCTATTTTTAATGCCACCTCTTGGCTAAAGTATTATTTTATATACAAGTTGGCTTTTCATCCTTGATTTCCATCCCTCTTTTGGCAAGATAAAATTATGCCAAAGACTGAGTTGTAACCTTTTTTAGATTAATAGGACTGTTGTTTCAATTTATAGCAAGCTGGCATAGTGTATCTTGTCATTGATTTGCATAGGTGATAAAGTTTTATTCCTTACCAAGTCTCGATTCTTACCTAGTTGCTAGCTGGTCAATTTATCTAGGTCATGCTCTATGTTTAAGTGTCTTTTGGCTAGAATTTTAGTGGATACAAGTGACTGATTAGTGCCTTCAATCAGGTCTATTATTTCATTTCTTTGAAGTTTTTGTTACTAGATCAAACCTGTTCATTAAATACTTATGCATATTGGTCAATTGGAGTTGAAAGTTCAACCTTCTTGTCTAAATCAGTGTTTTAGAATCTCTAATTGAGTGGATCAACTAATTTCTAGGTTTATCACCATCATTAGATAGGATTCTTTTTCAAGTTTCATTTTTTAATTTCCCAAGTAGTTCATAACATAGAGTAACAAGGTCCTAATTGATACACCAAAGGGAACTACCCCTTAGATCTAGAGACTTAATCCACTGATTAGGTCACTCATAACCTAGGATTGTTTCCATGTTTTGGTATATTGTGAAGGCTTAAAACTACCTTCACAAGAGTGCAGGTTTGATTAATAATAGTTCCCTCCCATACATTTTTACCAACATGTTATATTGCTAAAGGAAGAAACTTATTTTTTGTAAAGGATATTTTTTTGCTGCTATCGACACCTAACTCTTCTTCTATGTGAGACCCATATACAAAATTGATATTTTCTTTAAATGTCTTTATTTTCATCTCATGCTTGACCTGGTATGTTACAGTAAACATATGAAAATATCCATGATTTTTACATGTTCTTGATTCTTCATTATTGTCAATATTTTCCCCAATAGTAGTAGAATTATTCATTGTTTTGTCAAAAAAACCAAGAAAATTTTTAGACTTGTATTTTCCCCCTTCTACAATTCATAGAACATCAGACTTTACACCTTTCTATCCATTTGTAATGTCATAAACCTTCAAAAATTTAGAAGCAAGAGAAATCTTCTCTTTACATGGTGAAACAGCTCTTTCTCAAAGATTATCCACCAAATGCTTTGTTGAAACCATGTCATGTCCTATACCACATTCCTTGAGATGAATATTTATAAATCTATGAAAACTTCAAACCATTTTTATGTGATACATGTGATACATGCTTTACACTAGACCTCTCTAGATATGGTAACTCTATAAAGGTTCTAGTGAAACATCGATCCCTTTGAACATCTCCATGTAGATGTGTAGACTCTTGATGCATGCTTTTGTTAATTATTTCAAATTTCACATTATTGTTACTAGAGGATACCTCTATTTTATTCATGGTATTAGAATAATGCATATCCTTCCTAGGTTTCTCCATCATCCCACTTGAAAGTCCAAGTGTTAAATCTACTTCCCTTCCCATCTTACTCTCAACATCTCTTTGACATACCAAACCAATGTAATTTGTAGGCCAGAATGATCTTGAGCACTCTTTCAAGCTATGTGATGGGAAAGCTGATGAACTAGGAGTAGAAGCAGACAATGCAAGGATAGTTCCTCGTTTTTAACCATCTTTTGATCTGGAAAAAGGACTCATCTAGCATAAAGTTTGCCCAAAAATTGATGGGCTTTGTGTGTGATAAATGGATTGTGATTCCTACTACATATGTTGCACTAGGTTACCATTTAGATACCATATCCCCAGACCAAACTCATAAGCTTTTTGTTTAACATTCACTGCAGTACTTACAGATGTAACAAATGGTTATGCAAGATATTTATATTGTAGGTTGAAAGTATGCCTATGTGAGTCTATTTTTGGTGGGATGTAAAATTCCTAAGAGTGAAACCTAGGGGAAAAATTACATAAACTATCTTCAACATGTCTCCATAGTCTAGTTGGATGCAATTCCTTATGAGAGTTTGTAATGACTTTCAAAGAGACACCAAGAAGAGATCTCTCTCTTTGCTCTTGGAAAGGCAGAGTTATAGATAGTGATGGCCATTATGAATTTTTATTATATTCTTGATCAAAGTTAAAATATCTTCTTGAAAATCTTTGGTTTGATAGAATTGGCATGTGCTTCCTAACAGCTCCTTGAGAAATAGCTTCAAACTTTGGGGAGGTTGTAGGAAAGAGGAGTGCCTCCTTAGGATGTCTTAATTGTTTACACTCCTGTAACTCATTCCTAATTATCTCTAGAATGCTCAGTTGTAGGCATACCCCATTCTGCCTACCATTTTCTCTTTCTCCCTTTTCACATCCAGTTTTGAGAGTTAGTTAAACCTCACTTTCAATCTATGTAGTGGATTGATCATTTAATGAACCGGGTTCTATTATATCATCTTTAACTTCTCTTCTTAATGTTTTTTCTTCCTCATTTTTATTGTTCACTTCATCATCCATGTAGTCATCATCATCTTGTTCAAGGTCAAAATTCCACTTTCTATCTTTGTTAGGTTACAAATTGTCATGGTCAGAATGAAATGATGGATTTCATGGAGGTACATGATTAGTTTTCTTCAAATGAGGAACAATAGATGGCATTTTATGTGTATTAAAATCAATCATTGTTTTTATGGTAATGATCATTTGTGCCATTATGTTTACCAATTGTTCTTGGTCTTGGATAAATTTATCCCACCACTTAACATCAATTCCCATTTCTCCTATTGGTTGGCTTACCTCTTTAGTTTAATTTCTTCTTTTGGAATATAAATTATTATTATTTTGCATATGAATTCTATTCCACAAGATGGAAGGATGAGAGCTCTGATATCACTGTAATATTACAAATTGGAATATTTCACATTAATTTGTATTTTCTAGAATTTGTTTTAATATTATTTTATAAAATAATAATATGAATAATAATAAAGTCTAATTAGATTAATTGTCTATTTATGAATATAGGTTTCAAATATTATAAAGTTACACCATAAGGGGTTTCATCTTTGGGTTCGATTACAAGGGTTTCCATCCTTATAATCAATTACAAGATTAATGGATTTCATCCTTAAACTTAGTTTTAAGCATAATGCTTATACATTTTTTATTGTTTTATACAAGAGTTGAATGAATGCTTTTCCCCACCGTAATGAGTGAATATAAATATAGTGTAATCTTACGTCAAAGTTGATGTCCCATTAAAGAGGCATCTCTTCACCAAAATATGTGACAATTGACATTTCCATTGACATTATCATTAACATTTCCATTCACTTATAACAACAATTCTATTTGAAACTTCCATTCACTTTTGATGACAATTTTGTTGGATAACTACTATATTAAATGGCAACACTGCTCCTTGGCAATGATTTGTTCATTTGAAATGGTATCACCTCTACTTGATGGTTGTGACCTTGTCTTATGCTTGGAAAGGGATATTACATAAACCTATGCACACATGTGTGATACAAACCTATAGGAGGGAGGGAGAGAAAGAGAGAGTTCAAACAAGTAATTTTATTTCACTAAACACTTTATCAAAAGAAAGAGGGTAAAATAACTTGGGTAATCTTACATTTGATTTTGAAAATTTTCAAATCATTTAAACACTTATATAATTCATTTTAAATATCACAATGATTCCTAACACAACTACGACTCTTTTCTAATACAAGGATCATAAGAGGCCTACCTCTTTCTTTGTCACTCAACAAGCATATCATAAGCTCTCAAGTTTTCATAACTCCAATAAGATCCTCCCAAGCTTCATGAATATCTCTTTATCCTTCCAACAAGGTCTTCCTCCCACCCAAAATAATGAACCCCAAACAATGACAAAAGAAATTCAATAAAAGAGAGTTTAATTTATTTTCCTGAAAACTCGCTAAATGAATAAAGCTACCCTCATTTCAAGGGTTATATTTATGTTATAAAAGGACCCATACTTTCTTATAATACCCATACTCTTTTATTACACACTTAAGGATTTCTTGAAACCAACATGCCTTACACAATAACTAATTCACTTACATGCCCATAGGGGTTCTTTACACACAATTTAATTCTCTTACACAACTTTCAAAACACTCAATTTAGTGGGTCAAGCATATCAACTAGGATATGACCCTAAGGGTTGTATATTTATTATAAATCCTACTAGATAGGGATCATATCCTTTCTAAAAGGCCTATGACCCTTTCGAATCTATTAAAAAATATATCAATCTTAATAAAATGTAAATATATATATTTAAGGTGTGTAATTTTAATTTAATTAGTTATTCTTAAATTATTAGCAAACATTAATCCATTAACAACAAACAAGGAAAACACAAATTTAAAATTATTCACCATCATGAGATATCACACTTTATGAATGTCGCAAATTATTAGGGAAAGAGGGTTCCTCACGTGGGGTATTATAGAAAAGAGATTATAAATACCATGTGTATAATAGGAAAAATAAAATAGTAAAGTTTAATAATAATAAAATGTCATCACGAGAGAAAGTATATAAAAAAATAATTTATCTTTGTGTGTTTGATTCTAAGCCATGTATGTATAATAATGAGAAGTTTCCCTTAAATGGGAAATATATTTTCAATGTAAGTAGATTAGTAACAAGTTTACCCTAAGGGGGAAATGTATAAACAATGTACGCATAGGATTATCATGCTCATTTTTTAATAAATATATAATTAATATAGAAATAGGGTGAGATATACTCCAATATAAGTAGTGTAGTTTTAAACCATTTTTAACTTAAGAAGACATAAAATAATTGGTATTAAGCTATTGAAATAGAAATGTTGATATGTATTGATCAAATAATGAAATACAGTCAGTATAAAATATGTTATAAAATTTATATAAATGATAAACTTGTTCAAAAATAGTAAAAATCCTAAATATGTACAAACCCCCTAAAACAAAAATAGATCTAGCTGTATAATCTCACTATAACAAGAAATTATGTAAAATTGGCATGTAGACAAAGTTATGTTAAAAATAGTAAATCAAAATTTACTAGGATAAGTCTATGGGAGGTAGACAACTGCATACTGTGGCCATATTTGACTACTATAGATACATCTTCGTTGACTATATTTCTAATTTTTCAATATGGGTTTGTGTGATTTCTTACAAGGGTTTACTACTAAAATTAGTGTTATGTGTTGTCACGTGGAAGACCTGTAAAATAAAAATCCCTAGATCATGTAAATACACTATATGACAAATAGATAACAAAATAGGGAATAAAGATGGTTAGTAAGGATGGATGAGTTGGCCTTAAAAACCCTTTGTAACTGAGCATTGTCTACATAGCCTTTTTATGGCTCAAGATAATGTAGTTATCACTCCTAGAGTGATTGTGTGATCCATGATGATGCAACTAGAGTGACTATAGTTAAAATATTTATTAAATGATTGACAATGAATGCTCTTGATATGAAATAAAATTATTAAAATTTGGCTAATGATTGTGGGACTACCACAAAGTTGATATAGGAAGAAATAATGCTCTTTTCTTAGTGTGATATGTATTTGCTAGATAAATCTAATGGTGTTGAAATGAGTGGAATTGATGTGTCTTTATAGGATAATATTTAGAATAACTTCACTAACAAAATTTACCAAACACACATGAGAGCCTTTATGAAATGTCTCGATTTGAAAAAGTGATAGTTAGAGCATGAGATACAAGGTCGCACTAGGGTATAAGACTACAGTGTGGCCCTATTTGTATAATGTGAAAGTGTCCCAAAAGACCATCTAAGATAGGGGATAGGTGTAATAGGAACCTATGGGATAAATAGGGATGAATGCAACTAAAATAGGAATGTATGTATGATATTTACAGTGCTTACAAGATAGTGAAGGCTCTCTTATAGTTTTTGAGTTAACAAAATGGAAAATATACCAAGGGTAAGGATTCCAAATATAATCATTATCAAGCACTAAATGATTGATTTTAAACAATATTATTAGAAAGTTGAAAATAGCATAGGATGTTATCTTTGCATCTGCCTTTGTATATTTTGGCTTAGCTTTATACATGGTTTGATTTTAAAATTTATTGTGGAAGTTTAACTAGATGCAGGTACATAATTAAACTTTCTCAAAGCAAGAATAGACTTATCTTTCTCTTATTATATGAGAAATTTCTTTAAATGATCTAAATTTATTGAAAATAATTGACTCATGCAAAGGTGCAAACAAGATTTATTTTAAAATGTATTTTAATTTATTATCTTCTAAGGTTTTACTCATTTTGGTAAGCATTGTCTTGTAACAGGATCATACCTCCCTTTTTGAGAGGTTTTTGGTCCCAAAAAATCTTTTAGTGGGGGAGGAGACGTGGAAACAAATATTCCACCTTATCCTTGGAGTACCATATTTCTTTCCTTGGTATCTTCCATTCAGGTCCAACCTACCAAGATTCTTGCATTCTTAAATTAGAAAGCATTATAATAGACCACATAGTCTAATTAGGTGGTTTTTCAATATACCATTTAGTTGTAATATTTTTATCTTTCTTACAAACACTACCAAATCACATAATTTTTAAAATATATTTAAACATTTATCTACCAAGGCCTACCTACTTAGATTTCATCATTAAGGGGGAAGTCGACTTAGCTTTCTGGATAAGTATAAATATGTGGTTAATGGCATATATTGGTAAAGAGCCCAACACCATTATCGCTATAGGATTGTGAAGTGAGGGGGTAAGCCTCAATACCAAAAACCAAGTCTTCATAGTTTATTCTCGTATGTGTTTTGAATTTTTGATATAACACTATCTCCTCCAACTCTCCTTGTGCATCCAAAAACCAAGTCTTCTATAGGAGGTAATAACTATTCTTCTTATTTCTCATATAGCAAGGATGTTTTATACAATTGTAGGTTCTCACAATTGGAAACTGAATACATCGTCATGAATGGGGGTAAATAAAGCTTGAAAACATTCTCACCAATTTTATCCAAGATGGTGAATGGGGCATACCTTAGTGGTTTTAGATTCCTAGCTTGTTTGATATATCAAGCTTGAAAACATTATCACCAATTTTATCCAAGATATTGAATGGGACATACCTTAATGGTTTGATATTCCTAGATTATCCTTCAATCCTTTCCTTGATCTAGTACAAATATACCTTGTCATCAACTTTGAGTGTGTGCTATTTATGGTTATGATCTTGTCTAGCCTTGTATTTAGCTCGAGACTCCTCTAATTGGTCCTTCAATTTGAGATGGATTTTCATAATCCTCTCAATGATGTTTTCTACCCTTGTCACCTCTGAATCTTGCCTTTATACCTTTTCATGTTGTTCCAATGCAACATGAAGAGGATTAGTTGGAAAATAGACAAAATATGTTTCAAATGGTTACTTATTAGTGGATGTGTGTAATTTCTTGTTATATGAGTATTGAATGTATTCCAAAGGATCATCCTAATTTATTGGATACTTGTTTTTATAGCATCTTATTAGTTTCACCAAAGGCTTATTGACAACCTACGTATGTCCATCAGTTTGTTGATGGAAAGTGATACTTTGTTGAAGCTTAGTATCCATTTTTTCTAACAATTTAGTCCAAAAATTTCCCAAGCATCTTGAGTAAAATTTGAAATAATGGTCTTAGGCAATCCAAAATTCACATAAATGTTATAAAAAAATAGGTGCATCCTACCCTTTCACTATTTTATTACATGTATTCAAAACATGCATTTTTATAAACCTATCTACAACAACATATAGATGATCATGTCAATGTTTCAATATACATAATACTCCTACAAAATCCATGGAAATTATTTCTTATAATCTAGTAGGTACATGTAGTGGCATGTACAGTCCTTCTTTCTCAATATTAAGCTTACTTGTATAACATAGTTTACATCTTCTAATGAACTTTGAAAATTCTTATTTGTTGGGTTATTATATGCCAGGCTTTTTGGCTATAATAAAAATTATAACATTCATATATCATTGCTTTCTAATTGTGAGCCTTTGTTTTTTTGGTGATAGTGTCTTATTAATTCATCATTATTTTAATGCATGATTCCAATTAAGCTACTCTATTAGCATGGATTTATTCACCTTCACGATCCATTTCTTTCACCTACTGATTCCATCTTCTTCTCTATATATTTGAATATTGTAAGGTATAAATTCTCCTTATTGATATCTTTTCATTGTCATACAAATCAATAAAAAATTAAAAAATAATGCACATGGATTAATTCACCTTCACGAGCCATTAATTTCACTTGTTGATTCCACCTTCTTCTCTAGATATCTCAGGATCGCAAGGTAGAAATTATCCTTCTTGAGATCTTGTCACTATCATACAAATACTTCAAAAATTAAATAATATCTCAAATATATTATACTTTGATACCAAAATGATCTATTAACTCTGAAGTTTAAACTTTATAGAATTCACAACATCACAATTTTTTATTATGCTTTGATTCTACTCCAAAAATGATAGTTGAAATCATTAAAATGATAGTTGAATTTATTAAAATGACTTGGACTTAATGTTTCTAGATACTAAAATCTGGTATTCAATACTTGGTAATGATAAGTTTGACACATATTTACCATGAATGAATTGAGTGAAAAAGTATAGTCCTAATTTGCCATTCTCTCACACTTACACATTTTTTTATGAGTTGACCATTCTACTCTACTATTACACACATACATGAACCTCACTGCCTATTTAAAATATGTCAAATATCATGCATGCATAGACATATCCATACCTTTACTTCAGTACACCTATAAACATCTCATTTATATAAATTCTAATCATTATTGCCAACCAATATTTACCCAATCTGGTCAGAACCAACCCTCTCCCAACAAATTTTACTTTTTTAAATCAAATCTTTCCTTACAGCTTACCCATTTTATTAGCATGTCTTTGGCATGATAAATTACCTAATTGGCCTCATATATAAATGAATCAAGGTCTCATTCAAAAAGTTAATTGGGGACTTATCTAGTACACATGTATACATTAATAAAATCTACCCTATTATTCCCAAAATGGGAATCTATCACTAAGAGAAGTCATAAGCCAAATTTGAAGCATATTAAATCCAAGTCAAATTAAGTATTGTCAAGTATCAAAGATAGATCATTAGTTGAATACATATAATGAAGGAACATAATTACATAATTACACTATGTGGTATAACTATGTGTGGCTTGATTTCCCTCCTTCGATTATTGAATATTAGGCAATGGTCAATCATCAAATGGAGGTGATTTGGGTTTACTCAACCCATTAATATTTCCTAATGCACACCTAGGATTTCAAGGTGAAGGAGGTTGATTTCTAGAGATTTGCATAATTAGGGTTCCACATCACACATATATAACTTAAAAAGATATGATAAGGTGAATATTATATGGTCATATCCCTTCATTTACACATAGGTCAGTACCAATAGACAATACTACTCAGATCGATGAAATCAACATTGCACAAACAAAATTATAATTCCTAAACCAAATGAATCACATGCTTAATTTAGTCTAATTTCCCATTTTATAATACAATCATAGTCAAATAATCAACCATAAAATATAAGTAATCATTTATTTATTGTGCTTAATATATTTAGCATATGCCACTTATAAAATCATTGTAATCATTTTTAGTATTTTAAATTCACATGTATCCTTGAATATCATATTTATCTATCTAAATTATACATATTTTTTATCATATCAAAGTTAGAAAAAAATTATAGTAAAACATATTGGTGAACTCATACATATATTGAATCGTGTCAAACCCTAAGTCCCCTTAAGAGTTTCTTCCTTATAGGGTTACATTTTTTTTTTATTTAAACTATGAATATTTTCAAATTTGATTTCTAATTTTCCCATTCAAAATATGATGAATATTTCCACCTTTAGGCTTAGTCTTTTACATACTTGCATGATCCCATCTTATGCCATCTAATGAGGCTAGTTCCCTTGTCCCTTTAAGACATAATGCTAGATTAAGTGGGACCCATATCAATCATGATCAAATTTTTTCTACTTCATCTAATATAGATACGATGAATGTTTCTTATTCTTTTGATGATGCAATTATTCATGAATATGTGCAAATATATGATTATGTTGATATACCTCCATTATAACATGATAATAAATATAATTATAATGAACATACTAATCAAGATAAATATGAAGTCATAGATAGAATTGATCCCAATGAAATTAATGGGGTAGATCATGACCATGGTAAAATCTTTTCCAATTTTCATCAAGGATTCCATCAATATCCTAAAGATGTGGGTAGAATCATCTAATTGATCACAACATCCAAGGCTACATACAAGTTAAAATTGTTACACTTTAGGTACAATTACATGGTCCCTTTACTATTATTAACCAATCCTTTTGATCTAGTTCTTTCACTTCAAGTTTTAATACTTCTTCTACTACTACTTTCCCTATGTCTACACCTCTAATGACCTATGTGACATCTACCTAAGTTTTGATAGAAACATAAAGCATCCAATATATTTTCATACATATTCCCAAACAATAAATATTCACCCTTTTGATGATGACTATGGATGTTCCATCAGCAATTGTACCTACTACATGTTCCCTTGAGTATATTATTACAAATCTACATGCCAAGGTGTTTTAGCTAGAACAAGGTGCATCTAAAGCTAGTCATTCCATGGATTTTCATGCCTTCATTCATAAAAACTTATCCCTTGAGATAGAATATTATCCATTACTAACATGTTTTATAGATCATAATCTTCCACTATTAGAAGGTGAAGGTAATTGAGAGAAACACCTTAGAGTATTACATGCATCATGCTCAGATTATGCATACAATGACAGATTATTGACCAATCTATTTTTGTGGATCCTTAAGGACTATGTTTTGTGATGGTTCTATGATCTCCCTTGAAATACAAAAGAGTGTTCAACCCTTTGGTAGACCAAATTTTATCACTTTTTTCCATCAACATTGATGAGAAACTATCCTATGTGAAAATTGTTAAACTCAAGCAAAGATCTAATTAGTTAATCAATGACTATAATTATGCAATAAATTTACATATATATATATATATATATATATATATATATAAAACTTATCCTACTTAATAAATATAATCTTGGAGAAGGTAATCAACTAACATCCATTGTAATACTTTTTATATCGGTAACATGACCAAATTGGATCCACTAAACCTAATTAAGGGAACACTTATCACACAAAATTGAAGGAGAGGGTTACAAATCCTTTAGGCAAATAATAATATGTAATGACCCTAAATAGTTTTGAATACATGAAATAAAGCTAATATAGTGTTATCAAAGCATATAACACAAAGGGGATGGTAAAAAAAAATAATAATAATCAAGGGATCATGGGAGGAAAATAGGGGCCTAGATATCCTAAGGTGGGAGATAAAAATCAAAGAAAACCCTATAGTTATACTAAGTTTAAGTATAAAGGTAATATAAGCAAGGAGTTATACATCCAAAACCTATTATCTTGTGAAATATCTATCTATAAAATGAAATAGAAAAATTTATATATACTTACCTATTAGAGAGTTATCAATGATGTCATGGATGTGTCCAAATGAGTGGATGAAGTGCCTTAACAGCCTAAGTGACAATGATAAAGTGTGTAATATGCTTATCCTAATATGCTTGAAGTAGGCTTAGTTGATATTTAGAGTTTGAATATTTGAAGATGATTAGGAATGAGTTTTAATTATTTAAATGTGAAAAGGGTCCTATCAAAATTAAATAATTATTTGAGTTCACATTTATGCCTTATTACTATGCACTAAATTTTAGGTCATGTGATGAAGTGAAAATAAATAAATGCAAGTGCAAAGTTAGGCTCCCAAGCAATTTGATAGTGTTTTTCCATACTTAACCAAATTTGCTTGTGGTAAGAAAATCTAAGTAAGCATTTTTTATATAGTCATATTTTGCACATGTGGTAGTTTTAGGATAAGTTTATCATATGGGTTTGTTCAGTTTTGTGCTTAGTTGATATGCACTAAATTTTAGATCATGTGATGAAGCGCATCAAAAGATATGCATGTGTAAAGTTGGAATTCCAAGTAGTTTTTGACATAGTTGACTCTGTGGAAAAAAATATGAGTGAGAAGAATTATGGAGTTATATCTCACACATGTATAGGTTTCAAGAATAGTTTGACACCTGGTTAGATTCCTCTATGAATGAAGATCATATGGTGCAAATTTGAGAACATGCATTTGAGTACAGTAAAAGATATATCTATCCAAAGTTGGCCTTCCAAGCATATTGAAATGGTCCCCATTCTTGGTCAATTTTTCATAAGGTAAAGTTAGAGCATCTCTTAAGGAGATTGATAGAGAGTGTTTGCTCCATGATGTCAGGAAGTAGTTAGATGGAAATAAGTACTAGATGTTTAAAATTTAGTAGAGATAAAGACTGAGCTACTTCAGAGGATTAACAGTGAGTGGATGTTTATGATAATCAATATCAATGGTGTGTATTGAGTCAATAAGGTCAAAGTGATAGTTGGTTAGTTATTTAAAGACAAATTAACTTTCGATGACATTGATGGAGAGTGTTTTTTCTAGGATGTCAGGAAGAAGTGAGATGATGTCAAGTGTTTGAAGTTTAATTATAGGTAGAGGTAAAGATAGAGATAATTTTAAGATATAATGGTGAGTGGGTGTTCATAAATATACAAATAAATAGTGTGTATTAAGAGAGATGAGTTCAATGTGTCCAATGTTTAACACATATAAATATTGAACTATGTACATGAGATCGATGGAGCATATTAAGTCAAATAGACAATACAAAGATCTAATGATGAGAGATAAAAGGTAATGATCGATAACTTATAGGAAGACCAATGGTGTGTATTTGGTCAATTTATGTGAGAGCACAAGATGATATCAAGATGATCAATGTTTAACTATGATTGTTGGCATTTGAATATTTGAATTTGCAAAGGGAAAAACTAGTACTCTATAATTTGCCTATAAATTTTGATCCAAGATGAATTTACTAATGGAGTAAAAATAAAAGTTGTAGAGGAATCCAAGGTGCATCTAATGAATCTAGTTAGGAGGTGTGAATATTTATACAATAAAAGATATTTAGCTTCAAAGTTGACTGTGTGTTTGACTATATTTTTCAAGTAACCCAAGAAGGATATTTGTTCTTGTTTTGGTGATGTTCAGATGTTTTATGATGTCTTAGCTATTGAAAAGTATTATGAAATCATTTTGGATGATTTTTATGGTATTTATAGGTTCAAACAATTGATATTATATATGAAAAAATGCTTATAAGTTGACTATGTGTTCATTCATAGTGCTCTTGTGTATAAGGTCTATGTTTGAGTTGATTGAGCATACACAGATGTGAACATAGATGACTGTGATAATTTGAGGAAGTCAAAGGGGTCATGAGGAGTGGACCTATGTATTTGAAAGTGGTATTGTGTTTATATTTTTCTTGATGAAGTGCTAAAGGGGTGAATAGGTCTCCATGAGACTTATAAGGGCTTGTATGGCCTAACTAAAATAAGTTGTTGCTTAAGGGAGACCCATGGATTCTATGTCTAACCTATGAGGATTGTTTTGAGTTGTGTCTTGATGTAAGAGAAGACTTAAGGGTTAAGGCAAGTCTAATGGTTGGCCAAGAAGCTATTTATCATGATGACTCTATATATAATGAAACCAAAGGAGATGGTTTCTAGGCTTGTATGAGTAGAATAAGCATTGAAGCGAAGAAGAGAGGATAAGTAGTGTGCTTGTTGGATGAGTTGATGAGCAAAGAATTTTTTTGAGTATGTATATGAATTTTAGGTCATTTATAATGTCATAATAGTACTCTTGTAGGTTTGAAGATTGAAGATATGCAAAGATGTTTGAGTGTGTTTATGAGGATAGTTTGAGTGAAGAAAGAGAGAGATTATGGCATGTCTATGTGAGAGGATTGTATGGGATAGAGAGGGATTTTGTGAAGGGGTTATAAAATCAAAGTTCCATCATCAGGTGTTAAAGACATTAGTTCTAAGGTGGAGGTGTTCATTTCATAGGAGGGTCTAAAGGACTTGATCTTCCTTAAGGGTAGTTGCTCTTTGTGAAACATGTGTTTTACTAAAGGATTTAGGTAAAAATGAATTGACCAAGGTTTTGGGTTAGAAAAAATTGACCAATAGGTGGTAAAAATGACTTTATCACCTTAGGGGTAGTTGCTCTTTATGGAATAGTTGTTTGACTAAATCCTAGTCAGAAGGACTTGATCAGTCTTTGGTTTATAATACTTTATAGGATAAGTAGTCCAAGTGTTTACAGTCTTGAGAGTGTGTTTTATTCCCTAAGAGGGTTTTGCATGATCTTGTGTTATGTGTGTGATATTTCATTATCTTCATTGTTCATTGCTATAAATATCATGTATGCTTCATAAATGGTTGTATTGAAAGCTTAAGTGATTGGAGGGTTTAGAAATTGAATTAGATAGTTTTTCACCACTGATTCACCCCCCTTTTAATGGATTGTACCTATAAAAATTTGTATCAAAGTGGGTCCTTTGGTAAAGGCTTGAGATCTTGAAGGTGATCCAAGGTACAATTTGGGTAGTCATCAAATTCAAGGAGGTTTTTCTACTAAGCAAGAACCAATGTTCAATAGATCCAATTATGATTTTTGGAGTGAAGGGATGAGGACACACATTATATTTTTAGGTTTTGATGTATGGAAATATATTGTGGATGGTTATGTTGTTTCTACTACTCCATCTATTGATGCAAATAAGAAGTTATTTTAGAATAATTTAAAGGCAATGGATGCCATCACTTGTGGTCTTACATAGACTGATTTCACCAAGGTAATCCATTGTAAATTTGCTAAAGAGATATGGTAAAAAATGTAGATCATTTATGAAGGAGATTCAAAGGTCAAGTTTGCTATGTTTTAGGCTCACAGAAGTCAATTTGAAAGTCTCAAGATGAAAGAAGAAGATTCTATGATGAGATTGTGAACATCATCAGAGGTCTTAGAGAGAACCTTGAAGAGGATACTATAGTTTAAAAGTTAATAAGGTATCTATCCCTCAATTTTGATCTAAAATTATCTACTATAAAATAAATTCATGATCTTACTTAGTTGAAGATGGATCAATTACATGGAACCCTTATTGCCTATGATATGAAAGTAAATGATAATATACCACCAAAGAAGGAAGGAAAATTTAGGATAGAAATGAATCCAAAGAAGAACTTCCAAGGTAAGAAACCCAAGGAGGATGAATTTTCTAATATTTATGAGGATGAACTAATTGATTTGTTTATAAGGAAATTGAAAACATGTTCAAATAAGTATAAGGGTAAACTGCCTTTCAAATGCTTCAATTGTGGAGAGTTGGGACATTTTGATAATAAGTGCCCTCATAACAATAATAAGAATTATGATGAAGAGAATGGTAAAGACCAAGATGAAGACAAGAAAACATACAGGTCTAATAAGAGGAAGAAAGCATTTAGAAGATTTGACAAAAAGAAGTACTTCAAGGACAAGAAAAGTCTTTACACCAAAGAAGATTACATCAGATGAGAGTGAATTCAATGACTCAGAGTATGATCATGAAGATGATGGTCCTACTGAAGATGAGTCCCTCATCATGATTGAGGAATTTAGGTGATCACATCAAATAGAGTCTACTTGGAGTGACTCAGATGATTATAAAGATGAGGTGGGCTATGAAATTGAATTGATGAATGCCCTTGAATAACTAAAGATTGAGAAGAAGATTAACAAGAAAATTAAGTCACAAATCAAGGACTGTGAGGAGAAATTTAGTGTATTTGAGGCAAGAATGAATGAATATGCCAAGGAGCATAAAGATATGGTCAAGCATCTCAGTTATCAATTGGAAATTCTATCTACAAGCATAAAAGCTAAAGAAGATGAGTGTTCAAGGTATGTGATTGAACATAAGTCATGAAAAGCTGAGTTAGAGAAGACATCTAGTAAGGTGAAGTCATTTGTGAGATTTTAAAAGAGCTCAAGTGATCTAAATAATATTTTGAATGATCAAAATCATGCAAGAGATATAATTAGTCTTGGATACAAAGAAGAACCAGAGAATGCAACTCTAGACAAAATTAAGATTATTCTAAACAAGAACAATCATACTTTGAAGATAAATCATCAGACAAGGAATGAAGGTGCTGACATAATGAAGAAAAATTAGATCAGATAACTAAATACCATGAGGTGTGTAAATTTCAATGGTTACTATTATACTTGTAATTAGTTTGGGCATAGAGCTAGAGAATGCAAGAGACTTGTTACAAATGAGTTTTCATGGAAATATGATGGGAATCATCAGTCAAGAGGTGTGAGCAAGGTTGAGTATTTCAGCTATCATGTTGTGGGAAAATTTTCAAAACATTATCCATATAAATTAAGGTAATTTGAGTTCACTTTAAGAATAATGGTTTTCTACAACTATGAACAGAGAGGTCACATTGCTAGATTATGTAAGCAAAGGTATACAAGTTAGAATAAGTTTAATCAGGCTCCTAAAGTGCAAGGAAGAAGGCAAGTTAACTCATGGAAGCCAAAGGTGGTAATTATAAGTCATGATGAAACAACACCAAGTAATCTATTTTCTATGGTGGAGAATACTATAGAAGTTGAAGAGTGCAAAGGTCTCTCATTGTCTACTCATGTTGTGAATGAAGAGATGAAACTCAAAGAGAAGACAAAGGTATTGGTTGAGGCTAGTTTTTAGGTAATTATGGATCTAAGTGAACATCCTATTGTTTCTAAGCAAGTTTCATTCAAATAAAATCAATTTTCAGTGCCTAGTGATGAGGTTCCAAGCTATAAGGAAGATTTTATAGATGAAAAGGTATGTCATGAATCTATTTTACCTCCATGTATTGTCAATTCAATAATAGAGGAGAATATTTTAGTAGATGACCATGTTGCTTCTCTTAAGCCTAAAAATAAGAACTATAAGTATCAGATGACCAAGGAGGAAAAATAATACAAGGAGTTGTGGGAAACTCCTTGTTTCACTTTGTTTTAGAGCATTGTGATGCAAATGATATCTCTATCTATGCTTGTTAAGATACTCCTTTAAAGGGAGAATAAAGTGTTTTTATGGTGTTCTTCAGATGGTCATAAAAGGCTAGAGATGAGTTTTTTTAGTTAGAGCAAGTATGTCTAGGCGAAAGATATGTTGTGGTGATGTCAGAGTGATGTCATAGCTAATATGGCCAATCTATAGGGTCCATTGAAGGTTTTCAAGTTTAAAAAGAGGGTTTGTGATTTTTCAAGATGATATTTTTGTATATAAATGTCTATTGACCTTATTATAGCATGTTTCATGTGGTTTTATGGTCTGAAGTTATGTTAAAGTCAAATTGGAGACTTTTGAGTACTCTCAATTTTCTCAATTTTTGCTTAAGGACAAGCATGCCTCAAATGGGTTATAGGATGTATAGGTTCTTAATGGTGTAGAAGCTCAAATATTGGTCTAGGAGTGTGTGTTGGTTGTCTCCAGGTGTGCAAAAAATTTCAAGAGTGTGTGTTGACTGGAAGGTGATATGTTGACCTTGTTTGTTTTGATATTTTAGGGTTTTGGGATTTGATATAAAAGTGGTTTACCTTGTGAATTAAGGTTTGAAGATTTTTAATAGGTTTAATGGGCCAAATGGGTTTTCAAATAAAGCTTCACAGAGATCTGAAAGTTTATGTCTTTCAAATTATTCATGTTTTTGTCAAGATGGAGGCCTAATTGGCTAGTAGGTTTGTGAAGGAAGTATGCTTTAGAGGATGAACTATGTGATTAATTTTTTTTTAATTGAGGGGTAATATGAAATTGATCCATATATGAATTTTTAAGTTTTTAAGATACATATACTAAAAGTTATGGGCTCTACAAGTTCCATGTAGAGTTACAAGGAGTCTAGATAGGTCTAGTGAGAAGAAGAGTGATTTTTGTTCAATTTATACAAAAGATCAAGACATGAGTATTTAAAGGTGATTTATTAGGTTATTTTAGTGCATGTATCTTATTTGGTTAGTGTCATGAAGTTCTGTTGGTGGTCCTTGAAGTGGTTTGAAAAGAGAAAGCTAGTAAGCATGTGTGGTGGTTCTTCATAGTGTGTGGAGATCTGAAGATGATCAAGAGATGAAATGGCTCAGAGATATTTGGGGTCCCTATAAGATGTTTATTGGTGATTTATATTATATTTTAGTGTTTTATGTGTTCTATCTTCATTGGTTGTAGTGTTTGGTTGAAGAAAAGTGTTGGCTTGTAGCAAGAGGAAGTTGTCAAGGCAAGAAGAGGTAGGCTCACGGTAAGGAGGAGTTTTTAATATATTTATAAGATGGTCTTATCCTATTGGTATTATTTCTAGGTCATCAATATTAGTTAGTTCCCACTTTGTCATTATGTTAAATGGGGTGAAAGTTATTATTGTGAGAGTGCTTGAAGAGAGAGAAGGAAGATGAGTTGTATATTATTTTATGATGAGTGTTAACATAAATGACAAAGGGGGATATTGTTGAAGAGTTATAAATGATGTCATGGTGATGTCATGGAGGTGTCCATATGAGTGGATGAAGTGCCTTGATAGCCTAAGTGATAATGACAAAGTGGGAAATATGCTTATCCTAGTATGCTTGAAGTAGGCTTGGTTGAACTTCAAAGTTTGACTATTTAGAGATGATTAGGGATGAGTTTGAAGTATTGAGAATGTACAAGGGGTCATATAAAAATTCAAGAATTATTTGAGTGCTTGTGTGCATGAGTGGATTTCATTTGGTTGATCATTATTTTCATCTAGACATTTTGGGTCTAGTGGCATAAAATCTAAGTAGGTAACTTGATGACATCACCATTACCTTATGTGGATGAGTTAGGGGAGTTGGTCATATGGTTGTGATCAAATTTGTGCATTATTTTTATGTGATAAATTTCAAGTCATGTAATAAATCATGATAAAATATATGCAATTATAAGTGCAAATTTTGGATCCTAGGAAGTTTGATAGTGTTTTCCCATAGCCAAATTTACTTGTGGCAAAAAAATATAAGTAGGAATTTTGATGTAGTCATATCACACATGTGGTAGTTTTAAGAGAATTTTATCATATGTGTTTATTTTTTTTGTTCCTAGTTGATGTGTGCTAAATTTTAGGTCATACGATGAAGTGCATCAAAATATATGCATGTACAAAGTAGGCCTTTCAGGCAATTCTTGACATAGTTGGCTCTGTGGTAAAAAAATCTAAGTAAGAATATTAATGTAGTTATATATCACACACATGAAGGTTTTAGGAATAGTTTTCAACATGGTTGGATTAATCTATGAATGAAGATTATATGGTGTAAATTTGAGAACATGTATTTGAGTGCAGTGAAAGATATATCTATCCAAAGTTGTCCTTATAATCATATTAAAATGGTCCCCATACTTAGTCAATTTTTCACAAGGTAAAGTTCAAGAATCTCTCAAGGAGATTGATAGAGTGCATTTCCTCTAAGATGTCAGGAAGCAACAAGATGGCAAGAAGTACTCAATGTTTAAGATTGAGCAGAGACAAAGACCAAGCTACTTTAGAAGATCAACAGTGAGTAGATGTTTATATTGATCAAAATAAATGGTGTGTATAGAGTCAATGAGGTCAAAGTGATAGTTTGTTAACAAGTTAAATATCAAGCAAATTTTGAAGATATTGATAGAGTGTATTTTTTCTAGGATGTTAGGAAGAAGTGAGATGATACCAATTGTTCAAAGTTTAACGTTAGGTAGAGGTAAAGACCAAAATAATTTTAAGATATGATAGTGAGTGGGTGTTCATAAAAATATAGATCAATGGTACATATTCAGTGTGATGAGTTCAAAGTGTCCAATGTATAACATAGATAAAGATCGAGCTACGTACATGAGATCAACGAAGTGTATTAAGTCAAATAGTCAATATGAAGATTCAATGATAAGTAATGAAAGGTAAAGACCAAGAAAATTACAAAAAGATCAATGGTGCATATTTTTTCAAGATATTCAAGAGCATGAGATGACAACAAGATGATCGATGTTTAATTGTGACTATTGGAATTTGAATATTTAAATTTGCAAAGGGAAAACTAGTGCTTTATAATTTGCCTATAAATTTTGATCCAAGATGAATTTATTGATGCAGTAAAAATAAAAGTTGTAGAGAACTCCAAGGCACATCTAGTGAATCTAGTTAAGAGGTTTTAATGTTTGTACAATAAAATATATTAAGATCCAAAGTTGACTATGTGTTTGACTATGTTTTGCAAGTAACCTAAGAAGGACAATCGTTCTTATTTTGATGATGTTTAGCTATTTTATGATGTCTTTGTTATTGGAAAGTATTGTGGACTCCTTAAAGATGATTTTTATGGTCTTTAGAGGTTTGACCAATTGATATTATACATGAAAAAAGGCTTAAAAGTTTATTGTGTGTTCATTCATAGTGTTCTTGTGTACAAGGTCTATGTTTGATGTAGACACCTAAAAAGTGTCTAACCCTTGGTCTTCCTCTCCCCCCTTGGTCCCTTGCCACTTCGAACACCCCTATCCTAACCCTTGGCCTCCATTTGATTAAAATAACCTAAGTATTTTAATCAAGTGGCCCCCTTTCCACCCTACCCTTGCCACCTTGGATCCTCCCTTGAATCCCTCCACCTTCCCCCTAGCATTTATTAGGCCAAATCTCTTCTTTATCTTCCCCCCACGCCCATTTTGGCATCCTCGTGACCGTTCTTCCCACACCCCCTCGCTCGGCGGCGTGCAAGAATGCGCAGAGGCTATTTTTAGCCTCTATCCCCATTCTGCGACCGCCGACGTCGGCGACCCTTCGGCCGACGTCGGCGAAACTGCCGGCGTCGGCATCCTTCATTACCCCTTTCTGCATCCGTTGCAGCCCCCTGGACCCTTGAGCTCAAAAACAGAGTTCTCTTGGCGCTGTAGCTTTCGTCTCTCCTTTGTCTTGACCTCGTGCAACAGCAGCAACAGGTGAAAAGGCTCTGGATCAGGTATTCTCTTCTTGCAACAAGTCTTCCGTGGCTCCAACAACAGCACCTCCTTTCTTCAGTCAGCAAAAAGGTAAGCAAAGTCTGGTTTTTTTCATTTCATTTATTTAGTTTTCAGTAATCTATCCTATCTATTGTCCTCTGCTCCCTCTGTTCTTCCCCCTGAGAGGCTGCAAAGCCTTCTCAGGTCCTGTCCTCTGTGTCTCTTCCTCTTCCCCATCCCCCTGTCAACAAAGACCTTGTATAAGGCACCCGACTAGAGCTAGACCACTCCCCAGTCCATCTAAATTTGTCCCTAAACTCTGTCTCGCCTCCGTTCACGAACTAGACCCGTCCACAGTCCAGAAATCAACTCAGACCCGACTACAGGCCATAACCCCGACCGACGCTGGTCACTAACCAAACCGACGTCGGCAGGATAGCCGACGCTGACAGATCAGATAACCGACGCCGACAACATTTCCGACCTCGGTGACTGTCTTCAGCCCAACAGCTCTTTCAGGTGTCATTCCTCCACAGCCAAAGAGGAGTGCCCACAAACGTCTGGATTTACGGTGCGTAGTCTTTAGTCCAGGTACTTCCCATGCCTCGTCCATTACTTTTTTAGTTTCTTCTTTCTCTTAGATCTAAAAGCGAATTTTGAGTGGAAACATTCTGGCACGCCCGGTGGGACCCTAGGTTCCTCCTGGGTTCCTTTTCCTTTTCATTCATTTAGGTGCATTTAGGCTCCTTCTCTCTTGTCTCTTTCTTCTATTCCGAATGACACTATAAGCAGGACTAAAACGAATCCTTCTTTTCTTTCTTGCACATTCTAGACTAGTCTAAACATCATACTCTTGACCCTTTCTCAAAACTTGTCTTCATAACAAACATCACATTTTGACTTGGGCATTAAAATGTATTGCACTTTCATTTTTGCTTGTGCTTGCATTAGTCCACATCTAGTAACTTAAACGCATATTGAATGAATCGTAGACACTTGATGTTACACTACCGGACCACATGCACTAAAACAAACATAAAACTTACTTGAGACAAGGCCCGACTAGGATTTCATCCCCCAGCGGATACCTTACCCGTCCCGGTGACCCTACTTGGATTTCATCACCAAGGGGGAAGCCCACTCCGTTCTCTGGCGGAGTCTAAACTCTAGGCGAGGTATATCTTGGCTAAGCGAAACCAGCTAACCACTGGAATCGTGAAGTGAGGGGAGCTTGCTCCTTAGCACCAGGCCACGTACCAGACCCTAACACAGATCTTTGAGCACCTAAAACAACACCCGAAACCATCTTTAGACTGCCTTCTTCTAGGACCCATTTTTCAGCCAATCTCCCCAAACATCCATCTAAGGCATAAGCCACAATTTCTAAGGTTAATTCCTAGGATTCATCGCTTAGGCTTGTCTGTCTTTCTCTATTTTCCTCTTCTCATCTGTTTGTTTGAGTGAGTGAGGTCGCTTTCTTCATTGTTTTCCAAGAACCTTTTGGTTCTCTGGAAAACACAGTTACCGACATCGGTTCTGCCACCGACGTTGGCTTCCCCTGTCACTAGCATCGATTCTAATACCGACGTTGGCTTCATCTGTTACCGGCATCGGTTATCTGACCGACGTCGGTCTCTGTCACTGTCCTTTCTCTTCAAAACTAGTCGCCTGAAACCTGTCCTTTCTCTGCCAAAGACTCCATCCTAGTTTTCTGGAACTGAGCAACATAGTTCTTGAGACCTGAACCTTCTTTGCCTTGCATGGTTTTGACTCGCAGCTAAGCCAAAGCTCTTGTCAACCACGCTAGCCGTCAACCACTTCCGTCCACCCCGTCCGTGACCAAGCCTACAATGGAGTTCAACTCGGAGACCGAAAGAACTCCCATTCGTCCAACCCCGCCGCAGACTCCCATTGTCCAAGAAGGGGACCAAGACTTCGAGCGATTCTTGGACCTCAACGTCAAGGCCTTGCAACATTATCTCGTGCATAGCCGAACGCGAGACTCCTTGGGCAATCCAATCTATGGAATGCCAACCTCCCTTGTCGTGACTACGGCTGTATCGACAACATCCATAGTTCAACCTTCAGACACCCAAGCCATCGCTTTGACCACCGACCAGACTTTGACCAATCCTCCAGGTGTGGCCTCTCCCTCTATCATTGGGCCCACTTCCACCGGGGTTCTGGCCCCCTGTCAACTTTAGCCCTCTCAACCGCTATCCACTCCTTTTCAAAACCTTATCATCTCTATTCTGCCTACCCTGGCCCCTATCAACACCAGGGTGGCTTCTTACCCCTTGGCCCCCGTTACCACAGTTCAACCTCTCGTGGCAACATCGGGCCTAGCTATGTCTTCCACCCAACCACCTTTAGCCCCCACCTCTGCCCCTGTGATTAGTCATCCGTACATTGTACAACTGACTATGTCGCACACCTCCCCTAGCCTCTTCCAAGCGCCCTATAACTTAGGGGGCGCGCCACCCGTCAATCCGTTGGTAGACATCATTAAAATGCTAATGGACAAGATGACCAGTCTTGAGACCTCTGTTTCCGGCTCGCGCAACACTCTTTCATACGAGCAGATCTGTAACGAGCCCATTCATCCTTCTGTCCCAATCAGACCATATCCTAGCCAGTGGGAGCTTCCGAAGTTTTCTCGCTTTCAAAACAAGGAAGACCCACAAAAACACTTGCGGGCATTCAGACATGCCTGCTACCTTATTGGCCATGACGATGCGTTACTCTTACGCACGTTTCCTATGTCTCTCTCAGGTGCTGCACTTGACTGGTACAGCTCCCTTCCTAGCCATTCTCTCTTCTCATTCACACAATTGGCTCAGCTCTTCCTCGATCACTTTTCCATCAACATAACCAAGAAGGTCTCAATCATAGACCTTTATTCTATCTGGCAATTCGAAGACGAGTCCATAGCCGACTTCGTAGCTCGATGGAGAGGCCTTATCAACCAACTCTCCTTCTCTTTACCCCAGGCTGAGCTTATCGAACTCTTCTCCCAAGCTTGCACCAGACATATCTCTTCCACCCTAAGGGTTCAAACCTTCCGCACTTTTGATGAAGCCTTCACGATGGCTCGCAAACTTGAGTTGCGTGCCATCGAGGAGAATAAAGTCAAGTTGCGGAACAAGAATCCCAGCTCTAAGACCAATGACTCTTCTTCTGCCAAGCCATCATCATCCAATTCTAAATCTAAGGCTTCAGCTAATGCCGTAGTTGTCAGACCTTCACCCTCTTCGACCAATCAGCCTGAGCCATCTACATCTCAGAGCGCTACTCGCCAGTTCCAGCAAAGATACGTGCAGCGGCGATATACTCCTCTCGGAGAATCATATGCGTCTGTGCTAGACAAGCTTGTTAAACAGGGGGTCCTCAATCTCCCTCAAGCCCGACCTCCTCCAAAATTCGATCCCTCTCATGCCATCCTCGCGTGGTATAGGGAGCATGACTTCTGCAGCTTCCACCGTGTTAAGGGCCATGACACGGAAAACTGCAAGACCTTTAAGAACATAATCTAAGACATGCTTGAAAAGGGGGACCTCATCTTAGACAATCCAAATGCACCCCCTAATCAGGCCATTGACATCTTCAAACAACCTTTCCCCAATCATCCGCCAACTCAGAACAACGTCCAGACCTTAATTGATGACAATCATGACCACAACGTTCGAACAGTCAATACGGTCTCTCCCTTTGTCCCCAATCAACCTCAAGAGGTTAGTCCATCAATCAGTCCGTCACATGTGGACGAACCTCTCTCCCCGGCTAGTTCTCCACTGACCTCTCTCATCTTGGAGGACACCTCGGCTTTACCTGCACCACCAGTCTCGCCATCCTCCGTTCTACTGCCTATGGAGGACCCGACCCTTCCTACTCCTCAACCGCAAGTGGAGGGCACCGTCATCCCTGCCCTTTACCCGCTCGGGGAGCCTCGCTTTTCAGATTCTTCTCCACCCAGGGGAGAACCTGTCGCCCCTTCGTCTTCATCTAAATTTGTCATGACTTCACCACACCAGGCGTCTAAGACCACTACACCCATCTCGTCTTCAACCTCGCAACCATCAACATCTTCTTCTCAGCCATTTTCCCGGTTAGTGGAGAAAATCGCGCTTCTCCCTCCAAGGAAAGTGACGCCTCAGGTGTTGTGGGAGCGTCTTAAAGCCCTTCAACATACCCGTGCCCTCTCATCACATGCCGCTAATCCTCCTAAGGCAAAATCTCGTCAGGCTCTTGACAAAGACCAGACTCTCAAACCTCAACCAAACCCATCCAAACCGAAACCTGCATCTACCTCGTCTAAACCCATAAAATCATTTGGCGTTCATCTTGTCTCCGCCCTCACTCACCCACAAGTGAAGGTGGACCTAGGCCAGACCTCGACCAGCAGTACTCTTCCAACCAAGTCAAAAAGGGCTGCCAGACCACAGAAACGAACGCCTCCTTCTCCGTCACCATTGCCATCAATTTTGGGCCCTCATCCTTCGACCTTGGCTAGCATCCTTCCCACTCCGGCCTTCAAACAAAACTTGTTGCCTCCTCTGCTTCCTCTGCCTATCTCTAGTCGGCCCTCTCCTAAAAAGGCATTCTCAATCACCAGGCCAGAGCCATCTCCATCTGTCACCGCACCATCAACCCATAAGGTGGTACGGAAACCTCTTCTAACCTCACCTAAGCAAAAGTCACCAACCTCACGCATATCAAATAACACGGACCCTCTATTGGGCTCATACTCGTTGATATTGCACTGACTTCTCCAGACTTCTGACATAACCCTTCCGCCCATCAAGCCTTTCCAACCTCTCGGGTCCAAGCCCTCCTGGTTCGACGATACGAAAATTTGTTTATATCATCGTACACCAGGACATGACACCGAGACTTGCTGTGCCCTCAAGGCCGTCATCCACTGCCATATGGAGAAAGACACTCTTCTCCTTGAGGACACTCTCGACCAGACCCTGACTCCTTCCTCTTCAAACACATCAACATCTCACCAGCAAGGCATGACCCCTTCCTCACCCCCTATTTTTGAAATCAATACCGTCCGTATAACCACTAGGTCGCAACAGGATAAGGCAAAAGCAAAAGCTGCCATTCCTTGGACCTATCCCTTCGTCAAGCCACCTCTTGCGCCCAAGCCTAAAATTTCTATCCTCGGCGCGTCCCAACCTTCTTCGTCTTCCTCTTCTGGGCCAATTCACGACTCCATGCTGAAGCAGCTTCATCAGACACCTGTGAAGATGTCTCTTTATGACCTTATCCAAACCTCACCTCAGCACCGTCAAGCCCTTATCCAAGCCTTGCAAGCAGCGGAGGTCCAACCCGAGGACCCCCAACCACTCGCTGCCCTCGTCCATTCTTTATCTCCTGTCAACTCCATCACATTCAGCGATTCTGAGATTCCCACATCCAACACGGAAGATCAGGACGCCGCCCTCTTCATCACTGCCTATGTCGATTGGACACGCATCAAACATGTTATGATCGACAGCGGCGCTAGCATCAACATAATCTCTACTCACGCCTTTGATCAGCTGTCTCTTCCCAAGAATTGCGTCTCCAAAACTGACGCGATCTTACGCTCTTTCAATGACACCACCGCCATGACCATTGGCACAGTCATCCTTCACATCCACGTTGGCCCATGCACAGTCCTGGAGCTCTTCTATATCATCGAAGGAGAGTTTCAATACAACCTTCTACTAGGCCGACCTTGGATCTGTGCCATGGCTTGTATTCCTTCCACCCTGCACCGTTGTGTAAAGTTTGAGCATGACGGGCAAGTCCATACCATTCCCGCTGACCCTTCACCCTTCAAGACTTGCAACACCACCTACCGTCCCAACGATGTCCTCATTCCCATCAAACCGTCAACTCCGACACCGCCTCCATCTGCGGAAGCTTCGACCAGTTCGCAATCGGTGGTTGCCCTCACCCCTCCTCTTCAAGCGCCGACCAAAGACCCCATAGAAGACATCTTCCAACGATTATCACTTGGGGAATATCGCTTGTTGACCCTCGACATGTTCCAAACTCCGCAAGAGTATGGACGCCTTCACCTCAGTCCCAATTACGACCATCGGATCGGGACGGTCGTACCTTATGGTCCTCCTCACTTCCAAACCAACTTTGTCTATGGGGGGCTTAATCAAGCTCCTACCAATGGCAA
Organism: Torreya grandis; assembly: GCA_037957365.1. Classification (NCBI taxonomy): domain Eukaryota; kingdom Viridiplantae; phylum Streptophyta; class Pinopsida; order Cupressales; family Taxaceae; genus Torreya; species Torreya grandis. The sequence goes on along the minus strand of JARHVA010000074.1, from coordinate 1,843,808 downwards.
TTCCCTCTCTTCACCCCAACCTTTCACATCTGATTTCTCGTTTCTTGGCAACCCCGCCTTTGCACACACTTACCTTCACAGGTGTGCATGGAAGGGTTTTGGTTTTGGACGTTATGAGTAGGGCTCCCATCAGCCCATCGAGCCGCTCAATGATCACGATGCCAAGAAATGGTATGGCCTGGGATATCATGACCCCACTCAGGCTCCTTCCGACCTCTGTCCCGAGCCAACCATCGACCAATCTCCTCCAGACTCGCCCATTTCTCCTTCGTCACCTACGGAGTCGGTGGTTTCCATCCCTCCTAGTTTTTTTTTTCCATAAACACCATCTGCCTAGAACCCCTGACTTATCAGCTCAATGGGGTGTCCAGGTCTCTCCCTCTCATTTTTCCTAGCATGGTAGAAGATGAGTCGGCAACCATTCACACTGTCCACTGCGTTGACGATGACGCCATCCTTTCCTACATGGGTGCCGACGACTCTTTCATCCAGTGTTTCCTCCCTTCTGAGACCCAGGTTATGTTAAATGAATCCACCATTGACATCAACCTCCCTTCTTCTTCCGATGTTCCTCACATCTTAAAGATTGGCCAATCTTTAGACGCTCAGGAGCAGCTTGACTATGCCCAGTTCCTTTCCAACCATAGCAAGGCCTTTGCCTGGACTTACAGCGACATGCCTGGCATCGACCCCACCATTGCTACCCATAACATTATCACCAAGCCAGAGGCTAAGCCTGTTAGGCAGAAGCTTCGAAAGATGCATCCTCGCGTTGCACTCCTTGTCAAAGAGGAGCTTCAACGCCTTCTTTCTGTCTCCTTCATCCAACCCATCGATTATCCACAGTGGGTCTCTAACATCGTCCCAGTTACTAAAGCAACTGGGGGGATTCGGATCTGCACGGACTATCGCGACCTTAACCTAGCCTGTCCCAAAGATGACTTTCCTCTTCCTAACATTGACCAGCTTGTTGATCTCACGGCCGGCCACGAGATGCTATCTCTCATGGACGGGTTTTTAGGATACAATCAAATCCTGATCGCACCAGAAGACCAGCACAAGACTACCTTTATCACTCCATGGGGGACTTTCTGCTATCGAGTCATGCCTTTCGGCTTGAAAAATGCTGGTGCCACCTATCAGCGTGCCATGACCTACATTTTCCACGATCTCCTCCACAAAATCATGGAGGACTATGTGGATGACCTTCTCAGCAAGTCCAAACTCCGTCGCGACCACTTGACCATTCTCACAATCATCTTCTCTCACCTTCTTCAATACAATGTCCGCCTCAACCCCAAGAAGTGTGTCTTTGGGGTCCTCTCAGGCAAACTTCTCGGCTTCATCGTTTCCTTCCGTGGTATCGAGATAGATCCCGCCAAGATCTGTGCTATCCTCGAAATGCCACCCCTGACCAATCTCAAGCAGCTTCGCAGTCTACAAGGGAAGCTCCAGTCCATTCACCGTTTCATCTCGCAACTTTCAGACCGCTGCCAACCTTTCCATCACCTCCTTAAGAAAGACGTCTCCTTTAAATGGGATAAGGACTGTCAAGAGGCTTTTGAGGCCCTCAAAAGCTATCTGGTCTCCCCACCAGTCCTCATTCCACCTAAGGATGACCAACCCTTCTACCTTTATATCTCTGCTACCAACCATTCGTTAGGTGCCATGATCGCGCACCGTGACGAGCATCATCATGAGCAAGTTGTTTACTACATCAGCCGAACACTGGTCGACTATGAAACTCGGTATACTCATACCGAGAAACTCTATTTGGCGTTAGTCTTTTCCGCCACCAAGCTCCGCCACTATCTTCTCAACCACAAAACCTTTGTCGTCACTCACACCGACCCTCTCAAGTACATGCACTCCAAGCCATATCAGAATCAACGTATGGCTCGGTGGCTCATGCTGCTTGCTGAGTTTGACTTCGAATTCATCCAGCAGAAATCTATCAAGGGGCAAACCATCGCTGACCAACTGGCAGATGCCCCTCTTCCTGACAACCAACCTTCCCACTGCGAGTTTCCTGACGAGTCTATCGCTACCCTTTCCACTGATGACACCGTCTACCAAATGACCATGTTCTTTGACAGCTCCAAATGTCAACTCGGCGGGGGTGCGGGGGTCATCCTCATCCCACTCGAAGGGGAGCCCATGCCTCTATCTTTCAAGCTTGACTTTGATTGTACCAATAATATGGCCGAATACGAGGCCTTAATTTTGGGACTTCAGACTGCTCTTTCTCTCCACATCAAGTCTATCAACATCTTTGGCGACTCACAGCTCATCGTTAATCAAGTTAACGGTTCATATCTCTGTAAAAATGAAGTTTTACAGAGGTATAAGAATCGTGTTGACCTTCTTTTAGCATCTTTCGACCATCACCTCTTGCAGACTATTCCACGCTCTACGAACAAGTTTGCCGACACCATGGCTTCTCTTGCTTCGCATATCCCGTCTTCATCATCATCATCTCGCCTTTTTGTCACAGTGCATCGTGTACCCTTGCCTTCATACATCTCTCCTCACATCGACCATATCAACACTGTCAATTCTAGCCCACAAGATGACTGGTATAAGCAACTCGTGGACTACTTGTCTCTTTCTGTCACTCCTCCCAACCTCTCTAGCAATGCGCGGCGAGCTTTCATCAAGCGCACAGCTCGCTATACCATGCTAGGGGGTCTTCTCTATAAATGAGGCTTCGACGGCCTCCTTCTTCACTGTCTAACCTCCACTGAAGCTCCTCAAGCCATAAAGCAAATCCACGACGGGATTTGTGGTGGACACTTCAGTGGGCACTCGGTTGCCAAGCGCATCCTTCGCTTGGGTTATTATTGGCCCACCCTTCATCAAGACTGTAGCGACTATGTTCGACGTTGCATTAAGTGTCAACAGCACTCTAACCTGCTTCATCTCCCCAGCCACGCCTTGCAAGTCGCTCAGGATTTTTGGCCTTTCTCTCAGTGGGGCTTGGATCTCATCGGTGAAATCAACCCTCACTCATCTCTTCGTCATCAGTCCATCATCACTGCCACTGAGTATTTCACCAAGTGGGTGGAAGCCATTCCTCTTGTCTCCACAAAAGCCGACAAAATTGCCGACTTCATCAATAGCCACATCATCTGTCGTTTCGGTGTCCCTCATAAAATCATTACCGACAACGGCAAGTCCTTCAAAAACAAGACTGTCCAAAAACTATGCGACTCATTTGGCATCAAACTCAGCTTTTCTTCGCCTTACTACCCACAAGCAAATGGGCAGGCAGAGGCTTCCAACAAAATTCTCACTAAAATTCTCATGAAGGTGGTCGACGATACAGGTAGGGATTGGCACATTCATATTCCCTTCACTTTGTGGGCCTACCGCGCTAGCATCTGAACCTCTACGGGTGCTACTCCCTTCTCTCTCGTGTACGGAACAGAGGCTGTCTTACCTCTCAAAGTATAGATCCCGTCTCTCCGCATCTCCCTACATGACATTCTCTCCAACGACGACTTTTGTCAAGATCGCCTAGCTCAACTTGAGTTACTCGACGAGCACCGTCTTGCTGCCCTTAATCATCTCCATGTCTACCAAAGTCGCATAAAGCGGGCCTACGACAAAAATCTGTGAGAACGAGATTTCAACATCAGAGACCTCGTCCTCAAAGAGAATCAGCACGTGACCAATATGGAGCGAAGTAAATGAGGCAAGTTCGCCCCCAATTGGCTTGGACCTTTTATCATCACGCACAAGTATGGGTCAGGGACTTATCGTCTGTCTTCCCTCGACGGACGGCCAGAACCTGAGCCTCTTAATGTGTTGCATCTTCGACCATTCTTCTGCTAGTCGAGTACTCGTCTACTTGACACGTAACTTGAGCTCGTCCCTTGAGCAATCCTCGTCCTCTTAATCCTCATCCCTTTCAACCCTATTCCCCTTTAACAAGTCTTCTACGACCCTTTTTATGATGCATGGATGCTTTGTCCTGATAAAAGGGGCGTCCTTGAACTTCTACAGCCTTGTCCATGACTCTAAATCAAAAAATATATATCAAGATGTCAAAACATATCCATGGTCACAAAATCAAGTCACAATCAAAAAGATAGACTGCTCCCTCGAAGGACAGCTGCACTATCATTGCTGTATTACTAGACTGATCCCTCGAAGGACAACTAGGCCAACTTATCAAACATTATTAAGCAAAAATATAGACCACTCCCTCGAAGGATGGCTATGACTAATCTTGCTACAAACAGCAACCTTTCTTAGAAGCTTCCCGCATTGATCAGCTTCACAACATGACCACTACATCAAAAGACATCTCTGTAGGCTTCCCGCATCGATCAGCCTGCCCAAAAAAAAAAAAAAATAAATAAATAAATAAAAAAAAAACAAGTCACGGACTTGGCTTGTAGTTGTCTCAGGGTCTCCTATAAAAGGGGCAAGATCATTCCTGCTCTTAAACTGGGTTACCCTATCCTCTTCTTCTCACCTGCTCAAGGGACTTCGAGCTCACTTTAATGTCAAAGTGATTCGATTACCGTTCTAACTCAACACTGGTCAACGACGTAATGCATGAACGGGGCTTTTGTTCTAATAAAACCCCTATCTATGCTTCCTTTCTGGTCCTTGTCAATGAAAGAGCGATTTGCCTTTCATCTTTTCTCTTCGCTTTAGTCACATTTAACTGCATCAATTGTCGACTCATCTCAAACCCAGCCATTTTCATCATTTTCAGCTGACATCATCCTAGACCATTTCACATAGTTTCTATGGACACCAGTGCACATGGAAACTACCGACTAGACCCAATTTATGTTAAGCATAAACCAATACTTGCTGAAGCATAAATAGACTTCTATTCATTTTTAGCATATATCCATCGCGACTATGGAAACTTGCTAGGGATGAAAGACTCTCGACCAATTCTGCAGAATACACCATTTGTAGCATCATTTTATCCTCATCTTACTCTCGTCATTTCAACACATGACCAATCTCATCATCGACCAATCTTCTCAATTTGTCCGAACTACATTGGTCTGAGGCCCTATGACCAAGGCTATGTAGGCAGCACTTAGATAACACATCCTCTGAGGTTAGCTCGACCACCCCCGTTTGTTCGTCTCTTTGATATTCAAACCTTCTCTTCTGCGACCTTGACCTTGACCTTGACCAAGACCAATCATTCTCTTTGACCAAGACCAATCATTTTCTTTTGACCAAGACCAATCATTTTCTTTTGACCAAGACCAATCATCGACTTTGACCAAGACCAATCAATCCCTCTAACCCTCCCTCCCTTTTAGGGAGAACTACATCGGCCTGAGGCCCCTACGACAGGGGCTATGTAGGCAGCACTCTGTTGACATGGGGTCTTCTGGGGTTAGCTCAGCCGCATCCTTTCGTCCATCCATCCTCTTGACCAACGACCATCTTTCGACCTTCGACCACTTCCAAGACAATGTTGCCTTGGTTGTTTTTGCGTGTGTGCTACCTCACAGCTGGTTAGCAAAATTGTCCGCAGTCTATTTTTGACCCTTCGCAAGTATAGGATCGCGAGCCAGTTGATCCCTACTACTTGTGGCTTTTTCGTGTTTTTGGGAGCACTTCCTGAGCCCTGGATACCTGGAACATGATGACCATTTGGAGCTTCAGCTTAAATTGAGTGACCCGATCAGCAGATGACTAAATGCTGGGGCCCGGTTACTTCAATTTTGGCACTCCTTGACCCTCGACATGCGACAATTTGACCCGACCATCCCGTGATGTGGTATACGTGCAATCACGACTTTTGCAGCGTTCTCACTCACCTCTATCTTTCTCATCCATTTCTCTGTCAAATCGACACTCGATCTTCGGTTCCCTTCTCTCGAGTATCGCTTTGAGGGGGGAACACCTCATCCCTTTTCTGGGGCAACCAACTCCTGTTTTTGTCTTGCAGTTCATCTAGAACAACTAACAAGACAAAAAGGGGCAAATGTAGACACCTAAAAAGTGTCTAACCCTTGGTCTTCCTCTCCCCCCTTGGTCCCTTGCCACTTCGAACACCCCTATCCTAACCCTTGGTCTCCATTTGATTAAAATAACCTAAGTATTTTAATCAAGTGGCCCCCTTTCCACCCTACCCTTGCCACCTTGGATCCTCCCTTGAATCCCTCCACCTTCCCCCTAGCATTTATTAGGCCAAATCTCTTCTTTATCTTCCCCCCACGCCCATTTTGGCATCCTCGTGACCGTTCTTCCCACACCCCCTCGCTCGACGGCGTGCAAGAATGCGCAGAGGCTATTTTTAGCCTCTGTCCCCATTCTGCGACCGCCGACGTCGGCGACCCTTCGGCCGACGTTGGCGAAACTGCCGGCGTCGGCATCCTTCATTACCCCTTTCTGCATTCGTTGCAGCCCCCTGGACCCTTGAGCTCGAAAATAGAGTTCTCTTGGCGCTGTAGCTTTCGTCTCTCCTCTGTCTTGACCTCGTGCAACAGCAGCAACAGGTGAAAAGGCTCTGGATCAGGTATTCTCTTCTTGCAACAAGTCTTCCGTGGCTCCAACAACAGCACCTCCTTTCTTCAGTCAGCAAAAAGGTAAGCAAAGTCTGGTTTTTTTCATTTCATTTATTTAGTTTTCAGTAATCTATCCTATCTATTGTCCTCTGCTCCCTCTGTTCTTCCCCCTAAGAGGCTGCAAAGCCTTCTCAGGTCCTGTCCTCTGTGTCTCTTCCTCTTCCCCATCCCCCTGTCAACAAAGACCTTGTATAAGGCACCCAACCAGAGCTAGACCACTCCCCAGTCCATCTAAATTTGTCCCTGAACTCTGTCTCGCCTCCGTTCATGAACCAGACCCGTCCACAGTCCAGAAAGCAACTCAGACCCGACTACAGGCCATAACCCCGACCGACGCCAGCCACTAACCAAACCGACGTCGGCAGGATAGCCGACGCCGGCAGATCAGATAACCGATGCCGGCAACATTTCTGACCTCGGTGACTGTCTTCAGCCCAACAGCTCTTTCAGGTGTCATTCCTCCACAGCCAAAGAGGAGTGCCCACAAACGTCTGGATTTACGGTGCGCAGTCTTTAGTCCAGGTACTTCCCATGCCTCGTCCATTACTTTTTTAGTTTCTTCTTTCTCTTAGATCTAAAAGCGAATTTTGAGTGGAAACATTTGAGTTGATTGAGTATATGTAGACACGAGCAGAGATGACTATGGTCATTTAAAGAATTTTAAGGGGTAATAAGGAGTGGATATATGTATTTTATAGTGGTCTTGTGTTTCTATTTTGCTTGATGAAGTGATAAATGGGTGAACAGGTCTCTATGTGAGCTATAAGGTCTTGTATGGCCTAATTGAAAGAAGTTGATACTTAAGGGAGACCCATTGATGCTATGTCAAACTTATGATGATTTTTTTGAGTAATTTTTTGATGTGAGAGAACCCTTAAGGGTTAAGGCAAGTCTAATGGTCAACTAGGAAGCTATTTATCATGATGACTATGTATATAGTGAAACCAAAGGAAATGGTTTTTAGGCTTGTATGAGTAGAGTATGCATTGAAGCAAAGAAGAGAGGATAGGTAGTGTGCCTATTAGATGAGTTGATGAGTAGATTAGTTTATTAAATATGTGTATGACTTAAAAGTCATATTTTTGAAGTCATAATAGTGCTCTTGCGGGTTTGAAGATTGAATATGTGGGAAGAGGTCTGAATGTGTTTATGAGGATAGTTTGAGTGAAGAAGGAGAGAGATTGTGGCATGCCTATGTGAGATGCTTGTATGAGATAGAGAGGGAGTTTGTATAGGGGTTAAAGGATTAGATATCTATCATCAAGTGTTGAATACATTAGTTCTAAGGTGGTGATGTTCATTTTATACAAGGGTCTTAAGGACTTGATCTTCCTTAGGAGTAATTACTCCTTGTAAAATAGGTGTTTCACTAAAGGCCTTAGGTCATAAGTACTTGACCAAGGTTTTGGGTTATAAGGACTTGAACAACAGGTGGTCAAAAAGGCTTGATCATCTTAGGGGTAGTTACTCCTTATGGAACAATTTTTTCACTAAATCTTGGTCAGAAGGACTTGATTAGTCTCTAGTTTATAATACTTTATAGGATAAGTAGTCCAAGTATTTGTAGGCTTGAGAGTGGATTTTATTCCCCAAGAGGGTTTCCCACGTAGATCTTGTGTTATGTGTGTGATCTTGCATTATCTTCATTATTCATTATTATAATTCTCTTGTATGCTTCATAAATGGTTGTATTGAAAGCTTAAGTGATTGAAGGGTTTAGAAATTGAATTAGATAATTTAACACCACTGAGTCACCCCCCCTTAGTGTAATTTACATAATGTCAAGTCTCAATTTACCCCTTGGCCAATGGTTCTTTACAAGAGATTTTTGTGGCTTTATCAGGATGACATTATGTAAATTAGCTCTAGGATACAAGACTCTTAATTTACATCCAAAACTTACCATAAGATAGGTTATCTTCCCTCCAAGGTAAACCTTAATAAATGGCTCCTTCAAATGTAGATGCAACAAAATTATGAGCTATGGTAATATAAAAGTAAAATTTCCTTTATATTGGATTGAAATGAAGGTTAGATTTATAGAAATGTATAAGTGATAACCCTTCGATATTTTTAGTTGAAAAGGTCTACCAACACGACCCTATTTTGTAAAAAATTACTATTAGGCCTTGAACCATGCCATTCATGTTAACATAGTTTTGTGACATGTACCATAACTTTCATAACAAGGTCAACCAAGCTGATTTAGTAGGAAAAATAGGTGTTTACTTAATTAGGGGATATTTTAAAGGATAATTGCTTAGGGAGATGGATAAATGGGGTTTGTAATGGTTTTAGGTATGATAGAGTTAACTAAAAATCTTATTGAGCACCAATGGTTTTCCTACCCCTTTTTTGGTGCACCCTTTAAGGCTTACACTTAGAGATATTAAAACTCAAAAGGTTATTACAAGAGATAACTCATTAGTAAATGATAAATTTTAAAAATATTGTGTGTATACATATTCCATACTCAAATCTCATCACATGTAACCTAAGTGTAATATGGGATGGTGCTTTGATAAATAACATAGCAATGCACAATGTTAAGCTAACAAATTACAATAAAAATATATAAATTGAAATAACAATGAGGAATTTTTTGAAATAATTTAAAGTAACATATACATATCTTGAATAACCTTTATCATTGAATATTTGGTTGATGTATTTTTAGTCTTGATCATGGAGGGTATAATAAATACTTTGGACAAACCCTAAAGATACAAGGCTAGAGAGCAAAAACAAATAATTGCAGGAAAAATCAAAGTAAATGAAAACTTTCATAATTGAATGAGTCACTTGAAAAATTTGTAAGATAGGATGATAAAGGATAAATTAGGATAAAAATACCAAGAAAATAAATAAAATGAGAGTAAATTAGGTAATGGAAAAGTCAAGGCTACTAAATGATTGAAAACCCAACAAATACATCTAAGAAAAGTAACAATCTAAATCAAACAAAGGACACATGAAATTGAAATAATGGAACCAAAATCAAAGTAAGAAAATTAAAAATCCATAATAAAACAAAAATAGAAAAATAATAGAATGTTAAACAACATTGATGAAAGAGAAGTACCAATCCATAGTCAATTAACAATGGAAAAAATAAAAGAAATTAAAAGAAATGGAATAAAATGGCATCTAAAAAGGTGAAAAATAAAATTCAAGGTCATAAACATAACCAAGGGAATTTCAAGAAGGACGAGTCAATGATTAATAATGTATCTCATATCCACTCAAATATGTATCTTCAATTCAAATGATAGATGAACTACAACAATCATATTTTGAGCATGTATGAAAGAGATGAAGACTAGGGAATAGAGAACATGGGAAAAGCATTTAAAAATAAACTTGATTATCAAGGGGGATATGAAATTGGCAGTGAGAGAAAATGAAGGTGGTACCAAGCTGAAAATATAATATTTACTAGAAATAAGACACTCAAATAAGGTTACATAAATACTTTTGACATTAAGGACTCTAGAGATCACATCCTATCCACACAAATTTGAGTTAACAAGTGAAGTATAAATATAATCCCATGAAGGATATATATGAAAGAAAATTAAAATGGGCATACCTTCCCATAAAGTGTTCCCCATTCTTCAAGACCCCTTACAGAGTCATTGGTCTACTGTGAATATTGGGTAATTACATGAGAGAGTAGGTGGCACTAGATATATATTATTAAAAATATTAGACATCCTAACCTAGTCTATTAGCCTGCTCTACCCCAATGGACCTTGGCTCTATCATGAGGCCAACTATGGAGTTTGAGATTCAACTAGGATAGGATATATGACTAAAAATAATAATGTCTTTTGGTGTGATTTTAATTTTATATATATGTAATTTCCTTTTCTTTTTATGATTTGGATTTTAAGTTGTATAACTTTTAATAATTCCTCCTTCATACAAATTTGGAAAACCAAACATGGGTGATAAAATTGACTATCACTATAAAACTTAAACTTGATAGGTATAAAAAGGAACTTAAAGAGGATGGTGTCCAAGACTCTTGTAATTTCACATTAAAGAAGAGTTTTATCTCAAAACTGACCTTGGTGTGACCATAGTGAAATGGAATAGGGGAGAGTATGGAAATGAACATGGAATTATTGAGCTACCTTAGATCACAAAAAATGTGTAATTTTCACATGGTATAATGACAAGTATGAATCATCATCATAAGGAATATGGTATGTGAGTGGAGGCACGAGAATAAATTGTTAGAGTTGTTATAAAAAAATAATATGACTAAATTTTTAAAGTATGAAGACAAAACTCTCAACCATTGCCTTATTTTTAGAGGAAGATACTTATCTAAGATTGCAAAAAAAATCAATCAATAAAATGAAGATTTGTAAGGAATGCCTAGTCATATCTAAGGTCTTATAGTGCAACTCACAAACGGCAAACCAAAGAGGTGTAAAAAATGAAGGGTGTTTATAGTAAATAAGAGTATTTTGTGAGGAAGGCCTGGTCCTATCCAAGGTCTTACACTACAATTCACAAAATGAAAATTGAGGAGGTGTAAAAAGTAATGAAGTTTATAAATCAATAAGCCAAATACTTGAAAGAGACTTGAAGGTTGATAGATGAAATGAAAATAAACAAAAATATTCATGAGGATGATTGGGATCTATCCAAGGTCTTATGATGCAAAATCATAAAGTAAATAATATATGTAAAGGAATGTAGATAGACAAAATAACCAATGGTATGAATTAAGACTATTAAAATTGATGTAATATTTTGCCTTAATAATCTTTTAAAAACTTATAAGAAGCATTAACACTAAAATATATAGAAATATAAGAAAAACATGAAAATATGTCTTATAGATGGACAACAACATAGGTATACGTTGATGGACCATCCCTATGTATCATCAATAAAATAGAGATAGAGGTGCATACATGACATGAGAATAATAATTTAAGAAAAATATTTCTTTAAAAAATGAGTGTTAGTTGGCTCTTTAAAAGTATGTCCTTCATTAGTTTGTAATCAATAGGTACTATGATGCAAGGGCTTCATCACTAGTCTCCATTTTGAGTATTTTTAGTTAGTATAAGTAAAATAGAATGAGTTTTCAATGGTTAGGGTCCTTAGGTAGTCTTTAAATTCAAATTTGAGTCTATATTGTGATTTCTTGCCAAAAACATTATTTTAGAAATTTGAATTTTGTTCTTAGTCTTAGGTGTCATTTTGTGATGTAATTGGGAATAAAATGTTGTGGTTAGCTCCTAAATGGGTTTAGAAAGGTGTGCCACATACAAATAATGCATAAGGTGGCATAACCAAATAATTTGTAATGTAATTACTATGTTTTGTTAGTTACCTATAGAGGTAGTTTTTCCAAGAAGGTAGTTATACATTTCCTTTCAAAATGTTGTAAAGTTCTATGTTTGATATGAGTTTTTGAGGAGGAGATTGGGGTTGGTTTCAAAGAAGAATGAAGAAGATGTAACCCACAAAGGAATTGAATAAGAAGTTTTAATTTTCATAACAAATACACAAACCCTATTACATGATTATTTTATCTTCTTTGAAACTGAGTTACTATATGGAGTGAAAGTCTGCGTATGTGAATAGTTTGGTATAGATATGTAATAGTCATTTGTCAAGAAATGATAGTCTATTGAAGTGAAGATACATGTTATTGTTTAGAGAATGTAAAGATATTTATTTCGCCCTTTTTGAATGTGTATTATATGAAATGAAGTTTAGTTTAAGACCAAGAGAAGATTCATTGTCCAAGACATCAAGAGAGGAGTATCAAGGTTGATGAACAATTATTTATACCCTATTTGACTATGTTCAAATGCTCCAAATGAAGTTTGTGTGTGAATATTAAGAAGAACTTTGATATGTAATTTTTATATCCATATTTTATGTTGGAATATCTTATTTACATTATATTGGTTGATTTAGAGTGTTTGCAAACATATTTAACTCATGTTTCATAGATCAGTGATTTAACACATGTTGGTAGTTTCTTGGGAAACCTCACACTGTTAAACTGTGTACAAAGAGAAAAGATAGAAAAAAATTAAATAAGATTTTAAATGGTTGTAAGATGCCTAGAGTGTTTGTATAGAGATCAATTAGCATTCAAGAAGTCTAAAAACATCATTATATTCCTTTCCAATAGTTTGCAGACATGTAATCTTATAGTCAAATAAAGATTTGTGAGAAAAGTGGAACAAAGGGTTTATAGATGGTAAAAGAAGATTGGTTAAGGTGAGTTAAATGTGTACAGAGCTTTAGAAATAATCAAAGTTTTTGTTAGGTTGTGGAGATAAAAGCTTCACAGATATGCAAACATGGAGGAGGTTGTTGAGTGTCACAGTAACTAACGTCGGTCAGGCCAACTGACGTCGGTCAGGAGTAGACCAGAAGCTATCGACATCGGTCATGGATCGGCTGACGTCGGTCATCTCCAGACAGGCAGAGATTGACATCGATCATCTATGCATTTCAGTCTAATTTTAGACGGAAAGTCAGTTTGCATGTAAAGACTAATTTTAGTCTTGAGTCTGCATTTCTAATTATTGTAATTGGGAAGTCTAATTATTATTTGTATGGGATCTATTTAAGAGACCCATGGGCTATATTGTAATGAAGGATCAAAAGGACTTGTCAAGAGAAGGACTAAGAAGGATTAGATCCTCAACTTGAAGGCAAGAACAAAAATTGGGTTGGTTGTCTCAAGGTGTGTAAGATCAGTTGGTTTGCAGGTAGCAAGATCAGAGAGATCTACATGGTAAGTAAGATCAGTTAGATCTGCAGGTGCGCAAGATCAAAGGAGATCTACTTGGAGTAATTTGAGTACTTGGTGGACTGGTAGGGCAAGGTTGTTTGTCACTGACTGGTGGAGCAATTAGAGTAGGCAACAACAACCATTGTGTTGATGGTTGATTGTCACTATTAGAGGGAACAACTCTGTGTTGAGTTGTTTGTAATTGATTGTGTGTGAGAGAGAGAACTCTTGAGAGAAATACTAGACACCCAAGAGGTGTGGAAGAGTTTGATTTCTTCATTGTATTCTGGAAGAGTGTTAATACATATTGTATTGTTTTTCGTATCATATTTTGTGCTATTTCTGAATTCTAGTTACATATTACTTCTGGTTAAATTTTGTGTTTAGTTGCTTATACAAAGGTAAACAAGTGTGATCTTAGGAGTGGATCCTAACAAGTGGTATCAGAGCTAGGATCACCAAGTGATACCACTAATAAGTGGTATTAGATCAGGTTAGTGATTGTTGATTACAGGTCACTCATAGGGGTTTCTGTTTGAGTGGGAGTATAGCAATGGTAGAAGAAAGTATGCTAAGAATGGAGAAATTTAATGGAAAGAATTATCAATTATGGAGGATGCAGATAGATGATTATCTATATCAAAAAGATCTATACTTACCATTGGGTGGAGTTTCTTGCAAGCCCACATGTATGCAAGATGAAGAATGTAAGGTTCTTGATAGAAAGGCTCTTGGAGCTATAAGGCTCACCTTGGCAGCTTCTGTGTTTTCCAACTTATCTCAGGCAAGGACAATGGTAGAGTTAATGGAATCTTTGGAAAATTTATATGAAAAACCCTCAGCTTTGAATAAGGTATTTCTTATGAAGCAATAATTTAATTTACAAATGCTGGAAGGTGGATCGGTGTATAGTCATCTTAGTGATTTCCATGGTTTGGTAAACCAGTTAAATTTAGTCAAAATAGTTTTTGATGATGAAATTAAGGCTCTCTTAATCTTATGCTCTTTATCTGAAAGTTGGGATAGCTTGGTAATGGCAGTAAGTAATACTGCATTTGCTTCAAATATCTTGAAAGTTGATGATGTTGTTAGCGTAATCTTGAATAAAGAAATTCGCAAGAAAGGCACAGGGGAGACATCAGGTAATGCTTTAAGTGTTGAAAGTAGGGGAAAGCAAAGAGAAAAGGTCAAGCAAGGGAAATCAAGGTCAAAGATAGGTAGGAGATCCAGATCCAGGTATAGTAGTATATCCTGCTAGAATTGTGGAAAGAAAGGGCATGTAAAGAAAGTTTCTTGGTTGGTAGGAGATTAGCATGAAGGTAACAAAGAAGCAGATGTTGCAGGTATTGTTGCACAGGATGCTCTTGTATGTTCCTTGGATAAAGTAGAATCTTGGGTTTTAGATTTTGGTGCTTCTTTTCATGTAACCCCCAAATAGGGAATTTTTTCATGATTATGTCCATGGAGACTTTGGAAAAGTTTATTTAGGGGATGGTAAGCCTTGTCAAATAGTTGGCAAAGGGAAAGTGTAGCTGAAATTGCAGATAGGTAACATATGGGTGTTGAAGGATGTCATGCATGTTCCCATCCTGAAGATGAGTCTAATTTCTATAGGAAAGTTGGGTGATGAGGGTTGCACAATAACTCTCACAGTGGAATCTTGAAAAGTTTTCAAGGGTGCACTTGTATTAGCAAGAGGTAAGAAAGCAGGTACACTTTATCTATCTACTTGTATTACTGATTCCCCTTCTATTTTATCTACTTCAGATGTAGATGTAAAGATGTGGCTCTATTGGCTTGGTCACATGAGTGAGAAGGGAATGGATGTTCTTAAATCAAATGGTATGCTTTCAGATTTGATAGACCAAGATTTCTGTGAGCACTGTATTTTTGGGAAATAGGTGAAAGTGAGGTTTCTCACAACTGAGTCAACAAAGAAGAAGCACAGGTTGGAGCTTGTTCACACAAGTGTGTGGAGACCAGCTCAGGGAGCTTCTATTAGAGGATCACAGTGGTATGTTTCTGATGATGCTACAAGAAAGGATTGGGTTTATTGCATAAAGAGGAAATCTAATGTTTTTGACATATTTAAGAACTGAAAAGCCTTGGTTTTCAAGGAGAAGATGGTGGATAGAGATTAGCTCAAGGGGTTGAATATTTTTGAGCAGGGAAAGGTTGATTTGGACAAGTTTATGATCCAAAATGAGCTCACAGGTAAAAATCATCACTCACAGGAAAACACAGAGACTAACATCGATCAGGAAACCAACGTCAGTGATCAGGTTGGAATCGATGTCAGTCAGGTGCAGACTGAGGTTAGTGATGTTAGATAGGTAAAAAACCGATGTTAGTTAGGGAACTGATGTTGGTGATGAGTTTGGTCGCATGGAACTGACGTCGATTGGATGCAGACTGAGAGATGACCAAGATCGATCACTATTAAAATGAAATTTGGGTGGATAACAAGCTATCAAGGAGTCTCAAATGCCCATGAGGAGGATTGAAAGGGTAAGTAAGCCTCAAATTTGTTATTCCCTTTCTTTATACTACTTGTTTCTCACTAATGGTGGAAAACTAGGAAGTTTTAAAGAGGCAATGCAGGTAGAATTCAGAAAACAGTGGGAGCATGGCATGAATGAGGAATTTGATTCTTAGGAGAAGAACCAAATGGGAGATTTGGTAGAGTTTCCAGCTGGAATGAAAGCACTAAAAGATGAATGGATTTATAGGTTAAAGAAAGGAGAGAATGGACAGGTGAGACAAAAGGCCAGGTTATATGGTCTTGAGCATGCTCCAGGATAGTGGTATAGGTTTGACAAGTTTATGACAAAGCATGGCTTTAGTCAATGTCAATGTAATCACTATGTTTATTTTACCAAGTTGGATAATGGTCACAACATTATCCTGTTACTGTATGTAGTGTATATGCTTGTTGTAGGGTCACATATGCAAGGATTTGTTGAGTTAAAGGTAAAAGTATCTCAGACATGTGCCATGAAGGATTCATGAGTAGAAATCTTTGGCATGAGTATTTTTAGAGACATGAAAGATCACAAGTTGATTTTATCTCCAAAGGATTGTGTGAATAAGGTAGTGGAGAGGTTTAATTTGTAAGATGTAGAACCAGTTAGTACACCTATGGTTGGATAGTTCACTGAACAGTGTCCTAAATCACATGATGAGGTTGAGTACATGTGTACTAGACTTGATATTGCCTAAGTAGTGGGAGTTGTCAGCAAGTTTATGGCTAATTCGGGAAAGGAGCATTGGAAAGTAGTTCAGTGGATTCTCAGGTATCTAAGAGGGACTAGTAATAGGTATTTATGCTATGCAGGGTCAAGCACTTCTCTACATGGGTATGTAGATTCAGATATGGTAGGTGACTTGGATGATAGGAAAAGCACCACAGGATATGTGTTCAATATTGGTGGTATGGCGGTTAGCTAGATTTTAGAGATGCAGAAGGTTGTTGCAATCACAATGACTAGCAAGGATATGAACCCTATAGGTATGTTAACAAAGCTGAGAACAAAGAAGAAGTTGAATTTTCATTCAAATTTTGTTGGTCTTCAAGATTGAACTTGAAGATGGGATACAAGATAGAAAATAAAATTAGATGATGTACAGGTACAGGTGCAGCTATTTATCTCCAAGTGGGAGATTGTTAGGTTTTGGAGCTAAAAGCTTCACATATACACAAACATGGAGGAAGTTTCTGAGTGTCATAGTAACTGACATTGGTCAAGCCAACCGACGTCGGTCAGGAGTAGACCAGAAGCTATCGACATCGGTCATAGATCAGTCGATGTCGGTCATCTCAAGATAGATAGAGACTGATGTCGATCGTTTGTACGTTCCAATCTAATTTTAGATAGACAGCCAGTTTGCATGTAAAGACTAATTTTAGTCTTGAGTCTGCGTTTCTAATTATTGTAATTGGGAAGTCTAATTATTGTTTGTATGGGATCTATTTAAGAGACCCATGGGATGTATTTTAATGAAGGATCAAAAGGACTTGTCAAGGAGAAGGACTAAGAAGGATTAGATCCTCAACTTGAAGGCAAGAACAATAATTGGGTTGGTTGTCTCAAGGTGTGTAAGATCAGTTGGTCTGCAGGTAGCAAGATCAGGGAGATCTACATGGTAAGTAAGATCAGTTAGATCTGCAAGTGTGCAAGATCAAAGGAGATCTACTTGGAGTAATTTGAGTACTTGGTGGACTGGCAGGGCAAGGTTGTTTGTCACTGACTGGTGGAGCAATCAGAGTAAGCAACAACATCCATTGTGTTGATGGTTGATTGTCACTGTTGGAGGGAACAACTCTGTGTTGAGTTGTTTGTAATTGATTGTGTGAGAGAGAGAGAACTCTTGAGAGAAATGCTAGACACCCAATAGGTGTGGAAGAGTGTGATTTCTTCATTGTATTTTGGAAGAGTGTTAATACATATTGTATTGTTTCTCGTATCATATTCTGTGCTATTTTTGAATTCTAGTTACATATTACTTCTGGTTAAATTTCGTGTTTAGTTGCTTATACAAAGATAATCAAGTGTGCTCTTAGGAGTGGATCCTAACAGTTTTGTGAAACACATTTTGAAGCATGAAACTTAATGTTTATGCTTCTTGAGCTCTTACTATCCTGTACAGACACTGTGCTAGGGTTTCCATAATAAAATGAGTGTTTTGAGTAATGTAATCATTCAAAAATCCTATAATTTGGTAGTTACCTATGGTTTCATGTGGGAGAAGTGATTCAAAAGGTTTTGGGCCATTTTTGTATATTTTCATACAATTATAGAGGTATGTTTTTGAGATAGGATCCTAAGAGACCTAATAGACCTACCAGTGAACAAAAAAAGATTGAAAAAGTGGTCTAAAGGATGTTTTAGGACTTGAAAATTTGTAAATAGCTAAAATAAGATAGAGGGTCATAAGAAAGGTGGATAGTTTCCTAAAAATCCATTGTAATTGTCTATACAAACATAAGAAGAGCAAAAAAAGACTAGTAATGAGCCCGTGGAAAAGAAAAGAGATAGTCTACATTGAAGGTGTAATCTTTTTTGAGCTAGTTTAGTTGCATAAAAGGTATAATAAGGTTGAAACCAGTTTATGATTAGTAACAAGAGCCCCTAAATGGTCAATTAATTTAGAACCATGAAAGGCTCAAGTTGCCAATGAGTCATTATTATAAGACAAGCATAAGAAATAAGATAGGAGTGTGATCATGGATTAGAGATTGACTAGGTTGAATGGTATTGGTGAAAGGGGAACATGATAGTGACATGAAGATGAAAAAAATAGAGTTTGAAAACAAAATAAGAGATTATAAAGAACTTAAAAATTAGAGCCAGATAGAGGAAACAAAGCAAGGTGAGCAAGCAAAACAAGTGTATGATTCTGTTAATTGAATCATGGTGTATGATTCTAAGTAGGAGATTTACATTATTGGGTATCAGAGTGAGAATGTTCCAAGGATAAGGTA